>JAVKLA010000053.1:21956847-22007205 GCA_034782735.1 Sagittarius serpentarius
ACATCCAAGGCCAGGCTGGACGGGGCTCTGAGCAACCTGATCTGGTTGAAGGCGTCCCTGCTCACTGCCAGGGGGGTTGGACTTGATGGCCTTTGATGGTCCCTTCCAGCCCAAGCCGTTCTATGATTCTATGATGATTACAGAATTCTACTGATACCAATTCAACCAGTGACCAAAATATTTATCCCAAGTACTTGCAAAGGTAAAATACATAAGCTGCTTCATTCAGATACATTGCTCCTCAGGATTAAATGCAACCGTAATGCATCTCAGGTCACTGTTCATACAATTTCGACATGAAACAAATACAATGCTCAACAACGTTCATATTAATCTGGAAGAGGAGCTACACACCAAGCCAAATCCAATGAACACCATCAAGTTAAAACTCATTTTAAACCAATACAACATTGCTTTTCTTATACTAGAAGCTCAGACTTTAAAAGGCAAGTTATACTGGAATTCATTTTACTACGCTGTTATCTTCTGACATTTCTGACAAGCTAAATAAGGAACAAAACTAACAATATAAACCTCCTGACACTATAAAATAACTGCTGCTTACTCAGGAATCCAAAGAGTAAAGAGCACAAAACACCATAGTAACTCACACTTACTGTATGGCAATTTTCCAGTAAATTCTTTAAAAATCTTTATCTCCGCAAAGTTTGGGACCTAATCTGAGTCAGCAAAGGTTACAGAAGTCTTACGAATTCAGTCAACCAAGTATCTTACCTGGTTTGCCACTACTGCATCTTGTGGATCATCTGGTTCTGCAGCTGCCAACAATGCTTGCAGCGATAACAACACTGTTCTTAGAGTCATTGCTGCTGCCCTAAAATTAAAAATTTGAAAATTACTTTACCAAATCCCATGCCTGTACTAACCTCTGCTGCTGTACTAGTATCATAGACGACAAAAAAGTACATGCACAGATTGTAAGTCTAGAATCATAATTTTAAACTGCTGCAGCTTATACGTATTAGAATACCATTCAATATACATATTTAAAAAAGGGTTTAAATGTGGACTTTCTTATTAACAATGCTTTCTTAAGCTTTTGGAAAAGACAGTCCTTGACCTACACATCTGACCATGCCCACTTAACAGAAATCATTTCATCGAGTTGGGAGGTGGCGGGGGGGAAGCGCCAACTTGAAGTTTGTGTCACCCTTCCTTACTACCAGTAACAGCTCTTTGCGTAAGGTCTAGGTACTGAACTGGTAGCCCATGTGTGCTCCCTCTGCTGGCACTCTTCATAGCAAAATAGCATACACAGAAATAGTGACCTGTGTTTTAAATACTTGTAACAGATAAGGAATTTTATACATTAGATATCTTTTGCATTGCATCAGTTTTAATATGACATTTTTCAATAAAATTTACTAGTATAATAATAAAAAGGTCTGGCTATTACAGAACGCGCAATTGAAAATATTATCGCAGCTTCCTCTCATTTCAACCTGACGTGAGTGTCAGAAGCAGGAAAACATTCTGTCATCATGATGGTGCTGTAAAGTCACTCTTTTGCTCCTGTAGAAGGTAGCATACTTTTAGAGTCAGAACTTCTAAGGTTCTATGTTCTCATCATTTATCTTGATCTCTAAGTATATTTAGTATAAGAGACTTCAATGATTTAGTAAGAGAAAACCAAGTATGCTCATAAAAGTCAATAAACACTCAGAAAAGTAAAAGCATGAACTTGTTACACACTGCAAATCTGGAAAGTTGTTAACATTTAAAATACACAGTTTAATTAGATTTTGATCCTGAATACATCTCTGATCTACCATTTCAGCTGGCACACACTGGAAACCGAATAAGGACCCCACAGAACCTGTGAAAGTTCAGTGTTTCAGCTGATTTGAAGAGTTAAGTAGACTCTTAATTGTTGTGACAAAGGCACAGACAGATGTTCAAGTCAATACACAAAACTGCTTACTCTGCTAAAGTACTAGTAGAAAGATAAGTGGGGAAAATGTGACATCTCAGATTTGAGCAAAATGGTCATGGCACATGAAATGCCAGAGGAAAGTTGTGAAACACAGGCATCCAATTTCTTACCAAACTGTTCAATTTTCAAATCAAGAGAAAACAGTTTCTTCTTTTCAGAAGACTGAAAGTAAATGCAAAGTGTCTGTTAGAGTGGGTGGGGAAGAGTTTGACCTGATGGTCTAGAATCAAAGGAAACAGTCTGCAAGTCTATTTCCAGTCTCAGATTTCAGAAATTTATGTATCTTCCAGTACCAAGACACTATACTGAAGTACTCTAGCAGAGTATATACTGATGAACATAGAATAGGTGCTGGTAAAATGTCAGAGGTACATTTGTGACACATGAATATTATATTCCTAGATGCTTACATTTACAGCTTACAGTCACTAACCATCCAAATATGGCATTCTTCCCTAATTGTTTCTAATTCTAGAAGATCTTTCCTAGAAACTTACTTTTTTTTAGCTTGATAATCATCACTGAGCTTTCAACAGTGCAGTGTTGTACATTTTGATGTACAAAACGCAAGTGCGAAACATCCCCAGTGACAGAGATTTTAATTAGCACATATTGTCTCATTCCAACTGCCACATCAGCTTGAAGTCCCTTCAAGCTGAACTTTGCAGACTTAAATCTTCAAAAACCCTCATGCTTTTAGATCTGAATTCTGACAAATCACAAAGCCTTCACAACATATAAACCTCCTTCTCCAAACCTACTCCTTCATAACTATTTTTTTCTCCAGAATTTCAGATTCTCTTCCAGTTAAATTTTAGTATTTCAGGTTCCAAGCTGAATGCTTCTTCCAAGCCAAAGAATGTTTGTTAAAGAAAGGTGGGGATTAACTAATAAGATTATATTTAATCAGATAAAGAACATCCAGTTACTGAAACATATCCTCAGTTGCATGATGAGAGCCTAGCTAACATGGTAAACTCAACAGTACAAAACATCTTGTTTTTCCACACCTAAATCACACACACAAAAACCTCAGTGAAAGAACCACAATATTTTTGCTTTACATGTACTTATGCTATTTTACTCTTACAATTTCCTGTTCTTTGTGATCTTTACTGGTTTATACTGTCTTGAAATTAATCTATTTAATGTATGCATTGACAACCTAAGACACAGTGGTATCTGCTAATATTAAATGAACGTAATGCAACATGTTTACTATTCCAGCATTCTGTGACAGCTGAATGCCAAGTCTTTCAGGCCTTACTATGCTCAAATGGATTTAACCCTTTTTATTTTTATGCAGTGAATTTCAGGAACTACCACATCCACCACACACACTATAAAAGCTAAAGTCTTTTTTCCCAGTTAAGTAATTTTATTACGCTATTTAGTGTGGTTTTAAAGACAGACTTAACATGAAATATCTATCAGCTGTGACTGATACTGTAGTTACTTTCACCAAATAAAAGCTGTTCTGCACTCTCCTTGACAGAAATCCTTCTACTTTAGAGGCACCTGAATATAGTGCCATTATTTCAAGTAGAGCAGATGACACAAAACGGGTCACAGCCATTTGTGCCACTTTTAAATGCAATTTACTTCCATTTACACTGTACCTTTTAGGAATGGAAAATATACCTTGGGGAGCAGGGGGCATTACTAAAGGACCAAAGGTGCCACGGTACGCCTAGAACACAAGTTCTGTGCTGGCTCCAGCTGCCTCTGGCTTTCTAGACTGCTAGACCCTTTCAGTCCCTGTTCATCTGTTATGTTTGTACATTTTTATATAAACCATACTGGGACTTGAACTTCTGTTCCAACATTCCAGTTTCAAAATGAGTAATAAATACCTTGTCCATTTGGATATACAGATGGCTATATGCTCAGAGAACTCAAACTCCAAAATAGTAAGTTTACAAACAAGACTAGTTAAGCCACATATGTAAAAAGGTTTAAAAATGTAGTCTACAACTTATTTTCAAGCCTCATGTCTCAAAATGGCTTTCACATCTCATGCATAGTAAGATGAAGTCTTCATTGGACACAAATGTTGAAAGAAGTATCCTTAAATCATAAAAGAACACCTGTTACAGCTTCAGCTGCTGTTTGTATTAAGAAAAGGAAATTAAAGTTTGTGATTAATAGTAAAGAAAATCTGACATGCTTTGCGTAACTATTGTATACTCATGTAACATTTTCTACCTTTAAGACACCAATTAGCTTTCCTGATCAAAGTAAAAAAGTCCTGTTATTTTTTACATAGCTTAGTCTTAATTTTTCAGACATAAATTAAGATTCCCAGAAGAAACTGGAGGGACAGCTAAAAATAGATTCTCATTTCCCAAGTAACTTAAAAAGTTCTTCTTCCTTCCCATTACCTTCTTCTGGGAGAATAAAGTGAATGGAGATGACTGCCCATAACTACATTTACAGACACTAGTAAGGCAGGACCTGTTCCTCATCAGAAAAGAGCAAAAACAATTCTCATCATCAGTTCTGGAGGAAAATCTACGCTGACAGTGGCACAAAACTAAAAAACGCACATACACACTCCATATGACATCCTCGCAAGCTAGAGAAGAATGTGCTGCAAGAAAAATTGTATTTTTCTTAAAATTAACTTCCAGTGGAAAGACACGTCTTCTGCATTTTCCAGTGCTCCTCAAGAGTTTATTTTTTCCAGAACAGAATCCTGAAAACAAAAAAGATTTCCAACTCTTCTTATATTTGCAGTTTATATCTAGGTGTGGATTTATGCACAACATCTCATGGAGTTCAAGCAAGTCCCTTTGGTAACGCAAGCTAGCTGCATGCCTGAGTTTTAAGTTTTTTCTCTCCTCCTTGCCAAAGGCAAGGTTTTTTATCACTCCTGACAGACTTCTGTCTAATCTGTTCTTAACTGGAGTCTCACAAGTTTCTTGGAAAATCTGTTTCAATGCTTCACCATGTTTGGTATTCCGCATGCTAAAATGGCCTTCCAGTCTTTCATTGTAGGTCGTGTTTGCTTAGACCATCATTCTTGTTACTTTACTGTGGATTTTTCCTATGGTTCCCATCTTTCTTAGAATACAACGCTCAAAGTGGGTACACTTCTCCAACAGAAGCCTGGCCAATCATAAATAAAAAGCATGCAGCTTATATGATGAGTTTTGCAGGTAAAACTTCCTACATCCCAGCATCGTGTCTGCCTTGCACATGACATTACATTGCCTTTGTCCCATGACATTACAGGCTTCTGTTTTCTCCTGAAGTTTACTCTCCCCTTGAGTCTCATCCCTGTCCCAAAATGCTGCTTAGCCAGTATGCAGCCTTACAAGTTTGACATCTACAAAATGGCAGGAAAGGCCAGTAACATCTACCAGTGAGCTGCAGAGAGGTCACTACAGGGAAGCACTGTGCCTCTGAGAACTTCAGACTAAAAGCCTCCACTCCGGACACCCTAACCAAAAACCAGGCTTTCTATTGGCATTGTGTTTGTTAAACAGCAAGGGAAACCCAGAGTGAATCAGAACAAAGAAAGCTGATATATATTTTATTCACTTACGCTTTTTCTTTTCTTTAGGTAATATCTTTGGGCATTTCCATTAAAAAAAAAAAAACAACACTCCTAGTTTGGGTGAATATAGTGGTAACATAAAAAAGCATAGCAAGCCAGCTGTGTCCAGTATGCCCGAGGTAAGAAATCTCTTACCTTTTGATGAGCTGAAAGAGTCCTAAGAGGATTATGAAACACTGCCAGTTTCTCTTTTTCTTCTTTATTTTTAAAGGCTACGTAATTTTCCATTTAGGAATTTTTTTACTTATGTTCTGTACATTCCTCTCCAGAAATAATCTCTCTAGTTACTCCGAGAGGTAACCCAGCAGAACAATAGGAACAGCTGTAGCCAGCAGATTGTTGCTCCACTCTGTCAACCAAACATGGCTACTGGGAATTTTAATTATTATTTTTAAAAATAACCTGCAATATTTATTCCATTTGTGAAATAACTAAGCTTGTTAATCTAAGAGAAAAGCTCTGGGAACTTGTACCAAGGGCTTATGGAAACTGGAAGGAGGGAGGAAATGAATAAGGCCTTTGAGTGGAAGCCCATTGTATAGTCACTATTTACAGGGGAAATAAAGACTGGGCATCCATTAGGGAAAGAAAAAAAGAGAATAATAGAATAGCTTTGACACAGTGCAGGGGGGGAAAGACAGGCTGCTTGCTGAAGAGTTCCCTCGAACAATGTTAATATTCTCCGCATTTTTCTCAAAGCTTTAAAGAGGCTCAGTGCTCCTCAAACACCCAAAACAAAACCCAGCAGTTTCAGATGCCCAAGAAGATGATTCCTACAAGCTGGCTGTTGCTTATGTTATCTATTAAAACTGTATTCTCTCTTATACTGATGATTTCTGCATCTCAACTAAAACTGAAGCGTGAATCCTCCAGTACAGTCCCTATGAAGAAAAATATTATTATTCATTTTTATTATTTCGACTGTCAAAACCACAACAGCCAAGAGTTTTTTGTAGCCATACACAAAGCCACAACACATTTGCTTGATAATCACTGCTCAAGGGATTTATGCAGAACAGCTTTAAAGTAATTTAGTTCTCAGGTTTCAATGAACAGTATTAGATTCATTTTACATTTAAGAATAAAATTTTGAGACAGAATACTAGCCTGGAAGAGAAATATAGGCTACAGTAAGTGAAACCACATAACAAAAGTTGTATCAGATCAGCATAAACAGGATTGCTTCTAAAAGTCACATCCCTATTTTAATTCTACCAGCAAACAGTAGCTGTTTTGCAAACGAATTGGCATAACAGGTATTTACAAATCTAAACATGATGAAAATCCACAGCTGCCAAGAATTTCAGCATCAAGCATATACTGTGGAGAAAGAATGTCATCAAACTCAAAAAAAAAAAAAAATCATTTAAAGACATTACTTAGCAAACTGGTAAAACCTCCTGCCAATACACAGAAAAATATCTCAACTACGCTCATTAGAATAGAAAATCATTATCATGAGATGGTTGAGACGGGAAGAGACTTTAAAATATACAAACACATTAAATTTTTTTTATTCGTATTCACCATATATAAATGAGTATTTTATCGTTTATTAACTCTTTAAGAAACCCTACTAAGTCCCATAGGCCCAAATTCTGTCCTTCAGCTCCCACGGACCTCACTGAAATTCCAATGCCTATCTGTGGTTTTTCACTGAAATTCCAATGCCTATCTGTGGTTTTAAGACTTACATTTAAACACAGCAACAAGAGCAGCATTATTCAGTTAAGAACATTACAAGTCAATGAAGTGGCACTTCAGAAACAGAGCTTGTGACTAAAAGATTTGACAAGAGAGACTGTGGAACTAAATATATTTTCTAGAACACAGCCATTAGAGTATTTCAGAATTGCATTTGTCCCATTTAGCGTTGAATACCTGTTGAAATCCATTAAATATTAAATTATTAAGGTTGGGGGGTGTCTCCTGGGGTTTTTTGTTTGTTTGCTTTCTAATGAAGCTATCATTTTATTCAACCTATTGTTCAACCTACACATGCAGAAAACTTAACCGTGGTGATGTGGGCATTTCTCAGTTTAAATAGCTAAAACAGCATATACTGAAGAACAATAACCAACTTATTTAAACAATATTAACCATTCATATGGCTTAGGAAGTTTTAGGAAGCTATTCAGAAAAAAGTTTTATCTATCACAGTACCGAAATCCTTCAAACAAGAAAGGATGGAGGTAGCCACAACAGTTTCCTCTTCTCCAAAGGACCAGAGGCTTTGACAAGCACTTCAACAATGCTCAAGTGATTTTCATTTACCACTCTATGATTAAAAAAACAAAACTTACAAAAAGTACCACTAGAAAACGAAGGGATCACTACATTAAGAATCATTTGAAAAGGGTTTATATTATATAGGAAGCCTCCCCCCCCCCCCCCCCCAAGTTCTCTGAAATCCTCCTTAGCGCGTCCAAATGAAGACAGTGTTTCAAAGGAAGAGTTTAACAGTATGTAAGTGGCATAACACTGCTGCTCCCTGTGCCAGCCAGTTTAAATACACAGAAGGCAAGTTCTTGTTCCAATACTCTTATTTTGTATATGTCTTGGTGAAGGAAGCCATTAATGTTTTTTTTTTCATCAGGCAGAACTGAGACACAGATCAAATTATTTGTGCAAGACCTAACTTTCAAGATTATAAGAACACAAGTCAAATCTCTCCCGTTCTTCCCTTCCAAATCTCAATGGTTCTGACAAAAAAAACACAATTTAAGTTGAAGCTCATGATTTCTTTAGGTCTTTGTTGCCTTTTGGCATTTTATATTTTTTAGCTTGTCAGCCACTGAAAAGGCCATAAACTTTCATCTTAAAGCTATTAACTGCTTCACTCTTAAAGCAGCAGTTTTGGGGTATGACTGAATTTTGTGAGATTGTTTCAAGTCACAATGTTTGGCAATGCTGAAAGACAACAGACCTTTTCCAGGGTCCAAGATCATCCATCCTTCTCCATAGAAAACACTAATTAGGGAATATATTAAAGTAATATGAAGATAACAAGAAAATGTTTTTTAAAAAACCTGTTGAATTACTTTGGTTTTAATTCAGAATGTGATAAATAAGCATGACTTCTGCTAGGGACTATCCTTCCCCACTGTTTCTAGGGGAAAATGCTAGGTAAGTGTCATTTTTGAGAAACATGATGTTTAGGGGATTCAGTATGTCAAGATGAGCCTTGAAGACACTTGTAAAAAGCCACAGACTTTGATACTGTGACTAAAGCAACTAGACAGTGCATAAAAGAGCACCAAAAGATGGAAGAAAAAAAAAAAAAAAACTAACCCCGAGCTTAAAAACTTTGGATAAATTCTTCCCAGGAGAGTGTTAATGATGCTGGGATGCAGTTCTATGTTAAGCACTTTTGGCACTAGAAATAAAGAATTTTCGCTTTCTGGTACCCTCGCTACTTAAACCTTGTCCTGAGTGAAGTAAGTCTAGCTGGTAGAGGAGGTTTATGTGCTCTAGTTCAAATCAGTGAAGCGATCCCCACTAAGAACACCCTCCAAAATTTGTTTTGCAAAAAACCCCGAACAACCCAAAACCAAACAAACAAAATCCAAAAAAATCCCAACACACAAACCAACCAGCCAACCTCATGACCATTCACTAATCTGGTTTAGAGTACAATCTCTCAGGAAACTGTATTTGCACAGTTAGAGAGTCATTAATCTCCAGTATAATTGTAGGGTGGTATGAATAACTAGGTGCAGGTAAAAAAGTGCACTAGCTTTATTGATAGAAAAATTACACCATGTACCACAGCACGTATGTTGAAAGATTATACTGCCTGAAAGAATATAAAGTGCTTTGAGACTGTAAGAAAAAATACACAGTTCCAGAAATGAAAAAGACAATAGCTTATGATTATGGTGATTTCATTTTAGTAATTTACACTATCCTGTGCCACATTATTTGCATAATCTTCTCACTCTGTAAAAGATGAATACACCAGATGTGTCACCTGCAAGACCTCAACTCAAGCTTTCGGCTCTAGAATTTCTCTTTCAAACCCGACTGATACCTGCTTTGCCAATAGCAGTCTTGATGAAGTTGCTGAATTTACAAGCATTTGAAGCTTGTATGGATTAGATATTATCTGCTGGAGAATTAGAGTCCTACTCTTTTGGGGCAGACATGGAAGGAAATAACAAGGATGAATTCCATTCATGTTAGATATCTTGCCTACCATACGACTAGTGCATATGATCTTCAAACCACAGGAAAATCACTTGGAAAAATAAATCAACGAGTTTGGCTGTTAGTTTGGACAGTGACAGGTCTATTCCACAGATTATGGCTATTAAAACTTTTTCAGTAACATTAAGTAATCAAAAGTCAGGGACTGACCAGCAACTAAAAGGCAAATGGTTTACAGAGGTGCAAATCAAATACCAGTGATAACTGAGACACAGAATCAGTACAGTCAGTCTATTCTTCCCCCTTTTCTATTGCTGACCTGTTACCTTCTATACTCCCAGACTCACTTCATACATTGTTTTAGTTCTGTCAGAACTGTTTTTTATTTGGAAGTAGAAGTCAAGAATCAGAATGAAGATAAGCACTTGGGTTTTTCTGCTTACACCTCAGGAGGCTGAAAGGACAAAATTCAGGAGGCAATAGATAGTTCTTTTCCATTAACAAATGCTAACTAAATAAAAAAATTAACTCCTACAAAAACATCCAAAACATGAACAATAATGAAATGTTCACCCTAACCCTAGTGTAAAATTTTTTGGAAAAGCTCTCTATGCATATAATATCTACTTAGTACTTCCCAAAATTACCACCCAATCATTTCATTCGCATCTTTTCAATTCAAAATACTATACTAAATATTGTAAGCCTCAAGGGCATCTCAAATTACAAACGCAAAGTGAAAAGCAACATGAGCTGTTGCCTCCTATCCAGGACACTGGTGTATGTGATTTTGCACATTTAAATCCATATGGAATCTTACCATTGATCTTTCAGAATATCCAAACAAATGGCCCCAGTGACTGAGCTAATATTAGGATGCCATATTTTGGTGATAAACCGCACCTAGAAGACAAGACAACTTTTAAAAACAAAAACAGTTATTAAATGCAGTGTATTACATAAACATTTTAAATGCACCATTTCTAATAATATTTTAAAGAAATACTAATTTAGGAAATACTGAGCTAAAATACAGAACTAAGACGTGATACTGAAGAACAGACTCAAGAACAGACTACTGCCTGTGTGAGGACACCAAACTCATCCCTAACTGCTTTCCCATACACTGTCATGCGTGCACATCTCCCTGCATCACGCAAAGCCATTTAGAAATATTCTCGAGCAGCACCAGTGTTTTGATATAAGCAGATGGTCAAATACAGACTTAAAACTTCCAACACTGTAACGCTAGAAAATCCACTTTATTAAAAGTGAAACAAGTCCTTGAACTCCTAATGCAGGCATTGGATCTCCCTGTTCAGCTAAATTGTTGGTTACTACAGAAGTATTATACAAATTTCCTTGGTGAATACTACTACTTCTACAACCATTCAGTCTCACTACCCATACCCAGAAAGCTTTTCAACAAACCAAAACCTAATTAGAGTACAATTATTTTTCTTTCCTGTTGAAAGGATCTAGTCCCAGCATTCATTCATTGATCATGTCTCTACTTTTACACTAAAGTGTATTCATGCTTTGTGAGCATGAATAAAATCAGTTTGGTTTTGTTTTTTTAAAAAGACACTGAGAAAATAAAAGCAGCATTTTCTTTTAAAAGTCTGAAAACCCAAAGCTGTCCTCTGTAAGGAATACATACATGCCTTTAGAAATTCTCATTCATTCTCTTCAAACCTGTTATTTCAGATTGCACTTTAACTGCCTTCTAGTGACTTTGACCTGTCTGTTTCTCATCTCTGTCTCCTCACCCCAAACTCCTGGCAAACATTTTATGCATAGCAGCTATCTTTCAACTTTTGCCCCTGATCTGCAAGCAAATCAGTGCAGAGAACACGTTATTTGTCAGGCACTACAGCAAAAGAATGTACATACAGGGCTATAATAAAATCAGGGCAATCACTGTGCATAAACATGCAAGACCGTAACAGTTCTACCGTCCAGGACAGAAAATACGAGATCTTGTCAGCTGAGCCACTTATTAACTAGATCAATTCTCTAAATCACTTTGAAAATGTAAAAAACCATGTAAATACTAGGTAATTTCTCACAGCGAATGATGGCTAACAATGGCTGTCAAAGCACATACTGAACAAGATAAAGAAATCTTTCAGATGAAAGGCAGGGCTAGACACAAGCAAAAACGCCTCCAGTTCAAGACTACAGACTCCAGAATAAGCAGTACTATGCTACAGTGCACTGAGTTTCTAAGAGCTGTCTATAAGCTTCGGAAATGGAAACCACCAAGCCCTAAAGCAGCAATTAATCCATGGTCCATAGACCCATCTTTCAGTGTCTACAACCTGTTTCAGCTCTCCTTATTTTAGCTCCTGCCAGAACACATGCAGATGAAAGAACTGAAACCAACAGACACTGCATTAAGACCTTCTGTGTCTTTCACTCCAGCCTCAAGGAGTCATCCAA
The DNA here is from genome assembly GCA_034782735.1 of Sagittarius serpentarius. Classification (NCBI taxonomy): domain Eukaryota; kingdom Metazoa; phylum Chordata; class Aves; order Accipitriformes; family Sagittariidae; genus Sagittarius; species Sagittarius serpentarius. The sequence continues at coordinate 21,968,949 of JAVKLA010000053.1, forward strand.
AGGACAAGAGCAAAGGAGCTACAAGCTACTGGCACCTCTCCCTTCCTCCTCTTCCCCAGTTCCTTCCCAGTATTACATACCAGGGTGAAAACAATCAGGATCTAGGACACATTCTTAGTTCAAAGACATCTTTCAGACAAACAGAAAACCAATCAAGAAGCTGAGTCAGACAACTCAGGAGCCTGCCGATTCATCAGAAGCCACTGAAGAAGGGACTAAATCAGGGCACAGGACTATACACTTGCAGCTGTACATGGCTGGGGAGAACATTACTGAGATTGATCCGTTTAGGAGGGAACTGGAATCGCAAATTTAAAGCGCTAGAAAGATACAGTAAAGTTGAAAGGGCAATAAGTTGCAAAAAATGTATGAGTGACTTTACCACAGACATTTCTCTTCTCTCTCATCCATGTGTACATTTTATGCATTCCTTCAATAGAACTGGAGCAAGACCATTATATTTCTCTATTGGTTCTTCAAGTGACACAACTGTACACCTCACTATTTAATTACTACTAGAAACTTGGTAGTAGAGTCTTGGGTCTAATCTAAATATAACTTACGGAGCCCAAGAAATTAGAGAATCAATAATTGTCTATTACAGCATTTCTTCAGTGATACTGAGGGACAGGGAAGACAGTTTTACTTGACGTAGAGAGTATGGCTATCTGAAAACTGTACTCATCTTGCCAAAAAGAATTACATGAGGGTCAATAATAAGGCACAAGCTCCTCCACGGAATTTGCCAGTTTGTACTTTAAGGAATAATTGGAGTGTACTTCTGATTGGATACAGCTATGCATCCTGAACTATTTCTACCTAAAGATGACAGCTCCAGTGCCTGTCTAGAGGAGATTAAAAAAAAAAAAAAAAAAAAAAAAAAAAGGAAGATGCCTACCACAAAGAGACTACACATGCAAGTAAATAAATAAGAATACTCAAAACCAACTTGTTAGCCAAATTATTTTATGCAAAAAGTGTTTACAGTACCTTCGGAGGATTAAATGGATATGTTTCTGGAATTTTTATCTCTAGCTGATACCTTCCACCTGCAAAAGGCAAGAACAAATTAGAAATTAAAACAAAAGAACATTACTCAAGCTTAGTCTTTCATGACAATAAAGCTTGCGTTTCTAAATGGACAGGTTTTCAAGTAATTCAAATTTTCTCCGAAGTATTAACTTCGAAAATACTTCTATATTTCATATATTTTATAAATAAATGCAAATAAAGTCAATCTACTAACGTCATATTTGCCTATGCAAATCAGAATCTGTATTTCTTAAGTGTATTTAATGTGTACATTCTCCTATAGTTTCTCATTTCCAATACTGTGATTTCCATGTCCTATTTTAGTAAAATATACCAAAATGTGAAGCAAATATTCCCCCAAACAGATGAAACAACAGGCCACAGGAATGTTCAGGCTGAACATGGCATGTTACATTATTTTGACTCTTTTCTGATACCTCATGCCAATAAATTTTCTTCAAATTACACAACTGAAATTAACTGTATTTCATTTTAAACTTTCTGGAACTGAAGAATGTTTGTCTAAGTCATTCAAGAAAGGCTCCCACACTTGGGGGGGGGGGGGGGGAAGGAGGCTCCAATGTTACTTCCACTATGTTCTACATTACCGTCTGAAGTAGTTACTTGCATTCCAATACTGCAAACACTTTGACACACTAGTACTATTAATATAGTTTGCAGGATTACAGCATGCCATAAAGGATAGTACGAGCTTGGCGGACAGAACCACCTTCTACTGCTCTTTTCTAAACATTTCTCATTTTTCTCTCCCTGTTACCATGTCATTACCTATGTCTATTTCAATTATAGTTTTGTTAACATTCAAGTTTACTATCAATACCTATGTCTTCTGAAGCAACTTCAAACTACCTCTGCCTGCCCACTGAAGCTCATTTGCCAGGCAGCAGTTTAATGACAAAAAGAACAGAGGATAACAAAACATACGCACCATTTTAGACATTTAATTTTTACAGAAACCAAAAGCATTTCTCCTCACTTGCAATTTTTTCCTCATCCTACTGCTGTTCTTTCAGAAAGAAACCTTTTTGCTCCCTCAATATACTTTGTTACAATTTATAAGTTTCCTTGAATTAAAGTAGAAGTATCTGCAATCTATTTCCTTTGGGATTTCAAGAGTGATTTATTCTGTTGCAAATCATGCTATACAAAACCAGCTTTTAAGTAGTCTCAATACAGGCAGCAAGATTCACATGTAGGGGAAAAACCTCAAAGGAATACTCTGAACAGTTATAGTCTATGGCACCTTTTTATCTGCGCCAAAATGCACATTGGCAGCTACTAACACCTCTCACTTTTAAAATGTAATTTGGTCTAATACACCTGAAACTGGTTAATATCAGTTTGATATTTTACACTACTTTCTACAGCTGGTTTTTCCGCACATAATACTACAGTAACTTGAGAAGATTTAACAGAAAATACAATAGAAGAAAGGCAAATAAATCCAAAATTATAATAGTTAATGTCCAAGTTGATCACTTGTCTGCTTACAGGACAGCACAGGCGAAGTATTTTTGGAGACATACATCAACAATAGACCTTAAGTTTGCTTTTCCTTTTGTCTGAATTGAAGCATAATTCAGCAGCAATTCTTCCTAAGAAACAGATCAATTACACTGTTCCTGGGTTGCAAAAATGCATCAGTCCCTGTATGATTTTATTGCCACACCATTTTGTAAGGTAATGTAAAACCTATCCTTAGGTATTACCATTTCTTCTGCTTACCATTAAAACTTGCCTTTAAAAGACAGACTATTACAGCTTTCTGCATAACAGGCTATTCAGCCACCATTTTTTTCCACCTGGAATGTACAAGTCCAGAAGATTTTAAAACTACAGGGACTAATGATTTAGTAATATTATTTATACAGTATTGTTGTTATGCACTGAAGTTTACAATTAAAAATATAGGCTTGAAGACTTAAACTGAACAAACCTGGATATTAATTTCATTAATACTACATTTAAAATGCAAGTGACTAACATACTAACTTCTACATGCCAATATTTCTGCAGATTTTTATTTAAAAGGAGTATGCATGTGTATGGCTTTTTCATAGCTATTTAATACTTGAGATCAAATTAATGGCAGAATATTCCTTCTGCTCCTACTGGAGCACATGTCTCAATAGAGTTAGAGCAAGTTTCAACTATTTTCCGTCAAGAAATACCCTATTACAAATTTTGCAGTTACTGTGGCTCACATGCAAACTTGGCCTGAAATTAACACCATGGTTACACAGGGTTTAAAAAAACCCAACAAAAAAAAAAAACCTGCCCCAACAAAACACAAAAACCAACGTATCTATTGAAAAGCTCTTGACTCAAGTAAAACTCAGCAGCCATTAATCTAGACTTTAAAAGGTCCTCTCTCCAAACATACATGTTTTAATGTGGGATGCAAACGTGTTTCAACTGAAGTTGTGTCTTGCAATATTCTGGTAACTGATCAATGTGAGTTGACACTACTAACAGAAAAATAAAAGCTGTAAAATTTATCAACAATAGATGGCATTTTTCCTCTCAGTCATACTTAAACCAATGTCCCGACATCACCTATAAAAGAATTTTGCAGCAGTGGTTTGTTTTCAGATACCTCACCAACTGTGGTCAACAATAAATACTACTGTTCTTTCACTTCACAATGGTCCTAGAATTCCCTCCTGTATCATGGGAATTGTCTGACCTGAACTACTGCATTAATTAGCTTTTCTTCATAAAGCAATTCTTGCTGTGTCATTGTTCAGACTATAGATGACAGGAGATCAGTCAGTAATTATGCAGCAGGCATTACTGTGTTAGTCATAAAATGTAAACTACACACACTGGCAAGCCCTTCGTAATTACATAAGGGAATAAATGCATAAAACTATGTTATAGAAATATTAACATTCCGAAGTAAATTACTCAAGTGTCAGGAAACACCAGAAATGGGGCTGCCAGTAATTTTCATTTTACTCCTTGGTGCATTTGCCTTCTAGATTAAAGCAAGCATACAATCACATTACTTTTCCATGAGATCCCTGCCGTAATCAGAATACATAACAGTTTTAGCCCTCCAAAAGAGATATTTACTATATCCTCATCATTAAATGTACTCATGTGTATGTAAGTGTGCATGCACCCATTTCACAGCAACAAATATGCACTAAACACATATTGCTGATTTTCATTAGCAGGATATGCTGAATACATGAATACACAGTGTTCAGCTTTTCAAATTTTGGTCTAGCTGGATTATCCAACATCACACAGAACCCAGTTCTGCAGACAGGCATTCAAACCTTTTTTTACCCTGTTCATGAACTGCTACACAGTTTTTAACTTGTGACACATGAATACATCTTTCATTTCAAATAACTCTCAATACATTCTCAAAAAAAGGTAATTTTATAAGCAGACGCAGTGCCGACCTGCAGGGAAAACAAAAATGGCAAGCCATGACAAACCAACTCACCCGAAGAGGATTAATTTTGTTTGAATGGAAAAAAAAACAATCACCAAAACACCCCCTAAACAACACCCTCCCCCCACCATTCAGATGTTTGCAAAAGGACTATTATACTAAACAGAATGATCCACTTCCAAATAGGTCACGAGCACGACTATGTATTTTAGGTCCACAGCACAGTTCTCCTTTTAAATTGAAGGCACGTTAGAACCAGAAGAAATTATCTTCTTTCCAGACATTATCTTCTGTCAACTAAATACTAGTGGCTGATGAGGACAGAGAGACATGGGGGAAGGGAGGGAGGGGGGAACCAGCATTATTTGCTAGACAGCAGAACTCCACAACTCAAGTTCTGGAGGGGAGCATCCTTACCATTACAGATGCTTCTACTCTTCTATTCTCTCCCTTCCAGACTCATTTCCTTTCTCCTCATCCTTCTGACACTTTCTACCCCTGCCCAATATTCTCCACCGCCAACCTCTGTTAGGCTGCTTCCTCATCCTTTATCTGTCCTGGGCCCCAGCAGGGACAGGGTGGGCATTAGGGAGACTCCCTGCTCTCAAATCCAATGCTGCTGCACCAGCAGCTCCTAGCCCAGAGAAGAAATCACACGGGACATCCTCCTTAGTGAAGATGCAACCACCAGATTTTCATCACTAATGCTTTCGAGTGCATATACACCTAAACCTACACAACAATTTTCAGATATTTTCCCCACTTGATGAGAATTTATTTTTCAAAATAATGACAAACAGCACATGTCTGGTCTCTGGACAATACTCAAGTCCCACTCATAGCTCCAAGGCACAGAGCAACTATAGCAACTGAAAACTTGGAAAACTGTTTTAATATCCAATGAAACAATTTATTTGCCTGTAACATTCCTTGAAATTTTTTTTTTTTTACTGGAAGTTCAAATTAAAATCCAATTAGAGATCTGGAATGGAAAATTTGAATAAAACACCATTTTAAAGTAACAAAAAAATAATTAAAAAAATATTAAAACTAAACATCCTCATTTATCATCAAGGAACTTTAACAGAAGTTCCTTGCCAGCTCCGTATGTATTATCCACAAACAGAAAGCTTCCAAGTACCAGCACTACAGAGTAATTTGGTATCTCTGATGAAGTATGCTGTATTAGCTTCTGTTAGAGCTTCTATATGTAGTAAGTTCTCTTGCTTTTTCCAGACTGAAGAGATGCTCAATTACTGATACCAGCTTTAATAAAGAAAAAAGTCAGTAAGGTGTAATTATTGGAGAGAGGTATAGACATGAAGTTCTACTAAAGAGTCCCCCCACTCCAGCATAAATTAAGTATCAGGACCCATGGATGCCCAAGATGAATCCCAAATTTATCTTGCAATGGCATGTCTCCTTGAGATAGAAAAACGCAACATATTTTTGCATGACCACCACATTAGATCACAGAAATACAGGCACAGTTACATTAGATTCTGAAGCTCAGTTTCTTCATGCTTCATGGATAAGGAGCTTAAACTGTCAAGATGGTAAACAAACAACTAAAAGTCAGAATTACACCAATTTACACTGCACAACTTATACCTGTAAATTAACCTTTGATATGGGTTAGTCTGTCCTACTGTAGAACAGATCTCTCTTCAGGCAACACAGAAGTTGAATTTAAATATTTTTCAAGCTTAAAATTTGTATTTTTTAAAAAAAACAGACTGTTTTAAAACACTTAGCTCTACATTTTTATGCTGTAAGTTAATTTTATAAACAAAGCATCTCAAGACACATGATTTGAAGTGTACAATGATTGCATACACAAAAACATTACTTGCCTTCATATGGTGTGTCCGGAGGTCCTGCTATTTCTCCTCTTAATTCTGTAAAATTCTCATCTACAAGATCTACTTTAATTTGATTTTTGCTCGTCTTAAAAATAAACAGAGAAACAAAGAATCATAAGTAAGCATTTGACATACAGATTTTCCCCAAAACACGGTATTTTTAATTTTTAGAATACTTAAAAAAAAAATATAAAAATTTAAAAATATAGTAACCTAAAGTGAACAGCTATCTTCCAGTTGGAATTTTATTTAATTAAAAATAGACTATTTGTGAAGCATTAGAAACTTCAATAAGATTATTTATACTATCACCAAAATAAGCAAAGCAGCCCAGTAATATAATGCCTAAACTTATATTTTTAAGTTGAATGCATTTTAAAAAGACCATGATCTTTCAAATCAGCTATTAATTCTACGTATCTTAAACTATAAAATTAAATTGATGGAGTTACAAATTATTTTTTTCTTGTTCAGAGCAATTTAATTAATAATAGACATGATTGTCACTTTCACTGGAATTATAGAAAGACTTCCCCAAATGGAGTGCTCACTATTTTTCAACAATACAATGATCTGAACAGAACACTGTAGTCTTGCTTAAGATCATGTTTATCTTTAATATTTAGGCATAAGGTACAATTTATTTATACACTTGAATTTCACTGTCACCTCCTCAACATTTTCACACCCCATATCAACTTGCCTACAACATAAAAACACTGTATTTTGATACTGAAAAAAACCATATGTTTTCCAGAAACTGATTCTCAGAAATATTTAACCAGAGCTACTCATTCCACTGAATATGCTTTCCAAGTCCAGAGAGTAATGTTAGTGAAATTCATACAAATCTTCCAGCCAGTAATTTTCTGGGGGGGATGCAGAGCAGAATCTCCTTTTAAAAAGATATACCATGAAGTTTTTAGAGTTAAGTAATTATAGGTTTGTCCATTCTGCTACTTCCGTATACCACGCTTGCTGACCACAACACAGATTTCCTGAATCCTACGTTATTTTTTTCAAGAACTCGTATCATCTTCCCAAATCCTTTTAAATTCTTCCAACTAGTTCTACACCAAAAAGCCCTGTGCAGCTGCGCTTCTCTTCTCCCTCAGAGCAAACCTGGTTGCTGACAGCTATGAGAGAAGAGTTAAGTCAGATAAAGCTGATGGTTGCCATCAAGTCATTCTTGGATCTACCAGTGATGTGGACCATTAAGGATGCAGAATTCACTGAACAACAGCTGGGAGAAACTATTTCCTTCCTGTAAATGTTCTATAGTTTCAGTCCCCCTGCACCAAAGAGGGTGCTCTTCTGACCAAAGATGCTCACAGATATAAAGAAAAATCAAAGTTTAAGTAAAAGTTTCACCATGTAAAAGACCCTAATTAGAAGTTTCACTAAATTAATCCAATGGTGATTTAGGAGCTTTTTTACATCTATATTTACACACATTTGTCTTTAAAACTTGGGTAAAAACACTTCAGCCAACACAAATGAGGCAGCACCTGCAACTGTATAGTTGAGGCCAAGTACTGCACTTCAAAAAACTCAAAGATTCAACCACACTACAAATTAAGAACGCACCATGCACCTCCAAAATCAAAAGCTAGTTAAATACCAAATGTAATGGCTCCATTTTACTAATCTAAATGTATAAACTAGCTTTTTGTTTTAAGATCAGCATCAGATCTTGTGTTGTCTTTCATGACCTTAGCTAAGACGTCAGAGAAAGGAAGTTAATGGAACTGATGAAGTTACTTCTAAAACGTATTTTCTTTCCTGCTACTGTTCATGTAGAGTTGCCTGACCAGAGAGCAAGTGAAACAGTTTTCTTTCAAAGCTTTGTTCCCATAATACTTAGCAGCAGCAGGACAGACTGTCCCAGCAAGACAGCCCTCCCCAACAGCCAGGCACTCTAAGAAACTCCCTCTGCAAATCCAAACTCAATCACAGGCAACACATTCCTCTTGCAAGCGTTCCAACCCCCCTTTTATGTTTTTTGCTCTCACTATTCCAACTGGCAGCTCATTCCATAACCTCACAATTGCTAAAAGCTTTCTACACTACAATTTAGGTAAAGTTATAATCTATTTACACCCACCTGCGACAGTATCTTTTCCCAGCTTCAACAAGTTTCTTTGTATCTCTAGTATTTATTCCCCTCATAAAATATATGGTATTTATACCTATTACCCTTTTCAGCCTTGATTTTGCTCTAAACAAGCTGCAATTTTAATCTCGCCATACTGATTTTTTTAAAACTTTCTCCACTGTACATCCCCTGATCACCTAACGAGCCCTACATAAACGAATTTAGATGAAATCTCAGAATCAGTGCCAGCAACACTGTTGCACTCACTGAAAATACATCACAACCAGCATAACCTACGATCGAATTTGCCACCTTCTGTGGCAGCAAGACACCAGGCTCAGATGAAGTGAGAGAGGCTCAGATCAAGTGAGAGAGTCCCAGCAAGGCTTCCTATGGAAGTCACTGCACTGTGCCTTCTCAGAGGTACCACCCCTCTGCATTACCTCTTAGATCACAAAGCAGCACACTGGTTTAAGTAACCAATACAGTTAACGAGTCACCAAAACTGCCTGCTCAGGTAATGCAGTCATTCAGGTTCTCCTGCTCTCCCTCTGTCAACTAGTAAGCCGTCAACTTCACCTGGTAAGCTCCAAGTTGGCTGCAGGAGTTTTTTTTCTTTGCGAGTAAACCCACAGCTTTCCATCTTGACAACTGAAGCAACAGCAAAAGGGATGAACTTCAGTGATATAACCTATGGTTAACCCATGCTGCAGCTTGCTTCATTTTCCACTTAGCATTTTACTTTTCTTCAGTGCCCTGCACCCGGTTTAGCAGCCTGGATATAGACCTTCATATTCAATTTCAGTTAGTACCACACTAGCTGTTTTTCACAACATATCCTTCCTGACTCCCTAAGTTTGGTAAAACACACAAAACACCCTATTGCTAAGCTCAGTTTCTTTCAAGAATCAGAGATCCTGGTTCCCCCATTTGAGATGACTGCCTTTATTACTACAGCTGTATCCATCTCCATACCCTTACTTCCTTTGTACAGAACCTCGAGGAAAAATGGCAGGCTATAGTACACTGTTTCAGTTTAAATATTAACTTAATTTCAGGTTCATGCTTAAATTCTATCATACCCTCTACATAACAAATGCATTTTTTTATTTCCATAGCTGAAGAACCTTTTTCATGCTATTCTGATAGACTTTTCAAGGTGCAACTCAGCTTGACCTCGCCAATTCTTGCTTTTTCCTTCATCCCTGGAGCAATAACGAATATTTAACTGTACTGAAGTGATTATTCATCCAATTAAATTTGGAGTGTTTTCCTACAACATTTCCCCTTAATAAGGGTCACATAGCATAAAATTACTTAATTTTAGCAGCTCTAAAAGAATAAATCCCTGGCCTCCACCATAATCAACCGAGCTGTCTCTAAAATGTTACCAACAGTTCTCCAAACTTACGATCTCACAAATCAAGCTGATTTTCCAGAAGCAGTTGTTCTACAAAGACCACATTATGGTTCCATACCAAATCTAAAATAGCATCACCTCCTGTTGATTCAGTAACAATTTGGTGACTAAAGCACTGGGACAGCAATTCTTGAAATACGAGTCATGCCAACACTAGCAGCATTTATTTCCATAATCTCAAGTTAAATTCTGTAACAATACAATTCCCACTAGCATTTCTCACCAACATGGAAACACTCCACCGACACAAAAATCTTTTTCTAGGAATCTACAAGTCCAACATTACACCAGCAGAATTTCCCATCATCACACCTGAAAATTATTCTTTTTTTCAGTCTTGATCAAAAAGAGAAAAGAGTGTTAATGCAACATATTACACAATGCATGATGCCATTCCCTCGCTTTCTTCTTGATATTCTAGTTGGATTGTGCACAGACTTTTTTTCTTTTTAAATACATCCCCTGCTTCACACTAGGGCTCTAGTCAAAAGATTTGTCGTCTTTTAGACCATCCCAGCTGCTGAGACTCTTTATGCATTGCTATAGTCATGCTTACCCAATTTTATTCTGCCTTGTGGAGGTTAAACCCAAGCGTGAAGACTAAACTAAAAGTGTAAGGCAGAGAAGTTAGGGAAGATGCATATAAGGCACTTTCATCCATTACAAAAGTGTTATCTCTAAAAAGAAACCCAAAGGAATCAATCCTTCATGAAGAGTCATTCTGTGAGCACCACCCAAAGATTGGACACTCAATCACATTTATCACAGTAGCTACTGATTGATAATACTTTGATTTGTCTTTGCCTGCCTCCTCTTTAAAAAAAAAATAATCCAGAATTACACTGTCTAGTTTTATATCGTATAGAACACACAATCCACTCCAGCAGAAACTTTGAAGAGTAAGTTCTGCCACTGTGAAGTCTTTATCACACGTCTTCTCCACTTCCACTAAAATCCTTTTAGAGAGCAGCTCTGGACCTTGTAATATTACTCTCAGCAAACAACAAGCTCTTCTGTTCTTTTTATTCATCATCATCTACAGGCCTTAATGAGGAGTCCCTCATTAGAGGGGCCTGCCTCCTTTCTGCAGTTAATCAACCCTTTCTCCTGAGCCTTCCATGCTATCTCCTTCTCTCTTCTCCAATCTGCCTTTAAAAAACTCTTTTATTTATGTGTTATTCATGGCCTATTATCCTCTTCACTAGTCCACTACCTCCACTCTTAAAAAAAAAAAAAAACCAAGTTTTCCTTCCCAGAAGGCAAAAAGCAAGAGAGCTAAAACAAAACTATAACATACCAGCATCACAGAGGCATGTTAAGACAAGATGATAAAAACTGCGCTGCTCTTCTAAACATTTATTTCCCACATACAAAATACTATTTACTAAATTTACAGAAAAACCCCAACCAAACCAACTACATATTCTAAGTTCTTGAGATAAGTCTACTTCCTGAAGACTGACAGTAGATGAAATTACTTCTCCCCCTGCCCCAAATTAGGAATTACAAGTGCATCGGAATTTTTTACGCTTCCTAAAAAACCTCCAAATTCTACCGTTATTTTGATTAGTAGACTATCAGAAAAAAAGTCAAACTCAAGTAATCAGCATAAAAATGTCTGTTAATCAGAGCTGGCAATGTATGAATAGATACTGATAGGTTTAACCAAAAGTGCAGGGATAAGATGTTTTTAAATGTTTGGGGGTTTTTTGTTTGTTTGTTTATTACACGGCCAGCAGTTTTTGACATCCTAGTTTCAGCTGGGATAGAGTTAATTGTCTTCTTAGCAGCTGGTATAGTGCTGTGTTTTGGGGTTAGTATGAGAATAAGGTTGATAACGCCCTGATGTTTTAAGTTATTGCTAAGTTGTGTTTAGACTAAGTCAAGGACTTTTCAGCTTCTCATGCCCAGCCAGCAAAAAGGCTAGAGGGGCACAAGAATGTTGGGAGGTGACACAGCCAGGACAGCTGACCCAACCTGGCCAAAGGGGTATTCCATACCGTGTGATGTCATGCCCAGTATATAAAATGTGGGAGTTGGCCAGGATCAGTGCTTGGGAACTAACTAGGCATTGGTCAGCAAGCAGTGGGCAACTGCATTGTACATCATTTGCTTTGTATATTCTAATTCTATTATTGTATTATTGTTATTGTTGCTATTTTACTATTTTCTTCCTTTCTGTCCTATTAAACTGTCTTTATTTCAACCCACTAGTTTTACTTTTTTCCAATTCTCTCCCCCATGCCACGGGGTGGGGGGAGTGAGCAAGTGGCTGCATGGTGCTTATTTGCTGGCTGGGGTTAAACCATGACAGACATCCATGTTGAACCCTCTTGAGTGGAAGGAAAAAAAAAAATACCACCCCAAAACCCCACAAAAAGTCCCTCACACTTCCATGTCAGCCATGGCTACAAAACACATTATAAACTTAATACTCGATGATGATGGCATACAAAAAAGAAATTTTCAGCGAGGTTATTCTAGAACCAACCAGCTCTACTTTCTCGCCTCATGACATTATCTTAACATTAGACCTTTGATCCCTGCATAATAAAAATACTCTAAAGAAGTGTAACAGGCCAAATTTTCCACTATCCATTGGCATATACACTAAGTTTTAAACTGCTGTGGTCAGAACAAAAAAGGAAAAGAAATTATGTTTATTAGCAATATTAATACCATCAATTCAGCACAGAATAGTGTTAAAACTATTTACTACCCATATCTTCTATGTATATTTGTTTGACCTTACATATTCAGATACCATGTGCAAAAATCATATCAAATATCTTTGGGTATAGATGCTGAGATGGTAAATAAGGATTTATAAAAACAAGAAACACCACAGAGAAACACAAAAAGCCACCTTACTTTGATAATTATATTTGGAATTTAAAACCCAATCGTTACTTCTGAGTAACTCTGTATGGTAAAAAAAAACAAACAAAAAAATCACCACAAAATCCTGCTATTCCATGCAGCATTTCACTATCTGCAGTCTGTGATTTTATAGGTCTTGTAACATGATTTTCCTCCATATTAATGGGAACATATTCTATATACGATCAAGTACTACTATTTTCTGTAAAACCAAAGTAAGTTAACAGAAAATAACTCATAGAAAACTCTAGAAACATATGTATATAAAAAAAAGCAAAAAAACAACAGGAAAAACCCTAACCCAAAAAGACACACATATAAATGATAAATTATGTGTACAGATAAACAAGTCTAGTTGCAATAAAAGCAGCTAAGTATTAAAATGCTGTAACCACGCAGTGCTTTAAGACTAGCAACTTACACATTAAGGAGAAGTTTTAAGAAGTGACAAAAAAGTTAAAGAATGTACATGCCAAGATTTCAGCAAAGATTAAGGAATAAATTTGAAAAATTTCTCCAGAATTTTCTCAACCGAGGACAGAGTCCATTAGCTTGCGAGGGAGGGTGCACATTTAAAACAAAATGTTTTCTGTCACTGATTATTTCCCAATCACACCAACAAAAAAATTACTTTTTTATTCATCTTTCAGACAGAATTTTAAAATTACTGTTTGATTCCTCTATGAGGTAAATTGGCAATAAACACTTTTTAACCTACCTAAAATCTAATAAAAAATTAGTCATTTCTTTAATACAGCTATGATTTACAAATGTAGACACTTTTGAACATACAAACATTTTTTACTGATGCTATAAGGATCAATATTTAATAAGCCCAATTAAGAAAGAAATACTTCGCCCTAGTCTGAAGCCGTGCTGGCAAAAATCAGTCTATGGTACTACAAAGTTACTGGTGTCTCATAAAACTCTCCTTACCCTTCCCACCATTTTATATTCTACCACAACAGTCCTACTATACACCAAAACCTGGCATGAACATACGTCAAGAGTTACAGAAAAAGATCATGATTGACTACCATCATAAAAATCCATATGCTAGTGTTGCAAAAGGCCATGAGTACTCTGAGTCAACATCAGAAAACTCCAACCTTTCAGTAGCAGTTTACTCCATTAAACAATGACTTAACTTAAAAACCAAAACCAAGTTCATTTTTATCCTATTTACCAATCCCTTGCAAATCTGTGGATAAATATTCAAAGTAATTTTGTTTTGCCATAATTGCCACGTTATTTTCTTATACTCTTTTGCTACATTACCATTAATTCTCTCAACTTAGTCCAAGTGATTCAGCTCTCCCCTTCACTGGTGTGCCAGAAAGGGAGGATCCTAACAATAGCTCACATCTAAGGCTGCTGTCTAGGAAGTCAACTACCAGCCTCTCCTCTCATCTCATCTCCCTGGCCTTACTTCTTTTCAAACCAACACTCTACCTTCTTAAACCTTTGCTACACCAGAGGAGCTCAAGGTAAGTACATTGCATCCTTACCTCACTCTTTTGCAAGAGACGGGAAAACAGTAAAAAGGCAGGATATATCACTCTACTAAGAAGCAAAGAGCAGGACACTGTCCTGCAGCAAAATGGCAAATTCAACCTCAAAAATACTGAGGTCTGTTGATTTTTTTTTCCCCTAGTCACAAAAAGCTAACAAAGCAAAAGGGAATAGTTCAATACTTTGGAAGTATTCCTTCAGACTCACTCCAGCTTAAGACCCCAAATCAAGTGCATCTCCAGAGCCTGAGCTTGTTTTTAAGAAGAGAAGCAGAAATGTCACATAATTACCACAGTCAGGACTATGAAGTATACACACTGCACTATCAGTTGAGATCAGCAGATAACATTTGCATTCTCAGAGAAAGCACTCTTGCTGACCTTAAAAGCAGAGAGCAACTGTGAGACAATCAAATATTTGGGGCAGGGCAAGGACAAGAGAGAAAACAAAGTCTGTCTAAAGCACATTAAAGAGCAGTTTCCCTAGGTAAGAAAAGGTCAATACAGAGAAATGCATTTTCTTAAAATGTTCCCACGTTCTTTGACCCTACTATCAATTTCAGTCTTGAAGTTCTTTCACATTGCACATTCTATTTCATCTCACTGTATTCACATGTATTTTCTAGAGTTATGCCTGTTATAGTAAAAATGAGATTATTTTTGCATACTATTTTTTTCATTTACTGATCAATATACTAACATGTAACTTGTATTTTAATATACCTAAGGAGCTACAAATATGAATACTGTGTGAATTCTGTAGTAATGGTATTAGACTCAGACTAGAAATTTCATATTTATCACAGCTGTACTTATTAAATGCATCTTGATAAGATTCTTTAATAAAATGTCTTAACAAGGGACTAAACCTGTGCCAATTTTAAAATTCTGTATTACTACACGTTTACATACAAGAACAACACAGAGGGATTTTTTTTCCTGTCAGAACACAAAACGTCTCAGATATTAAAAATGTTCTCATTTTGCAAGAGTTAGACCTGGAACATCACCAAGTTTCACTAAAACTTTTTTTATTTAAGGTATTCAAATATCTATTCTTGCTAACATTCAGCTGTTAAAACATCACTATATGAGACTGTACTTCCACGGCAACTTAAGCTGCCAAGGTCCTACTTTCCTCCTGGTCCTGGTAGAACGTAAAGGAAGGCACAGGACTTTGTGCAAGTATTCATACAGCTGCATAGCAAACATATGAATTAAAACTATCTTAGTAAGAAAGTTCTTCCATTTTAACCCAACTCCCTAATTTGATTCACCACAAACACTGCAAGTAAGAGAAGGAGCACTGAAGTGGGAAGAGCGGACAAGGCTGCAGGAGGAATCTGACACTGCCTCTTGGCATCGCCTCAGGACAACTTAAAAGAATTTTGAAACTTCAGCTCTAGTGTCTGTCTAAACTACTTCTGACAAAATCGTTCCGTCAGTCACAGACACGCAGAGATGTAACTGACACAGCTATGCTGGCATAAGCCCTAAGTGCAGTTATACAATCATTGCTTGTCTCACTAAGGCATAGTGTGGTTAAACTGGTAAAGCTATACCATGAAAGCTGTGTACGTAACAGCATACTTAACTCACCCATACTGGTGTAAGGGTCCCTACACAGTCATAGGCTACGTCTAACTATGCAAGATGTTTACAGTACCTAGGAGCACTAATCATGGGCAGGAGTTGCCTGAACCTAACTGGAGTGCCACTGAGATACTCAACCTCAGAATGGGCACGGTGTAAGGGACTCCTGCTTTGGATAACCCCGTTCAGGAAAGCCTAAATGAACAAGCAATTTTGCAGGAATGTAAGATGCATTTTCCTCATCTTTCTATGCACAGTTCTGTCTTTGAAGCAAAACAACTGAAAAACCATGCAGATAAAGTATGCTTTAATAATCAGTTTGAACCATACTTTGAATTAGTCATTCTATAAACACAAAAACCATTTGATGCAGATTCTGCTGTCAGTTCTGTAAGTCTACCCTACTTGGTTGCTAGTAATTCTACGTATGAAGGAATGAACAGGATTCAGCTCATTTGAAATCGATTATGCTATTCACTCACAGTCCCAGAGCTTGAAGACTTGTGGAAATAGCTCAGAACAGTTTTTCTGTACTAGCTTCCCATATGGACACACTTATTCCAAAGTGGAAGGGCTTACCTAAACACCATGAAGGTTCTAACAGTTTCCAGAAAGGAAGCAAATATAACATAGCTACAATGATTTCCATTTGTATATGCTACCTTATTTCTTAATAGCCTCTTGTACGTAAACACACCCTAATACAGCAAAAAATTAAAGACTTTCCTCACAGTTCACTTTCAGCTAAAAATAAAAAGCAATACATATTTGGCTTGAATTAAACTACCTATTTAAGTAGAACATGGACTAATGCATTTGAGAGTTTGGTCGTTCCCCCCCCCTTCATAAAACACTGTATAAATGTATTTTAGAATCTGAAGGCATATCACCATAAACCTTGATATTCTAAACTAACTAGACTTATACAATCATTAGTCTTTCCTTTCCCAATCAACTGTTGATCTTACTGGCTAATAATGAATAGAAATGATGAAATAATGAACACAAATTCGTTTCCCACGTCTCATGACAACAGACAAAGGTAGACAGGATAGCCCCTATTAGCATTCTAACAGAAGAATGATACACAGCATGAGCTCTCTTGGACATAGCATAGCCAAATTGGAGTTATACTGTACGACTGAGCTTTATGGTGTCCAATAAAGCATAAGCAATGAACGAAGCTTCTTCTGTAGCCATGGATATTCACAACATTGCTCTCCTGCACAGACGCTTCAAACACTAGACAGGAGCAATCCATGGCCTTAGTACTATTCTGTTACAACACATCAGAATAACAGACACAGACCTGGTCTTCAAAGTTGTTTTTGCTGCACAGAGGTATTTTATTTATTATACAGATACTATTTTACAAAATACTTGTGGCAAGCATATTCAAGTGCTCCCAATTCAAATATTACAAGTATTAACGCTGATATAATCTGAAGGGAAAATGCTAGATAAGTCAGGAGTGCAAAAGTGGACTACATCCCTAGAGTGCCTTATAGAATGCTATTTTTCAAAATTCACACTCTTTGCCATAAAAGAACTAAATTGCTTATTTTCCTTATCTAAATTGCAGCAAAGTTTTACCTAGTTTGTCTGGGACAAAAGATAGTCTGCATATCAATGATTAAGTTTAACCAAAAGCATTTTCTCAATTTAATACCAGCAGCAATTGTTAGTGTAAAAGTGATGAAGTACAGCAATGACAACAGTCCTTACTAGGATTATGAAACAAGCTAGAAACCATTTAACAGGCAAAAAACTGAAGATCTACACTAAGTATGTGCACTAGTTTAGTAAGTTTAATGCAACTGAAAGACCATTAGACAACTCAAGATTGGACTGTCAACCAGCACTTTCTTGTAGTTTATAGTTACACAAATTTACTATGATAAAACATTAACTTTATTTAAATTTCATAGAGTAAAGTGAACTAACCTTAGGACTCGTACACTTCTCTCCTATTAAAGCCAAACTCCTGGAAACAAGCATAGAAGAATGAATGGTAGACTGGGAGGGTTAAAGGATTGGCTAATTCCTACTATCCCTTAGGTCCACAAAGAGTTGTGGTCAGAGGGTACCATCTGGTAGCTGTGGTCGAACCCCTAATCCTAAACTGACTAACCCAGTCCTGTAACCAGTGACTGCTCTCTTTCCTTGAGTTTTAAGAGATTACCAGAGACAACCAAATGAGCCTGACTCCAATGGAAACCAAGGTTTTTTTCTGTTTTTCACTTATTCCCAAAATCTTTAGGATTCTGCTAATTGATCGTGTAGACCACAAGAAATCTGGACTCAACTGGATACACACATTAACATGAAAAAACACCACTAACTGAACATAGGCATGAAAAACAGACCTTGCCTTTCCTGCACAAATATTCCCACCACCAATACTTGGCCAACTCACAGGTCTGGTCAAATGATCACTAACATTGTATGTTAAGTATTTTGAATCACAGATTTAAGTAATATTCATGATACTAGTGCTTATTAGCATCTACGTAATACTGATCTTAAAAGTGCAATGGTATTATATTCATAGAACTTGAAAAACAGCCACATGGGTCAGATAAACAGGTGTAAAACTACAAGTAAACTAATACTCCAGAAAGATCACCTTAGAAGTGAGTATAATAAGCAGTTTTCTTAAAACTTCCTAGTAAATGCTTTTTTTTTTTTTGAGCCAACTATTCTTTAGTTACCAAAAAAGTGACTTACAGACAAATTCATTTGAAGGCAAAGATCTACAGATCCATTCCGCATTATTTTCCAGTACAAACTGGAAGATACAACAAAACACACTATAGATGGAATTAAGAAAAGTGAAGATGCATGGTAATGGCATTTTAGTATCCTTTTTATATAATTATAGGAAACAGGTCTAAACCTTGTCTTGCCAAAAATCATAGGCATGGCTTGAAACACACAGCAGACAAAATTCTTTTTAGCAATGTACAAAGGATCTCACAAACAACTATTTTAAAGTTAAGATAATCTTCACATTTCAGAGAAATGCAGCTTAAAGAAGCATTATGTGTCTCATAGCTGTTCTACCTTCAGGGTTCCAATCCAGAACTTGTTCAACTTAAAAACCCTGACAGCTTTACATCTACCAGAAAAACCCAGCCTCTGATTTGAGAGGAAGAGGATTCATTATTGTCTTTTAATAGTGGAAACTTCTGAACTAAAAAGTCTTACCTTAAAATTCTTCAATTTGTTTACAGGGGAAAGTTTTACCAGGTGTGGCAACAGAGTTGGAGCCTCTGTCTGTATGTGTTCTTTCACAAACAGAAAAAACACAGTAATTAAAAAACAAAGACGTACTAGAAATACAGAATCATGTAGGAAGAGACACCCAGGTGGCCTCTAGTCCTACCCTCCTGCTCAAAGCACGTTCAACGAGAGCAGGTTGCTCAAGAACTTGAGTTTTTAGTATCTCCAAGGATAGAGATTCCACAATCTCACTGGCCAATCTGTTTAAATGTTTGACTACCACCATGGTAATTTTTTTTCTCCAGCATCTACTCAGAATTTCCCATGTTCCAGCTTGTGTCTGTTGCCTCTCATCCTATCCCCATGCACTTCTGAGACAAGTCTGGCTCTTCTCCACAGCCTCGCATTAGGAGTTTGCGGATGACAGGAAGACGTCCCTTTGAACAGTTCTCTCAACATCAGTTCTCCAACCCTCCCCTCACACATCATGTGCTCCAGCCCCTTAACCAACTTGGTGGTGTTCAGCTTGGCTCGCTCTGGTATATCAACGCTGTATACTGAAAAGCCCCACACTGGACAGAGTACACCAGATATGCTCTCATAAGCGCAGAATAGAGGTGAAGAATCACTTCTCGCAACCCACTGACTACATTCTTGCTCATGCAACCCAGTATGTGGCTGGGCTTCTTTGCCACAAGAGCACTGCTGAATCATGTTCAGCTTGCTCTCCACTAGGTCATGCAAGTCTTTTTCTGCTAGCCTCCTTTTTTCCAGTCTCCAGTCTGTAGGTACTGATGCATGGCATTATTTACTCCCAGACGCAAGACTTGGTACCTACCTCTGTTGAACTTCAAAAGGTTCCTGTCAGCGCATTCATTTCTCCAGCCTACTAAGATCCCTCTGCATAGCAGCCCTGCACTCCAATGCACTGACACCTGCCACCCCCACCACTTTTTTATCATATGCAAGCCTTCTGAGAGGCTGAACAGAGACTCGTACCAGTATAATAATGTCAGTGTCCTGATTTCAGCTGGGGTAGAGTTAATTTTCTTCTTAGTGGCTGATACAGTGCTGTGTTTTGGATTTAGTGTGAGAATAATGTTGACAACACCCTGATGTTTTCAGTTGTTGCTAAGTAGCGCTTATCCCAAGTTAAGGATTTTTCAGTTTCCCATGCTCTGCCAGCAAGCAGGTATATAAGAAGCTGGGAGGAAGCACAGCCAGGACAGCTGACCCAAACTAGCCAAAGGGATATTCCATACCATAGAACATCATGCTCAGTATATAAACAGGGGGAGTTGGCCAGGAGGGGCAGATTGCTGCTCGGGCTTCAGTCAGCAGCTGGTAAGCAGTTGCACTGTGCATCACTTGTCTTTTCTTGGTTTTTTTTTTTATTATTATTATTATTATTATTGTTGTTGTTACTATATTTTATTTTACCTTAGTTATTAAACTGTTCTTATCTCAACCTGCAAGTTTTACTTCTTTTGATTCTCCTCCCGATCCCACTGGGAGCGGGGAGGGATGAGCAAGCAGCTGCATCCTGCTTAGTTGCTGACTGGAGTTAAACCACAACAGTCAGTTTAGAAGTTCTCATCTTTATACCTTTTTTAACTTTACACCTTTTAATTAACTAGTCGAGCTCTAGCTTTATTCACACAAACAGTCCCACTGCACTCACTAAACCTCTACTGACTTCAATGAGACTATTCTTATGAACCAAAAGTTAAGCATATGTATTAGCAGAAAATGGACACTTTTTAAAAAATCTGTTGCTAATTCAGGAGCCATAATAGAAGACATCTCATTCTTCTCTATCTGCATTGGTTCTACATGATGAATGGGAAGAAAAACAAGCACTTTCCAACAAGCCCTCCTAGTAACACTAAAGTGCAAGTACTACTAAAAGTTTCCATCTTCGTGAATTCAACTTCTAGCACCCAAGGCTGCCCAAATACAAAGAAACCAAAGTCATGAAGTTTTTCTTAGCCTGAACATTAAATGTTTATGGCTTTTCCAAATAGCAAGAAAATTTCAGAGATGCCATTTAGCATCTCACTATGAGCTGACACAAATCACAAGACCACTACAAGCAACGATAAAACCAAACAGCAGAGCTACTCACTAAAACTCTTAAAGCCTAAGAAGGGACATGGTATGGCAGGCTACCATTACCTTTCCCTTTCTCCTGTAAATCACAAAAACACATAGCAGACTCCAAAACAAATACCCACTTCCTTCTTAGAAATGAAGTGCTTCAAATTTTGCCATTAACCTACTGTCTCTGCTTGAATTTTGGATTCAAGCAAGTTAAAAATTTCAACTGCTACTTCAGATATCTGTTCATGCAGATATTCATATTCCATGACTGCAGTTCAATTTAATTTATTCTCAGCTCTATCTGGGTTTACCTCCCATGCAGATAAACCCCTGCCTCTTGATATTCGTAACAGAAGAACATTTTGTGGTAAAGATACCAGTAACTCTCTTTTTGCTAGGAGGGAGCTATGTTTCCCCAGTGTGTTACCTTCAGTACCAGAGTAGTGGTTTCACTATAAGGTATCTATTAGCCTCTGACTTACAGATGGCCAGAAAACACCTTACATTTCTACAATGTAAAAGAAACTGAGTGGCCAATTAAACATTGAATCCTTCAATGCTAGCATAATATAATTTCTTTAAAGCGTAACACTGATGCTCTATTAAAATACGAAAACAAGTCACACATTGTTCAAAATACCTGATGAACTACAACCACTTCTCAGCATCAGTCTTTAAGTGACCACAAGATTTTTCAACATGTTTCTGTTCATTGTTAAAGGCCAGACAGATTCTTCCTCTCATAAGACAGCTGCTTATAAACAGAGAGCAGGTAAGGATCTGGCCACCCACTGCGGCATTCCAGTAAATCTATTCTGAAATAATACCAGCTAACCTTCACCAAAGCCTTCTCCCACTTAGCAGAAGTGGGATACTATTCTCCCTCCACCTATTTATTGGTTTCTCCATCATGTTGCAGCATCATACTTTTGTTCAAAATATGTTTTGCGGCCTTAGAATTTCAGCCTGTAAAACCAACAAGACAACAGACTAATGAAATGACAGAACAAGAAAAGAGACAAAATTGAGCAACTGATGCCTTGCCTAGACTAGGATTTGGAATATGATCTGATTTAATGTACTGCTTACTCATTTTAGAATTTTAATACAAGTATAGTACAGCACCCTTAACATATATTTAACCAGTCAAGTTACTGCCTAGACTAACCTACAGCTTCAACTTGTTAAAGATGCCGTGCCTCATGTACCTTAGAATTTTAAAGCTTTTTCCACACACAAAGGTAAAAAGTTTTATTTAAATCATACTTTGGAGAACACTCCCAACAAAGAAATTTTTGTTAGTTTTATCTATTTAATTCAAGTATTAAAGAAATGCAAAATTACAAAGTTCTCTCTTAAATACATAATATCCCATTTCTTAAGTTAATGTGTAGGGCTTTTAATAGAACTAAAAATAATAAAGCAAGCAGAGCAAAAATGCTTCTGTTGCTCAAGTGTGAAGAGACTTTAAACACTTTTTCAAAATGCACAAGAAGCCCCAGACTCAACTTAAAAAAAACTAAATACTTCACCTCTTATTTGTTAAACCAGAGAGCAAGATAGTCTAAAACTCACATTTTAGTGACTCCCCAGAAATGTCACATAAGTCAAGGAAACAGAAAGCTCTAACTAATACGAAACATATATTTAGTCATATGCATAGCAAGGATCCATAGCATCCTTGTCCAAGGACCCATAGATCCTTATCCACAGCAAGGATAAACACACTTTTCAGAACTCTTTCTTCACTGGCATTTAGAAGTGAAATTTGGTGATTCCAATACATATTTCAAATGCAGAAGGAATTAACTGCCATCCAGCTGCTCCCTTTTAAAAACATTTCTGGTTCCACCACTCTATTTCAGCCTGAAGGTGAGTACTAGAAGACAGAGAACAAACTTCCTATGTACTTTTTCCAAGTGTTCCTGCCCCCTCCCCCAGGCATTTGTGCTAATACTGCATCTGCAAGGAAGCAGAGGGGCTGCTCTACATGTTCAGGTGTAGCTCAAAGCATCAAATCAAGAATAACTTAAGTGCAGAAAATGTGAGCCACTTTGCCTTCATAAAGGGACTTAAAACTTCTAAATAACAAATTCAGCATCACCATTCGTGAAAAAGTTTTCGTTTTTTTTTTTTTTTTTTAACGAAACAAGGTTTAATAATCATTTTAGTACACAAATCACACAGGAAAAAAACCCACATTTTTTTTCCTTTGTGACATGTAGCATTTAGTTATACCTCCATTCACCATCACACTCCATGTTTTCATGCTCAGTGGTACTGACACTGTAGTTTGACTGCCTTTGAATGTACAAACATTCACAAAAAACTCTACTTGCAACTTAAGACAAGCATTGAGTAATGCTAAAGTTTTGCATTCAAGACAGGGGACACAGTATTTTCTGTAAATAGCAATTTTATACCTACTACTATATCAGTATAACACTTATGTAGCTTGCTAACGGCAGGGAAAAGAAGTAATATCAAACTCTTCTGTATTGTAATTTTAAAATTCCATAATTTTAGTTTCATAAGAATTGTGGTCTTATTTCTGGGAAGCTTTAGGCAGCTTAAAGGCTATTTAATAATACTATTTCCAACATTCTGTACCGAGCCCTTCAATGCACAGACTAAACTAACAGGAACAGTGAAAAATGTGCTCAATAGATCCAGCCTTTACAGTATGAAAATCTAGCATGGATCTCCCTCAAAACCTATGTAAGTTAAGGTATCTTTTTTTCTACATACAGCAAAGGGAAAGGGTCTTGAAGGCTTTAGACAGCACTTTCAAATAAAGACTTCTTTGTTCCCACAGTATCAGCTGGTTATATGGGGCACAAGGTCTAGATTTTCTAGCTTTGGTATAAAGGTATCCACCTAGAAATTTCTCTTGGTTTACATGCAATTCTGTATTCACTGTCCAATAGCTTGGCAAAATCAGCCTGGGCTCTGAAGGCAGCTGTAAAACAAGGCCCTTACATTTTTCTAGGGGCTAGTTCAAGCTGCATAGCAACAATGCTGTTAGCACACACTTCATTTAAAAGTATATCAACTACTGCTACCCTAAACACGTTTTCCTTCAGTCATTAGTGTCTTTCAAAAAAATATCCTCTCGATTTTTCCTCTGTGACTATGTCCAGATTTCTAAAAAAAAAAAAAAACAGCTTTAAGAGTCACATCTTCACATTAATATCTCACAAGCATCTAACCTGCAACATCATCCCAAGTAGGACGACAATGACGACACAACCATTAAAACCTATCTGGCTGACGTCCACCAACTCAGACACAGACACAGCAAAAGCCGTATTGATGCAAGCCTGCAAACGCTGCTGTATATTCCCCCAAACTGATCAGAACTTCTTTGGTGTCTCCCTGAAAGTAGTCACCTTCTCTTACTGACCACCACATACCTCAGAACATACTGTTCAGGAAACGAGGTAACGTGACTGAAATGAGTGAGGCTTTAAAAGCATCCACCTGAAGGTGAGTAAGCCTGCAATGGGATAAAGGAAGTTCTGTATTCAAGTAACCTAAATAAACAGGGATTTACTTGCAACCCTTTAAAAAAAAATAATTAAATAAAACCACACTCTCAGCCTCAGGCACTGGCTGCCCGGAGGGGTGAGTTAAAGGGCACATGTGAGACCACGTACCCCCCATCTCAGCCTCACCCATTCGCTTCATCACCTCCCGGCCTGCACGAGAAAGCCCCTCACCGGCGGAGAGGCGCGTGGGCCCGGCCGCGCGCGCGGGCGGCGGCCGGCGAGGCCGGCAGGGCGGAAGGGGCAGGGCGCGGCGGGGCGCCGCCGGCGCTGTCCGCGGTGCTGATCTCGGTCGGCAGGATCCGCGGGGCCAGGTGGTGTTCGCAGGGAGAGGAAAGGTATGTTGTATTAGAGCTATGGTTATAGTGGGAAATAAACGAGCTTTTAGCCAAATAAGACATTTTATGTGCTTCCAGTAAGGTATTTTGCAAGTGAAACATGGTGTTTAGCTGTTTTGCCTCAGCTGCCCATGATGGGATTTGTATCTTTCCTATGATGTCAAATACATCACTGCAAATTACATTTCGTTAGTATACAGTGACACAGGTACATCACTTCTCTAAATAAAACTGAGTAAATGGCATTCTAATGTCTCACAACACCTACTTCTAAGAAGACACACTTCCTAGCATATTGTAAATATATTTACAATGTATCTCCTGTTCTGCTAAATGGAACAAGGCTTAAAGAAGTGATTTCTTAAACAAATGCTCTTGGAACAGCTAATTCCAGAGCACACAAGATGAGGGATTATTCTCTGTTAAGTCCTAAGTAATACAGAGTAGCTGGTTCAAGTAGTAATTATATAATATGAAACAGATGAGCAACAGTGACAACATTAATTTCAACATCCTTGAGGATAAAAAGATCTCAGTCTATTATGGGAACACAAGGCCTGAAAATAATATTTTGCAAAATGACAAAACCTGTTTAAGAGAGAAAGTAATGAGAATTTAATAGCACTGAGGCAAACACTAAGGATCACAAAGTCCTGTTTACTACTGGATAAAAATAAGAAGTCAAGGAAAAAAGACAGCACTGCAAACTCAAACACTATTTGAGTTAATTCTCCTTCAGAAAATGGAAAATTTAACAAGCGATTTTATACCATATCAGCCAAAACATAAGATGCAAGTTATTAAGAAATTTTAAAGGACTAAAATACATCATCAAATTAACAATAGAGGGATTTTTTTTTTAAAGTAACATTAGAGGTAGGAAGCCTTGAAAATAATCTGTAGGTCTACTGCATCATCAAGAAGCAAAGGAACAAATTAAGGTTAAGAAAATGGCACAGAAAAACAGTTATTGGTTTCTTCACATCTCTCCTCAACACAGAAGAGTCTGGGAAATACAAGATGGGAGCACATACAGGTTATGGTCACAGAAGGAGATACCTTTATAACAAGGTGCTGGAAAA
This sequence comes from Sagittarius serpentarius, assembly GCA_034782735.1. Classification (NCBI taxonomy): domain Eukaryota; kingdom Metazoa; phylum Chordata; class Aves; order Accipitriformes; family Sagittariidae; genus Sagittarius; species Sagittarius serpentarius. Next base: position 21,995,056 of record JAVKLA010000053.1, read on the forward strand.
TGATGAGCTGAAGACCAAGAAGCCATGAGGACATTATACTGTACCTCAAAAAATTCTGACAATTTCAAAATGTTGTAGCTGATATGCTCTGAAGAGAAAAATGCAATTGCTCTTTAAAATCATGTCCTATAGTGAAGTATCATCCAATACTGTAACCATTTTAAAAGCAAGTTCTATTATGAACTTGGTAACTATGAATCCGTGTATTTTCGTTTGGTACTGACTGATAAACTAGATTCAATGGTTGAAATGAAAATAAAACAATTTTAAGTGTATGAAATTAAATATTACAGACATTAATTTGTCCTGCTTCTGCAAGATAAATTACACTTTGACAATCATAGGAATTGTATTCATTTAGTAAATATTCATTCCGGGCACTGGAAGAAATAGGCAACCTATTGAAAAGACAAAGGAGATGTAATTTTCACAATGCAGACAGCAACTAGGGCTGCAATACATTTATTCATAGAAATTTGATTTAGAAATGTCCTCACATAATGGTTTCCTAACATAGGGCTGGTAAAGGGATGGACAAGATATTAAATTAAAATTGAAATTAAATTCATCCATCATTAATATAGAAAGCAACAAATTGTTCTGGACATTCTAAAGCAGAAATAAATCTGTTTAGGACAGGAAGTGATGCAAGTACATCAGTAAACAATACCAGCTGAAACTGCAGAGAGAACACAATTACTGAAAACCATATACTGGCTGTGACACTTTTACCAAAAAATCTTGGTTTAGGGTCCCTCCTGTAATCCAACATTCAAATCCTCTCTCTTTTGAAACTGAGAGAAGGGTTTCTACCATGATTTCAATGGCAAAAATCTCAGTCTAAGAACTTCCATCACGGCACATATTTTTTTCCAAATAAATGCAAAAGAACTTCTGCATTTAGTTCCAGATTTGAAGTTGCTGTCATAAAATGATGTTTCATATTAGTCTCCAAAGTTAGGCACTAACATTTGTGTTCTTTCTTAAAATGTCTATCACAAACTTTAAAAATTGGCCCTAAAATCTGTATTAGCACATGGGAACAGTTCACTAAAAATAATTCTTTTTAGTCTATAAACAATGAAAAAACTACCGTGTTTCAGACTGCCAGCAGTCTGACACCAGAATGCATTTTGAAGTCACTCAATGGAGCACTCAGTTTCTTTCAGCAACGACATTGTGTTTACACAACATGGCTTTAGTTACCACACACACACTTGGATCTAAACAGCTTTTTTCAGCTTGCATTTTATGCACAATTATATGTGTACTGAAGTCATTCATCTAGGTGATTTGAAGAACTTGTATCAAGCACCAGCACTTGATATAACAGATGACAACCTTAACAGGCTTAAATGAGGTGCATAAAGAGAGGCTGATTAACTCGCAATGCATTTCTGTCAACAGACTTATGATGAAAATCTGATTCTGAACACTCAAAATCAATTGATTTCAACTATTGACTAAACTAAATGCAGAATGCAATTTATTTTAAATTCTACTTACGTGACCGCTGTCTCTCGCTCCATCTCATGATACGATCAAAACCAATGTGAAGCAACACTTCGTTTGCATGCAGTGGTAATATTTCTACCTGTTACAACTAGCATAGTGTAGGATGATCAACCCCAAAGCATGTTGTTAATATTTCGGGGGGGACGAATTAGTATTTCAGCTGGCTGATGCTAATTACTAGATTAAAAATTGTCAGGTCAAGATGACATCTTTTTACACAGTAGTTGACAAGGTTTTCAAAATATAATGCACAGTACTGACTTTGCAAAAGCTCTCAAAAAGCTTAGCTGTCAAAAGGTATCGTGAAAGAGCTTACCTGTAAGTCACTACATAGAATCACCATACAATAACGCAGGTTTATCAAATATGACATCATTCACCAGTGATAATATAAATATTCAGAAGAACTGAAGGAAATAAAATATTTAAGCATTAAAAAAAATAACAATACTAACTCTCATAATGCTGAGAAACTTAAAAAATTGGATTCCCCATCCTCAGAGATTCTCTGATCTCAGCTGGGCAAGGCCCTGAGCAACCTCATCCAACTTTGAAGTTAACCCTGTTTTGAGCAGGAGGTTGAATTAGACAGCCTCCAAAGATGCCTTTCAACTTAAATCATTCTCTGATTTAGATACTCAGTTCCGTAGGCTGGTTCCCTAGAGTCATACTGCACTTAAGTCAGTCTACCGACTGAAGTAAAGTAAGCCTACATTAAGGAGAGCAAATACTTCATTTTAAGTGATTCCAATTGTAAAAGAAAATATGGGCAAGAGACTGCTACATGATACAACTTTTTCATGTAAATTATTGTGCACAAGCCTTTATAAAATAGCCACTCCTCATAGTAGGAAAATACATCTTTTTCCCACATTTTTGCTCTAAAAATGATAAATTAATAACAAAACAGACTAACACTCCTCAAAGGAAGAAAGTAGATTTGTAGGGCACCCCCATAATTTTTTGTGGGAACTAACAGGTATATAACAAATGATGCTGGAATGGCTTTGTAATTGATAGAGTAGACTGAGTACCAGCAGATCCGTATTCTCTCCTCACCACTTTCATGTATATATATGTATGTGTATATATATATATATATATGAGCAAACCCATTTACATCAAGCTTTTCAGTTATGACTGTTAACTTAGTATTATTAGCAGGGTTGATACTTTGATATTTAGGATCCACTGCAAATAAGTGTGCTAGTCTAGCTGCTCTAAACTTGAAAGAAAAAGAGTCAAGCCCAGTATTTTAAGCTGAGCATCCAGTCATCAATGGATCCTTTGCAATTTTTTGCAGCCTATCTTTAAATGGAAATAACATACCAGCCTTTTTCATAGGCCACTGGGTTTTTTTATAGCTGCATTGATTCCTGCACCAATCTATATTCAGCACAGCATACAGAGCATCTGCATCAAACAAGAAATAGTGCCTCATATGAAACTCTAAAGATAAAAAGGAAGGTAACAATCTCACTTGAAAAGCATCCTGTTCATTCTGTACACTGAAGGAGGTGTGGATCTGATCACAAAGATTGTATTCAGTCCATGCATAAATAGACCAGGGCAGACCTAAAGTCATATGAAGGTTAATGGCTTGGGACCTGAAGAGTATTGCCACCTAGGTTCTGTTATCAACTGCTGAATGATCCCTTTTCAGCTAGACCATAGTAACCATGGTTAAGATATCATGTATGATCAGCAAGAAGCAGCAGTATTCTTATTTATGACAGCAAGAGTTGCTATTGATGCATATTATTGTCTTGGCTGGTCACAGAATGAAACCTGCAGCTGTTACTACAAATTACTTTCTGCAATGCTGAATCTAAGCCTCAGCACAAAACTCTGCTCTTAATGCAATTTCATTTGCATGACCTCTCCTAATTTTCTACAGTCAGTAAGAAATGGGTTCTACAAGCAAATATTATGTGAACTCAACTTCAGATGGCAGAGTCCTTGCTGAAAATAGCATGTAAAAAGGGAACTTCCTCTTTGTGCTCTTCTGCCACAACTATGTGCCTTCCCAAAAAGCAGGCACTTGGCACGGCCTAATCTGTAGTCCTGTTCGGGGTTCATTCAAAGCACACAAAACAAAACTTGCTCTATGCTCTCTTGCTCTCAAATCTCCCAACATCAAGTGTATCTGAATCATTAGAACGAACCCTTTTTGCACGTCATCTTTCATGATGCCAGCTCTTGTTCAAAGGCAAGCCAGACATCTGTAGCTGAGGCAATCTGCAGGTAGACGTGTGGTAACATCAATGTTCATCTTCAAGCCCTTGTTAATTGTATTGAGCAGCAAATTACATCTTTCTTCTGTATTCTTAAATCTTGAGAGAAATGAGAAACTGATAGACACAGTAGCCTGCATCTGAATGACTTAGCTACTGAGGGATACAGGACATTCCTCCACAGAGTTGTGTAAGAAATTTTAAGATACCAACAGAATTTTAGGAACTATTTTTAGGTTCTGTTCCTGGTTTTATCATAAGAATGTGAGTTCGTGATTAAAGATAAGGCCTGAGAATTAGCATTCCTAGTTCAAGAAACAAGTATGATTGCTTGGTGAACAAAAGACCCCCATAGGAGAGTTACAGAGAAAGGCAAAGTCAGCATATAGCATCTATGTTTTTAAAATGAAAGAGGTCTTGGATATCAGTGGGTCCTGTTCTACCCTCCTCTTCCATACGTACTTTGTAAGAAGCTAATTTATGTATCTCATACTTATAGTTTAAATGTTAAGAGACTGATGCAGAAGAGTCATAAGAACATTCGGAAAATGCAAAGTGTTTTAGGCATACCAATAGTTTATTCTGGAGGAGTATGTAAAGGAGAAAAACATTAAATACATCTGTCCTTTCAGAGCCAGTATTCAGTATCAGTTTAAAATGCTCTTGTCAGTAGGAAGAAAAAACTGTATTAAAATAACAGGCAAAAATGTAAAGCAGATTTAAATCTCTAAGCAACATTTAATCTTGACAAGTAATTGAACAATTAATTGAAACAAAACTGAAATCCAGTACACATATATAGATGTCAACAAAATCTACATTTTATAAAAAGCAGTTATACAAACCCATGTGTTTTATGAATAAAGATAAGTAATAATGGATTCCTGATATTCAGTAGAGCTCCCTGATATTTTCATTTAGAAATAATTATAATAAGAGTTCTTATTGTAGCCTGTCTCAGGGACATCTAGTTTTCAAATGAAGAATAAGCCATAGACAGAAGAGGAATTAAACTGTCCCTTACTTCTGATTCCTGAATTTTCTGTTCTTGGTTTAAATAAATGAAGGCAAGCTTCAAATTACCCATAATATTATCACAATACTCCAGCTGTAAATAAAGCAGCACCACTGAAATTCCTGTTCTTTCACAGAAGATAAGAATGGTCTCTCAGAACATACTAGCTAGGGTCAGGTCACTTCTAATACAACAAACATGCATAGTTACACAAGACAATCACAGGACATTTCTTTAATAAACTCTGGTGATTTCCATAGTTGTATCACATACCTATCATTATAGCACTGGCACAGTGAACACGGAGGGATTCATTATAGTTGGAGGACATTTGAGTATGATGACTAAATTAAGCACTTCTACTTAAAGTAATGGGAGGGACTAACCACTTGACTACAAAACTTTTGAAAAGGAGTGCAGACAAGCCTATATTGAACTCAAGCCAAGCAACTTCCACCTTTCATAATATCACATATAGACCCTACTTGTAACATTTCACACAGTGAAACCCATCTTCCACCTAGACAATCTCTCCCAGGATGTCGTTGTTACTAAGTTATGATTTTTTTCTATCAGTGTTAAACAGGAAATATATAATTTGGTCTTCTACTACAAATCAAGTACATCTGAGGTATAATTCCCCAAATTTATTTTGTCCAACTTTCCACAGAATGAATTTTCCTCATTTTGGGAGAGAGTGGGTGCAAGAAGCAGGTAGCTCTAGCAAGCTACTCAAACAGTGTCTTAGCCCTGAGCTATGGGAAAGAAACTAAGCAGTTTCCACACACATTCAAAATTACTCTTTTTCTGTACACTATACACAAGTATGCCAGAAGTGATAATTCCTGAAGTATAACATGGAGATTTAAGCACTACTAATTTTACTGAAACCAACCACTGATTTCCCATAAGCCACTGAATAGTTATCTTGTGATAGATAACACTTCCAGCTCTCAAATGGGATGTCAGATATATATTTGAATAAATGACATCACGAAGGAAATGCTCCACAGCTGAAAACCACTCCTTGATACCTTGCAGATATTAATGCCAGAGTCTGAAAGATACTGTGTTCTCCCTCCGGTGGAGGAGGGCCAGCATTTTCAGTCTCCTGTGGCGAAAACAAGTGGTTTGGACCGCTTAAAGAATCACCATCAAGGGTATTAGCAAAAAATGATTTAATAGGAATTTATAAAAGCATGACTTCCCAAAGTTCGATGGCAAGGTTCACTCTATTACTTAATAGATGGATGAAACATACAAAAGAAATCAAGTTAGAATCAAACCAGAATTATTTATATAGAATTATTTATACAGAATTATTTATACTGAGACCGAAGATGCAAAAGAGTAAGAGGGAAACATACAAAGGAAAATCGAGTTAGAATTGAATTTTCATGATTTGCACAGAAATTGGGGATGTGAAAAAATGACCTTTCCATTGAGTCACGAGGTTCAGAGAAGATCCCCTTGCTTTCTAAACTCTTTATGGAGCTTAAGTGCCACTGGATCCACTCCTAGTCCCAGACTTGGTCAATGGTTTATGTCTAATGGAAGGAATATAAAAGGGCAAGGAAGACCCTCCCATTGAGTCACGAGGTTCAGAGAAGACCCCTTGCTTTCTAAACTCCTGATGGAGCTTAGGTGCGACTGGATCTGCTCCTAGTCCCAGACTTGGTCAATAGTTTATGTCTAAAGGGATTATGTGTGTAGCAGAACAGTGACTTAGTTACAGATTCGAAAGGGCAATTATTTATACTATACTTGCTGTAGGATACCCAGGTCAATTCACACACGGATGCACACAGATACTAAGAGATATATGTATATATATATATATATATAAACAAGGGTATACCTGTTCAAAATTCCACTCGAGTTCAGTGAAATATTCATATCAAATGTCTCGGCATTTTCTCAATGGGAGAAGGGTTGAGTCTTAAGGAGCAAAGGGTATCAGCCCAGGTCCCATTGTCCGCTTTTGGCGGCAGTCCTCCAATTTTCACAAACTGGAGAGTTCACGAGCTCTGAGAGGCATCCCCCTCAGAGGGAGATGCTGATCACAGCCCGCTGTGGTCCAGGAGAGCTCAAAGGGCCTCACTTAGGACCACTGTTTATATGTTCGTGAGATGATTGGCTTTAGTCATCAGCAAATTACTGAATTCCAGTAGCACTGATACCATTTCCACATTACTTACAACTCAGATAAGGGAGAATGCCAAGGCTGTCAGGGAATGACTTAAGATTCAGATAAGGAAGGCTCCAAGGATGTCAGGGAACAACAAAAACCAGATAAGGGATGCTCCAAGGCTGTCAGGAGATGACTAATGCTCCCAGTTCCGCATCTCCACCTCCACTAGGCGACAGGAGCCCTTGTTATGGTCAGTGCTGCTCCCTGCCTTAGCCATGCAAGAGTTCCTGGTATGGTCAAGGGATGCTTAACCGACCAACCCATTACGCAAACACTAAGGCCTAACAGGACTTCCTGAGATGGAGAGGGAAGGCACCACCACATCTCTTGAGCTGTGACTGTGCACCCCTAACAACAACAGCTGTCACCCATTTGAATGCGACTGAGAGTTATTTCATGCACTGCAGCCTGCATGAGAAAACTCCAGAGAAGTCAAACAGGCTCTCCAGGCTTCTGTCAGCCTAATGACAAATACAATTCAATGGCAGAGTAATGTTATTTCCAGGCCAGTTGCGTAGCGTGGCTATGTACAGAGGACACAGGACACTTGCTGCCCAGTTGGTTGAATTCTTTTTAGATCTAGCATATACAGCTTAAATTACTATGATTAACTCGCAAGTCACCAGTGGCTCACTTCATGCATAGAAAGGCATATGTACAAAGGACTAGCATAGAGAGTTGCAACCACATGAAGCCCTGAGAGCAAAAAACTTTGATGTAGAAAAATTTTGCAGAGTCAAATTTCCACTGACCTTTGGCTCAGACTCACCCATCCAACTTCAAGATAGTGAATGGCTTTAGAAAAATGGGGTATGTGTTACATTGCACAGCTGTGCACTAGACAGGAATTTGTCTTCGTGGGAAATAAGAGAAGCAAGTTCCTTTTTCATGTTCACACGAATCAGTAGTGGCAACTGCCCAGAGGCAGTGGCAGGAGCAGGAGATTGCATTCTAGGCCAGCATCTGATCAGCTTTGTTACTGGTCTTCTGAACTTACTCTTTTACATACACCTCAACTCTGCAGAAAGGCAATGGCTGGGCTTTTTCCTTTTACTGTTGGCATCAGCCAAATGCATACGGTACACTTTTCTGGGTCACTCAGAAGGTGACGTGGAAAAAACTATTTACAAGCCTGTGCTTGAACTGTGCAATATGACCTGAGGCTAACTAAAGTGCGTGGCGGGCCATGCTGATGGCCTATTGTAAAAGTTAATGTTGCTGTTAACTAGGAGAAACATAGAAAAAAGGATATGAAAATTCCTCTTTAGTCTGTTCCCATTACTGAACTCAGTATTAGTCCGGGAAGACTGCAACCAGAGCTATAGTGGCTCTGTTCATCACCAACCAGAGCTATAGTGGCTCTGTTCATCAGCTCCTGTTTTACTTCCTCTGTCAATAAAATTCCCCCTCTTTTTCTCATATACCATAGGATAATTAGCACTAGCAACCAGCCCTACAGTTAGTCCTAAACTGTGATCAGGATTTGTTTATATCCCAAGTGAGCCATGGAGTTTACACATGCCTTCAAGGACTTCTGTAGTCCTGCAAGTAAAGTTTTGCTATGTAGTCTTACTTGACATATTCCTTAATGTACTAGTTGTCATATACTGGCTTCCAAAATCCTGTTATCAGTGTTCCAGAAAGTGGGTAGCAAGTATTAGAAATACTCACTGGACTACCCATTTGGCTTCTGTGCTGTGTTTGAGAATTACACAAGTGTGCAAGAGTGCCTCTACACATGCCAGAAATAAGTATTCAGATCCAGATTTATTTGGAAATAAATATCATAAGCAGATGGATAGGGTGAGTTGCTCTGTTGAACAGGTATGAAACTTCTCCCAATTTTATGTCACCTAACCTCAGCTGCAATGGATTACATCTTTTTCTTTCCCTGAAGGTAGTCTGGTCATAGGTATTGAATCTACTTTCTGGCTGTTTAGCTTTCAGGCAGGTACACTGGAGGGGGACTGCCATACAGGGCTCTACAGAGCACACAAAGACAGGGACTTTGTGTGTCTTATTCCAGGATTTTAATAAGTTAGAGAAGTGGAATGTGGCTACCCACAGAGATTATTATTTGGAGGAAGTACTAGACTGGTTAAAAGGTTCAGATTTGGGGATTTCGACAATCAAGATAAATGAAAGTCCCCATATTAAAGAGCTCAGAACACTGCCCTGCGCAGGAAGTGAATGCCAGCATTATCAGTGGAAAAGACTGCAAAGATGATATGCATAGGATGATCTCTGTGCCAGTACCAGAGACAGGCGAGGATATAAGCAAGCCAAGAAAGCACACCAGCAGCATGCTTGGGGATTTTGCCTCACTAGTAGCAGCAGCAGGCTCTGACACACAGAATGCATTTTTATGCCTGCTACTGAGGCAGGACTGGCCTCCAGGGATGCAAATAGCATTTGCACCAGGGGATTGGCCTTACTTGAAAGGCAGGACACGTTGAATCGTGTAATTTTATGTCTAAGCCCTCCGCTTATACAGAAATCTGTCAATACTGGGTTGAGCCTTCTTTGCAATGTTCCTCCAGGATCAGGACATACTTTTTAGACAGCTGTTTCCAAGAATAAAACAGTGCCACAGTTTAGAGAATTGACATTCTCCAAGATTTTATGGAAGACATACACATTCTCAGGTCTATATTCATCCTCTGAATAGTGCACACAGAGAGGCAACAAATGAGCATGGACTTACACGTACTGTAACCACTGACTTGGGTGGACACACCTTTCATTGTCCATCTTCACTTTTTCCTACCCTTATACAAACTTGTCCATCTAGAGCACTTACCAATTAAATGTTCAATGCACCATGAGTAGCTTTTGGAACACAGACAAAACTGCGACGTGCTCTGGAAGCAGAAGGAGACTGACTCTGTTTCTGTTCTACATGCTGGCAGGTAGGCCATGAAAGTAAATGGTTTAATAAAAGCTAAATTTCCAGAATCATGGTAGCTTTACATTTGGAGCTATATAAAGGAAATAATCAAAGGCTCTTCCTCATATAAGTATTGCTGACAAATTATTATAGAGATTCATCTTTCTTTGAACTTTGATATAAGGTACAGTTTTCTGCTTTATGATTTTAGTTCTGAGTGTTCACATTGCCATGGGTGGATGAATTAGGCTTGCCAGGACAACTCTTTCTGGCTTCATACATTTGAATTAGATGTATACCATCATGTAGAAACTGAAAAAAACTTCTTATATCTGCAGCTAAACAAAGAGCAAAAACCCCTCACAAATTACAGCTTGACAAGAAAGAGAAAGAATTTTCCTGTCATTCTCAACACTGTAAAATCTCCTCATTCTAATAAAGCTGAAGATCCATCTTGATCTAATTGCTACCATAGGACAACATTACTTCCACTTGATCACTAAGTGCAATGAATACCTTTCCCGACAGCGTAACAAATAAAAATCGCTCCGGGACCATCTCCCACTTTCTTTTGCCGAGAAGCCATATGGCAGTATCTAACAGGCTAACTTTGGAAAACTCTGACCTTTCTCGTTATAGATAGAATCTTGGTGCTATAAAACTATGGCTGAAGTCTAGTAATATGTGTATTACTGATGAAATATACACCATTTCTTCTATAAGAAAAGCATTCTTTTTCCACCTCTCCTCCCAAGAGAGCTATTTGAAATGCTTACTGTTTTTCTTGCTTTCAGGGGCATCCTCCCATGACCAGGGACCAAATACTGGCAGCTCACATGACTCACAATTTATTCCCATTGGTTTCTAGTCACACAGTCTCAAGTCATTTTTTTTCTTCTGAAAAGTCATCAGCTTTCATCAGAGGAACTCCAAGTTCATCCCCCATATAAAGCATACAGCTTCTTGCCTCTTTCTGGGTCTTCACTGCTTTCTGCTGGAAAGCCAAGCCACCTCAAAGATCCATTCTTTTCTCTAGGAAACAGAAAACACTACTTCCTTGTCAAGCCAAACACGCTCAGGTGAGCCAGAGCACTGAGTAGTCAATGATATCTATGACTAATCCACTACTTGCTCACCTGAATGCACAGCTCCCAGGTTGACAGTACATGGAAACCTTAATCTGTTGTGTCTGCCGGCAATCACCGTTTCATTGTGTTTCATTTTGATTCACTATCTCAAAATGGAAATCATTAAAAAGACTGTTACAATCACACATTCTCGGCATCCTTAGACATTTTAGTTTGTAGTCTGGAAGTAGTCATTAAGATATTAAGGCTTAAAATAGGTGTTAACAAAGAAAAAAAGCACTTTACTTATGAGGTTTTTGAGACAGTAGTGTCAGAATGAATAAACTTTTTAGGAGCTATTGGTCTCCTCTGTTTTCCTGTGCAGATAAATGGTGTGTTTAACTGATATGGTGGGCTGTTCACAGAAGAAAACTGCCTTTTAAAAACAGCAAGTATAAAACATTCTGGCATTATTTGTCTCCAGTAAACCAACAAATACCAGTTTGGCATTTTAATCTAACAACTTTGAAACTAATGTACTGACCTCAAAATGTGTCTCTACAAACTGAAAGTGCCATTCATATTATGTTCTATAAAAAAGTAGCAGCCCAAACATGCTGAATTACCTAATATGGTAACAGCAAGCATTTAAAGCATTTAAAAACAGATTATCTCCTAAACGTACACAAAAGTGGAGGAACTTCCAGTTAGTATTTTTAATAAATCTGTAGTTTTTGACCAATGTTCACAATCTCTCTGAACAGCACATCCTCCTCACTGTGCTAAGCCTGACCATAAAACACATGCTGAAGGATTTGCCATTTAAAAGAATTTGTAAACAAAATGAGATAATATCATACAGCTCAATAGTTACTCAGCCACAGCAGTACAACTGCATAACAGTATCACAGCAGATGGTCTGACACAGCAACAAGTACTGTTCACTCTTCTGACCAACCTGAAGTATACAGTGAGTCTCCTTGTGCAAGTCTCCTACATGTTTTATGGGAATGCATCACATACGGACTCCTACAATGAATTAAAAAAAGAGAAGGGACAGAAACTATTGTACTATTTCCTTTCCACCCTTCTTAACTGCGGATGGCATGGGTCCCAGATAAGACTTCACACAGATCACTGTTTCCCTGTTGAGGTGGGTCTCACCTGGTCGCCAGGTGCCCACCAAAGCCTCTCTATCACTCCCCTCCTCAGCTGGGCAGGGGAGAGAAAATATAACGAAA
>JAVKLA010000053.1:22007305-22023293 GCA_034782735.1 Sagittarius serpentarius
CCCCGCGCAGGCCGGCGGGGCGGCCGCACCTTCCCCCACTGGCCACACTCACAGACACACACAAACACCCGGGGAACGGTGGCGGCGGCACGCGGGGGAGAGGGAAGGCTCTGACCTCCTCGCTCTTCAGCACCTCCTTGAACTCCCGCTTGATCCTCTGCACCGCGATGTTAGCCATCTCCGCAGCGAGCACCCACTCGCCGCTGCCTCCGAGCCGGGCCCAGCGAGCTCCGCCGCCGCTCTCGCTGGATAACTCCCGGCCCCACCAAAATGGCGCCCGCGCCGAGCATGCGCGCTACGGCAGCCGGCTCTACTGCCGCCGCCGCCGCCGCTCAGGAGGGGCCGTGGTGTGCGGAGAGCGGAGCGGGCAGCGGGGCGCGGAGCGGGCAGCGGGGCTCCCCGATGGTGGGGGTCGAGTGCTGGCCGGCGGGGGCAGCGGCAGGCGCTCTCGGCCTCCTCCCCGCTGCCTCCGAGGGAAGGATGCCGCCGCCGCCGCCGCCTCTTGAGGAGGCGAGGGGGTTTCGCCCCGCTCGCCGCCCGCCCCGGGAGACACCTGCCTGCCGCCGCTCGCCGTGTCATGGGCCGGGCGGGTTCCCGGCGGCGCCTGGCGAGAGCGTGAGGAGAAACGTCTGCAGGCAGAGCCCTGCCGCCGCCCCGTGCCGCTGGCGGGCCCCGGGGCAGCGTTAAGGCGGCTGTGTTGTCATGGTTCCCACCGCGGGCGGCGCGGCCCTCCCGGCCTCCCTTGCCCGGCCCGGCCCGGCCTTGTGCCCGCAGCGGGGAGCCCTGAGACGGCGAGCCGGGGAAGGGGGCTGAAGGAGTGCCCTCGGGAGGGCTGAGCCGCCGGCTGGGCTGGCGCGGCCCGGGGGGTGGGGGTCCGAGGTAGCCAGGGAAAAGTCTGAGCTGTCCCTGAAGAACCAGCTGGCTCAAGGAGCAGCTGACATGTCTCTTGTGAAGTCCCTGAGCAAAAATAACCGGGGGGTGGGGGGGGGGCTTCACATGCCTTGAGAATCTGCTCAACGTGCCCATACTCAACCTGCCATACACCAGTTCGCATCTATTTTTTTCCCCCCTTATACTCGCTGGAGAAAACTGCAGTTCCCTACACATCTCTCTCCTGGCCCAGCTCCTTGCCCTCCTCCCATCCTCTCCCTTCCCGTGGAGACGCTGCTGCCGCCTCACACGGGATAGGGGGGGAAGCTTGCAGGCCCGGCAGGCCCAGGAGCAGGTAACTCTGAGGAGGTAGTGTAAGGAACTGTTTCTTTTTATGGATTCTGCTACAAGATTTTAAAAGCAGAGTAAAAGGTGCACATCAGTCCTGTCTAATGGACTGTTAGATTTTATTGCAGAAGCAAACACGGCAAGCCACAGATGTTGCGCTGTCTAGAAAACCAAAATAGGATACCAGTAACCATCCCTGTTAGCCTGCAGTGCGCAAAATACAGTGTGGTATGGAAGATCGTAGATAGATTTTCAGAGGGGAATATTAGATTGCATTTACAACTGTTGTTTATTCAGGAACTAGAGGCTTTCAAGACATTAAGGTCTATAGAAAGATTTTATAGTGCCTCCTTAACGGTGCAGTGGAGGACAATGTACAACATAGATATTTATCTCAACAAATGTCTACTTCTGGTATGGCTGTCATCTGCAAGTGCTCTTTATTTATCTCCATTAGTATACGTAGCATTTAGACTACTATATACACGGTAAAGAAAGTATAGGCCCAACCAATAAAAAAAGATCTGATAACTATATACAGATGCATACAGTCCTTTTTTTCTGTGTGTTTCCTCTTCCCCTGTGGTTTGACTGGAAAAAGTCCATTTTCCTGCAAGAATGTTGTACCATGTGCATCTGTTCATCGAATTAGGTCATCTTCAGACCAAAACTTGTTTTTAATACCATACACAATGCAGTTTTTCAGCTGAGGTTTTCCGTACCTTTTTGAGAAGGACCAGTTTGCATTAGGCCTGATTTCTTTTTAATTACTTCTAGTGTGATCTTGGGCCTTCATCTTCAGAATAATTTAGACATCTAAGTCCCACTGATGAGCCTTAAGTTCCTTTTGAGGAGGTAGGCCATGGCTTCTCTGTGCCTTTTCTGTGCCTTAGGGTCTCACCTGTAAAATAAGGGTAATAACTCTTCTCTGCCTCTCAGAGCTCATAGATGAAAGGTTTATGGTGTGCTGAGCTCCTACCGAGTACGGTAGACAAAAATTATAAAGGTAGTACATAAAATCTTCGGGTTAAATGCCTCATGTCTTTTCAGACAGCTCATAGAAAGAAGCTGGGCTTCTAATACTCAGATTTTGCTCTGAATGGCGTGGAAAACATGACCTTTATCAAGTGTCAGAATCCTTTGTGTTCCTGTGAGTATGCTTGTATGTTATAGGTAGTAGATATCCAGTAACAGCCACAGTAAAGGGCAATGATTTTGCCTGGTTTGTATCTAGGTTCATTTTTATGTGCTCATTTGGATTACAAATGTCAGGGTCTGTTACCGCAAAAAGCAAATCAAATTATTGTGAGTTACTGTATCTCTTTTCCTTAGTATACCCACCTCCTTCCCTTTGTACTTAAATAGGCATCTTTCACTTATCTCACAGCTGTTTCCTATTCGTCACATACTGTGTTAATTTTCTCTTTCGTAAAAGATATAGAAAGGCTTTTTGGGGGGTACAACAGAGTAGTGGCGAGTTTTGCTAGGATTAAAATACTGCATAAAAATCAGTACCTTATGTAATCAGCATGCTGGGTTTATCATTGTATGCCTCCTATACTGTTTTACACTTTACTATAGTTTACTATTTTACAGAAGACTCTACAGGGTTTTAGACTAGAACAGGACCATAGACTAGCAGTTTTTGAATAGGTGTTCTGGGTTTTGGTTTGGTTTAGGGTTTGTTTGGGGTTTTTTTTTGTGAAATAAGAAAATGCTTAGAAAAAATGAGAATGTAGCCTCTTTTTGTGATTTTAGTGACTTGCATGTCTGACTTCATAATGCGTTTTGTAGGATGTCGATAATATAGTCCTGTGTCTATCCTCTGAATTAAGTTCTCATTAGTTTTTCACCCTTAGAAAAATCCACATACAAAATGTAAAACTCTACTCCGTTGAACGTAGCTCACTTTTTGAATTACAAAATTTTGTAGTAATATCTGATTTCAGGAGATAGTTCTTTTGAGGATGCCATCATCAATTTAGCCTTATACCAAACAGTTCTTTCAATAGCAGCTTCCACAAACTGTCTGCAAATTGGTCTATACTTTTGCCTGTTGGCATTGATCATAACTAATAGAGTGGGAGATACGGTTCTGGGTATCCACGCATTGTTTAGTGTGTTTGGCATATTGCTTTGAAATACTTCTGGAAGTGGGAGCAGGAAATGTGGTGTATTAAATGAAGTTCAAACTATGTAAGATTACTGCAGGAGGAAAGTTTATAGGATCAGTGCCTATAAAGTAAGATCAGTGGTTTTAAGACCTCAGCCCAAGCTCTCAATATGGAAAAGCTGCCAATATTCATTAGCTGATGCTAGGATAACAAACATGCTAAACACTGTATCATTTCCCACGTAATATCGGAAATATTATCTGTCCTACAACCTATATATAGGAAACAGTGCCCTGCATTTTCATGGAAAACTGGCTATTGTTCTTGCACAAATTGTGCATGTTGGACTCACTTGCTGTACATACAGTACAGTCACCGTGTGTGTGGTTCATCTCTCGGAGACTATGGATGCCCTCCAACCCCAGTATACTGCCTGGGGACTCCAAGATGCTTATGACAGCACTAAGTATGATTAAATTTCTGTTCTTCAAGTTAAGATTCTTGGTGATCTTTTTCTCATGTCCAGATTTTCCTTATTTTATTCTGTTCATATCAATAGGATATTTTTCTGTTAGAATTACTCAGAGAGAATTTGGAATTATTGAGATTGTTCCCTGTAATTAGAAGAAAATGCCATTTTTGAAAGTGTAACTTTCCAGCATGCAACATTCTGTTCCTTTTTTGCTGCTTTGTGTCTTGCATAACAAGACTTCCCCCCTCCTCATCTTGGCCTCTTTCTTTTAGAAAAATCAAAAATGTCAGGCTTGATCTTCTGTCATTGTTGCCAGAGGATTTCTTCGTGGAGAGGAGAGCCATCTCAAGAGATCTATGTATTGATTTCAAACACTTTAGAAACAGGGGTTGAACCTGTAACATATTTTTAATTCTTGTTTTGTTTATTTCATGAGGCATCCATATGAGGATTAACTTTACAGGCTGTATGAGTATTAGATGCTGTGCACTTTGCATTTAAATGTTCGTCTGCTCATTTATAATAATGCTTTATTTAAAGAAAAATCAGCAAGAAATAATATTCATAACACTAGGTTATTTTTAAATTTAACCCTCATTTTCCACCAAACCTACACCTACAGCTCTCTTTCTGTCATTCCAGCTTTTAACCGAGAGGCCTACATGCCAGGAGTTGTCTTCTTTTTACCTGTGTATCATTTAGCGCATTTCAGAGACCACAAATAAATTTAGCCTGCACCTTTATTGTATGTCATACTGTGTTCCTGTTGCGGCAGCGTTTGGATGACTCAACTCATTCCGAAGATCAGCTTTATCATAAAAGTAACTAACTGGTTGTGCAAGTTGACCGAGTTTTAAGTTGTCACGTTAACTTTCCTGTTCCTCCTATACGTGCCCAGGTCCGGTTGTGCGGACAGGTGTAAGAGTGCCCTCTCCTGGGTGGAACAGGGCAGAATGGCTTGGTGGTGCGAGGCGGATCCTGCTCTTGAGGAGCTCCTTGCCTTACAAAGAGCTCATGGCACCGCTACTGCCCTGTCCCGTCCTTCCTGCGAAGGTGCTAAGGAAGAACTTGTAGGAGTCCTGCAGACAGAAATGCCTCAAACAGTAGAACAGAAATTTCTGGGTGTTCCTGGTGGAGACAGGAGGTATTCACTCATGACGCCCGCACTTTCCAAATTGTGTTTTTCATGTCATTAGCAGCTTAAATATATATGCTTAGAAAGGCAGTAATTGTATTAACTAAACATCAGAGTCATCCGAAGTCGTTCAGTTTGAATCCATATGATGCAAGTCATCTGACTTAGTGGAGTTAGATCAGAAATTAATTCAGCTATTGATTTTACGTCAATCAATCTATGGCTTAAACAGGATTTAGCAAAGTTTTCATTAAATAATGCACGTGCAGAAATTTTTGGTAGTTTAACAATAACACCCTATTGTTCTTCACTTGTTAAGGGCTTTTATTAGAAATTGACAGGACAACCTGGACTTTTCATTAATTTGGTAGCCTGGCAATATCTTCAAAATTAATGTTACATCTGAACCTGATATTTTTGGTAGGAAAACCTAGATACAAACAGCCCCAATGCTTTGAAGTCTGTTAGCAAAATTACTGGTTTTTTTAAACTTCTACTTCTTTGTGGAGGAGTGATTTTCAACTGGTGGTACATTCACCTTGGGGTCTAGAGGCCGTTTCTTCTGGGTTCATGAAAGGCAAAAAAAAAAGAAGAAAAAAAGTAGGTTCAGCTATGACATTGAAAAATTTGGCATCAGCAGACTGACAAGTTGATTACAGGGAACTAAAAGCATTTCTTACAAAGGAAAAGGTGTAAAGCAATGCTTCTTTCTTCCTATTACAAAAAGAAGATGGCAATCTTTTTGAGGGTCCTTTCAAAACGAAAGTAAGCTGGGAATACAGAAATAGATTTCACAGCCTAACATGGCTATTGTTATTAGTTTTATGAGTATTAGAGTTATAAAGGAAGAGAGGATTTGGCAAATAATATAAAGCATATAGTCACCATGCTACATTGCTGGTATATTGTTTTCCACTTAGAAACATTTTCTACCCTGAGTGAAGCATTTGTACCATTTTAAGCATTTTGTTTTACCATCTATTAATGTAATAACTTATAGTACATTATCAAATCTGTGTAACTTTATTTAATTAAATATGGCAGTCTTCCTTTCATAGATTGGTACAAAAGGGACTTAGAGCTGCCTTAAAAGGGCAGCTGGACAGCTTTTCCTGGCCAGCTGGACATCATCTTCTCATGTCCTTAGGATCTGTGACTGAGTAAGAATCCCTACTATTTTAATGACTATAGGGGCTGAAATCAGATTCAGGCTGATGCTCAGAAAACCTCCATTTCATAAATGTTGTCAGGACTGAAGAATATAGGACCTTGAAGCTGGAAGCTTATATTTGTTGTTCAGTGCAGTAGTAGCCAGGGAAATACCCAAATGCAGCGAGTAAGAGAGAAGATAAACCGGCATTGATATTTTGGAACTATTGCTTGGGGGCGGAGTTAGAGCCTCTCATTAGGATAGTTGAGTTTAGAATTAGAACTGGAACAGCAAATTATTGTGAAGCATCAATTGAATGAATATGGGAATCCAGAATAAATAAAAAATAAAAATACTTTCTATTAGAGGAAAAGTAAATGCAGTGACAGCCTAATTGCACAGCATTGGTAGTGGTCTTTAATTGCTAAAAATTTTTATATTCCTGACAGCATAGATAAGCTAACTGCTGGAAAGCTCTCTGTGTACAAAGCGGTCCAACTGACAGCATGTAGATCAAATCTGGGTCTCCAGGATGCTTCCACCTGGCTTCCTGCCCTTTCCTTTGAGGAGACAGACAACACTTATTTAGGGAGTGTATGTTGCAAACTGTCCTCCTACATCACTGCTGTGTCTTCTCAGGAGAAAAGGATGAGACTGGACACCTTTTCCTCTTCATGTGTGTAACCTGAGACACAGAGCCATCAATGCAGGCTGCAGAGAGGTATATGCAGAATCAAGCTCCTGCAGGCAATGGTGTTACACAGAACATGTGGTCCCAACTCAAAAAAGGTTTCCAGCTATAGGAGAATAGGGATTAAAGATGTATGAATAACCACAGTATAATACAAGAATATATGCAGTAAAATCAGACACCTACTAGAAGCCAAACCACAGAGACATACTCCAGTATACTTTGCACCTTCAATTGTTATGAATCCCTTCAATGGTCTCTCTGTTTTGTAAAGCACAAGACTTTTTAGGGATCCTGAAAGGTAGGAAAATATCATTCCTTTTAATAAAATAGAAATCTGGATCTCTTGAATTCAGCTGTTATTGCTTGATCTAGCAATTTCGGGATTCTGAGGCTTTTTGAAAATTCTATCTAGAATTGGAACTTATTTCTAATGATGGCCGTCTTGCTAAACTACGGTATAATCTGTCATGATGGGCACCAAATGCACAACTGATGGAAGTCTTTTGGAACTGTCTACAATAAAAATCTACAAAATAGTGAAGTTTGTCAGACATCATCCAGAAAGAGCTCAATCATGACAGATGGGTTATTTATCAAGCTGTATTGCTGTTGATACAATCCTAAAATATCTGCATTTTGGAGACTAGAACAATTTTGTATTAGGGAAAAAAAACTTTTATATTGATCTTACTACAGTAGAATAATAATTTAGGGCTAAATCATTAAGTCTAAATCACTAGTCACTGTTTAGACCACACACATGTAAAAAGTTAATTGAACTGCATTTGAAGTCATAGAAACCAGTAAGGACCAATTCAAGAATACAAATGAAGACAAGGTGATTTTGTTGTTTTCCTAACCTGATTGTCTCCAGTTTGGCCATGTGGCTAGCAAGAACATGGCATCTGGCAAGTTATTAGAGGAGAACATTGAGGATAAAGCCAGGTTAAAGAAACAAGTCTCAGATAGTGTTCTGTTAATGTATTGAGTAATGTACAGTTTCCCTGAACACAGCAGAAGCAAGCAGTTTCTCTGGTCTTTGGATCTCCATCAGGCACACAATGTTTCACAGAGCAGTATCTAGAAAATCTCTACTATTCTGTGTGGCTTTCAGTAGTAGCATATGCTTCTGTTTAGGTGGAAGATCTAGCGTAGATGTAAGGAGTTTCTTGTCTTGCGTATTCCTCTCAAATGAGGGGTAGCAATTATAGCAGTTTCAGTGAAGTATAACCCGTCTTATAAAATTCCCTGTTACAGCTTTCCCGTCTTCCTGACAGAGTGCAAAGAGGTCACGTGGTAAATCGGAAGTTATCACCTTTTAAAAGGCAGTATTCTAGACTGTATCTTTCTTCCCCCAATTAGAGGTTAGTCGTGCTGGGAGATACTCACTCATGCTGTATGACTGTCTCTCAGGATTTTGCAGATCCTAACTCTTAGTCCTAGGAATTTTGTGACATGTTGGTCCCTTCCCCAAACATACAGCAGACATAAAAGATATTAACACCAAATAGTGTATATATAGTGTCTTCCTGCACAGATATTTCTAGGTGTCTTACTATCCCTGTATTTTAATATCACCCATCCCAAATAATTTTACTCCCACTGAAATTGTGGTGAAAGTGGTCTGCAGATCTGCCTCCTCCTGGGTGCCCTCTTGAGTGGCACAGTATCACAGAACCACAACATGGTCAAGGTTGAAAGGGACCTCTCGAGATCATGTAGTTGACCCACCCTGTTTTAACAGGCAGGCAGGGCCAGCCAGAGCATGTTGCGCAGCAGGACCATGTCTGTTTGGACATGGAATATCTCTAAGGATGGAGACACCACAGCCTTTCTGGGCAACTTCTGCCGGTGTTCAACGACCATCAGAGTAAAAAAATCTTCTCTTATGTTCAGCTGGAATGTCCTGTGTTTCAGGACCTGTCACTGGGCACCACTGAGAAGAGTCTGGCTCCCTCAGTAGTTTCTCTACAGAGGAGATGGACCTCTGCTATAATACAACACTGACTTCAAATCTTTCCATCCTTTTTTTTTCAGTCATTACCTCCAGTTTTAGAAACAACATCTATGTCCAATTTTGACCTTAGTAGCTTAACACAAAGTAACCACAAGAACCCATTTAAACACTGAAAATGTAAATTCACGCTCTTGAACACTGAAATGGTTTCCCTTCATCTGTGCAGTGTTTTTGCAAAATTTGTAAACTGTGAGGACTGAGATAAGTTCTACAGAATTCTTTTTTTTTTCCTGACCGGACCATATTACCAAGTTCGGTAAGTCCTAATTTTCTTTCTTACACCAAACCATTTGTGGGGTTTACGGCTCGTGTTCAACAGGTTTGGCATACTGCAGCAAACATCCAGCTGCATCATACCACATCCTCAAACAGCAGATGTGCTAAAACCCTCACATTATGTTCACACAGATCTTGGCCAGCTGAGAAAGCAGTCCTTTCTAGTTCATTTGTCAATACTCATGTTCTAAGATCCAAAATGAAAAGCACGGTTGAATGTGCCACAGAAACCAGAGTGTCACTTTCAGTGATAACAGATCAGATTCTTTTCCAACAATTTGATGTAGTTCTCTGTAGTCCCTACAGAGACGCTGCCACGTTTTATGTGATAGAATACTGATCTCCAAGGACTGACTGGCAGAGTTACGCCTTTTGATACACCTCCTCAGCGATGCGTGAAATGTCTTCTCTCTTTGTTCTCTCTTTTTTCTACATAAATAATGCCTTGGCTTTTTAATGGATGGTTACTCTTAAATTTCAGTCATATACTGAGTGCTTAATACCAACTGCAAAACTGCATGTATCCATTTCAGATCAGAGTAATTCCCAGTTCCTGACCAGAAAAGTTTAACTCCTTGCTGCTTCTTAGTTAGATGTAGTGAAGTGTTCCAAAAAAATGCTTTGGGCTCTTATTTTCATTTCCTTCTCTCACATCTTCTTCTGCACTAACATTCATCAAATCTACTGGCTTGCATTTCGTGCCTGTGGTTTGTCTATCAGATACGGCTTCTTCTATTAGATGTTCATTTGGAAAATGAACAGGGATTCATTTTTATTTCAAGTCTGTTGAAATAAAACTGTTACAGTTGTAACAGTTGTAACAGTTGAGGGCCCCGACTCATGTTCAGAGGCAGTTTCAAACTGAATGCTGAAATGGCTCTGAACACAGATAGAGGGTGACATGAGATGTGTTTTTCCTGAGCGGCAGCAATTTTCAGATTAATATAGCAGTGTTAGCTGCTGGTAAGATTATGGCTGCAGATAGCTTATAGCTGTGAACTACAGTTGCTTAAGAAGCAGTTCACACTGTTTCTCATCTTTTCTTTGCAAGAAAGCCACCACAATTGTGCAGCTGCTATTATGGTTTCTGCCCCAGAGGAAAACCAATTTGTTAAGGTTACCAGTGTTGGTTCACTTAGACCGCATTTTTAGAGGGGATTTCCCAAAGTATTTGCAAAATATGTTCCTGACACTGATTGCATCATTATCAATCAGAACGAAATTTAGTGGAGCTTTGTCTCATTAACTTGTGTGGTTACTGAGAACTAGTGTTCTAATTCTACAGATCCATTTCAGCCTAGTTCAGATGGTATATCTTTACCAGTGAGTGTTATCATTAACAATTTGGTGGTTCAGATCTTAATCCTCTATTTTTAAATGTTTTTTGCAAGCCTGATCTTGTAAGTGTCCCAGTTGGCCTGCTTGCATTTCATAGTCACTCTAAGTTACTAGTCGATATTCAAGTTAAGCGTAAAATAATACTTGTCATCCCCTCAACTTCAGATTTCCTTCCTCCATTTCCTAGTCTGGAAAACTTCATTGGGCAGCTGTGATCTGGCAGCATTGCAGCAGTCCTTCGTGATCATTTCCCCTGGACTGTGGCTAATTGCTCTCAAAGTCTGTGTTGGTGTGTTGATGCTTGAGGAGCACAAAAGCCCTCCATAGGTCCTCTGACAATTTCAGTGGAGTTTCTTCTTTATACCAAGCCATATTTTTTTCTGTGAGCCCTGACAGCTTAGGTTGTGGTTGGATGTTCATTAAGCTTGTATTTGTACATTGACAAAAAACCTGGCAGTATAAATTTGGTTCAGTGGTGATCACATGACTAAATTTCTGTTAAATTAACCTAAGTACACAATACAGTCTTTGTGCCAGCTAATTCACAGGCTTGCTGCCTACTATCCCAAACTGCTTTGCAGTTCTCCAGTGCTTTGCAAGATGCTAGCCCAGCTGAATTCTAGGAATGTTTGAGTAAGCAACTTTTCTAAGGACTTGGCTTTTTTTTCCAAAATTAGATCCCTCTTTCCAAAAACCCAGTGTTGCTGCCAAAAGGCCACTCCTGCCTTGCTACTGCAAGGGTACTTTATAATCTTTTCCTTTCTGCTTCCTGGATGCCATTTTCAGACCATGCTGCAGTCTTTCAAGTGGCTCTTCAGTGTCAAAATTTGCAGTAGAGTTTCATGTAGATTCCTTCTGGGAATAGCATTATCTACTCATTATGGACTGCATACAAGAAAAGAGAGAGTAGACAGAAAAGCAGTTAGATTGAGAGGATTTGCCCCATTTCTAGGTCGTTTTTCAGATCTGATGAAACTGCATGAATTGCAGATGAAGAATTTCCACTCCACAAAGTACCTAGATGTGAGCGATACAATGCCTAGTGGCATGAGTTACGCAGCAAAGATGAGAAGAACATCAGCAGAAAGAGAATTTCAGAATGGGAAAAGTAATGTTCTTGGTTATCTGTAAAGAAGCTCATCCATTATTTGGCGAGTTAGATCACCAACATGACTCCTGCTTTTCCATTGCCTGTCAGGGTAGATAAATTGAAAACTAGCACTGTGATGTGGAATGTGACATCTGCCTTTGCTTTACAAAGTGCCCAATCCACAGCACTTTCAGATGACGGATGCAGAGAATGTCAGTAAGTTTTGCTTAACTCACACCCTTCTCCATTGTACAGGGTTATTGGTGGAAGGAACATGACCATCTTCTGCCCTTCAAGCAGAGTCGTTTTCTTAGTTTTAGCTTGGCAGTGGGCAGCACAATTCTTTTTAGTGTGCCAAAATCAATGGATTTACTATTCTGTCCTTGTTACTAGCTGATCTTGAATGCATCTCATGCCTTTGCTCATAAAGTAGCCTAAGTCATCACTGTTTTCATCATAGTTTGACTGCCAGAAAGGAGACTTCCTACAGTGAGTCTGAAAACAGCCTCCATATCAGGATCTCGTTTTACTGCTGTATCATGCACTAAATTTGTGAGTGTAAGAGGGAGCAGATGGCTGAAGCCTGGGAGTAGGAAGCTGAGATAGAATCAATGCCTGCTATGGCTTGTTCATTTGCCCGTGGGAACCCAGAGGGCCAAATTCTGAGGGATGCTCTGGCAGAATATTTTATGCAAAATACCTAGCTACTTTCTGCTTATATATATATATGTACTTGCTGATTTGAAAGCAATAAACTTATGCATTGTTTCTCTTGTTCCTGGTCTGTACTTTCTGTAGCTCCTATTGCCTGCCCCTCTTCCTTGACAGTTTATGCTCTGAAGTTTCATCCATGAGGATCACCCTTTCACAATCCATCCTTCATTAGGCCCATATTTCCAAGAATGCCAGTGGAAACATATATGGTGAACAAAGAAAAATAATCAGAAAAATAATTGCTATTTTGCTGTCAGAAAAGTAGTGCAAATAATGCAGAATACAATACTGAAAAAAAGCTCAGCTTTTTACTGAGGCCGGTCATGTAAAACTATTTACAGATATGCAGAACTTTGCACTAACAACACGGGAGGAAGAAAAAAGAGCAGGGAGAGGGAGCTGCTTGGTATCAGTGCTTGTGTCTTACCCAGAGGGCTGGCCGGCCACATAGTGCTGCTTGCACGCCTCATCAAGGGACAAATTCAAGAGATTACCAGACATGAGGCGAGTTGCTGGATGGGGCGATGTAAGAAATGAGCCAGAAAGATGTGATGTGCTGAGTTTTGAGGAGGCTGCGTTTGATTCAGAGTAAGAGAGGAAGGCGTCACAGGTCTGGCTGTAAGTGCCATCATTGCATACTGCTTTCTTGTAGATTGCTCAGTCGTCATCCCCATCAGCTCCTGCCTCTCCTTTACAGACTCTGCAGGTTCATATTGTTTCTAGTAAGGCACCTGAAACTGCCTGTCCAGCTCACTTAGTCTTGCCCTTCTAGTTCTAGGATTGTTCAAATTCAGTTCTCCAAGAATCAATCTATGAGACTCTCTTCTCAATTCCAACAGTTGCCCCAAGTATGCTTGCCATCTTTTTAGCAACAGCAGGCTGTTTGGCTTTACCCACAGGCAAGAAAATAGAAGTGTTCAGTGTTCCTGCCTCAGCTTGACAGGAAGAACCTTCCTCACCACTGTTGTGTGGTTGCCATTGCTCTCCTCTTGTTTGAGCCAGGACTAGTGGTAAGGTGTGTCTGGTTTGGGGATTTCAGCATCTCAGATCCATTTCCTAGAACAACAACTAGCCCCGCGTGCTCGGTGTGGGAGACAGATAGGCAAGGTTGCTTAATGGTGTTGGGAGGCTCTCTCTGCTTGCTTCTAGGATGGCTTGTTCCCTGATGAAGGGTTAGAAGGATGGCTGAGGGAGGGGTGGGAGGAAGCATGCAGCTAACAGTTGATCATTTTGCTTATAAGCACCCTCTGACACCATTGTCTTGGATAGCTTTGTGTTTGGCCAGGACAGCCAAAGTATACTTCAAGCCAAGCATACCTTGATGTTGCTGATGTTCATGGTTCCTGTCGCACTCTAAACCCTTGGACAGGCTGTCAAGAAACCTCTTCTCCCAGGAAACATTGTAGGGATGTTTCATATTTCCAAATGAAAGATAAATTTTAGCATCCTTAGTGCCTTACCAGAGGTTCAGTTCCCTGGATTGATGAAGACAAGATGACGCGAGTTCTGCATAGTTCAGCTTTTTTGTGTGGTGGCCTGGCTTTGTGTCAGTCCCTTCATTCGCTTTTTATTATTGCCACTGTTTAGTTGGGTGCTAACACAAGAGAAAGGGCTGAAACATGGGAAAGGAGAGGCAAGATCCACAGCAAGTCAGGACTGCGTGGCATGGCTGGAGAAAGGTAGCCTGCCTGCTGCCTCTCAGGAAGCGGAATGGTTATGTCCAGGGCCAGCCCTCAATGAGCAGAGTTAGCCTACCCGCATCTTACAGGGAGAGGGCTCTGCACACCAACGATGGGTGGATGTGCAAGGCTGCCAACTGGCAACGCACCCAAGACTTGGCAGAGTAATGTAAGCTTGACACCCAGGGCTAGGAAAAAAACTTTCAGAAAAAAACCATAGCCGTGAAAGGAGGCTTGAAAGCCCCATGACAACAGCAGAGAGTGATGAGAACAACCAAGCTTGTCCCATACGTGGGCCATGTCAGACTGTGTGAAGCACTGGCACCATGAGGAGGTACTGACTTGTGAGAACTTGCAACTTCATCCAGCCTTCCTTTCTCACTGTAACTGTAGCACCGTCCTTGTTTTCTGGCTTGAAGGAGGTAAGCCACCCTTGGAAATACTGGAGGACAAGATTTTCTTCCCTGTATAATGCCTGTTGCATTACGGCATGGTACCACTGTCCTCAGGACAGGATGTGGTCCATCTTTCCGTATGGGAGCATGACACCCCAGCTCCTTGGCTAGGCCCAGGTAAACCCGACCAGCTGACGTGAGAAGCCATGATCTGAAATTTTCCTTTCTAACTTCATTCCACAGCATCTAAATGCCTGTTTTGAGGCATGCTTTAATTGCCGAGAAGCCTTGTGAGTCATGAGCTCCTAAACAGGCTTTAGATTACGAGGTGAGAAACTACACTGTAAATTCCCTCATACTCCGGAGGTGATGGCTGCGGGCCAAGCAACCGAAGTGAGCGAACTTCTGATGGGGGCGCAGACCCCCGGCCGCGGGGGCTGTGGCAGACCCACCCACACGCACAACAGGCCCCAGAGCAGCTACTTTCCTTGCGTCTCCTCGCCGCTGACTTACTGGGGCTTTACTTAAGGCCGACGCGTCGCTTGAAAATGACACCGCCCGGCTCGCCGGGCTACCGCCTATCCTTCCCCTCCGCCTGGCGCCCGAGCCTGCCTCAGCCCGGCAGCGAAGGCCGGGACGCGGCTGTCCCTGCCCGGCAGGCAGCCCACAGGCGGCGCGGCGCAGCCCGGCACGGCGCGGCCCGGCCCCGGCCCGCCATGAGCGCCGCCGCGCACTCCCCGCCGCCGCCACCACAGATGGAGGGCAGCGCCGAGCCGCTGCCCCCCGGCTGGGAGATCAAGATCGACCCGCAGACGGGCTGGCCCTTCTTCGTGGATCACAACAGCCGCACCACCACCTGGAGCGACCCGCGACTGCGGGCGGCGGCGGCGGCGCAGGTAGGGCGGGCGGCACCTCGCCCCTCCCCGGTCCCGGTCCCGTCGCGGGGGGGGGGGGGGGGCGGCCCGGGGGGGGGTGGGCGGGGGGGGTGGGTGCTTCCCCCCCCCCCAGCGCGTGGCAATGCAGTGAGGGCAGGAGCTGCCTTTTGTCTCTGACGCACTGCAGTCCCTTTTTTGTGCATTAAATCATTTGATACCTCGGCCCTGTAATGTTTATTTAAAGTTGGTTAAGTCCACCCGGCCTGCCAGGGAAGAGGCGAACCTTGATTTATTGTTCAGCTGTGGACAGCCCAAACAATGTATGCCCTCAAAAAAAACAGAGAAACCCGGCTCGGACTCTAACTTGTCAAATTTTGGTTTTGCTTCTTTTTTTTTTTTTTTTTTCTTTTTGGCTGGTCGCAAACTATCTCAGTAGCTGTCTGCTCTGGTTTCGTTCTTAAGCATGCTCAGAGAAAAGCCGTATCTTAGTCCAAATATGTCCATGGAAGGAGAGGCGCGGAGGGGAGAGCCGTCGTGATCTTGCCGCCCCCCCGCCCCCGGCACGGCCCCGTCGGGTCCAGTTCTCTCGGGTTTTGGGGAACCCGGCCCATTTGCGCAAGGCGGCCCTTTGACCCGCGCCGGTATCTCCGCAGCGGCCGTAGGCAGAAAGTGCTGGAAACTTGAGCCGAAGTTAGAAGTTGCCTGGTGGGAGAAAGGCTTCCCCCGGCGTTTGCTTCTGCGCCGCCCTACGAGCAGCCCCGGCCGCGCCGGCCTTGCCGGCTGGCCAGCCCCTCCGCCGCCGGGGTTTGGCCGCCCGCCCC
>JAVKLA010000053.1:22026425-22036512 GCA_034782735.1 Sagittarius serpentarius
TGGTCAGAGCAGAGCTCCATCAGCTTGTGTGCCTTGACTCACCAACAGCTAGCGTCCCCAGTTCCCAAGGAGCCTCATTTGAAGAAAGACTCCTTAGCTCCTCGTTATGAAGGAATACAGTCAGGGATATGAGAAGGATCAGTCTCTGTTAGCTGTGTTAGTCTTACTTCTGCTGGACTTTAGCAGCAGTACAGTGGAGGAGGATGGTCCTATCCTCCTCTTTCCATCCCCTATTCCACAGTATTGGCTGGGGCTGGGGCAAGAAAAAGGTCCTGTAGTGACGATCAGTACAGCTTTTTATGAAAGATTTGAAGACGCTTGGGCAGCAGCCTCTGGCATGATTGAGTGGTTGTACGTTTGCATGGTTATTAATTGAACAAATATGCTTCAGAGGCTTTAGTCAAAGTGTCTAGCTGGTATTTTTACAGATAATGGAACAAATTAGTCCCATTTGGGTGCGAACAGATAGAATTACACTTGATAAAAGTTTTCCTCATTAAGATTAGTTCTGATTCTTCTGCAGCTTTGCATGCATTAAAACCCATGGCTTTCTGGAGCTAAATATAGTTTCATTCTTACTTTATAAAACTGCTAGATGAATGTCAGATCCAAAGCACTGAGCTCTCCTAGGAAAGAAAAGATTTTTATCAGAAGGAAGAGAAAAGCTGTACAAAAATGTAGCAGCAACCATTTACATGATATAAGCAGCTGCAATGCTTTATTTGTTGAATCTTTGTCAAACAGACCTCTAGCAATAGAGCTTTGGTCTTTTTTGTTCATATATTCACGTGTATATGCTTGTATATTTCCTGTCAGTTAATCATAAAAGCTTTATTTTTAGCAAGGCAGTATTTTTAGAGAACTTGATAAAATAGTTTGTCAGTTTTCATACATTAAAAAGTTAGTTTAGGGAAAAAACAGCTGTCCAAATGAAATTACATGAAGATGTGAAGAGAAGTTGGGGGTTAGCTCTTCAAATAGTTGGACTAAATCAAACAAAAGCTTTGTGAAACCAAACTTCCTGGTGTGAGTGGCCTTAGTTTAACAAGAATTCCTGTGCCAGTGGTTACAGTGTCAGACTGATGGCACCTGTCATTAAGCACCCCTATATGAAAATACTAGATAAAGCTTTTATCAGAGTGCTTCATGAAATACTGAAATATCCTTATACGTAGACTTTTTTTGAGCCGAGGAGATTGTTGGATGCTTCAGTTTCAAGTCAGTACATAAAACAAAAGTGTCTAAAGATGAAAAATACCTTCTTTCCTGTGGGAAAACTGTGGAGCCGAAGGTGAGATGCGTGTTGCAGACTAATCCTGATCTCGTGAAATAGTACCATAGATTTTCCTTGTGCAAATTAATGTAACAGCTTTAAAAATCTGTTGCTAGTAGATGCAGGGGAGACTTCTGTAATTTGCATAGCACTGACCTTTTTGATAATCTAAACTAGTCTGTGAGTCTGCTGAACTAGATGGATGTTATTCTCTGGTAAAAACTGGGTCGTTTTTTAGCTAAACATATGTAAATAACCAAGCCCAGAAATCCTGTTAATTGCTACAGATTCCCTCTGGTATAAGTACTGATTAAAAATATTCTAATTGATAAGCTTTAAATTGTTTACTGCAGGTATGTAGGAAACCTGATTCAACTTCCATTGAAGTCGAAGACAGGCACCCGCTAGCTTCAGATAAAATTTGATCTGGCCTAAAGGGGTTAGTAGTAGGGCTGCCAGGGAATAGAGCTGCTTTCATCTGAAAATTGAAAATCCTGCTATCTTTCTCAGCATGCTGCTACCCTGCTAAATCTGTTTGCTCAGTGGCAAGTTATTAGAAACATATGTCATCCCTGGAGAAAAAAATAATGAAAATATTCCAAAGAATTTCAGTGTAATTTTGTGTTTGTATGTGATTGGAATAACATTAAGGAATAGTGTATTTTTACAGTTTTAAGGATTGAGTAAGGTATTTTGTAATCTAAACAATTGTGCTCTTAATAAACGAGTTTCAAAAAACTTCATAGCTCATGGTTTAGGGCTGCACTTGCTGGCTCAATATGGTGGAAAAACTTTCATTTTTATTTGTTTTGAAACTGTACATTATTGTAAAGGAGTGAATAAGATAATTTTTTAATGTTTGTTTTTGCAAAGAGATGAAATGTCTAAAAATTTCTGAATGATTGACCCTCCAGAAAAAAATTACTTCAAAATAATGAGTTATTGCAGGCCAGCGGAGCTGCGGTAACTGCCTGGGTGCTCATGGTTAGCTCAGGGCAGCTCTGAAGTGAAGTGTCTCACCTTAACCTTTTTCTCTTAGGGACTAAGCAAAGTCATGTTCGCTGGCTGTTCCCAGGGGCTAAGGGCGGGTGCGGGGACCGTTGCCACAGCTCAGCTGCTGTGTGGTGGCTTTGTTGCACCATGCTAATTTGCTCATGAGTTTGAGTCCTGAGCCTCACTGGGTGAGCTTTAAAGTTGGATCTGCTTTGAGCTCTCAGGTTGCTTTGGTATATTTGAACATAATCACAATCTTGGTTCCTGGATCTTGGAACAAGAGCAGAGATGTTTTATGGATAGGTCACATAGTTTGTTATAGGAACATATTCTTTTTCCATACTTCGTCTTTCAAAGTAAATGATTATTTTTGTATTATGAAGCCTGGAAGTTAAGTGCAAAACATCTCTGGGTGAGGTAACCAACAGCAAAGTTGGTTTCCCGGTTCTGCTGCCATGGGCAGGCTGATGCGAGATGCTCACCTCTGCCGTTTCCCATCTGCAGTGAGTACCCTGTGTTCTTGTTTCCCGCAAAAGTCCGCTCCCTGGAAGGCCGGCTTCTCTTGTGTGTGTAGCCGCTTGTTCAGAATCAGGCCTGCCGAAACATTGCAACACAAGCCTGTGGCCCTGGTTGGCGTGGTGCAGCGTGGGTGTCCTCTCAATCCTGGTGCAGAAGTGCTCTCGGCAGGGGTTTCGGATTCAGTATGTGTTGCTTCCAGCAGTAATCCGTTGCTTGTACAGCTGCAGGGGTGCTGAATTTAGGAGGCTGGCAATTGTGGCTGGGGAATGGGAACAGGAGTGTCAACACAAGCAGTGGGGGAGTCTATAGTGCCGGAGACGCTAACCAAAAGCAGGAGAGTAAGCAAATTTGCCTAGGAGCTGGCTCTTCTAGTTACTACTGAAGCAGAAAATCTTGTTAAAGTCAATGAGAGTTCTTGCCTTTCTGAAGACCACAGGAGAGGGCTCCCAGTTTGCTCTGTAAACTGGTTGAAATACCTGTTAGTAATTTTACAGAGGATAGCCCGCCCCTTTGCATTAACATATGTCAAACAAAATTACTAAATAGCCATTAGTCATTCAGTGCAATTTTGTTGTCCTAGACCATTGTCACAGTCTCCTACACTAGAAATAAATGTTAAAATGAGGCTGAAACATTTACTTAGCAGAAATAATGTATTATTCTTGGACAACATTCTGTGTCATTGACATCTTCTCTTAATTAGCTTTCATATTCCAAGAGATTTCTTGCAGAAAAATGTCATCATTTTAACAAAAGGGTGACCAAATGCTGACAGCTGGAGTTTGGCAATAACATTTTGTATCAAATATCAGTAAATGAATTCTAAAATAGCTGGACTGCTTTTTTTGGTCCATGACTGGATATGCATAATTAGCTGCTTTTGAAGTGTTTTGCCCAGAAGAAATGTTAAGCCACCTGCATGGGAATAAGTAAATAGCTTTTCTTAATCTTGGTGGGTCTTATTTAGCTTCCTTGGGGAGTTCAGTTTTGGTCACTGACATTAGCCTTACAGCCTGAAATCTCTCTCTCTCTCTCTCTCCCCTCCCCCCCCCTCCCTCCTGACATATTGGGGACTAGCCATGAAAAGGAAGGTGGGAAATGGTACTGGAATAGTGGGGGGTTTTAATGTGTGGGTTCTTGTCCTCTGCGAGTTGTACTTGACACTGACAAGCCTTAATTAAACTGAAAGAAGCATCTGTGTCATCTTCTGTATTTCCCTGATATACCATTCTGTATTGAACTGATGCACCTCAGTGTACCTGTAACCTTGGTTAGCCTTGTCCACAAATAGTAAGTTTCCTACCAGGTTCCTGCTGGATCCTGCCGCCCTTTAAAGCGGTGTGAACTTTTTCGCATATTTTAGTGAGAGAAGAGTTGTGATGCTTGGCTGTGAAAGGGCCAATGTGAAGACCATAATTATAACTCTTTCAAGGTTTCATGCTCTGGCTCCTACCTCACTGCTCTAGGTGCTAGCACTGTTGGCAGAGTCACCAGAAGAATTTCCTGACCCACTCAGAGCAAGTTCAAACGTCCACATCGGAGTGAAAACGCTAGTGGCCCAGCAATGCTCACGGAGTAGTGGTGGTCACACAGTGGTGGACTTGTGCTGTGGGGACACGGATGTACCAGTGCTCCAGTAGTCTTGTGAGACCATCAGAAAAAAACATCAAGGAAGATCCTTAGCACTTACTTCTCAGTTCTGAGCCTGTCCCTGCTCAAAGCTCCTTCCCTGATTTCAGCATGTCACTGCAGTATCCTTCAGTGGCTGGCTCAGCATTTCGTAGCTTCCTTGGGTTTGCTCCTATTTTTGAGGAGTTGTTTTGTATTAAATTAGCATTTGTAAGAAGCACCAGATGGATGACGCTGGAAAATTAATTCATAATTTATTTACCAAGTGATTTGTGAGATGATAGCGAAGTTACCCACTAGTATGCCTTGAGCAGGATGTGGCTGGGTGAGCAGTTCTTTTGTGGAGCTCCTACTGGTCCCGATGGCTGTGTTGAAACCAGCAAGAACAGCACCATACAGAACAGTTGCATACATCTGTGTGCATGGTTAAGCACTGACTTTTCCATGAGCAAAAGAACTGGCTTAGCTTAATCTGCATTGGGAAGCTCATCTTAGATCTTGTTAGTTACCCTGAGAAAAGTTGTAGTGCAAAAATACACTTGCCAACTCATTAGGCTACAGCTGGAAATCCAGGGAGACCTGCTGATGCTTTCAAGTCCAAAATCAGCTGCTTTCCTCCCTGCCCCCTGGAATTACAAGGAGAGTGGAGAGGATTGCTTTGTACTTGGAAAGCGTTGCTGTGTCTAGCAGCCCTCTTTGGTTATTGTATCAGCCATCAAAATCATTGCAGCTCTTTTCTCTAGAAAAGCTAAATGGATGATCTGAACTGGGACAATTAGTTGAAGAAAGCTGTAATTGGAGTCACACTTTACTGTGGCAGTGCTCCTCCTGGCAGGACCCATATTTATATCCTCCTGTTTGGCTTTTGCTGCCCAGTCAGCCAGTTAGTTTACTTTTGCCCTGAAAACTCAATTTTATGTCCAGGAGGAGGCCTGGTAGAAAAAGATCATCAGTAGTCCTCTAGAGATCTGTGACCTTGCAGAACTACTAGATCCTGGTCCACTGAAGCCAAAGGGATTGCTGGTGTTTGTTTCTGTAGGAGTAGGATGGAGCTGTGTGAGAGATGATGGGGAGAGCTTCTCTCACATTGTTAATAGAAGGGATTAAAAATTACCATTACAAAAAAGCCAAGTGTAATGTTGCAGTGTTTCAGACTTAAGCTCTGTGAGGGAATATTTACTTGAGCTATCTAAATTACAATAGTAGAGGAGAACAGATCCTTGGAATGTTTTAATTAGTATCAATCTGTATACAAGATTCTTCTTTTTTACAGAACCTATTTTTATCCTTGTTTGAACAGAGGAAGTTGCTTTGTAAAGGAAGTTTCCTTAGAAATCTTCAAGCTTACTTTTGCCAGTTCTATAACCCTGACAATTTAAAACTCTTGCATAAAAAAATGCAGACCACCTCCACTGGTTACTTGTGCCAGGCCCTTGGCTTCTGGATTAATTTTGATTTAGTGCGGTGTCCTCCCCTATTGCCTTAGAATCATGCATCCATTAAATTCAGATAGAATAGCATTTATTTAAGTACTGCTTATTTTTCTCTTTATTTTCTCCCTATTTCTGTAGTTCCTTTTGTGATGTTTCTTCCCTGTTCAACTACAAATGCTTTTGTTTTCTTACGCTGACCTGTAGTTTTATCCCGTGTTTGGTTATTCCCTTCCTTTGCTTTTTTAATGGCACTTTTAATTCTCTTTTTTTAATTTCTACTTTGTTCCTCCTTTATATTGCTCTGGTGGTAGGAAACGTGCTGTATTTCTGGTAGCAGCAACTGAAAAAACTAGAAATTTCACCAAGATCTTTGCAGGTAAAATCAGCCAGTCCTATCTACACATATCTCTGTTGTTTTTTTTTTTAAGAGAGAAACCCCAAATCCATGCATAGTACTTTTCCCCTCAATGCTCTAACCCAGTCTGAAGAGAAACGATGCAGAAATCAATAGATAAAATTCCCCGGCCTGTCTTATTCACAAAGTTTAGCCATACAACTGAAATAATAGGAAGTTAAATAATAGGCTAGTGAGTTGGATGTAGGTAGTTCATCAAAAGACTAACAAAACACTCAGGATTCTGTGGGAGGGTGAATGTGCATGAAGTACAAATATTATAGAAGATGGAGATCCACAGGAAAATGCGTTACATAACAAACGCAGAAAATTCTGTTTGGCTGGGATTCCCTGGATTTGAATGTTTACGCTCCTCTTGGTTGGTTGATCACTAGTAAGCAATATTGCCCTCCTGCAGATACCTTTATCTATTATTTTCCCGTATACCTAATTGATGTTGAAGTGGACTTTGTGTGACTAGGCAGGGTTCAGTGACTCCAGTCCCTGGAAGAGGCAGGATTAGAAACACATTTTGGAGTAACCACTTGTACCAGAAGCACTTTAAAGTGCCCAGTAATGAATCTGCTGAGGTGCCAGTTGCCCCTGGAGCACTGATGGTACCCAGGGGGACAGAGTGGTCAAGGAGGAGAAGAAAGAGTCTTATAAAAGCAGTGATCAGGAGCTTTATGAGGAGCTGGTCACAGCAGTCTCTTCTTGCTTTAACTGAAGCAAATTTCCAACCCCCGGGTTAATGGGTACTATGGTCACACAGCCCCAGTGCCTGGTAGTTTCTCTGGGATAGGACTTCACATGCAGGATTGCAAGGGCGTTATGCTACGCGAGGCCAATGTACAGGATGTTTTAGATGCTAGAAGAGAATACTTGGAGGTCATTTGGGGATAAGTAAGATTACACAGAAGAACCAAACTTGGGGTGTGCAGTGAAGAAAATAATTACAGAAAGGGTCAGGTATTGTAAGAAAGCATGGATACTAAGATGGCTTAGGTGCAGGTAAAAAGGCAAGAGAATAAATCCTTTTTACGGAAATGTGGATCCTTTAGGAGATCATGGAAAACTGTAGGAGAGAGGGTTTCTGCCTTTGACAGTAAGATAAAGATGAACATTTTATCTTTGGGGCAGTGAATTGTGCATGCTTTTTGTATGGCTTTTGCTATTTTAGCCCTTTATCGTTTTTCAGAATGCCTGCAGAGGGATAACAAGTCATTTCCTTTCTTTCTACATTTTTATTTTAAATTTTATACATATTTTCATTTGTTTTGCCACATTTCTCTCAAACTGAACTCAGAAGCAAAATTAAGTTTATGGCTTGTTAGAGATATTTGACAATTGTGCTTTGAGTTATTGCAGTTGGCTGATAAACAGTAACGAGGAGCTGAGTAGGGTTTTGTTTCTTTTTAAAGTAATGTGCAAAGATTCTGTTACTTGTCTGCTGTACTGTGAGGTATTTTGCTCCCAAGGATTTCTTAGCTTCAATCTTCAAGAAAATAGCAACACAGCAAAAATAGTTCTTATCAGAGGAAATCTTCAGCCACTGTATGTATTGTGTGTGATAGTCTACAAGTGCCTGGATCCAGGAAAGAGAAGAGTTAATGGGTTTAGAGTTTTGATGCTGAAGGTGCCAGATTTAGTCCATGATAAATCTGCAGTGACTCTAATGTATATATCATATAGAGTGAGTGTTTCTTTGAATACTGGAATTATAAATATTTTTACACACTCCTTTATACCGGGGAGTAGAGATCACCAATATGTGCACTTTGTCAGTCTTGCTAATCAGCATTGTATTGGAGTCATGTTGGAGGGCATCCAGCACATGGAAAATTGACAAAACTTCTTGTTTGCCTTCATGCTGGAAAGGAATTCAGTTTTGTAATGATTAGGGTGGAGAGCGGCAGAGTATAATTTCTGTCTCCCAGAGCTCACCAGCTGCATTCTGTTTACTCAGGAGAGGTGTTGCTGGATTGGGAAATAATGTATAGTCACTGCAATAATTTATAATACCGAAGAGTCTCCAGGTACAAAACCCAATCAGACTGTAGCCATAAAGATTGCTTTTTTGATAGTAGGTTGTATAAAATATAATACACAGCTGTGGGGCTGGGATTGGGGAAGATAAAAGAAGAAACAATTTGCAAGTAATTACTGTAACGGAGAATGCAATCTTTTTTTTTAAAGCGTGAGAGACTAGAAATATTTTTCAATATGGCTTCATTGCCTACAATTTCAAATAGATGCTCAAGTCAAAAGGTGATGGTGGGCTTTTATTTCGTTCTTAAATCATCAGAGACCATCCTCTACTTTGCTCCCGAATTATAGTAATTCCGGCTCTGACTAGAGTATTTTAATTTCAGTAGTACTGTTTATGATTGCCTCTGTGGGCCTCTTTACACTGGAAAGGTCATATTGACTCTTTGATGGTACATCATATTTGTCCACGTTTACTAATTCTCTCCTTTATTATGCTCTCCGTTTGCTTAGTCTGGAGGCCATAATGCATCCCTTCTCAGCTGTTATCAGTGGGAGCTTTGGCATATTTACCAAATGTATCTTCCAGCTGTTTGTAAACCCTGTGAATTAAATACGGTGCTAGCAGTAATATGGCCAAACCAAAATACAGTGATTTTAAGTAGAGTAAAAGTAACTCTCTCAGAGTACTTGCAGGTATTTGACATCGTAGCCTTACCAATTGCTGTGGTCTTACCAGTTACTCTGTACATTCCAATAAAAACAAGGAAACAATAAACAGGGAAACATACAGAAAAATAAGTAAAGTAAAATAAAATAAAACTGCAAGCTTTTTTTTCTTTCTCCAGGTCATGAGGAAGAGAATGGAGTACATCCTCCCATTTTCTGTGATAGATTTTATGTAGAAGAACTGTATTTGCAAAAGGTGGGGAGCTGGTGTGACTCACAGCAAAGAGGTCAGAGCTGGGCAGAACAAGTTAGCCGCTGACGTGAAATCAGACAATTGCAAGTACCGGGAGGCAGGCAGGAAGCACATTGCAATTCTGGAACAGGATTTTGATATGAACGGGCTGCCTGAGAGCATGCAGTGGAGGCAGGGAATCCTGCTCCGTAATACATAAAAATACTAGTCTCTTATTACCAAATCTTGCACAGGGTCACAAAACATTAATAAACTTAAGGGTCTGATTACACAGCTTAGTTGATATTTAGTACTTTATGCATTCATAGTGTGTTACAAATAATACAATTATTAAGCCAAGAATGTTTTAATGAGGAATACAGACATGAGAATGTCATTTTACAAGTGAAAATCATCATATACTGTAGAGTGGTTCTTTCTTCTTTATAACTGGTCAGCCACATATAAAATCTCTGTTTCTTCCAGTTACTAGCAAAAAATAATTCCATAACGGGGGATTAGTTACCTGGTTTTTTTTTTAAGTAATAAAATAACACAAGTTTAGCATCTTTATCAGGGGAAAACCTAGTGCTATTCCCAAAATAGATGGTCCATCTTCAATCCTTTGCCCATGAACAAGCTTGTCATAGGTGCGTTTTGGGTTTGTGTGGTGGGGTTTTTGTAGCAGGGGAGGGGCTGCAGGGGTGGCTCCTGTGAGAAGCTGCTAGAAGCTTCCCCGGCTCCAAGTCTGACCTGCCTCTGGCCAAGACTGAGCCCATCAGTGAAGGTGGTAGCACCTCTGGGATAACAGATGTAAGAAGGGGAATCTGCAGCTGGAGAGAGGAGTGAGAATATGTGAGAGAAACCCCTACCCAGACACCAAGGTCGGTGAGGAAGGCGGGGGAGGAGGTGGGCCGGAGGAGGGGATGGCCCTGCAGCCCCTGGTGAGAGGGCAGGCT
>JAVKLA010000053.1:22036612-22050540 GCA_034782735.1 Sagittarius serpentarius
GCCCACCTGCAGCCCGGGGAGGGCCCCACGCTGGAGCAGGTGGGTGCCCCCCAAGATGGCCGTGACTCCGTGGGGAAACTCATGCTGGAGCAGTCAGTGCCTGAAGGGCTGGAGGCCGTGGGAAGGACCCACGCTGGAGCAGTTCGAGGAGAACTGTCTCCCATGGGAGGGACCCCAGGCTGGAGCAGGGGCAGAGTGAGGAGTCCTGCCCCAGAGCGGGAAGGAGCGGCAGAGACAAGGTGTGAGGGACTGACCCCAACCCCCATTCCCCTGAGCCGCCGCCGGCAGGGAAGAGGGAGAGAAAACCAGGAGTGCAGTTGAGCCAGGAAGGAGGGAGTGGTGGGAGAAGGTGTTTTAAGATTTGGTTTTTCTTCTCATTATCTTTGTTTTGATTTGGTTGGTAGTAAATTACATTGATTTTGTTTTTTTCCCCAAGTTGAGTCTGTCTTTTGCCCGTGACCATAATTGGGTGAGTGATCCCTCCTTGTCCTTGTTTTGACCCATGAGTGTTTTCTTTGTATTTTTCTCCTGTTCATCCCACTGGGGCTGAAGTGGGGGGCGGGGAGGGGGGAGTGAGCGAGCAGCTCAGTGGTGCTTTGTTACCATCTGGGCTTAAACCACGACAGCTTGGAGGAAGGAAAGATAAAGGATGATTCCTTTCAGCATCATGTGAAGGTAAGAAAGCTTGTAAGGGATCTTTTGTTGAAAGTTTGGATGGCATTTTACTTGGTGACATG
This sequence comes from Sagittarius serpentarius, assembly GCA_034782735.1. Lineage (NCBI taxonomy): Eukaryota > Metazoa > Chordata > Aves > Accipitriformes > Sagittariidae > Sagittarius > Sagittarius serpentarius. Next base: position 22,037,350 of record JAVKLA010000053.1, read on the forward strand.
TTCTGCTTTATTTTAGCTCATTAAGGTAATTTGGCACGTACAGTTCAGATGCCTTGCGGTAAATTCCTTCTAGCACGCCTCTACTTAAATTTATGATGTTATATGACATTAATTTTCCCATTTATTGTCTAATGTTTTTCAGTTGTATGCTCTACAAAGAATGTCAGCCTGGTTTCATCGGTGATGAGTCATCTGATGTTTTGATTTCTTGTAGTCATATATAAGCACTCCTCTGTTGATTGCTGTGACATTGCTATGTGTTACTGACTCCTAAATTCTTTTAAGTTACAATTAAATACTGTTTTGCAACTTTACGGCTTCAAATACCTTCTTTTCGATGTCAGCATTATGTCCAGAGAAACAGTTTTGCACTGTTTAGCAATCAATGTCTTTGCCTGTTCCTTGTGCTAAGATAGTTTTAGAAAGGCTGTTCTGGTTGACGTGGATTATCATCCAGGGAGCTTGTGTAGTTAAAACATTTGTTCTATTGCTGTTGTGCCGTTCTAGTGGTTCTGAGATAATTTCACGGAACTTAGTGTAGTAGCTTTATAATTAACTCTCAAAAAGAATCATGAGATCATCTGCTGTGATCTCCTGTATATTGGAGAACGTTATATCTAAACTTGGGTGCTTCTGTACTTTATTCAATAACCTGTAGTTGGCTGAAGCACATGTGAATGCATTGAGAGATGGGAAATCCACCCCTTCTTTGGCAGTTTGTTACACTGGTCAGTTACGGTAATGGTAAAAATGTATGCCTGGCTTCTCTTTTGTATTTGGTTGATTACAGCTTCCAGTCATTGGTTCTTGATCATGTCTTCAGTGAAGAACTTCTCAATACTCAGGTTTATTTTTCTCTGCAAAGGTACTTGTATGCTACATAATCAAGTCACCTCTCAGTCTTCTCACTACATTGCTGGATTACTCTTTCTTAGTGTCTAGGCAAAAAGCCTTTCCTCCATTCCTTCAATATTTATTTTTTCACTCTTTTTCAGTTTTCAGTATTCTTTTTAAAAAGTGGAGACCCTAGCAGAATGAGTGTACTGATGTTCAGACTCCATAATGAAGATACGGCTATCTCTTACCTTCTTTTACTATCTGGCTCTCTCCCCCATGGCAGAGGGTAATACAGAAGAGTGGTAGGCATTGTCAGAGGAAGGACTTCTGAAATGCATTTTCTTTTTTCCGTCTCTTTCTTTCCCCAGGAGGGAAGAACTATTGCGGTGATATATTCTGTTGCATGAAGATACCTTATAGACATATGGGTTAGTCCTCTTTCTCCTAGTGAGGTTAAAACATTAAAATTCTTATGTGTGATAAAGACTGTAAGTTTTTTATAGGTTATGACTGCAGAGCCCATCTGTTGATTCAGCACACCGTTATCAAATGGCTGGCACCTTCATAAACTACTTGTTTTAGCAAACTGAGAGGTTGTATCTGCTCTATGCTGCTGCATTTATTAAGCTTGCCAGTTACCTCACATTAGGGCCCCAGGGCGTGCAACACACACACAAGCTGAATTCAGCTTTGTCAATGCCACGTAAAAATATTTTGAAAGTATGGTTATGCAGAACTGATCTGATACATTGTAAGAGTCCTCAATTGAGATAAATCAATCCCTGATTTGACCTCAAGGGTAGAACTGCCTTGCAATCTGCTACCCAGTTTGACCATCAATTAAGTCACTGAGAAGGCTATTGGTGAATGGTAAAGGTACGCTTGTATACACTTGACATGTCTGGTGTAAGTGGTTTTAGCAGGTGAATAACCTAGAATTGATTGCCCACCATGTGCATTACAGCTTCTTTGAACTTTCTGTATTGCTAAGTGAATGACCTACTTCTTTGATCTAAAATTAGTATGTGTAGCTCCATTTTGAAAGTGTTTCCAAGTACATCCACTTTTGCACCCCTGCTGCTTGCTTTCATTATACAATAAGGATGATTGTTTCTCCCTTTAGCAAAGAACTTACCAGGTTTTAAATTATTTTCCTGTACATTGATCCAGGGGGAGAATGCCAGCAGTCTGTTAGGGTTTAGGAGTACAAGCTCCCCTGACTTTTCAAATTGTATTTGCACACTTAAGAGTCCCACTATGCAGATGAGAGACCAGAATTTAACCTTTGTGGTTCTTGTTTGTTAGGATGTATTTCATTGTGGTATGTGGGAAGACCCAGGGGAAACACACAAATTCTTGCAAAAAAGTTATTTGTCTCTCTAAGGAAGCCTGTGTGAGACACAGCTTTCAGCAACATCAAAATGTAACTGCACATACCAGACTTCTTCATTCATGCTGCCAAAGGAATAATAGGATTACCCTGCTTTGTTTTGCTTTTTCACCCTGGCATTAAATGAACTGAAACTTGATGTGTGAGTCTCTGGAAAATAAGGTCAGCTGAAAAAGAGTTCATTGTCCTTTTATTCTTATTCTCCTTAGGTGTTCGCAGACAAGTTCAGGTTTATCCAGAGAACCATGGCAGAAGGTGGATTTGATCCTTGTGAATGCATTTGCTCGCATGAACATGCAATGAGAAGACTGATTAATCTGGTAAGGGTAACATGAGGATATTTGGGAGGGTGGTTATTCAGACATTACTTCAGCTTTTGCAGATTTGCAGTTACTGATGCTTTTGATTCTGCTTATTCAGTTGCGTGTACAGTTAGAATCTGTGTATTTGACTTTCTGATGAGCTTTTGAATAGTTAATACAAATGATAGCTTTCTGTTTATTTCTTAGGGCTGCATTTTGACAGCATTGACAGTGTTTCTTACAGAAATGCTTGTTTGTAACCATTTTTTTTAGTCTGCATAAAAACAAACTACCCTGCAAACTCTGAGCTCAAGGTGATAGCACACGTATGAAGTTCCGTGTACTCATACGGCAAGATAACAATGTCTAAATTTTTAAAACTTTTAAAAAAAATTCTGAAGTTGAGAATCCAGTGATTCTGAGTTTTGAGTGCTGTTTCTTGCCATGTCATTGATATGGTTGAGCAACTTCAAGCAAGTTATTTTACACTGCTGTAACTGTGACCTGTAAAATAGCAATGATTCTTTGCTTCTGTATGGAACATAGTTCACTGTCCATTGAAGAAAAGGCTACAAAGTGCTGGTTTTTTTCGCAAGTAAAGGTGTATTTTTTTAAAAATAACACTAACAATTGTGAACTGAGAGCAATTAGGTGAGCTTGATTACAACTCTAATTTGGTTAAACTGTTTTTTAAGATCACATTGTACATCAGCTTCATTGGATGTACTTCCCCTTGTTGATTTTCACAGATTTGTTTTTATCCCATTTTCTTTCTTCGGGCCTAAATTAACATCCTTTTAAGTTACTGAGTACACCAGCTGCTCAAGGCAGTATGTGTGAAGAGCATCCTCTCTAGGATCAGGCCCTTCTTCAACAGGTTTCTTAACATTATTTTAGGAAGGTTATCAGGAAAATACGGCATCCACTAGCCTGTGATAAGAGTAGGGCTAATGTGTAAACTCCCAAAGAATGTATGTCTGGGAATAAGGGACCAGTTTGTATGCTTGCCCTTAAAATAAAACCACTTCCACAAGCATACATCCACAAAAGAACAGACTTGTTTTAAACAGCACTTTGCAAGAAATATATACAGCTTGTTCTTGCAAATGTGTGGGTTACACTCATGTAGCCCTGCTTCACCGTGACTGTAAAATCCTGAGTGTCCACACTTTATTGGACTTGGAGTGCATTGTTACACTATCTCACCTGGAGTGCCAGGTGAAGAACCTAAAGCCAGGCAGATGCTGTGCCTGTGCATGCTCTCAAGGAGCTTGGCTGACACCATTTTTCAGAATTACTCTGCTCAGAGTAAGCAGAGTTCACCACGCATGTCCATAATGCAGCACTGCAGAACCGGTGCCATCGTATTCTCACATTGCACCCCTGGGCCTGTGCACGCAGAATGCCTCCTCAAAAACACACAGACCACACTGGGAGCCAAAATACCCCAGACCAGGCTCTCTCAGTGGGAGGGCTATATCACCGGCTGCAGCAGAAGGCAAAATGATCTCCCACAAGGACAAGAGGAAATGACAAGCGCTTCTCATCTCACAGACCACGAGATCCTTGGGCTAAGCATAAAAGCTGGAGCTGCCAAACAGCCCAGATCCACATAGTGGCCAGCTGCACCAAAGTCCAAGATGACACCAGACAAACAGAACATGTCTGCATAGCCAATTCCATGTGCTTTATGGGCCTGATATCATTTCCCTTTGGTAGTTCCTAAGTGCGGTGCAGCCAGTGTTCTCTTGATATTCACAGGTCATTAGAGCTTGACTCATTTTGTTGTTGCTGAACAGGCAACAGGCTTGTTTGGGGGATGGAGGTGCGAGAAGTGAAAGGGGTATGTGTCCATTTGCTGGGGTTACCAAAATTATTCAGGGTGGAAGGGACTTCAGGAGGTTATCTAGGCCAACCTCTTGCTCAAAGCAGGGTCAACAGTGAATTCAGACCAGGTCATTCAGGGCTTTTATTTCAGCTAGTCATGAAAACCTTCAAGGATAGCAATTCCACAGCCTCTTGGGGCAACCTGCTCCAATGTTTGACAGTCCTTGCGGTAGAGAATTTTTTCCATCCACTGTTTTAGTTGAATGTATCACACTCTGTGCCATGCAGTGCTGTGAAGGGCCTGTCTCTGTCCTCTCAGTAACCCCTCGTAAGTACTGGGGGGCTGCTGTTAGATCCTCGCAAAGCCATCTATTTGGGCTGACCAATCTCAGCTGCCTCGGCCTCTCCTTACAGGGCAAGTGCTCCAGCCCCTGGCGACCCCCTGCTGAATTCACTTCAGTCTGTAAATATGTCTTGTGTAGGGGAGCTTGAGACTGAATGCAGTATTCCAGATATGGGTTTAAAGTGCTGAGTACAAGAGTGTAATCTCATGCTTCAGTCTACTTACGCACTGTTTAGATGTCAATGCTGTTGGCACAAGGGTGTAGAAAATGGAGGCTTCTGTGCAGAACAGTTGTTTCTTCTGTAGAGCCTTTAAGCCAGGGCCCAGCTATCCTAGCTCATGCTTCCCAGTTAGAGGCACAATTTCAAAATATTCTGAGCTCTCCCTGCTACCCCTATATGGACGCTCATACACATGTTCTTTCCCAAGAAGGATTGTCCTCTTGTCTTCAACATGATATTTGTGCCATATCCCACAGTTGTGTTGGTTCTGGACCTTGAGGCCTCTGGACACATGCTAAAGTGGTGACAAAGGAATCCCCAGCACCGAGCTTCAGGAAGCTGGGAGGGAGAAAGGAGGATGCGTGTTGGCTGCCCTTTCCTCTGAGGTGCAAATCTGAACCACTATGGTTCAGAGTTTTGACCCCCATTTTTTCTTTTCCTTTTTTTGCTAGAAGATACTGACAGGCAATGGCACCAGTCAGCCAGTTCTCTTTATGTTGTGGCTGGAGGATTCTAGGTATGAATGATGTAGGCAAGTTGTGTCGAAAGTCAAAAGTGCCACAAAGATCTGTGAGATTTTGTTCCTGGGCTGCTCCGTGCAGTGTAAGGTGGGTGCACCTGTATCATCTGGAGGCACACTGGTTCCTGCGTCGTGAATGTAAACAGAGCACATCATAAGTGCACGCTCTTGGGCAGTCACCAAGACCAGTCTAACAGTGTTCCTGTGTAGTTGCAGGAATGGAGTTTATTGCTCAGTGTCCAGCTTCCAAAAAGATTATACCAATTAGCACTTGAAACTGTGAGGAATAAGGAGAAATGCCAGATTTCATCAATCCTAAAAAGCAAAACAGATGCTCCTAAATATTTATAAGAGCAGATCACTAGCTGGGATAATTCAGCAGAATCTAGAAAGGAAAAGTCTCAGAAGTCTCAGTCAGCAGCCAAACTATCCTCAAGTAACCTGTTGCATGATTTTAGCAGGAGACTTGCTAAACCTTCATTACTGCATCTGTAACTTTTATGCTTCAGTAAGAGTTTGCTTTCTAAGCTGCTGGTTTTGCACTCAATCTTACGAAACATAAGCAAACAGGAATTTTACTGTTTGTTTTAAAAGGAACCTGTGGACATCAGTTCTCAAAGTTGCTGCACCCTGCAAGTCTCAAATGGAGACTGGGTGCCCACTACCTCTAAAACTTGGATCCTCAAAACCTTTACTCCAAAACCGTTGCGATACAAGAAAGCTAGGCAATCTGTAGTTGTTCAACCTGTGGGGAAAAAAAAAATCTCCAAACTTGCTGTATACCCAGAATGGTTCCCTATACCTACTTAATTGTTGATTCTTTATAACTAGATAGGTATAAACGATACCAGAGCATATTTGAATGGTGTTACAGCTGGGAGTACTTGCCAGGATTTTGGAGCAAATTGTATAACAGAGTGGTTGTAATTACCTCCAAACTGAGCATTGTAAACCCGTAGGTTCAGGGTTAAGATCAAATTTAACAGAATAACATTGTAATTATAAGAGATGACCAAGTTGTGGAAATGTACTTTTAGGATTCTTCAGTCCAGTAATGACATTGTGCAAAACCCCCATGACTGATGTAGACTTTAATAACTTGCATTTGGGTTAAAGTAAACTAATTTTTACAGACTAATTTGTTTACATCTGTCTAGAAAAACACTGATAAGAATTAAGGCTTCTGCTAATGAAGAAGGGATGATGTATTCAGTTATGACTATTGCATGTAGAGTTAAAATTACATACTCAAATACACATGATCTCTGTTAGAGTTAACTGTATGGGAAACTTGAATGAAGCTGCTATGCCAAGGTCAGAAGGAGGTCAAAAAGTCTGACTCTACAACCTGAAGTTCTGGTTTTAATTCCTAATGTGTTACTTTTAATTTCTAATTCCATTGGTGTATTTACTTTGAAATTCTTCGAAAATGTATTTGGCATTCAAAGTACAATTTGTGGATGAATGCATTATATTTTTTTATATATAGCATGTAGTTTAAATCCCTAGTTGAAATGCAGACTTCAGTTCATTCTGTCATTACAATTAATGCTTATACAATGAAAAAAGAAAAGCTGTTGTAATTTTAAACTCTTCTCTGCTATTTGCAACACCACAGAAAATTACAAACAAGCAAGCTGTTTCTTTTTAAAAAGCCTAACTCTTACTAAGCTACATGGCTTGATTTTTCTGTCCTTCATTTTGCTTGACTAAGCAGGGGTTTGCTTTCTTTGGTTTTTTTCTTCTTAATTCATAATACGACAAAGATTTTATAGACAGTGGACTGTATATCTCTAATGCGCATGATATTTTTAAAAGACTTTTTGCTGCTTGTTATGTTAACTGGGAGATACTGTTCATACCCACAGTTCTTAGAACTTATATATACATACTTAAGTGGCATTGAATTCTCTTATGCTGAATGTTCTATCATTTTGCTGAAGTGGATTTTTCAGGGTTCTCCTTGGTGTCACAATATGAAAATTTCACACATGGTAAACTTCTGTAGTACGGCCACTGTAAATAATAAGCAAATATTATGGTTTCCAAATATTCCTAGGAAACAATAGAAATCTGAAGTCTTTGGCTGTGACTTCATAAATATAATTTCTAGTATGTAATACCCATGGCAACATCTGTTATGATTTGGTGGTGGTGTGTAACAATTTGACTATTGTATGTTGGGCTCACTATTTACTCTGAGGATATATCAGATAATTGGGAACTTCCATAAGAGGAAGTAAGCGTAGAAGAAAGATACCACGAGACTTTCCATCTTCTGCAGATGCACAAGAGTTGTCAAAAGACAATGACGAGTCTGTTAGCTTGTATGACTTTATCTGCTGTTCAGGCTTCTCCATCTGCAAAACTTATTTTGATAAGAAGAGCCAAAGTTCAAGAATGAAGAACAACAAACGACATCAAGTACTTTAATGCAGGGGGACTCTGTCAGACAAGGGGCCAGTTGTTTGAAAGAGTCATGGTGAAGGACATTCTGTGGTATCCAGAGGAAATGGTTCCTGTCTTAGTTGTGGCAAAAGATAGCAAATCTCTAGATAAGAATGGTGTTATATTTAAACCTTTTCATTTCCCTTTTTTTTGCTTCTTTTATAAAATAAAAATCTGATCGCACTATGTTACTCCTCTGAACTTCGATACTCTCTGAGTAAGTGTGGCTGATCCATGGAGTATCTTAGCCCAAGGCTCAGATCAAGTCTGAAAACTAGACTTAAAACACAGTGTATGTGGTGGCAGGGGATAATCTTACATAGAGCATCTTCCATGAAGCCTGAGACCTGTGTATGACTACTTAAAGTGGCCAGAAATATCAAAGCAAGCCAATAACACACATAACTTCATATGATGTAAATGTCCTTTTTTTCCCCTTCTGATACAGTATTATCTGATTTACAGAAACTGTGACTTCAGAACTCTCTCATACTAGTTTCTATGAAAATGAGCAATATGTTCTTTAACCCCAAACATTTCTAATTCTGTAATACAAAAGGACCCATTTTGATGACCTGCCAGTAGTTCTACTGTAGAGATTCGATGGCCTTACAAACCTCTGTGGGAATTACAACCTTGTGTTTTGTTCTTCTGTAGCGAATTGCAAAGTAATGGCCCACGTCTAGTTATGTTTCTGTATCAGAAGGTTTGAATGTCTCAAACTCTGGGGAATACAAAGCAAATCATTCTTTATTTTAATGTCTTGTGTTTTGAGGTGTCACTAGATTTTTATAGCAAAAGTTGCAAATTCTTGAACTATTTCAACACAATTGGTTGAAACACACTTTTGTCAACCAAGTTTCCACATAATCCTCTTGGCCAGATTATTTTAGAGTCTTGCTATTACAAACTGGCATAGTCTGAAATAGTATCCAGCATAGCCATGAATCTTAGCCGAGGGAGACTTTGTGCAAACAGCACAGAATAAATACAGATGACTAAAATAGATCTGTGTTGTGTGCCGCAAATGGTTGAAAAGCTCTCAAGATGTCAGCACAGCTAAGCCCATCTTAAAATAGTCCCTCAGGCAACCAGCAAGAGTGAGTTACCCTACTCACGGGGCCTTCTACTGAGAGCACAGCAGAACTATGCCAAATATATTTGTGATAACTTAAAGTGACCTTCTAAATATGGAGGTTGGCCTGGAGACTTCTTACACGTGTTCCACAGCATTTGTCTTCTAATTTATTTTTTTTGTAATAGCAGTTGCTGCTGCTTCTAGTGTGTAGCCCTTCTTAGCCAATCACCCCAAGAGTAGGAAACTGCATTTTGCTCTCACTTGCCCCTTTTTTCCCAGACCTGTGCCTTCAGTTCCCAATTTCTTGGCGTTCAAGCTGGTTCAAAAAGGATCTTGCCCAACAACTGAACCTTAAGTTGCTCACTAGCACAAAGAAGCTATCGTCTTTCTGAGATGCAGGGGAAAAGACTTGACGCACTTCCTAAGGCACTGGGCCAAAAGAATAAAACCCAAGGTTGGAGCTGGCAGGGTGTGAGCCAGTTCCTGAGCGCTCTTGCTCCACTGACTTTCATTTCCCTGCCTTCGCTGGGTGCTCAAGGTGCTGGTGTTGCAGAGGTGAAGGCCCCAAAACAGTATCACAGAATTCATGCACTGCTAATGGTCTTCAACCTACAAACTAGCTCTAGACCAAGCAGTGTAAATGGAGATTATTTGCTAGACAGGTAAGTGGATGTTTAGAAGAAAAATTTAAAAAGCTGTGAAAAATGTTGTCCACTCGTATCTATGTCCTGTGGAGACCATTTTTTTTCCTGTAAGGGGTTAGGTATCAGGACTTACTTAACTGAAAGTTGAAGGTGCCTGTCATTCTTTGCATTTCCCATTTCTGAGCTTTGTAGGATGCTGGAAGCTGCTGCTTGTTAACCAGTATATATTTAAAAAAAAAAAAATCTCAGTCATGCCTCATCACTGTCTCAAAGCATGCATAGTGTGACACTATTGCAAGCAGTGTAGAAAATTATGCATTGAAAATTCTGTCAGCTTGATATTCCAGAAGTAATTAATAGCTATAACCTGTATTATGAATGGCTGAACTGTGTTTGATGATCAGAGCTGTGCTGTAGCCTTCTCATTTGAGGAGAAAGGAGAAAATTGTGCTTTTTCTGTCAGGCCACATGTGGATGTAATCAACACTTAGAGCAAACTGTACTGATCTGTTGGAACTCTTAGTTCTAAGCCTTTTCCTCAAGGCTGTCTACGTGGGAGTACCCTTTTCATTTGCTAATATGCATCATTTTACAGAAGAAACTCAACTGTTTGGTCAAAAACCCCACATGTATTGTGGTTTTGTATTTTAGATAAAAGTTTGCTAATGCCCTCTTGGGAGATCTATTTATGTTCTTCATTAATGTTTTCAGATGCCTCTGTAGTAATACTGTGTAATATTCTATCTCATCCATTTGTTGTCTAGTATTTCATGTAGTCAAAGTTGCTGTGAGCTCCTTGTAATGATCCTGACTATCACACTGCTTCATATTCTTTTCCATGATTCTCTCCCTGTTCTGCTAATTCATTCTGCTTTGCATTCACTAAAGGTAGGATGCCAGCGATGTCCCAGGTCCTGAAGGCCAGCTAAATTATAAATAAAAGTCATGCAATTGTGGGAAAGTGAGAGAAGTGTGGAAAAGGGGGATCTACATGACACCGAGATGAAAGAGCAATCCCAGGAGAAATGAGAAAATGAAGGGAAGAATGAGTTCTTCCTCGAATCAGGGCTCCTGTTTGCACAGTGGACCCTCTGACTTGTTTATCTGCTGCATCTTCCTCCATAAAATTTCATGTCTTTCAGTATGAAAATTAATGTTCTCCCTCTGTCATAAATGGCTGATGGTTCTGGGTCTTAAGAGTTGGCTTGTGACCTAAGAATATTATTCTGAAAGGTACCAACCAGTCTTCTGTCTGATTTGCCATAGGAGAGAAAATTACTTCTCACTTCACAGGACCAAACTCCGTATTTTTTTCAGACTGTTATTCTGTCCTTGTACGAACAATCATTTATTTTAATTCTACATATGCTCATAGAAAATGTAGGAGTGGGGAAAGCAGTGTTCACTTTTTCCTTGTTTGTTCTTCTAAGAGAAGCTAATGTAGTTTAAGAGACAATTTACTTCCATCAGTATGCCCTTCTTTTCCCCTTATTTTTCTCTTATTTCTCTTGGCCAGCTTGTAGCAGAATAATGTGTGTAGGTGTCATTTTTTGCATCTTTAAATCTGAACTCTACGGATAATGCTACAATTCAATTTGCAACCTGGCTTGTATTCAGGACTGGCCTATCCTACCACAGCAATTTATTTATCATGTTGTTTACTAAATCATTTATATACTTTGGACAGAACAGACGTGGCTGCCAACAAAGCTTAAACAGTGATTTCATTACCCAGAAGCATGTGAAAGCAATCGGGAGTATGCCATGGTGTTGTCATCTTCTGGCATCGTTGGAGAGAAAAAGCAGAGCTTACAACTGATCTAAATTGCAAAAAAAGTATTTTCACAATGGATGATATTTTGCCCTTGTTATCACATAAAATTTTCTATCAACAGTCATTATGATTCCATTTTTAATTTACTTTTATTCATGGGATAAATGACCATATCAAGTTAGTTATTTGTCCTTGCTTTCCTATTTATCCATCCTTTTCTTTTCATTGCCACCATTATCCATTTCTGCTCTCTTATCTTTGTATCTAATTCATCTGTTTCTTTCACACATCTCTCTGGGCTTTCTTCCGTCACAGTTTTTTGTATGGAGGTCTTTTCCTGACCTGGCTCATGAACCTGCTAATTTTTCATTCATGTCTTTTCTGAGGACTTATTTCTGCTTTGAGCTGTCTCAAAAGTTACTCTAAAAGGCAATTATTTTAATTATCCCTACATAAATAATTTACTTTCATCTCATCTGCCATTCACACTAGACTTCATTGACTATTGCAGTGTGTTCCTGCCACTAGTCCTGTTCTTTTTGTTTTGTTACTTCTTTATTACACCATTTCTGGAGTTGGAAAGTGCTTTTGGACAGGGATTATGCCATTACTTCTTCCAAAAAATGATAAACTGGTGAGCTGTCTGATCGTTGGTATCTTCCTGATATTTGTATGCTTTGTCTTTTTTTTTTTTTTTTTAAACTCTTAAATAATACACTTAACTCTTAAAAAGAGTAAGTATTCAGACTGGATATGAACAGTTAATCTTTTTTCAGGCAAGACGCTATTGACTTTAATAAAAAAAAAAAAAATTGTCTGAGCAGAGATTGTAGGACCAGTCCCAGGGTTTGTGAGACTGTTGAACTCTGAAGTAGCCAATTCTGAAAACTCATCTGAAGAGTTTAGGAAAACTCCTCTGAAGAGGAAGCAAGGGACTTGACACGAGAATGAGTTACTGTGAAGGTAGGCAGAAGTCTGAATTTCCTTCTCCACAGTAGCTATCTGTGATGAGAGGTAAATGCAAAGTAGCTTCACTTCTTTCATGGGAAGACTGAAATGATCCCGGTGGCTGAGGTCACTGTATTGGAAAAATGAGTTCTCTGTTTAGCTAGATGAAGCTGTTTCACTGGGCTTACTATTTCACTTGGACTTCAGTGATTTTGTGGAGCAGCTAACATGCAGTGAAAGTTCACACCCTGTTTTCACCACACAGTGGCATGTTTGTGTGCCCAAAGTAGGTTTGCACATGAAAAAATAGAGACCCTACTTAATATAGTGACTTCACAAAAAAGTTTCCAGAGGCCAATAGCAGTGTCCCTTTACTGTGACTGTTCACGTTTTGTTCACAGCTGGGGATTGTGAAAAGTGGTGGCTGTCATTGCTAAAAACTGTACAGACTGCTATGAGAACACGGCATATGTTGTGAGAGTAGCAGAAGGACACAGGTTTCAGGTATGCTTGATAGGTAGATGCTGTTGATTCACAAGATGACATGTTAAGACTGTATGTTATATATAGTGTCAAAGGAGCAGGAACTAAACACTGCTGTTAGTGTGAACTGGGGCTAAAGGCTGTGTCTTTTGGAAAAAGGGGGGAAAAAAGGGAGGAAGAGCTATTTAGAATTTTAACTGGGAGCCATTTTAAATGTGTTCTTTTTATTTTGCAATGCAATATTTTAGTGTCATGGGGAAGGAGTGAGGAAAAGCCCTTTTCTTTCACCGCTAGAACTTGGGCCCCCAACATAAGAAGGAGATGGACCTGTTGGAGCGAGTCCAGAGGAGGGCCATGAAGCTGATCAGAGGGCTGG
>JAVKLA010000053.1:22050811-22076383 GCA_034782735.1 Sagittarius serpentarius
ATGCCCCATCCCTGGAAGTGTTCAAGGCCAGGTTGGCTGGGGCTTTGAGCAACCTCATCCAGTGAAAGGTGTCCCTGCCCGTGGCAGGAGGGTTGGAACTCGATGATCTTTAAGGTCGCTTCCAACACAAACCATCCTGTGGTTCTAGGACTCTTTTTTATTCAGCGTTGTGTTGGGTTTACATTCAAAATATGTCAGTAAGTGGACACTGATTTACTGTAATTCAGCTACTGGTGCCTCCCAGTTCCAAGAACTTACGAGGGGCTTCATAGAAACCAAATACTCATATTGGCCAAGCGTTCGTGTGGTGTGGGGATTATTTATTTAAATTATTTAACTTAAGCTGTTCAAGATTTTAAATGTACTTGGAGGGGATTAAAGTTCACAGTTGTATTTTAAATAATGTGCATACATTCATAATTAGTATTTTTACTTCTATCGCCTGCAAGTTTGGATGGTATTAAACCTGAAAATTTTGGAGCCCTTTTAGCTCTCTTTTAGGTTTCCTGCTGTCTACAATTTGTGTTTACTTCATTTTGGACAATAAAAGATAAATTAGTTCATTTTTTGGCTCACATGCACTAAGACATTTATTGTATTTTGATGGCAAATTGCACAGAGACTGTTAAAATTCAGATATAATCCTCTTCATTTAAAAGGAAGAAAATAATAATTTCTATAAATATTTAGTTTTGTAACATTTTTCACTCTCATCTTCTTTTGTTGAATAAGACCTGGTGTTTTACTTGCCTAACTTCTGTGGTCTTTTTAAGGGCCTGTTCCAGAATATACTGAAAAACACGAAAAGGCTGTTGCTGACTTCAGCAGGTGTCAGATCAGGCAGTCAACTATTAATCTTCCACTAAATTCACATTTTTGACAACACAAGGATCTCTGAAATATGAATAAAACCAAACCCACCATTAACAATATTGCCGTGAAGTATACCGGAGTTAACATATTCTAAGAATTACATCTCCATTCAGATTTTTCTCATCAAGGCTGTAGTGATTCCAGTCTGAAAAATAGTAAGTGTATTTGAAAAGCCTTTTTGTGGGTTTTGTTGAGAATAGGGAAGGTCTGGTTCAACTTCTTGCTATTATTCCACAAACTTCCATCCAAACTCCCCTCCTCTTCGGAACAGAAAATCTGAATACAACAGACTGTTTATTTCCAGTTCCTGATAATTGCTCTTTTTTCAACTAGCTGATGATTGAAATGTCTCACATTCAATTTTTTTCCAACAATTGCTATGTCCCGTAAGGGTGTAGTTATCAAGAGAGAGCTAGTTGGTAGAAGGCGCGTTCTTGTTTCAGCAAAAGGCATTACCTTTCCCAGCCATTCAACTTACATAAGCATTTCATACACATGCCAGAATTGTTTTTCATCTTTTGTCTAATTGAGTGACCGCAAGGGATCAGATTTGTATTGGGTTACAGAGTTAGGACGTAGTCACCCGAGCAAATTGAGAAAAAACTGTTTTTTCTACTGCTCGTTTTCCGTCATCTGCCGTGTTTCATCCCGAGAGAACAATATGCAGCCTGCCACTGAGCTGTTAAAAACTGATTTGTTACCTGGCTCCCTGGCTTACAGAGCTGTCCTAGAGCTTCTGCTCGTGGATACTGAGGTTTTGCATGTGCTTGTTGTCAGGAGGGGAAGTGAGCATGCGAAGGCATTGAGTGTGTTATTTATCATGTGATCTGTGGCTTCTTAAAACCTGTTTGAGTCTGTGGGTGGTCCTGTTGTGACCAGATCTTCTCCAGCACAAGTAGTTTTTATAAGAAATTCTTATGTTACCTGGAATAGTTAAGAAATGTTTGTATTGCTGGATATGAATGTAGCAGAGACTATGGAGTGTAGGGGTTTTTAGGTGGGATCTTTAAGTCTGCATGATTATGTATTGTTTGCAATTTGGAAGAATTTCATACAAGTTACAAAAAAATGAAATTTTTTCATACTTTGCTCTTGTAACTGTTTCACAATAGAATTTGAGGTTTCTAAACCTACCTTATACAGTTAATTTCTAAATCCCCATGAAAAAAATGGAGCATCTGTTGTCCAGGCCCTCTGGAAAGCACAGCCCCGTTATCAGACAAAGCACAGATGGCTCTGTACTTTCTAAAGGTTCCTCTGTACGTTATTCCTCCATACATAAGCAGACTTTTTTCCATATTGGTGGGATACAATCTAATATAAGAGCATTTTTTCAGCAGAGGTCTGTAGAGTAACTCCTAATGGTATTATCCTTAAGACTGCTTGCTTACTGAAGTATTTCTGTCATTGGTGTTTCCAGCAGTATTTTTCATTCTAAGGTCTTGGAGCCTGTCCTGTCTTTTGAGAAGTCAACAAGGATGCCTGTGGGATAAAATTCGGTATCTTACAGTCAGTCAGCCTGTAAGCAGAATTCTAACATCAAATGGCACCCTCTGGGCACACAACATCTCGGGGATTTAATACTTATTTTGTCTTAATCATGTTGCCTCCTACACCAACAGGCATTTCCAGGCAATGTTTAGGCTTTTCGTGAAGAAATGGTTGAGATGCCAGTGAATGACAAAGCCTGGTGTGATCACGGTCACCCCTGAGACCGTTCTTCAGGAAAGGCATAGCTGTAGCCAGAACGTCCTTCTGTTGTTGTTGAACAAGCTTCTCTGGTGGTTAGAATATTCATGTCAGTCAAAGCTGTAGCTTCATAGTTTGTTTTTTTTGTGGTAGCAGTGAAAGTTCATCTGGTAGACAGGTGAAGGAACAGGATGTTAACAGCAACAAAAAAGCACATGCACCATTTTTGAGATGGCTTTTATAGAAACATTAATTGCATGGTTTAAAAAAGTGGTATTTGGACAGGATGTAACACTTGGAATGGAAGGTAACTAGTATTGTGGCTAGGGCATCTCAAGGCACTGTTGCCTATCTGGGCAAACTAGATAAGCTGTGTGAGTACTAGCCATCCTGGGGACAGAGGGATAACTAGATGCTATGTGCTTGTTGACCTGTATGATGTTTCTGATCATATACCTATTACCCATTTTAATTCTGGGCATCAGTCTGTGTTTAAGAATACCCGCCAACTGTGCTTTACAGAGTAGAGATTATAAATTAAGCCCCCTCCAGGATGAAACCTGTATACAAACAGAAGATAATTATGTTGCTTATCTCTTTAAAATATGAGTATAGCAATAATTCAGTTTTCCCAGTTCAGGAATCTTGGTGGCAGATATTCCAAATCGGTACTATTGCTAATGTAAAACCTCCCCTTTGAGAATGACTTCCAAAGTTTGAAAATAAAATGAGCTTTTACTTTTATATAAGAAGGGCAGGAAATATGCATAGTTTGACAGTTGGTTTTTTTTAATAAGGTAAGTAGAAGTCTTTTGTTTTAATTTCCCCTGCTATTGTTTTTAACTATAGAAATAGCTGAAAGGTTAAATCCAGCCTTCCCAGTACTTCCTAAGGAACTTCCTTGTAGTCTCAGTAAATTTGCTAGCAGATCTTAATATATTAATGAAAGAATGAATGTGATCAATCTCCAGTTACATTTTTTTCTTTCTCAGAAGTGTCAGTTATTGAAAACCATTATGATAAAGGAAGGAGATTAAACTTTTCCAAATATCTTCCTCCTTCGGTTGCTCATCGGTTTCCTTGATGTGTTTTGCATAATGTTATGACTACATACAGCAAATCAGTTATACCAATACAAGGGGAAATTGGATCTGTAGAAATTATTCACATATTTCTTTCATAAGGAACATCATCTTTTCTTCTCTTTGTATTTGTATTTACGCTGATAACAAAGAGATCAGCCTGTTGTGGCAAGAAGTGTTGGGATTTGTGACACTACTGTGACATAAAACGAGTCAAAAAGCAAATGTCAGTTCTAAGCACAGCACTGTAACAATTCTGTACTTTTTACAACTTTTATTATTAATTGATGTAGTTTACCTAAGCAGGGGATAGAACCTATTTCCATAATACAGCAGATTAAATCCCATCCACTTAACCTCTCTGTGCCTGATAAAGAATGTGGTATTTGTCTTTCTTTTTTGACTCTGTCATCTGTAAAATAGTTATACTGATTTGCAGGTTATCCAGTGTTGACTTTTCTTGCAGTTAGCAAGCTTACCTAGTCTGTAAATGCAAATAGTCATTACAGTTGCTAAAAGCATTTTAAATTTTACCCATCATTAAAGAGAAAAAACTAAAATACATATTAAAATCTGCTTTTAAAAAAAGATCCTAGGTGGAAAAAATAATAATTGCTTAGTTTAGATATTAAATTTTAATTCAGCTTCTCTGTGTGTAACCGTTATCACAGTCTGATCATTTATTGTTGTGTAATCACAGAGTATTTTAATGTTACTTGATCTAGATAATAGTAGTAACACCTATCCATTATAAATCCCAAAATGTGTGTAGAGCATACATCTTTATCACTGATTTTTAACTTGAATTTTAAAAGGCGTTCAGTGGCTGCAATCTGTGTGGAAGCAATTAACACTTTAGTCAGGTGATTTAAAGGTATTATGTAAATAGTGTTCAGAAACTACCTCCGTATCTGGGATTCTTCACACACCGTAAGCCAAGTGTGATGCAGTAAAGGATCGGTTATAATCTTCCTTATCTTGAACTCATGCTCTGACATTATACTAAATTGTGATTTTGGTAAAAACCGACTGAGTCTCATCGCTAACTGTCACACCTTTTTCTCTGTTTCAGCTGAGACAATCCCAGTCGTACTGCACAGATACAGAATGCCTTCAGGAATGTGAGTAACTATCGAGATCAGATGCATATAAGTAAAAAAAAAAGTAGTAATTAAAATACAGTCTGAGTCGTCTTTAAAATGCAGCAGTTGATTTAATGTTATAGGAACATATTACATGAAATCAAATACTACAGTACTAAAATTGTTATGTGAGGGAGGTAATTTCTGAGAATCTGTGATGCAGATGAACATTTGTACATTGGAAGCATCGTACGGAAGCGGCAATGGTGAGCAGGCTGGAGGTATCAGTATACCAGCATGAGCATTGGTAGGGCCCCAAGCATTACTGAATCCTACCATTAGACTCCAAATAGGATTATTTCAGTTTTTCCCTATGGAGGGGGCTTTATTTGTCCTCCTTACAGTCGTAGCAGCCTAACCAGTGAAGACTGGATATTCATCACAGACCCCCACACATACACATGTTCATGGCTGGGGCTGGGTGACTTACTGTCAGTGCTGTGAACATTCTACTTCACTGTGAGGGAGAGGAGATTCCCTGCCAGCTCTGACTGTTAAGTTGACCTGCGCCGTGCCTGCATTTCTGTTTGACTTGGCGGCTGTGTAGTTAATGAAGCAGAGTGCTGATTTGTACACTTCCTTGAAATTTGCTGTGAAATACATCTAAAAAACTCTCCCGAATGGTGAGCATTACTAGGACAGTCAAACGGCACCAGCATCTGCAGGGAAGCATACCTGTGCAGAGGTTATGAAGTAACGTAAGCTTGCCCTGAGGCGCTCTGTTTACACTTTTCATGGTCTAGAGGGAACATCGCCAAATGCTTATAAATAAAAATGAAGTGGATCTGTTTTTCCTATATTGCTTTACCAGTTGAGCATATGAACTCACTCAATTAGCCTGCATCAGGACTACTGTAATGCTCAGAGGGAGCAGGGAGCACCCAAGCAGTGTTCCTGGAAGCAAGAGCTGCTGGTGCCCGTCTCTCCTACAGGTCTAGGAGCAATGCAGTCAAGGTTTCCAGGAGCCTGGGGAGAGGACACACCTTCGTTCACTCTCATGTTCCCTCTTTGTGTCCCCCCTTCACTCCCCAGTAAAACGTGCTTAGAGATGGGCATCTAGCTTGGACTTGCACTGCGCCCTCCCAGTGTGAAACAGTCCCAGATTCATTGCCATGTTGGGCTGAAGGGGAAAAGCTAGGAGCTTTCCCAGATAACCCCTGAAAAAAGAGTGGGGTACACATGTGCCATAACAGTGCTGCTGGCTTTACTCTTTCTTTATGGGCTTTCCAAGTGACATTGTGTCTGTGACTTCCAGCACCCCTCCTCTCCAAATGCACCTGTCCTAAGGCAGGCTTTTTTGTCCCCATCACCTTGGGCTTCTGTGTGTGTTTTTTACTAAATCAGTGGCATGTAGGAGAGGGAAAGAGGCAGGTGACAGGAGACAGAATCTTTTCTTTATTGGAAGCAGGCACAGACAGGCTGCACAGCTTTCTGAGCTTGAGTCCACAGTCAAAACCAAGCACTGGTAGGTCATTCTCACTCACGCCGTGGGAGTCTAGGCTCATCAATATTTATGAAGCTCTTAGCCTAAAGACTGTATAAATGAGTAAGTTCTATTATGTGTGGGCACAAAGCTTGTGGGATAGCTTTCATGCTACCAAGCTATAGTACAGTGGGGATGTGAATGGTTTGCAGCAAATAGCTTTCCATCCTGAAAGAGATCCTTGCAATAACCATCTGTGCAGATGCAAGCAGTTAGGCAGCAATTGTTCCAAACCAGTGGTTCGTTTCAAAAACCAAAGCAAAAATTATAGAGTAAATCCTCTCCTATGTTATTATATTGCTTTAAATTTAGTTCCAGCAAAGGTATTTTTCTGCTGATGCAATGACACTGACTGCCTATTTGTCAGATTATTTTGTGATGCTTCTGTGATTCTGTGCTTGGGCCAACATGAGCTCTGTAAGACTCCCAGGAGTCAAAGGCAAAACCAAACAGATTGAGCCTGGAGAAGCTTCTAGAAATGTTTTCAGAGACAGACTAAAACAATTCTGGGCCAGTCTTCTGTCCATTGCTTCATCCTGTTCTGATGAGCTATACCGTGATGAGCTTATGTTTGAGGTGGGTCTCCTCTAGGTCCCACAGCCCCATTTCCTGTTAACTTGCTGAGTGGTTCCACATTTCAGGACCTCGATATGAAGAAGCTTGTTTCACTCCCACCCATTTGCTCATTCCCAGGATTTGGTCTTCCTTTTGGAAGTGCAGCTGGGAATGTTGTCATACACAGATTCTTAAGTTGCAAGGTTGTGGAATAACTGATGAGATGTTTGTGGTTTTGTTTCGGCAAACGTCACAGCTGTAGTTCGGCCAGTGTCACAGCAGCGTCATGTGTTATGCTGTTGCTACCAGCTGGAAGTTCTCAGAAACACCCTGTGTTGATTCTTCCTGAGCATACTTTGTTTTTCCAGCCCTTGGTTTCAGATCTTTTCTGGGTTTTTGGAGCCAGATCAAAGCAGTAGCACCAAGGCTCCTTCAGTCTCATTTTTGTGTTATTAGCTCTAAATTCTTATTTACGGTCGTTGGCATCACTATATTGTAGTGACTACCCTGCAGAGAGTTTCCTGCCAGGGTCAGGACCAGTGCTTTTGGATTTGTACTCCTGCATACAGGAGGATATGAGCACCACTTCAGAGAGCATTTGGGCACTCTGCTTGATGGCTGTTCCTCTGCTGATTCTCTGTAAGAATATCTACTATGATGGTAAAGCATGTATCATGCTTCATCAGTCTGATGAATGTTGCCTCCATTTCAGTGGGTACCTTGGAGAAAAAAGGCTGCAAATTTGAACATACAGCACATTTAATATTCTGTTGGGATTGTTTATGCCCAGCAAATCAGAAGATCTTACAGTTGCAAATCAGAAGATCTTACAGTTTCCCTTGAAATGAGGAATAAAAGTGATCATTCTTTTCTGAACCCTATCTAATGCTAGTGGAGCAGGGATGATTTCTCTGAAGTGTGTGGCAGTTGCAACATCAGCGGTTCATCCAACCCAGGGAGGATCCCCAGCTGGTACTGAGCTGCTCTGATGGCTCATAGCCCTTCACAGTCAGCCTTCAATGTCAAAGGAAATGAGGGGCCACCGCCTGATTTTTTTCTCTGTCTTCTAGCGATTCCCAGATGTTGTGACCTGGATTTACTGCATTCATATCTTCGACACTATTCTCAGTGCTCTACGAGTTTGTAATATGGTCAGAGATGACTGTCTCGAATGTTGTCTGCTCTACTTCCAAATTTTTATGTATTTTAAAATGAATGCATATCTGTGATTCATCTTGAGTTGTAGTCATCTAGGGGAGTCATAGCAGCCTAACCTAATGGCATGAAATGTCTGCCAACTCTTCCCTCCCTTTTCTGGTAATTCCCTTCTCCCTTCCTCCGCTCAAGTCTTTTCTGGCTTTCTTCAGTTTCCTTATCCCTGCCTTTGAGAGTGTCAGCTTGCAGGGATTATCTGCTGAAGGTCCCACAGGCTCTTTATTTTCCCTGATGATTCATCTATAAGATACCTCTCTTCATACAGTTCCCTGCTTTTTTTTCACAGAACAGGCAAGGCTAAAAACACCGTGAAAATTAGAAGGCACGAGTCAGAGAGCATGCTTTTGCATTTCTACATGCAGATGTTTAACAGTAAAAAGCTGAAGATCCAAAAGAAGGTATTTCTACCATGAGAGGGCAGAGAAAAAGCACCACATGGAATACACTTTTACAGTAAAAGAAATGCAATCATTCCTCTTTTTCTTTAGAGTACAACCTCACTCTGAATGAAAAATAACACTTTAAGAGGAGAACTAAGTTCATGTAAGGAGTATTTAACAAGGGCATTTATTAATTTTAGTACTGAATTCTTGACATTTCAGTTGCACAATCAGGAGGTGGTTGACTTTTAATCTTTAGAAATTATTTTTACCAAACTCATCATTTTAGTAGCCTTCTAGTAGAACATTAAATGAGGTGGCAAACGTCTGTCACAGAAGATTTTTTTTTTCCCCTTCCCATTTCTGTCCGAGAGAAGACTAGTTTATGTGGCCTAGTCTCTGTTTCTATAGGAAAAAGCAAGCCAAAGAACTGCATCTTGTACGTGGAGCAACAGATAGGATTCACCATAGTCATTAGCTCCCATGGGAGTTCATCCCACAATCTCTGACCAGCTCCTCATAAAGCCTTCTCCTGCACAGACATAATTCAGCCATGGTGTAAAAAAATTCCAGGTAACCACAGGGGCAGAACTGCTCACAGGCGTCATTCAGTAGTGTGTGGATACATAGGTATGCTGAGCCCAGGGGACCAGATACTCTGAAAATAAAGACCTTGGGCTGGATTCAGTGTTGTGTGGAAAGGCAGGTTAGAGACTGTAAGTTCCATGTCACTCAGTGACATGGGAATATGTACTGCTACATTCTGTACTAGTTGGTGTCTCCCAGGCACTGGAGATCATTAATCAGATCCATCCATCAAAATGAGTGGTGGGAGCAATGTTCATCTGTGAGGTCAGAACAGGACAATCTTCTATCCATCTGGAAATATTACAAAATATCATCCACAGGTGCCCTTATAGGATAGCCCTTATTCTTCAAGGAACTGGAAAACCACTTCGAAATTACCTGCAAAAATATCAATTATAGGTAAAAGCACTGTGGCTGTGAACTCTTAAAAATACGATTTTTTTCTTCTGCCCATCAGCATAAATTCCATTCTGCTTGGTTTCAGCTTCACTCAACTGTTCTTTATCCATAAGCTGGTCTCATTTGATTATTTTGTGAGCTTGGTGATGGAGGGCTTTGTAGCAAAAGATTGTTGTCTTCTACATATTATTGCTCCCAGTAGCTGAAACAGCTTCTTGTCTGTTCTCTTGGTTTGTGAGGCAAAGCTTTGAAAAGTGTGATTCACCCCAGCTATGTGAGATTTTGCTTATCCTCATCTCCTTATGTTAAGAGATTAAAGTAACAGATTCTGAAATATCTCACATCCGTATTAAAACACATGGTCATTTGTGAGAGATGTGAATTTAACGGTTCTTGAATAGTGTAAACAGTGTTGTGGCTGTTTTAGTATCTGGCATGCTTTGAGTAGGTAGTACAGGGCCAAGCTGCGTTACATCAGCTGTTGTCTTGCTTAACTTGGTTTAGAACATGTTTCAGCACATTTGGTTCCATCTAAACCATATTAGAATGCAGGCTGGAAGAAACTGTGTCTTGCACGAACGCCTGTGGTTTCCCTCTGCCGTTCCTTCTGCTCCCTTCCTTGACCTGTAGCGTGAGCTGACCTAGCAGCATTTACTTACCCCAACTCTTGTTTAACCACGAACCCTAAGTGCACTATGGTTCAGCAAAAATTCCAGAAGGCAGTCTGACTGGTCCCTGTTTCTTTGGATTGTACGAGGAATCCAGCGTAACAGGTAATCTGAATTTTCAATGTTCTACTAAACATACGTGCCAAAGCAGGTACCCAAGGCTGTCTTGTGTGCTGCTGAAAGTGGTCTCAGGGTGGCTATTAATGTTGCCTGGAAGCCCCAAAATAAAGCAGTTCTTCTTTTCATGCTGGATGATATGCTAGTTTACTGGATTGCATGTATAAAGGTCATCCAAGATTTAAAATATTGATGTATGATGTTGATATATTTTCCCTCAACACAATTGCAGGTCTAAACTCTTACCTGCACAATTCCGTATGCTTTCCGAATCAATTATATGTTAGAGTTTAACGAATTAAAGGCTGTAGCATTCTCATGTATTTTCTTTGCCCTGTATCTTCTCATATACAGCATACGTTATTCACTCAGGTCTCCAAAAGAATTGTCACTTGTAATTGTATATACTTCTAATAATAAAATTTCTCTACATTAGCAACTTCTTGAGTTTTGAAATGTCTATATTTTGGACATTTAAAAGGCAAGAGCTGTATGGCAGTTTCCTTTGCTCATACATGTTAACGGTGGTGTTTGTGCTGTGAGAAGCACGAACTTCTATAATACATGGTTTTTTCTTCTTTGACATTTTTGAGTGCATGTGATGTCAGTGAAGGACATCAGTCCAACAGCCCCAGCTCATGAAGTCTTATTCACAGAAGAGCAGTGTTGTGAATGGCATAGCTGTAAGCTTCCCACAGTGCCCCTCTGCTGTGTCTTAGCTGTGTTATGAACAAACCATTTTCATAGAAGAGCCTCTCTTAAAAATCCTACCCAGTATGACAGTGATGAGGGTCGCTCTTCAGTATCAGCATTAACCTTCGAGGAAATGACTCCAGCAGCTCACTGGGTATAAGTCATCTAGCAAATGTTAAATAAGAACAACTTCCAGCCGATACTGAATCCAGACTTGACTCCATGATGAGATGATCCAAATGATTTGAGACAGCTGAAAAATCTGACAGACACGAGTGTGTCTGGAATTTCCCCGGATGTTAAAGTTTTCAACTTGAGTAATAAAATAGAACAGCTCTTCTCTTTCTGAAGGTTATTGATTATAGCTTTGTATTAATTGCTCCGTATTAATTGATCATCTAGATCATTAATAAAGATGTTGGGTCTTCAGATACTATTGTAAATGGAGCCATGTAAGTACCACAGGTAATTAACTGTGCATTGGTTTACACTTTATCTGACAACATTAGTTACAGTTTGATTATTTGAAAGTATGTTTCAGAGGAGAAGAGTTACTGTTTTCAAATGTGCTGGTATTTGCAAGTGTTTCTTAATCCAAAAAGACTAACCAGCCATCTCCAGTCTGAGATTTTCTCAGCTTTATTTCCATGCTTTGATGTCTCAGCCATTCTGTATGGAAATTAGGTGTAAAATTTCTATATTGTATTCCTCGGTTTCACTTTTTCGTGTATCTTCTCAGCGCTTTTTCCCCTCCTGACAGATATGTTTTCCTTGATGCTATCAGAAATGCCACATAACCTAGATGATCAGTCATGGAGGTCTGGCATATTGACACTGACACTTGTTCGAACAAACTCTCAGTAAATAATTTACAGCAGCCAACAAAATTATAACCAAAATTAGTTTTCTCCCTTCTTGCTAGGATTAGCATGTTCTCTGTGCGGCACCTGACAACGGAGTCTAAGCTTTCATCTCTTTAGTCTTACTCTTTCATTTGTTTGAGGCAAAAACCAAACACCAACATACAGATGGGGTTTTTTTCCCACATAAATGTATTTTGCATCAAGTTTGATTTCTTAAACACAAAGTGTGTGTTTATCATCTCCAGTTCATTAGGAGTTAATGTGAACTAAGAAATGTTCATGATAATTCTGAGAATTCCATTGAAATCTATGAAATAGGTTCTCCTTTCAAAGGGATAAGAAATATGATAAAAAAACCAGTGTAACACTAACCAAGAATTAATTGTCTCAAAGCCTAAAGGAAGGACTAATCAGAAAACTCAATTGAAAATATTTCAGGGTTTTTTTTCTGAGACTTACGTTGCATTTCTGTTTTCATTTTGGGGAAAGAACTCTGCTGTCACTCTGTGTTATAACTTGAGTTTTCCTTGTCTGTAGTGCCAGGACCAAATTCCTCCAGTGACAATGGCATCAGCTTTGCCATGATAATGATGGCGTGGGTGGTGATTGCCCTTGTCTTGTTCTTACTGAGACCTAGTAATCTGAGGGGATCCAACACAGCCGGAAAGCCAACCAGCCCACATAATGTAAGTGCAGCTTCACGTGCCCTGCAGAGAGACTCTACAATAGCTTAAATGTATTTTGTTTTAATAAAGACCATCTTACAGTCATTTTTTCCTTACTTTTTTTTCCCCTGTATTTTCTTGGAACTCCATTGACAATGAAAATTAGTAAAACCAAAGTGAAAGCAGAGGTGCGGAGGCCAAGTGTGAGTCCTGCTGTGGGATGGAGCAGGCAGGAGTGACTCAGTGTGGGTCATAATGTCCTCTGAACACTGGCTGTCCCTGGTTGGAACTGCCTCCTGCCGTCTTACGGACAAGGGGTATATCACAGCTTTAAGAGAATTCAGTAAACAAAATTACAGCATGACACTGGGAAGGTGATTTTTGTCCTAGATGTGGGATGGTGGAAAAACTCCTGTCGATGCAGGAAATGGCATTGTTCTTTGATGATCACTTACTATGAATATTGAAAGAGATACTGAAAGATCTTCAAAGAAAGCACAATGTAACTCTTCGGAATTCTTTTACTGCTGAATCCTCATATGTGAAGCACTGTTTCTAATCCTCTATGTGTCTTTTTTTCTTTCTTTTCCTCCTTCCTTCCCACTAGGGACAAGAACCACCAGCCCCACCAGTGGACTAGACCGTTCAGCATTGGAAAAGTTCAGCAGTTAAAACCTTGCACGACCAAATGAACAAAGTGACCAGATTACTCCTAAACCCCATTCAATACTGTTTTCTTTTCTCATTTATCTAGAGCAGAATTATCATTTAGCAGTTATCTTCATGAACTGCTTTTAGCGACTTCAATTTTAAGTTAATTTTTGCTTTTTATGTTACTACAATTCCTAGTAGATTGTAATTTGAATAATGATAAGGCGTTGCAGGGGTTTTTTGGTTGTTACTGTCACTGTGGACATTCCACTCAGTCTTTTTCTGTTACAATGATCTTGGTTTCTTTGCAGTGATTTCTGATATACATTGAAAGAAAAAGAAAATCCTTGTGCATCTGTAATAACGGAAGGTTACTCATCTTTCTTCAGATTAATCCATATTTTTTCTCCAGTATGCTTTTCAGAGTTATATTATGGTTGCAACTATTAGCTTAGTTATGTGGTGAAAAATCAAGATTATTTTATATTTGCCCTGGGTTCAGAGCAGCTTTTAGTCTGGTCTTTGGACCACTAACATAGTTTTCAGGGTTGTTGGCAAAAGCACGGATTGTCCACTAGAATTATACTCTGTGTGTGTGTGTGCGCGCACGCGTGCGCACACGCACGCGCGCCTAAGTGAATGTGATAATTGCCACTGTCAAAGCTTTGACATATATATTGGGAACTTTACACAAAAGATTATACCACCAAAAAAGAAACTAATTTAATCTTCTTCATTAATAAATGATATATCTTATTCAATGTATTGTCAAAAAAATGTATTCCAAAACCAGATTTGTTTACTTATAGACTTTATGGAAAAAGAAATTTAGTGAGAACAACTTGGTAGAATTTTCTGTCCTGGTATAGTCTTTTAATAATTGGTATCTTAACAAGTTTTTAGCCATGATGTAATGTATATTGGACAGGATGAAATCATACCAAGAGGTTACCGAGGTTACCAACTTTTGGTATACAACATATACTGGATATTCAGGTTTTTTCACCTGTATGTTATCAGCAATTCTTAACATTTCATCCTTACCTACTGGTTGTAAATGTAGAGTAACAAACTTGCAGGTGACTACATATGGCATGTCTTTTCCCTCTAATATTTGTCTGTATGTGTGGTGTGTTTACGTGTGTGTATGTGTGGCTGTGCACGTACCTGTGCACATCTCCCATTGTAGCAAATGGGAATTACTTTTTTATGTACATTAATTTAAGAACATTTTAAAGATGTACAGAAAAGCAACACTGTATATTTTTCTTGATCAATTTGAAAAATTGATGAGAATAATGTAAAGAACATTTTTATCTTACCAACATGAAGCTTCTTTCCATAAAGGTCAGTAGAACAGACATACGGGAATTCAAAGCCTTACTCTACAAACCTTTATTTCTTGAGGACTTTGCTTACGGAGCTGAAGGGACTAACTGTTAAGATGCATAAAGGTTTGTATTAATGGGCTCTAACAAAAATCTCACATCAGATCCCATGGTTGACAGACGCAGGGTTTTCCTCCTCAGGGTAAATGGCGGGCCAGCTAAGCCTCCTTGTAAAGGTACAGCGTAGACCTGAAGAAAGGCTTCTGTAATTTGATGTAATTGCCCTTTGAATTTCTGTGGAATAGTGTGCTCCCAAGCATAGGAGCATGTGTAAAAAATAAAAATAAAAATATAAAAAAAAAAAAAAAAGAGAAGATTGGGCCAGGTGCTCTCAGTGACATCAGTGCAGTGCCGTGTAAGGCAACGGAGCTGCAGCAGAGAAGCTGAGAGAATTTGTCCTATTCCATCTAATCGTGTGCAGGCCACAAACACTGTGTAAAGATGTCACTGGGACAAGCAATCTGACTGTGCTTGCTTTTTGCCTTCCGTGTACATTTATGTTTGGGATGCTGTTTTGAACAGAACAAGTAATGCAGCATCATTTTGTTGAACCAACAAGGAGATACATGTAATCTCCTACATTGACCTTTTCTCCAAGGAATTTTGGCCGGAATTCTTCGCTATTGGATGCCTAAAACAGGCTTCTAATTGATTAAAAAGCCAAGTGAAACAGGCTTCATTTCAGACAGAGTGCCACTCCTCATCCCATTGGAAGCTGGTGAGATTTACAGCAGATGCTCCTCACTTGTGAGGATGTCTCGCTTTACTTAAATGTCTGTGTACGTATTTATAAAACTCGCCATGTGCACCCAGCTCTAACAGTCTTGGCAGATGAACTTTTTGTTCAGAGTAATGTGTTTTACATTTAAATGAACTGTCTTTGCTTGAAATTCCTCTAAGTAATTGTCCCAGTGATCTTATACATGTATGCTTTCCTCATGTAAATTGCTATTTTAAATTTTCTATGTAAAAGAAAAAACATTGGAAATATTTTATTGTAAAATGTTTTACTAAAGAGCCAGGCCACTATCCCACATCAAAATACATGCCTTTTAAATTCAGATACTCTCTCCAAGATACAACCTTCAGATCACCACTCTTAATTAAAATAAAAGTAACTAGTTGTAGGACTGTATTTTGCCACTCTTATTCATGTTAAATAGTGCCTTACTCATCAAGTAGTTGCACTGAAGTTTGTGGGACTACTCTGAGATAATGTACTAGTAGCAGCTTTAGTAAGGGTGGCAGAAATCTGGCCTTTAGTGATGTAGTTTGTGACAAAATAATTGTATCATGGTTAACAGATGTTTATGGTAAATTCTGAGAAGTGTGGAAGAGATTAGTGGTATGTGAAGCTTCAGGATATGGTTAATTCTGTAATGAGAGTTTTAAGCTCGGTTAGTAAAAGATGCAGGTTGTTGCAGGTTGGGAAATATGGAGGGAAGTTTACAATTATACCTTAGCTTAGAACTTTGTTAAAACAATAGTATTTTTAGACTCTGCTTAACACAATTATTGTACTCTGAAATGAAAAATCATATGTATTCATGTATTGTCTGCAGATCACTTAGTCTTGTAATGTTCATGACTGAAAAAGGAAGAGTGATGATGTGATGTACCTAATGCAAATCGGTGGTTTAAAATGTCTGAATTATGCCAAACGAAAAATCATCTGTGCCATTTGCAGTTTCCTAGTAATCTTTTACTGAGTACTTGGATTGGGATAAAGGGCTTGTACTATGCACTTTTTATTGACTTAACAAAATAAATAGCAATCGTTAGTAACCTTTTGTCTTTGTCTTTTAGTCTTTGTATAAGATGTAGGACTGCACCAACCTATCAATTTCTAAGGTAATTTGAAATCATCTAAAAATAAGTATCAGTAAAAATAGCGTATCATCTGTGTAACCCCTAAAATGTAAATTCTAGCTTTTCTAATGGACACTTGCCTTCTGTATGTATCTCAAGCAAGTCAGAACAAATTATAAGCAGTTTCCAAGGTTTAAGATACTTTGATGACCAACATGAATGTCTGCCTTTTGCTCTTCAAAGTAGTTATGCAACCTAGGAAGTTAGAAATAATACAGTAAGAAAAGTAATGAGAGAGGCCAAATATGCCAATTATGTTACTTAATTTTAGATCAAATCCTACTACTTTGGGCTTTGCAGTCTATTTTCTAGTCCCAGTTCTTGGCAGTGTTGGACCCAGAGTTGCTCTGAGGAAGGAAGATGCTCCACTGGATCCGAGGCAGCGTGTAAAAGTAGTAGAGACCTGCTGCTTTCTTGCTTTTCCCATGAAGTGCAGCACTCTTCTTCCTCCAGCAGCAGAGCACGAAATGCTGAGCACTGCCTCAGCAGCAGCTCACATCCCACGTTAGGGAGTCCTGTGTTAATCCAAGGAAAAGAAGGAAAACACCAGGGGAGCATTAGGGTTTAAAATAACATACAGCTATCCACAGATAGTGGTAATAAATACCAGAGAATCAGAAACAAAATCTGAATTTATTTTTAGTAGTAGTAGTAGTAATAATAATAATATAATAACAAATGCTTTAGGCATTGAGTCAATTTAGAAACTGTATGATCTTAATCAGAGATCTTTAATGTCTACTCATCAAGATTTACCCTTTTACTCAAACATGAGGTTATAAATAACCCCTAAAACTAAAGCTAAACTTTACTTCTAAGTACATTTGTTAAAATGTTTGCCAAGGTTGGACATGCCCATTATAAAAAGTGATGCAGAAAGGAAATTACCACAGATTTAAATTAACTATGTTAAATGGATCTGCATGAAGCCTAGCTGTTCAAGACCTCCAGGTAAGTGGAGAAGATTACTCTGCCCCAAAGCTTGAAAAAAAATTGTATCCTACCTAGGATGTTTGGGAGAAATACATCACATCATTGCAGCAAAATATTCCGTGAACGTGGGGAAGTGGGTTCCTTGCAAAAATGGACAACTTACATTCTTTTCTCCCTCTACCCTTGCTTGTTCAGTACCAGCCGACAGCCTATAGAGCAATTCACCGCGAAGACGTGGACCCTGGGGTGGGGGAAGAGGTGGGCTGTCCCACGGTGGACCGCATCCTCACTTGTAAAACAGCACAACTGTGACTGGCTTCCAGGGAGTTACACTCATCGACATCAGCTGAAGATTTGTCTCTTTTCATACAAGAAGAATAACTGAACCTATGTTACTTGATCTTGTATCAAAATTATTGCCAACTCCCATAGCAGGCACTATGTAGTTAAATGTAACTACTAGAAGAATCTGGTTTCCGCATTACCTTTTCAACATCCACAGATACGAGTATTGGTCAAAGAGGACGTCTGAAACAAATGTGTTTCAATACATGACAGTACATATTAATTCACCATATATATCCAGCTTTTTAAAGGTTTTGCTCTTCTTGCTTGTATGGAAAGTGATATGATAAAATATTTTATACAATGTTAGTTGAAAATACAGCAGTAATTTCTAACCAAAGATGACAAGTAGCAGGCTTTAAAAAAAAAGAGTCTTTTGCGTTTATGGGTTTTGTTATGTCCTCCAAGCTACAAATGATGAAACAGGAATAATTTCTGTGACTATGTAGTTTTCAGACTTACACCTGTTCTAAAATTCTTGAAGATTATTAATTTCTTCTGGTGCAAAAAATACCCTTAAAATTTAAGATACTAGAGCCGAGAAAATATGTTTCCTAAGCAGACCAACAAAAAAACCCCACCATTGTACAACATTCTGAAGGTCGCAGCCACTGCTTTGATACGAAAAGTAAATCGTAGAAAAGGTGTAGGATTTGTAGATGAAATGATAAACTGAATATGATTAGCAAGAAAATGATCCGCAGAAGCCCCCACACAACTGGATGCTACACCAAGGGCTGCATGTAACACATCAAAATCTGCTTTGTTGTTGTGGTGATGGTGAGTAAAAATCTAGTTTCTTCAGCTCTCCTACTGATTTCACGCAGCCTTGTTTTCCATCCTCAGTTTCATACAGATGAAATAGAAAATCCAAATAATCATTTTCCCACTTCATCAAATATTAGCTTGCAATTTGAATCACAAGTGCATCTTGTCTCTGACACCCACTCTGGCTGTATGCTTCTGTTGGGCTTCAGTATGTAGGGGGGGAAAAGATTAAGCCAAACTTGCTCTTAGCTGTACTGTTAGTCGATCAAATCTTCACCTTATTTTATGTGAACAACTGTTCACAAAAAGGCGATGGGACAACTCGGCTGAGTAAATCCCTTCAAAGAAGTCATGCTACAAGACGATTTCTCTCCTATGGGGCTGTGATGAAAAGCAGTGCCTTATCTGGCTGTTCTTACTTCCATTGCATTAGTTTTAGCATTAAGGCTTCCTTACTGCTTTTTTGAAATGGCTGTTATGCCTGAAATGGCTCTCCTGTTGGGAGATGTAGTACGCTCCATGTTCGGAAAAGCAATACTGCTGCCCACAGCACTGCTTCTGAAGGAACAGCTTTGATGTCTGGTGTAACGTGCGTGCTTTCCAGAAGAACATCGGGGGAAAAAAAAAAAAGAGGTATTTACTAAACAATAGATAAGGCCGTCAAACATAATCATGCCTGGGAGGAAGTGTGAATAATGTCTGTGTATACTGAGAGATTTAAATAATCTAATTAGAGGAAGGTCATATACTGGAAAAAAAAACATTGTCGTGCAGGAACTAAAAGAACAGGGTTTCAGAGGACATTCTCATCAGAGTTTTCAGGGTGTCCTTCCTCTGATTTTTAAATGTTGTTTGAATCCTGCATAGCTTTTGGTTTCTATTTATATTGCAGTATTGTCTGTGAGTCCAGCTGAAATTATTGTCCAGATGTGCCGGGCCCTATACAAACAGACACTCACTGCATTTTGAGATAAATTTTACCAATAATTGCAGTTTGGGGTGCTGGTTGTCACTAACAAAAATATCGTATTAGATTAATCATAAACTGTTTGGACAAACTGTCAGACCAAACAGCAAAGTCAAAGTTCTGGTGAACCAGAGAGGCGGAGGTGAGGAGAGGGCGTAAGCAGGGACATGCCAGGCGGAAAACGTCTCTCATAACAACGCTTAATGTTGGTTCTGCGCAGCTAACTCTTACGGCTGGCTCTGAGCACACGTAGGAGCTCGGCCACTCATCTGCCTGTGTCCAAAACTGCGCGTACGGCTCGCTTTATGCAGCTGTTGGAGCCTTGTCCAGAGGAACACGCATGCCCAGTCCCACACGTCCCTGTGTAATCTCTTTAGCTGCGTCTCCTGCCTTCCTCTTAGCGTAAAATACAAAGCATGGATTCAAATACTGATCCAACTCGTCTGCGGGCAAGTCTTCTGGGCACTTTTGTGCCTCAGCCTGGGACTGTTGCCAAGTAACTCAGATTTCCCTGTTACACGTGGGGTTGCCTCCTGGTTGTGCTGTGTCAAAAGTCAAAGAAAGGCTGGACAGACAATGGTGGTTGTTGATTCTGTCAGATGTCAGTGTCACACACTGATTACACAAACACAGCTGCCTTCAGTTAATGATCAGCTAAATCTGGTGGGGGATTAGTCTGACATTAAACACTCCCTAGACATGATACAAAACTTCTTTCATATCCAGGGTTCCTTGCTGGCTTTCCCTCTCCGCTCCAACATCAGGGTACCAGCCAGGAGATTACACAACTGTGCACTCACATGCTCTTTCTTTTCTTCCCTCCTCTTCCTCTCATTCCCCAAATCCTTCGTAGATCACAGTTTCTCCTCTGCATAATGGCACAGCTTGTGCATAAGAGGTGAAGAGTGCCCCCTCCACCTGCCTTTGGCATTCAGATCGCCCTTTGCTCAGTGGTTTCTGGAAAGGCAGAGATGTGGCCTCGAGCCCGCTCCCCTGTTTTCCACACAGAGAGGAGAATGTAGGATCCAATTTCATGCTGGTACATATTTTCTAGCCATTGAGCCATTATATTAAAAGGACACTACCACTTTCTTTGGCCAAGCTTTTTGAATGAAGCAGTCTTAAATCTTTGGACTTTGTGCCACTCGATCCTGCTGGTGTTTGTCGTTGCCTGAGCACACATTAAAGGCCAGGTGCGTGAGAGCGTATAGCAAAGGGATTGCTCATTTTCAGGACTAGATCAGTTTAGACATGAGGCAGGGAACTGAACTGTGCAGGCTGGATTAGACTGAGGCAGAAGATGTACCTTTAGGTACCTAAGGAAATCTATTGTCAAAACTTGAGTATCTTTTGATTTTATACACCTTTTGGAGTCTATCCCCTAAGACTAGGTTATTGACTAGGTTATAAGCTCTGTCCTATGTGTATCTGTAGCCTAAAATTTACAAATATCTCTAAAAATGCCTATTCTCCTCAAGCAGGTGCATATGAATTACGATAATCACCTTTCTTGGACATGGACACTTCCATGAATTACAGTTCAGGCTGTTTAATAGCAGGGTCTGAAAAGAGGATCTAGCAGGATGGGTAAGTGAGCAGTGCTCTCAGAAGTATAGCTTACTTACAGTTAAATTATTATGCAAATGACAATCTTTAAAATGTAAAATCCTGGATAAATGGAACAGTGACTGATCAGTCCTACCAGCAGCTCTCGCAATTTTCATGCCAAAATAACACACCTAGGAACTTACCTGAAAAAAATGAACACTGAGATGAACTCTGTACGGAGACTCCTGACCCAGCCTGCAGTGCATGAAGCTTAGTTTGGAGAGTGGTAATCCTTCATTTATGCTGTTGTTTAACTGAATGGATGCCCTGCTGAGATACCTTTCAGCAATCAGTTAAGGGGGGGTGTTTTAGTCAAAATCTTGCATAATATACATATTAAACTCATAAATTATAAAGCCAAACTGGACTATGATGAAGATCTATTTTGACATCCATAGGATCTGCATTAATGTCTTTTTTTTTTTCACTAGAAAAGATCTTTTAGAAAAACTTTCCAGAGATGGACCATCTCTGAACTGTTTCAGTGCTTACTTATCTTCACTACTAGAAAATAACTGTCTTGAATCTGAATTTGTCAAGCTTCAATTTTTATACATTATGTTTTGCTAATTTGAAGGAAGGATTATCAATTTTCTGTTCACACAGGAAATGAGCATTGCAAAACTTCACTTTACTCACCTGATTTTTAGGCATTGCCTCCCAGAAAGGAATTTATAGCCCCGAGTTAGATACACAAGCTCCCCACACAGTGAGAAGGAAAGGCTGTCTCGGAGTGAGGTTCCAGCTAGCCGATACACTGAAAGAAGGATCCATCTGATCTAGTCAACTGGCACTGCTAAAGAAAAACATATGCCTGAAATCCCATTCCTTGTGTTAGTTAAGTTACTGACCCTGCTCTGCAAAAGGATCCACAGCCTACATTGAGCCTTCAAAAAAATGGAGCAGAACTCATACTTTTATTCAAAAATGTGGCCAGCAGTGGACAAGCTTCACCTACTGTGTACAAGCCCAGGGCTGTGTTTCCCAAGCAACCTGCTTCAGGAGGTTTAACAGTATGCCCTGAAGCCTTACATAAGGTTTATTGCCTCTGCGCAGTGTTATAAAAAATTCTACATACTGGTAAACAATTGGGTCTGCCTGAACGGAAAAACAAGGAAAACCTCATAAACTCAGAATTTATTCTGTAACAAGAGGGGAGACCCAAACTCCCTGCCCTTTTCATGGCAGACTTTGAGCCTTGCATTTTTCCGCTACCAGCAGTGCCCTCACCACCAGAGCGTAGGCTATAGGGAAACAAAAGCAGCCCTCGTCATCCTTTCTGAGCAAGTTGTGCCATTCTGCAAGAGAGAATTCGAGATCCACGTCCCAGGCAGGGGGTGTGACAGTGTAGTCTATCAGTGAAGGCCCTTTACTAAGACAAAAGAGACTGAGGTCCGTTGACCTGCTCCGAGGGTGGTTCAGACTCTGGAAACAGCTCTCAAATCATAGACTACAACCCAGACCTTTCTCCTTCCAGGAAAGGGCCACAATTACCAGACCTGAAAAATATTCCCTTTTGTCATGGTTTGAGACCAGCCGGTAACAAAGCACCAGGCAGCCGCTCGCTCCCTCCTCCCCCCACCCCCGCTCCAGAGTGGTGGGGAGGAGAATCAGGGAGGAGACTAAGAAGGTGGAACCTTGGGGCTTGAGATAAGGACAGTTCACTGGGACAACACAGAGAGAAATTACAATAGTAACAATAGTACAAATAAAAGAAAATACAAAACGAGTGAGGATACACAATACAATTGCTCACCACCCGGAACCTAATGCTCCACCACCAAAGAAAAAGAGAGCCTGCCACGCTACCTCCCCCAATATATATACTGAGCATGATGTCACGTGGTATGGAATACCCCCTTGGCTAGTTTGGGTCAGCTGTCCTGGCTGTGCTCCTCTCCCAGTTTTCCTGTGAAAATTAACTCTATCCCAGCTGAACCCAGGACATTATCCACCCCTTATTCCATACCATCTATGGCATGCCCAAATACTATATTCTCCAATTAATCACCACCACTTTCCTTGTCTTTTGAGAGAAAGGGAGAGAGATATATACACACAATATACACATATACACACACATATACCTACCCGCACTGTAATAATTTCCTCAGTCTATGGGTTATCCCTCTAATGTGTCTGTTGATTATTTGATCCATAACTTTGGGGCTCCACCTGTCATAACAGTCCGTCAGGGTAGGAGAGATGGTGCGTGGTGTTGGATCGTGGCATGCTGCCTCCGAAGCTTGCGCTGGTGTATTTGGCGCAACCCATGTCTACAGTCTGCGGGTTGAGGACATCAATCCCGAGGAAGTTACTGGGCGCCAGTTCAAGTTCCACCACTGGTGCACTTTGCTCTCTTTCAAAGTCCATCCATCAATCATTTGGGTGATTCTTACTGTAATACCATTAATATAGTATATAGCCACTATAGATGTAATGACATACAGTATCAGGGTTATTTGGCAATTAACATCATACAGTCTAATTCACTGGCTGTTCTCTCCCAAAATCAGATCTCCTTGAGGTACACATCGCACTTCCCCATCCTCCCGCACCACCCACCAAGTGCACCCAGGTCCTTGGGCAAAAGCAATTCCGCGGACGGGTTTGTCTCTACCCGAGGCAGGACTAACCCAGACTGTCTTCCCTAACATATTCTTCATGTGCACTACAGGGACTTTGTCTCCTTCTACAGTATATGGAAGTTCTGACTGGGCAGGGCCAGCCCGATTGGCAGATCCTCTAGTGTTGACTAACCAGGTGGCTTCTGCTAAGTGTGTATTCCAGTGTTTGAAGGTCCCACCCCCCATTGCTCTCAGTGTAGTTTTTAACAGTCCATTGTATCGTTCCATTTTCCCAGAGGCTGGCGCATGATAGGGGATGTGATACACCCACTCAATGCCATGCTTTTTGGCCAGGTGTCTATGAGGTTGTTTTGGTGTTCTTCAGTGGCCCGACTCTTGGGTACGTGGGCATCTACGTGACGTACTTTCACCACTAGCTTCTCTAGCCGGGCAGCAGCATCTTGCCACAGTGCGGCAGCCCAGATGGGTTTACCTCTGCGCTGCCAGTTGCTCTGCTTCCATTGCTTTTACCACCCCCACAGGGCATTTGCCACCATCCATGAGTCAGTACAGAGATAGAGCATTGGCTACTTTTCTCTCTCAGCAATATCCAACGTTAGCTGGATGGCTTTCACCTCTGCAAACTGACTCGATTCACCTTCTCCTTCAGCAGTTGCTGCAACTTGTCGTGTAGGACTCCATACAGCAGCCCTCCACGTCCAATTTTTTTCCCACAATGCGACAGGACCCATCAGTGAACAGGGCATATTGCCTCTCATTTTCTGACAGTTTTTTATATGGTGGGGCCTCTTCAGCACGCGTCACCTCCTCCTCTGGCGATATTCCAAGATCTTTGCCTTCTGGCCAGTCCACGATCACTTCCAAAATTCCTGGGAGAATGGGGTTTCCTACGTGAGCTCGCTGTGTGATCAATGCGACCCACTTACTCCACGTGGCATCTGTTGCATGATGTGTAGAGGGGACCCTCCCTTTGAACACCCAGCCCAGCACTGGCAGTCGGGGTGCTAAGAGGAGCTGTGCTTCGGTACCAAGCACTTCTGAGGCAGCTCGAACTCCTTCATATGCTGCCAATATCTCTTTTTCCGTTGGAGTATAGCGAGCCTCAGATCCTCTGTATCCCCCACTCCAAAACCCCAGGGGTCGGCCTTGGCTCTCCCTGGGTGCTTTCTGCCAGAGGCTCCAGGTAGGGCCATTGTCCCCGGCTGCGGTATAGAACACATTTTTAACATCTTGTCCTGCCCCGACTGGCCTGAGGGCTACTGCATGAACAATCTCCTGCTTAATTTGTTCAAAGGCTTGTCGTCGTTCAGGGCCCCATTTCAAATTGTTCTTCTTCCGGGTCACTTGATAGAGAGGGCTTACAATCTGACTAATTTGGAATATGCATTCTCCAAAACCCCACAACCCCTAAAAAGGCCTGTGTTTCCTTTTTATTAGTTGGTGGAGACATAGCTGCTATGTTGTTGATCACATCCATTGGGATCTAACGACGCCCATCTTGCCATTTTACTCCTAAAAAATGGATCTCCTGTGCAGGCCCCTTAACCTTACTCTGTTTTATGGCAAAGCCAACTTTCAGAAGGACTTGGATTATTTTCTTCCCTTTCTCGAAAACTTCTGCTGTGTCACCCCATATGATGATGTCATCAATGTACTGCAGGTGTTCTGGAGCATCACCCTGTTCCAGTGCAGCCTGGATCAGTCTGTGGCAAATAGTGGGGGTGTGTTTCCACCCCTGGGGTAATTGATTCCAAGTGTACTGGATGCCCCTCCAAGTGAAAGCAAACTGTGGCCTGCGCTCCACTGCCAAAGGAATCGAGAAAAATGCATTAGCAATATCAATTGTGGCATACCACTTGGCTGCCTTTGACTCCAGTTGGTATTGAAGTTCTAACATGTCCAGCACAGCAGCGCTCAGCAGCGGTGTGACTTCATTCAAACCACGATAGTCAACTGTTAGTCTCCACTCTCCATTAGATTTCCACACTGGCCAGACAGGTTGCGTGCATTGGACTTCATCTGGATCTGTGGGTGACTGCTCAT
>JAVKLA010000053.1:22076483-22105096 GCA_034782735.1 Sagittarius serpentarius
GAGAGCCTGCCACGCTACCTCCCCCAATATATATACTGAGCATGATGTCACATGGTATGGAATACCCCCTTGGCTAGCTCAGGTCAGCTGTCCTGGCTCTGCCCCCCTCCCAGTTTTCCTGTGAAAATTAGCTCTATCCCGGCTGAACCCAGGACACCTTTCAAGCTCCTTGGCAAACTAGCACAGCTGCAGACGGAGAATTAGATCCCCATGTTTCTTTATAACCCATTGGACACAGCACTCTCCTGAGATACATATGCCTGAATGTCCCCAGCCGAGGAAGGCCCTGAAGGTCCTGCCCTCATTCTTAGCAAACGCAGTAACTAGGTGGTATTAGCTGACTCTAATGAAATACTAACTACCCATACATACAGCAATAAGCAAAGGGAACTCCTCACAACTGTGGCCTTGCACACAGCGACCACCGCTGGTTTTAGAAAATCCACTCCTTGATGGTCAGGCACACACTAAGCACCCTTACCATACGAACAGCCTTGGGGGACCACATAAAGGCTCTGAAGTGGATTTGGCCTTGCCAAGAAAGTAACAGGCACGTACAGAGGGACCAGGTAAAGCTCTTGGTGGTATAAATGTATGCATTTATGGCTATTCCAAGACCTAAGGAGATAGACAGGGGTTTTGAAGATGATGGTATAGGTAAGACTGACTCGGTAGTGAGAGCTTACCGAGCTTCTATTTCCTTTGCCCAGGCTTCCCTGGAAAAAAGGATGTGTTAAAATTTGAGACATCTGTGCACATTAGCAATGAGACAAGGCATGACTTGTTTTTACGTCAGAATAAACACAGTGAACCCTGCACCTTTGCCAGGCAGTTCTTCGGCCAACCACACTGACTCCGCTAGGATCCTGCACTGAGATTGCAAACTCAGTAGGCTCTTTCAGTAGGAAAATACCGATTTTACAGCACCATTTCTAAAGGACCAGTGAGTTACGGTATGTACTCGCTTAAACAGGCACAGATTCTTCTAGGGGTAGATAGATCCTCCAGAGTAAAATAGTAGCAGAGTAAAATGTAAAACAGAAACACTGATTCCAATTTCTTTTTTATATGCTTTAACATCTGTGGATGAAAATGCCATGTAAGAACAAGGCAATACTTTACTGACATTGTTAACAAGGACATACATATTTTATCCACCTAATTTGGCAACATTTAACATCGCAATTGTAATCTGTTAAAAGCATAAATGACTGCAGTATTGCAGATGAGGCAAAAAACCCCCAGCTTCTAGGAGATGCAGTGTAACCGCACTGGAAAAGAAAAGAGGGCAGACCTCTCACAATATTTCTGCTCCCTAAGTCAGAGAAGTATACTAGTAACATACCACATTTATACAAAAGGCAAGAGTAGTATCTGAGAACTTTTAACACAACTAGGCAAGAGATCCCTGGGCAGTGCCCAGATCACAAGGGCAAGAGAGTGCGAGCTCATTTTATTTCCTTTCTTTGGCAATGTTTGTAATCTGCACTTTAAACACTTTTACTGTTACCTCTCTACGTTTCTATTCACTTATCTTTGTTGAGACGGGGCTATGCTACAGGAGAAAGAATGAACACGGAGTGTTGCGTTTCACAGCAAGCATAGCTGAAGGACCAAAAGTTGTTCACGCGCGTATCTGACCACCAAAACCCACTTCTCTTAAAAAAACACTCCGAGGCGGAAGACAGGAACCGATGAGTGAGGCACCCTGCTGAAAACTCCTGTATCCCACCAGTGCCCCCTGTCCTCCCCTGGGAGCCCAGGCCTGGCAGGCCAAGCCAGAGCTGCCAGTCGTGCTTGCGGTGGGGCCTGGAGGAGCACTTGCTCCCCACCGCGCCAGCCCCCTCACCATCCTCTCTGGGGACAAGACAGTCTGGGGACCCTTCCAGTGACTCTAGGGAAGGGGCAGGCCGCAGCCTAGACCCCTCTCCCAGAAAGAGGCAGTGAGACCAGCCACCGGGCCAGCCGCCATGACGCAAAAAAACACCCCAAAATAAAACAAAGGGAACGGGGTGTAAAAAACCCCCAAACCGACACATGGGGAAAAGGCCGCCGGGGGCACGGTCCCGCCCTAAGAGGCGCCGCTCCCCCTCCCTCAGGGCTGAGGGAAGCCGCTGCGGCGGGGCGAGGCGGGACCCAGCCAGGCCCCGGCCCCGGCCCAAAGCCAGGCCGCGAAGACCCCAGCCGGGCCCGGGGGCCCTGCGGCTCCTCAGTCGCCCCGTGCGGTGGCGGGGCCGGGCCCAGCTTGGGCGGCCGGCGGCGGCGCCTGAGGTGTCCGGNNNCTGAGGTGTCCGGCGCCCATTCGCCGGCCGAGCGGCGGGGCGGGGGGGGGCGGGGCGGGGAGGCGGGCGGGCTCCGCGCCGGCCTCCGCCCCCGGAGGAAGGGAGGCGGCGGGGCTGGCGTCTCTCGGCGTCCCCGGGATGAAACAGCCGCCTCGGCGTGCCTTTAAATAGCCGCCGCCGCTCCCCTCGTAGCGGAGCGTCTCCCTGAGCTGGCCGAGCATCCTCGCCGCAGCCCTCCGGCTCGATCAGCATCGGTGGGGCAGGACCGCGCCCGCCCGCAGTAAGTCTCCGGGCTGCGGCTTGGGTGCCGGCCGTGGGTCCTTCCGCTGCCTCCCCATGGGACTCCCCGGGGTGGTAGCGGCCTTTCTCGCCGGTTGCCTCTCTCCAGAGCGCGGGGCCGGGTTGGCGGCCGAGGAGCCGCTCTCCGCCGCGGCCGGCGGGAACCTTTCCACCGGGCTCCCGGGGATGGAGCCCGCGGGGTTCGGCCCTGGCCCGAGCCGCCCGGGGAGGAGCGGGATCGGCTCCCTGCCGGCTTCCTCCCCCGGGGAGGAGGAGGGAGCTGCGGCCTCGGCGCTGGCGGCGCCTTTCCCGGCCGAGGGGCTCCGGGGCCGGCCCGGGGGTCCC
Source organism: Sagittarius serpentarius (assembly GCA_034782735.1). NCBI lineage: Eukaryota > Metazoa > Chordata > Aves > Accipitriformes > Sagittariidae > Sagittarius > Sagittarius serpentarius. Next base: position 22,079,390 of record JAVKLA010000053.1, read on the forward strand.
GGCCTGGCGCGGCTCTGCCCGCCGTGGGGCTGCGCCGGTCCCTCCCGGTGCGCGCTGCCTGCGGCAGTCGTCTCGGCTCATGCCTGGGGCTGTGGTGGCATCAGCAGCCCCTCGGCCTAAGGGGGGTGGCATTTGCGCGGGCAGGCTTCAAAGCGGCGGCAGGAAACCCTTCTTCAAGGGTCCGTGTGAGCTGGCGCCCCTGGAGAGGGGCAGGCTCCAAAGCCGTCCCGGGTGGGAGGGAGTAATTGCAGTTCACTTCAAGAGATCAGCGGTAAGACAGTGTTTCTCTCTGTGGCAGCATAATAAAATCTCAAATCATTCATTCTCTTGTATTTCCTTGGATTGTTGGCCACTATTCTCACTTATATCTCCTGATTCCCCTTTTCTCCCCTCCTTTTACTAGAGCAGTCATGTTTGAAATTAAGAAGATTTGCTGCATTGGTGCTGGTTATGTCGGTGGGCCAACCTGTAGCGTTATTGCACAGATGTGTCCCACTATCAAAGTTACTGTTGTGGATGTCAATGAGGCCAGAATCAATGCCTGGAATTCAGATACGCTCCCAATCTATGAGGTAAAGTTGTCTCACTGTTGCCTCTTCTTCCAGCCAGTGTTGCATTTGCTTCCCTCCCAACGCATGCCATTTCCACATGGCCTGCTTCTGAAGCTTGATAAGTATAGCATGGTGATGTCCTTCAAAAAGAGTATTTTGGAACAGCTGCTTGTCATGACTGCTCATTAAACCAGATTTTTTGAAATAATTTAATGTCTGCTACAGGCAGGTATTTAAGGGTTGTGTATGAAGGGCCTAGTAAGAAAAAACATAATTGTATATATAGTGAATTGTGCTAAATCATGCTGACTTTCTTTTGGGACCTGATTTAATCATAACATAGTCATCTTAGTTATAGATGACTATCTGCTGCCTTGTAGCGACATATAAGTGTGTAATACTGAGTGGTAAGCTTTATTCCCATTCTGAATACTGCCAAAATCCCATCTGTGCTACCCATCTTAACCATGTTGTAAGATGGGGACAGTCATGTTCCTGATTCACTTGTACCATAAACCTCCAATCTGGCCTGGGAAGACTAGGCCAGATAAAAATTATTTTTAAATGTATCACACTGTCACTCCTTCATTACAGAATGACTTTAACTTTGAAGATATATAAAGCATTTTCCTATTTTGCTTCTCTTAGCACTTGCTGGTTTGCATTCTTTTTCGTCCTTAAAGAATAGGTCTCTTTTTTTCTTTCCTTCGTTCTTTCATGAGATATAGTTTTTATAGGTTTGAGTTCTTTTCTTTAATGGGAGTGAAAACTTGGCTCCAAAAGACAAGGTATGCTGCCTGGTATTAACAGTTACTCTTTTGCTGTAAGTCTTCTGAATCCTGTCTGTGCTGTAACACTAATGCAGGTTTTTTTCCCCCTCTTAAAACCAAACCTATACTGTGACTCTCTAAGTGAAGATGAATAGACCTTTTGTCATACATATTAAAAGGAAAATGTGTATAATGCTCAGATTAGCAGGTGAAACGCAAAAACAGATTATGAAAGCAAGTACTTCGTTTCCTATAAACAGACTGAATGAGTTGAAGTAGAGCTAGTCTTGGCATGTTTTTTAAAAAAAAAACAAAACAAAACACAAACTCACAACATCTGTTTCCTGGAATGGTGTCCTTTGCTTACAGAGAATGTGTAAAAACTGCCAAGAATTAGTTCAGACAGTTGTAAAGTTGAGTCACTGCACAGTGAGGTTTTTGTATTTTTTTTGGTTTTGAGTTTTTTCTTTGCAGTGTCAGAAATTGGCTAGTGGGCTGCCTTTCTATTTACATCCCAGTAAGACCATAGTTAGAACATTTGCTGGGTTGTGACACATGTTGTTCTGCCTGTGCTGACCTTTGTTTTCCTTTTAAGTAGGTATCTAGTATAAAGTAGGACAGCAAAAATGTCTTGTGTAAGAAAGCTTCTGCTTCATTTTCCTGTCTCTCCCTCCAGTGAACCTTTGCCTTTCTGGCACTTACTCACATATCTCATGTCATGATAGGTGTCTCTCAAGTTGGAGACTTGATTGCCATGTTACAGTGTGTGACTTTATTTTTCAAACAAAAAGTAAGGGCTTCTTTTATCTATGACAACTGTATTTTAGTTAAATAATTTTGTAAGTCATTCTAATATGGAGGATTGCTCATGTACACATCGCCTCTTGCTCCTCTTGTCTGAGTGGAGCTGTTGAGGGAAGGGAGAGTGTTATGGCACAGTATGTGTCTCTGGAAAGAATCTCATCAAATGGTGCCTGTGATTCTTTCATGCTGCAGGTGTGGCGCCATGATAAGTTTAATCTGGTCCAAAGATGGGTGCTTGCCAAAAAGAGTGCTCTTTATCCCCTGTGTGTCTCTTCACTGCCTTTCTTTCACTGGATCTGGGCTTGCTAATTTGGTGGAAGACTTCTTTGTGGGTTTTTTTGTGCTGAATTGGGTTTAGATCTGATGTTGGAGAGATCATGGAATGTGCAGCTGACGGAAAAGGAGAGTTGGGACCACCTCTTCTGTTTGCAGCTTAGGGAATATTGTAAGACTTTACTTCTTGAATAGAATTAATATCATTTTACAGGTATTTCTTTAATTGTTGCTCATGGTGATAGAATTGAGCATGGGAATAACTGGAGCCTAAAATCTGGTTGTGCAAATAACAATTTAGTGTGGCTGAAAGTTTTGAGACAGTATTTTGAGTGTTTAGATTTACATAATGAAAAAAATAAAGCCCTTTCTTATTCAAAAGAAGCTTTACATCTTGCAGACTGAAAACATGCCATGCTGACAGGAAAAAAAGTTTTTGTATCTGAAATGATATGCTGTTTGTTTGGGCATGCAGTTTACTGTTCTTCTAACTGCATTAACCTTAACTGCTTTTTTTCTGCTTTTTTCAGCCAGGGTTAAAAGAAGTGGTAGAATCTTGTCGAGGAAGAAACCTCTTCTTTTCCACCAGTATCGATGATGCCATTAGAGAAGCTGATCTTGTATTTATTTCTGTAAGTTTAGGAAGAGAAGGTGGTTGTGGGCATTTTTTTTCCAAATCATTATGCTGCTTTTTTGTTAGGAAGAGGACTTGTTTTGTCATATAGATTCAGTTAGCAATGTCATGTCACTGTGTCAGTTTTCTCCTTGTCTTTCTGTGTACTGTGGGAAAGGTGCTAAGTAAGCTTTTTATTTTATTTTTTATCTGTTTCTTATAGCCAGTAGAACATGTGACAAACAAGCTTTAAGTCAAAATGATGTTGATGTTTAGCTTGGTTAGATGTATGGGGTCTTGGAGCAGAATATAGTGCACATCTGTCACTGCAGTGTACTACTGAAATCTATGGGACTTTAATAATATTGATACGGTTCCTAGATAGGGATGCAAAGTCATATACTGATTATTGGGTTACAAAGATGACTTAGTTCTACAAGTAAGCTTTTAAAAACCAGTGTATTAACGGAAGAGGGACTGGCTTTAATATTTTCTAGCTTTAATATTTCTAAGCTGTTGACACCACTAGGAAGAGGATCCAGTTAAACGTAAACTGTGTGACCTTTTGTAATCTAGAAGGTTGTTCGTAATGCAGAATCCAGAAGAACTGATGGCTATTCATCTTGGTAGGCCACAGTTGAGTTTTTTGTTACTTAAGTCCTCTTTTCTTGAGAGCTCCTCTTTGTTAGGGCACCTCAGTACAGAGCTCTCTTTTCTGATAGTATTTTTCTCCATTAAGTCTAAAATGAATGCTACTTGGCTGGATGACTGCCACTAATACAGCCCATATATTGCCACCTGTCCTTGGCTTAAAACATGCCGTTGTGTTTTACACGTTGTTGCCATTTCTCCTTTCAGTTTGTAATGAAAAGGACCCTCTGTCTTAATCTAAATGACGTGTTTTCCCTCATGTTGCCTTTTCTGTGTACTGCAGTATAGCAATTTTCAGCAGCTCTATGCTTAGGTTTCACTGCAAAGTGGGTTTAAACTAACTGCCTCACTAGCTGTGAGATTCTTATGTGAATTTTTGCACCCCTCATGTGGGATAGGAAACAAAAGGTGGCTGGCTGTAATCATAAAGAAATTACTGGTGTTTCCAGACTAAGGACCTAGTTTCGGCAAAGCCTGCAGAGCTGCTATGGATTGCGCTTGTTTAAATTCTATCTGAATAGAGGCCAGTGAGCTTTCTTTAGAAGACAAAGTGGGTAATTGAGAAAGCTAGTGGCTGTTCATCTGATATGGTAACTAGAATAATTTGGGGGTAGAAGCAAGCTGGACTCTGGGAAGGAAAACATCTGACATTCTTAACAATTTCACCTCGTCAGTACCTTTTGTGTTAAGAGACCTGTAATATTTTTCTCCCTCCATGTTAACTAGGTTAACACTCCAACAAAGACCTATGGGATGGGAAAAGGCCGAGCAGCTGATCTGAAATACATTGAAGCTTGCGCTAGACGAATTGTACAAAATTCAAACGGCTATAAAATTGTCACTGAGAAAAGCACAGTTCCAGTACGTGCTGCGGAGAGCATTCGTCGAATATTTGATGCTAATACTAAGCCTAACTTGGACTTGCAGGCAAGCATAATCTTTGAGTTGTGTGTTTAAAGGCTGGTTGTTGCTTTTGGCTTTTATCTGTTGTTCTTTATTTCTGTGCCTGTAGGTGCTGTCTAACCCAGAGTTCCTTGCAGAAGGAACAGCCATCAAGGACCTGAAGAACCCAGACAGAGTGCTTATTGGTGGAGATGATTCTCCAGAGGGACAGAAAGCTGTCCGTGCTCTTTGTGCTGTTTACGAGCACTGGGTGCCCAAAGAAAAAATCCTCACAACCAATACTTGGTCATCAGAACTTTCTAAACTGGTTAGTCTTACTCATTGCTGCTGTCTGCCAATGAGCAAAGGGTGTAAGTGAGACAAAGCTCAGAAGCCGAAGTTCACTGATGCCGAGTGATGCAGCTAGGAAAGACAGACGAGGGTGGGAGGACCCAGTATGTATGTCAAAGGATCTTAATCTTTTCCAGTTATCTCAGCTGAGCTAATAGATGATATCAACTTTCCATGAAATCCTTTTCTCACTTTAATTGCTGTGTTATTTATTACTAAGTGTAAACCTCCAGTGCTGCAGAAACTGGTTACCACTGTAAAACAGTTCAAACTCTGCAAGTTAAGCATTACATTATTTTGCTTAGATCCTATTAACTGTCATTTATGTATTAAACTAGTTATGTTGCCATTTTGTATCTCAGCAGAGTTACATAGATACTAAAGTAATCCTTCCAGTAGTAACTCCCTTTGGTCTGTGGGCATCTTGGTTTCTGGAAAAATCAAGTTCTCTTTACTATGCTTTCTATTTACAGGCAGCTAATGCTTTCCTTGCCCAGAGAATCAGCAGCATTAACTCTATCAGTGCTCTGTGTGAAGCTACAGGAGCAGATGTTGAAGAAGTAGCAAGAGCTATTGGAACAGACCAAAGAATTGGAAATAAGTTTCTCAAAGCCAGTGTTGGTAAATGAAAAATCCTTTTTTTTTTTTTTTTTTTTTTTTCCTTCTGGGCTTCTGTTTAATAGTGCAATAGGTCTACTAGTAGTGTTTTGAAGTAAGTGATCTGATACTCTAAAATCTTCTACAACATGTGTGTGAAAATATTGCGGTAGAGTACTAGCATAAACCAGTTTTTCTGGTAAAAATGTCTAGGACTGAAGTTGCTCTAGACCCTAGCAGTCTGGAACCCAGGATTTCAGCGTGTCTGGTTTATCCTGCCTGGGACACTGGAAAGAAAAGCTGCAACTTTATTTTTCTGAAGCATCACTGATGATAGTGCTCTCCAAGATGTCTTCCTGATTGTAACTGCTGCAGTTTTGTTTGGGAGTTGCTGCCAGTGGCCTGAGGAACGGGATGCCTCTAGGTCAGAATGTGTGATGGCAACTTCTAATTTGTAGGATGCATTCAGTTTTTAGATTTACTAGAGGGTAATGTGATAAAGTGGTGATCAGTATAACACTTTTAAATGTATGGAACAAGACTAGAGCCTATCTGTATGGCTACAGTCTTCATGCTATAGAAAGAGAGAGTGTGACTTTAAAATAAACTTATAAAATATAACCTCTCCTAGAGTCTCTGCAAGAGTGAAAAGTAGATAGCAAATATATATTACTAAATTCCTGTTAAGTTATTATAATTTCTTCTACAGTGTGTTGCTTCTTGGACTCTGCTGAGCAAAGTTCTAGGGGTCAAGGATCCCTCTAACTGTCTCAGTTCTCCCTTAGTCAGCTGTGGTGATCTTCTGTTTCTTGGCAATGATTAGATAACCATTTGGAGGTGGGAGAGGAAAGAACCTGACCTTAACATACTTGTTCTGAGAAATATTAACCTATATCTCTAGGTGGGGGGAGAGCAAACCCAGGAGCTTGTCCACCCACTTGTAATAATGAAAAACTAGGGGCTGTCTTACCATATGTTTCCCTGAGATGGCGTTAAAACTTCCATTGTGGACCTGAAGCAGATTTTAAGGCTTCTGTAACTGACAAAGTAGGTCCAGGAGTTGGAGTTTGAGAGATTCTTAAAGTTTTCATTTGCTAGCAGTGAAATACTGGGAAAAAATTATAATGCTGACTATGTCAATGATTGCCAAAAACTACTTGATTCCAAAGACTGGGTTAGAATAGTACCTTAGTCACCTGTAAAATAACCATTTTCTCTTCCAGGGTTTGGAGGTAGCTGTTTTCAGAAGGATGTCTTGAATTTAGTGTACCTCTGTGAGGCACTGAACTTACCTGAAGTAGCCCGCTACTGGCAACAGGTACAAGTTCTTCAGTAACTATTTTGAGGGAGTGGTGTTTCTTCAGCATTCAGCTTTCAGGCATTGTCCACATGTAATCTGTGTTTCAGCTTTAAGGAGCAGATACCTTAATGTTGATCATCTTTATGTTTTAGGGCCCTCAGCCTATCACCGGCATTTGATACTCATAGGTGCTTAGGCTTTTTTGGTGTGAATTAAGTCGTCTGGATCAAATGGATTGGAAAGTTCTCTAGAAGTAGCAGCAGAAAATGTGAAGTACAAGCATGTCTGGACTCTTGTCTTGCCCTTGCACTTGGTTCTCTGTCCACTTTGAATTCAGAGCTTATGATCTTTCCCTCAGGTTCTACTTCTACAGTGTCTTTTCTGAAAGAACTCAGCAGAACTTGCTGTTCTTCTCAATAAATGTGGTTGCTGTTGTTCCCTGGTTAATGTTAGGAACGGCTGGGAAGATGTGAATGCTCTCAGGCCTAGCAGCAATGCAGCAATACCAGGATGTTTAATCTGTACTAGCAAGTGTTTCCCTATCAACCAGTGAAAGCACCTTGCCCCTATTCCCAGTCCTGGCTGGAGGAGCAGCTTTGACACATGTGGTATGGTCAAAAGAACAACTTAGGCTGTGGTGATCAAGTACAAGGCTGCCTAGCGGGTGTCCCCAGAATATCAAGCACATGATTTGCCTACCTTGTTAGCAGCTTTGCTTTTTCTAGTATTCCTTTTGGCTAGCCTTTTTTCACCTCACTTTTCTCCATCCCAGTCTGCTGCCAAATAAATGAACTGCCCATAATTACTCTTTCATCATTGATCAGTTGTGCCACATCCATATTGAAGTCCAGTATTTCTTCTACCATTATCTAGGTCATCATGGGCATGTGGTACTGTTGATGGGGTTACTTCAGCTGTGTTGGCTTCGCAAGGTTCTATTCCCCCAAAAGTCCCTAATACTCCTTTCTGGTTGTCTGAAGCTTGGCTGGATTCTCCCATAACCGCTTGTAAAACTCAGCCATCTCTCACAGTGCTATCTGTGACTTTTGTGAGGTTCTTGCATTATCTGTGATGTCCAGTGGCTTTCTACATCCCATTCAGGTAGTTTAACCTTCAGCCAGGGGCTAGTCAGTGGCCTAGTTACTTGCTTGCAGCTATAACTCTTACATTAATTGTTTTGGACAAGGAAGACATGGGTTTTATGCTGTCTGCCTCTGAAGAGGTTCAGACTGACATCTTGCTTAAAAATGTACTTCATTAGGATAGGTCTAGTCCATGGTGGAGGGGCTTGCAATCCCATCAGTGAAGAGAGACTTAACATACTGCATGAACCTTGCGCAAGCATCCAGGGGAGATTTGGTTCAACATCAGGCTTGGATGCATTGGCACAGTAGAAAAGAGAAGGAGCCGTAGGTTCTGATATTTGCTTCAAAACTACTGCTGTTACTTAGTGTAAGATGTAAGCAGACAACAGACAATCCCTGGAGTAGCAGGAGCTGCAGGAGCTAACCATGTTACCTCACTGATAATCTGATGAATAGGGAAAAATTAATACCGTTTTAAGAGACAAAATGGTTTGGCTCTGTCCTTTGAGATGACAAGGGTCCTTCTCAAAATGCAACTGACTTGGTATCTTGGCAACCCAAAGGCATAGGAACACTTACAGTTTGCTCTGTGTAGAGGTGGTTTTTTTTTTTTTTATTTAACAAAAGCCTAAAAGGTTGCATTGTTAATTTAAACAAACCAAAGTGCTTTTAATGCTTTTATGCTCTCTTACTGTTTTAAGAGCAATTCTTTGCAGTATTTCTATATGGCTTATTAAGCTGTGGACAAATCAGATAGTAAGAACAGCTGCTGCAGTTAGGCTAAGGTAAAGTGCTGTGCTCACATAGTACACTGCTTTACCTGCACCTTCTGCTTCCTTAGAGCACTGTCGTCTTGCAGAGGTCTATCTGCCCCAGCCCACACTGGTCAAGTCATGTAATGCACACACATGCACCTGTATAAACAACTGTATGAACCCCTTCTTTGTGGCATGAGCACTGCTCTGTCAGCAGCTCATCCTGGTGCATGCACATGGGAGACCTCAGACCAGTGTGAGGACAGGATGCAAATTCTGGAGGATATGCTGATCAGAGCAGCCCCAGAATCTGAACTTCCATTCTCTCTGGCCTTTAGATGAGACAGGGCTCTCTAATACTGAAATCTCCATCCCTTGAAAACATACCTACAGAAAGAAATGTATTCCTCTTACCCTGTCAACTATTACCTTTGTTCCCCATCACTACCCTGTTGAATTGCATAAATCTCACTACTTTTATTTCTTTTCCTCAAATAAATCTAATTCACTTGTGTCCTTCTACTGTATAGTTTATACCTTATGTTTCATAGGCTGTAGCTGTTAATTCTTGACTTGGGTTGAAAGTCTGAAAACTGAGAGGGAAGTGTAGTTCTTTACAGTCCATTTTGAACACTGGCTAGGTGGGGGAACCTGCCTTTCCTATTCTACTAGTGATCCAGTGCTCTCTGTGTGTTAAGGGCTTGGAGATCAAAGTATGAAGCAGGCTGGAGGAAAGTACAGGAACAATCAGAGTGAGTGAACCCACTTTCATGTAGTAACAAGTGAGACATTTCAAAATCTGGTTTAACCATACTCGTTTTTTGTATTGGAAACTGTTAGTGTGGATTAAAAAGGCTAAAAATGTTCTCACAGTTGTTATACATGGCATGTAAGGAAGTGTAGGTCCTGCAATGGGATGTCCATGTGACATCAAGTACTCTAACAGTGAAACTGCTATCCCTGCTTCTGCCTAGAATACAGTTAGGTTGTAGATTTAAAAAGAAGAAAAATCTGAAAAAAATCCTAGCCTTTGAACTAGATACTGCATGATAGTATGCGTGTGTATGCATCTACAGTCACCAATTAAAATAGGATTTGTCTCAGAATTTGATAAACGAACTAAATTTGTCTTTGAGTTACTTAAGATAGTAAAAATACTTAGCTTTCTTTTTTAAGCCTCTATTAAACTTCTCTGTGGGTAGCTTGGCTTGGCTTGATTGTTAATAGAATTCGTTTATAGTTTAAAATGGCTCCCTTCTGTACCATCATGTTTTATATGACTTCAGGTAATAGACATGAATGATTATCAGAGAAGAAGATTTGCTTCCCGCATTATTGACAGCTTGTTCAATACTGTCGCTGATAAGAAGATTGCTATTTTAGGGTTTGCATTCAAAAAGGATACTGGGGACACAAGGTAAGAAAGCCAGTTCAGTTCACTAACATGGGTTCTCTATGCTTGTCAACAGCTATGCAGCTAAACCCCCAACTGAAGTGCATTAATAAAACTAGATCAGTTATGGGATCCTTAACCTCTTGTGACTGAATTGCTTTGTAACAAGGATTAGTCTTTTTTAAATGGGTCAGACAATTGATTCTTGACTTCTACAACATACCTGAATCATTCAGAAGCTGGAGCAGATAACTCTCGTCCTTACTAACTTACATAAGAAAAGACAGATTTGGATAGTCCTTCCATTCTCCACAGAAAAGAATGCAACATTTTTTTGCAACTGGTTCTAAATTGCTAGGTGAAGCCAAAGTTTCAGCTTTGTTTCCCACAGGTTTTCCTGTAAAGCTCAAACCTGATACAAGTCTCCAACTGCAGTTTGTGTGGAATGCTGATAAGCTTGATGCCTTGTTAATTATGGTCAATAGGAGTCCTGGGGCTTAGTATCTCTCTTGCATGATTCAGCAAGAGAGATGTAAACTTGTTTTTCATATTGTTCTCCTTGGTGTCCCTCAAGATTTCAAGTTTGCTGCTGGCATGGCTTACCACCAAGATGTTTAATGTAAAACCAGTATGAAAGCTCTGGCATTGTATATCATGACATGTGAAGACTTTTATTACTTAGAACATGCCACCTGGTTCTCTAACTGGTTGATTCACTTTCCTAGAGAGTCATCCAGTATTTATATTAGCAAGTATTTAATGGATGAAGGAGCAAAGCTCCATATCTATGATCCTAAAGTACCTAAGGAACAAATAATCTTGGATCTCTCACATCCGGGTGTCTCAGAAGATAACCAAGGTAAGAATGCTCATGTAAAGCTTATCCCCCCCCACATCGCTCCCCACTTTCTTATCAAAATACACAAGGTCTGTTTAAATACTATAAATTCATTTTCACATTTTCACCATGGCAATGATGTGCTGTTGGTTACACTTATTAGAAGATTGTCATAGCTCAGAGGATTACTGTAAGTGTTCCCCCTTTGTCCATAGCTTTTATAGATAAATGCTAATTCTGTACTACTGTATATTTTTGTTTTGATAAATACTCATCTGAATACATGCAAAGAATTTTCTCTCTGCATAATTAAAAGGAAGAGAAAGAATGTCCAGAAGTAGGAGAGACTAGTGTTGCTTTGTCAGCTCCTTTGTGTCCTGAGTTCTATCTTGCCTTAGTTCTTGCTTGCATATCTAAAGTAGAAATAAAGAAATAATTCTGGACTTCACTGTAGAGCATTCTCCCTTCCCCCATATTGCTTCCAAATTAACTTCTTCCCTTAAATTCAAGATGACTTTAAAGTAATTGTCTGTGACTAGAAAATTCTTGAGGAGAAGCAGGGAATATTTGGGATTTTTGCTTTCTTTTCTTATTGGGGAGGGAGAGAATGGAGATGATGGATGGATGGGGGAGAAGGATAGATCAGGCTTCTAGAGGTGAGGAGAATGGAGGAAGATGAGCTGTGAAGAATGAAGGACGTACATTATTTGACATGCCCTTGAATTAGAGGGGGAGGGGAGGGTTGCCTCTGGGCAGCTGCTGAGGCAGTCAGAGGGTGAAGGCAGCCCCTAGTGAGCCATGTGTGTCTTCTCTAGTGTGAACTGAGTGTTAAATAGGAACTGTGATGTGCTGCTATTGTACAGGCAATGACCTTTGTGAGAGTTGGCATTTGAACACCCCATAGTAACTTCTAATTCTTGAGAAGCTCTTGACTGTTTAAATCAAATTTGAATGCTTCAAACATTTAAGTGCTCTGACTCTATTCAGATGCCAGGTACAAGCTGCTTTCATTTAAGTAAGTGAAATCAAAGTTGCAAATATCTTGATAGAAAATCTCTCTAGGTGAGTGACCTGAAACTCCTTGTTTGTGTAGAGGAAGGAAGGAGACTCATTTGCCAGGAGTATACCAGGTTGATGCTAAAGATGTGCGCAGAATAAAACTTTATTTTCCTTCTGTTACAGTGTCCCGGTTGGTCACTATAAGTAAAGATCCCTATGAAGCCTGCGATGGAGCTCATGCCCTTGTAATTTGCACTGAATGGGACATGTTTAAGGTAAATGTTGTCTTCAATTTAAACTAAAGGAAAAAAAGAGGGAGTGTTATGCTATTTATTTCTCTGTTTTAATTGCCCTTTACAGGAGTTGGATTATGAACGTATTCATAAGAAGATGCTGAAGCCTGCGTTTATCTTTGATGGTAGGAGAGTTCTAGATGATCTTCACAATGACCTACAAGTCATTGGCTTCCAGGTAATTAGCTGGGTGATGCTGCTTCTTATGTTTCTATTCTTCTGCTCTCTTCCCTCTTGCTCTGTCTCCCTCTGCAATGACAGAGCAGCGAGGGGAAAAAAAACCTCTTCAGGTGAGGATTTAAATCTAAACCCATCTGTACTTAAGTCTCTTTGCTAGTGCTGTCTTCCTCCATTATTACCTTGCTATTTTCATAGGCTGGTGCTCTGTTAAAATCCAAGCTACATCAGACTGTGCCATCAACATCCAGCAGTATAAGCATGCTTTAGAATCATAGAATCATTTAAGTTGGAAAAGACCTTTAAAATCGAGTCCAACTGTAAACCTAACATCTGAATGCTATTCTCCCCTTCATTGGACTGGGGAAATCATGGAGAGTTATGAGATAGATGTAAAAAAACCTGCTGAGTCTCACTCCTAAATTCATTCTAGGTAATCAGCAGGATACTTGACTCCAAAATTAGCCCCTTCACGGTTTCCTTGAGTCCTGCAGTTTTTGCTGCTACCATCCAGCAGAAGGGCTGAGCTTAGCATTTGATGTATGTTATAACCTGTGCCACAGTCCTTACTTGGAAACTTATCTTAACACCACCAAACAAGAAAAGCAGCATTTAAAAATTATAATAACAGGATAGTAAAACACGCTTCCTCCAGAAGTAAATGTAAGCTGTAAATACCCTTTTTGCTCTTCACAAAAACCAAGCAGGTTTACCTAAGGCGTGAGACTTAAAGCCAGACAAGGTGTAATGCGGGTAACTAATGTTTATCAGCCAGTGAGATCCTCCATTTGTACTAAGAAGTTTTGGACTCTTCCCTGAGGTCCCCGCAACAAGGTTGGCTGACACTGGAGATGAAAGCATTGTACACAAAAATGTATCTGAAGATGTCAGTGAAATGCTGAAGTGTTACATGGGAGGCTGGAGGAGATGATTGATTAGTCCTTTGTGATTGATTAGTATCAGCCAGAAGATCGAAACAATCGTGGTTTTTTTACACCAAAGAGGACCCAGAAGCAAATGCTTAACTTCTTAGTTAAGTATTTTGCTAAGCTAATAGCAAATTACATATCAAATTATAACCAGAGTGATATTTCTCCTAGAAACTTCTCTTCTGAAGTCTGTGGCTTAAAGACTTGTCAAATCAGAGACTGTACACTTGTGTTTTGTAGCTCTTGGGTGACTTTTCTGGGAAATTCTGGTTGAATTTTTAACCAGCTTGGGAGTTTGCCATCCAGAATCCAGTTTGTCATCCAGGTTTATTATCCAGATTTTTCATCCAGAATATCATTACAAAGGGATTCAACAACTACCCTATATTCTCTATATAAAATAATAAAAATTACTTTGTCTTAAATGGACTACCCCAGAATTTAATTTTTTAGGTTCCCCAGTCTTTTTCACTGCCCTTGTTAAAAGCTATTGCATGGACAGCTTGATGCCAATAGCAATTCCATTATATACAATCCAAATCCATGAGTTTGAGCTGTTTTAATTTTATTTTTTCTCACACTGGAGTTTACAGAACTTTAAACACACCTACCACTTCAATTATAACCTGTTTCCACAGTGGAAGCTTAATTCAGGAAATATGAATGTGAAGCTCTGTAATTCTAGGTAAAGTAATTCCTGATTTGAGGAAAAAAAAAATGCTCAGGTCTCGAGTGGGGAAAGCAGAGTAAGCCTTGATTGAAGGGCTTGAAGCACTTCTAGCATAGACAGAGTTTGACTGATACTGAAATTGCCACATCCCTCAATAATCTGATAGAAGCATCTTGGCAAGATACAATCAGAACAAAATCTACAAGCCAGATCAGATGCATGTTTCATTGTGTTTCATTCTGTGTACTCCTGAGTACTGTGATTACTTACAGCGTTTTTGAACAGGCTTGTATAAATTGATTTAATCAGCCAATTGAAGCTGTTACGGGCAAATGTGGTACATACCACTCACATGTGTTTTAAACAGCTCTTTTTCAGAGTTAACTCAAATGTCTATCTAGAACATATTCATCAAATTTTTGTTAAATTTTAAATAGTTGAAGTATTTTGTCTTTTGGTGCTTTGCATCTGACCTGCACTACTTACTCAAGAGGAAAGCTACAGCTCTCCTTATTTACTGGGTGTCTGAACTGTTTTGCTAGTTGGTGTCTTGTCTTCTACAAGCTCTGTCCTTAGTGATTTACATTAGTCTGACCTAAAAATTAGGGGAACCCATCTTGCTCTTTGAATTTTGCAGTACCTGGCTTATGTGTGTGTTGGCTTTGTTACATGCTTTTTCTTATATACAGTTGGCTGCCTTTAGCCTTTCAGAGTTGTATTGTTTCAAAAAACAAGCCACTGCATTAAGAAGGGGAAAAAGCTTCTATCCTAATTTACTGGGTATAAATTTTTAGACAAAGGAGGCCAAACCCACATTTTATGAATACCCAGAAACATTTTATGGTATTTGTACTGATAGTCCTATGGAAGCTGAGGCACATGAATGTTTAAATTAGCAAGATGCAGTTTTAAATAAGCAAAGCAGACACCTGTGAAGGGCTGTTGGGGTTTTTTGGGGGTTTGGTTGTTTGTTGTTTCTCTTTTTTTTAAAACCTCTCTGCAAATCCAGCCCCAGAAACTGTCCCTGGGCACACCGTGCTTTGTGGCCTGTATTATTGTAATGTTCATGAAATGTAGTCATGGTCCTGGATTTAATTTGTATATTCCTCATAGGTTGACATGATTATGTTGGCTTGCCACACTCACTTAAATGTGTTTTCTGTTTCAGGTTGAAACAATTGGGAAGAAGGTGTCAGCCAAAAGAATTCCTTTTGCTTCTTCGTGTGAAATTCCTAAGTTCAGCCTGCAGGACCCACCTGTCAAAAAGCCTAGAATATAATGTTTAATAGGTACTGAAGGAATTCTGTGGGCCTTCTTAGTGATGACTGTAAGCCTGTGCTTTTATTAAGGAAAGATATTTTTCATAAACTAAACAAATTTTACATTAGAAATGGTACCTGGTACATGTGAATTCAGTCTATTTTCAAATCTCTATTTTTATAGCAATTTTTTTTGGTTACTGAAGATGGTACAGACCTGTTTTTAATAACGAATCAACTTTTAAGTGGAAAAGTTACCTTCAAACTGCGGTTTTCTGCTTCCAGAAATGTTCCTAAACTGCACTTTAAATGTTTCAAGTGATAGGAAAGTAAAAGAAGTAGTATCTTCTTTAGTCCAGTTATGGACAGTGATCAGGAACTCTGGTCTCGCCAATTTTTCATTTTCTTTTGGGGTAATTCTTTCCCTAGGTAAATGTGTGCTCTAACTGGCATTGAAGTCAAAAGATAAATCCCACCAAATTCACTTAGAACTTGGGTTGAGCCCTAAAGCAAAGCTGACTGCAACAATAAATACCCCCGATCCTGGCTGGGATCAGTTGGCACTGATGCAGTCTACACTGCATCTGTTGGGAGGCCAGACAGTTCTGCAGCTATCTATCATGTAATTACGGACAGTTGACTAGCAGCTATAAACAGATCCACTGGCAGATCTTCACTTTTGATTCTTTGGTTGTCTTGCCTACATTCCATGTGCAGCCACATAAATTATTGATCTAATCAGATTCCTGGGGCAGGCCTTTCCTAAGTTACAGCAATACAACCCGTCTTCAGCAGAGGAGCATTCTGCTTGTTTGAACTTTGAATTTAAGCAGAATTACCTTAATTGGGTGTCTGTCCAAGTACAAAGCAAATACTGGCTTCAAAGCTACCTGATGGTTATGTCTTTTCCTTCCTTTCTGCTTATGTACTTAATCTGAAAGCAGCTTTCTTAATGAATCTGCAAAAATTATTCTCTGCTGTTACGAAATTATTAAAAATAAAAATTCAGCCCCATAAGTTGGTCAGCTTGCTACCTCATTTAATTAGCAGGAATGAATACTTCCTGTGTTATCTTGATATTTTTACCTTTACTATGACTTTATTTCTACTTGTTTTTATTATTCTCAATTGGCTAGTGCTATTAAAATCCTTGATGACAGTTTGTGTTTGGCTTGTTGCATGGGGTTGTGAAATGGAGGGGAGGATAGAAAAAGAAGAGTGTGAACAGGCTTCAGACTAGAAGGCATAGACATCTTAGGTGAATAATAGTAGTGTTGGGATGTTAGAGAATTATCCTGTAACTAGTCATGTAATATCTTCTGAATTTGTTCAACAGGTGTGCCTTCAAGTATGCTAGATCAATAGTTAAATAGAGCATAAGGTCAGTGTCACCTTGGTAATGAGTGCTGTTACCATAACTATTACCCACAGAAATGTAGATACAATTTAAGCTTTAGGACAGCTATTTGAAGATTTAAGGAACTTTTATAACAATTTGGGTAGACAATACAAGAAAGCATTTGTTATCTGACTGAGTGCTCTGTATCCTATGAACGAGGTGCTTTCAGATTCTGCATGTTAATGGCTTCCACACAGGGACTTGTTATGCAGCGATCACTCAGCACTTTGGGGAAATATGCCTCAGGCTTTTTGTCCTATCATAAGATTCCTCTGTGAGGAGTGCATCAGAAGCCACTCAGAGTGGGAATTATGGGGGCTTAAAATCAAACTGTCATCATGCCATCTCCTCTTGATTCACTAGCCCTGCTTTCATACAACACCCACAGAGCAGGGACAACCCTGTGATGCAGTTGTGTTTGTAAGCATTGTAATTCAGCTGGTAGATCACCCTGTTTTTGCAGGCAGGTATTCTCTTGGCTACTTCTGACCTGGCTGGTCACTTCTCCTCAGGGTTTAAGAGGGTACTGACAAGTTGTGCTTGACGGATCTTGTCCTGAACTATGTTCAGGGTAGCACAGCACTGCTTCAGGGCTCATCTTAACAGGGAGGGCAAGTAGAGGCTTCAGGAAATCAGCATGCTTTTCAGAAACGTGCACACAGCTGTAGTAGTAATGCCTCTGTTTGGGACCTGTCCTCATCAGTTTGAAGTAGATGGATGAACCATTAAACTCATGTGAAGCACTGATCCTGTTAGGAATGTGCAAGGCTGGTCAGTGTTCCTGAGGCTTCCCATGGCTTTTTATACACTGTCCCAAGGAGGTGGAGGAACTAGGTGCTATACCCCTATTCCTACCCTGTTTCTCCTGCAGACTTAGTCAAAACCTGGACAGTGACTTGTAGCTTAATCATAAAGATAATAAAGAATGGGCAAGTTTGTTATAGTGGGATCACTCCAACTTCCCTTTCTTAGGAAAGGGAGAGCAGCAGATCCTTTTTGAAGAGCAACAAGGAGTAAAACTCGTACTGGCATTTTCCTTGCTTTCTTGGAGAGTCAGCTTATTTAGTTTCTTGGTGGCTGCATTCCTTAAGTGGGACACTGGGACTGTGGGATGAATCCAGTCTGAACAGCTGGTGGAGCATGCCTTCAGGATACTGCAATAATTACCCTACCACAGGCCAAACAAAAGAGCTCTGGAAGCTTGGGCAGCACTGTGAATCATAAGCCATCATCTTCAGAGTACAGTTGCCAAGGAAATGAGAATTTGAGATGACTTGGCATTCCTGCTTTGAAGGCTTGAGTAGTGCATGCAAGAGATGGGCTTCAATGCTATTGAGTCTTTGTCTATGGGGTCTTACAGCATGCAATTCTTGATGAGAATTGTATAGTATGAGCAATGGACTCCTGTGCTCTGAAATTCTTTTTTATGGGGTCCTTAATAAAATGCAATCCCACAGTAATGCTGCTTTTCACTGCAAAAATGTGAATACAGCAGCTGAAGTAAATCCAGCTTTAACACAAGCCTATGAATAGTATGATACAGACTGCATAAATTCTTACCCAAGATGTGCATAGACAAATTGTAAATGCCAGGCAAGATGTACTGTGTTTCTGTGTATGTGTGTTCAACCCTTTATGCAGCTAAAACTAGTCTGGTCCCAGGCATATGATAGCCACGAATATTGCAGGTGAATAGAACAAACACATTTTTGACCAAGACTACTTAGTATAGGAGCAGTTAGTGGTGAGATTTTGTACTGGCTAACATGTTTACACTTGCCACTTGAGGTTCTTCTGTTGACCTAAAATTTACAGTAGTGCTCTAATCTTGCTCAACAGCTAAAGTTTGAAATGAATTGTAAAACAATGCAGGAAAGCATAATGGCTTATCCGATTGATCTAGGAATACTGCAGTCACTTTTCATTACTTGCTTTTTCTATTCCAGGCTGAGAATTTCTGTTGCAAGTTGAACATCTGTAGTAAGTTGCCACACGTTGTAGTAAAGAAGCATAAATATTTGACATAACATCTTTTTAAATGAAGGGGACACAGATATTAATTATTGATCAAGTAGGAAAAAAATTTAAAGCTATTCTTAAGTGAACACTCTGGCTTTGTTGATTTAACCTAAAGACTTGAAGTCACTGGAAGATGCAGCAGTGCTCTAGTCAGCTGCATAATATTTAATTATGCTTCACACAGTGTAGTAGATTGATGTAATGATGCTAAAAAAGGCTATTCATTCTTATAAAGTACCTGTAACAACTTGAAATCGTATTCCCAAAACTCAGTTTGATGTTTTCCTGATTGCAAGGAAGATTAATGTTTCTTAAAACATTTTATGGCTGCTTTGTGAAACAAACTGACAGAATGAAGTGATTGACATACAGAAAGAAAATGTCACTAAACCTGAAACTTCATTGGAAGCAAAATTAAGATAGTCATGAAACCTGTGCTGAATTTATAACCAGGAGTTTTGTGAGAGTTCGGTGCTTTAACATACAGTTATGGAAAAACTGAATGGGCAAGAGGGAAGGAAGATGGTTGTAAAAGCAGGATATCTTAACTAGGAAAAGAACTTTAGGACTTGTCCTCAAACACCCTTTATCTATGAAGTCAAAATTTGACTGCTTTCCTTAGAAACCACAGCAAAACATGCAGTTAGAAAATAGCTTATGTAGCTTCTGAAACTTGGTACCAGCTGGCAGGCAGTTGTGTAGAAGCATGAGATCATCTTCCAAACCACCCAGCAGCAATTTGTAAGATAATTCTAACGTGAAATAACATTGGACTGTGTTTCCAGAAGTGTTATTTCTCTCACTGTAAAGAAGTAATGGATAATTACCATGCAATGTCCTTTTGTTCCAGTTTGGTAATAGCTGTATGGCTCAGAATTCCTTTTTCCGTATTTCTGGTGTGGATATGCTGAAAGAGCAGTAACTTGGCAAAAGCTACAACAATATTCTGTTAAATCTGCTCTGTAGGCAAGTTAAAACCATTATTTATAGTAGGACCTCTAATAAAGGCTGGCAGCTGTTAAGTGTGTGAGTATCCTGGAGTTAATGTTGCACCACTCCCTGCCTGCTGCTGGGGAGGGAGTACTGAATTTCCTTACCATACTTGATAACATTCCACTGCTCTGGTATTCAGTGTACTTCAGCTGAAGCAAGGCATTTTTGGCTCAAAGTATGCCTGGTGTTTCCAAGACTAGTGGTCAGACTTTTTTTTTTTTTAATTTGAATTTAAAAATTCATTATTAATATTTTTTATTTAAAAAAAAGCGCCTTGCCTTGCCTTTCTGCCTTTATGAAGTACAGCTATTAAGACTTCTGTTTCTCTGTTCTTCCCCTCTGTTCCTCATGGCTCAGGTTTCTCTTCCCCTAATTTACACTTCCATTACACTGTTTAATTAGTACATTCCTTCTAGCTTAAGGCTATTTGTCTTCGCAATGCTTTAATATTGCTGTACTTCATACTTATTTTGTGAAGTGACAGTTGTGCATCACTGGCCTCAGTGGTATAATCTGATTTTTGTTCATGACAGTATCAAGCTTCTCCTACATATTACCTTGCTAATTAGCTGTCTTCCTTCTACCATCTTGCAGAGTTGGGGGTGGGTAGAGAGTCTGCTCTTCTTCATATAGACCACAGTAATTTAGAAAAGTACTATAACCAGCCATAGGATTACCTGCAAGGTGAGTTTGGGACCAGACAGCGAATTCCTGGCATGTTTTCCAAATAACCTCATGAAGATACAGCTGAAGCCAGTTCAAAAATGTTAAAATGTTATCTACTGTCCACAGCAGACAACTGAGCATTACTAGGGAGAGATGCAGTTTGAGCTATCATGACTCTATAATAGAGAAGAATTTATAGCTGCTCATATGCCATAAGCCATGGTTTTATTTCTGCTTGAGCTTAGTACAGTATGTAATGGAATTCACATTTCATCCATGATGTAGTTCACTTCTCTGCATTCAGATTTAACAGCCAGACCAGGTCTCAAGGGGGCAGGTAACCAGACCAATTAAACACAACCGCCACACCATTAGACAGGGTTTTTAACTCTCCTTTAATGGTAAGACAGTATCTATGGAGCAGAAGCACAGTACAGAATAGCAGCAGTTCTGTATACCCAATACTGAAGAAGCACCTGTGCTACTCAGCAGGGTTTGTTACAGCAAGATTCCCAAACTAAGAGTGGCTCTATTTATGCTGTTACAGCAACTCTGATTTTCCATATCGTTTAAACTATACGGTAGCTACACAAGGTTAATCGTCTTGTCACAAAGGGCTCTTCGTTTTCTTCAACTTGATACCTTGTGCTTACCAAGACTCACACTCTGAGACACACAAGCACCTGAAAAGCATTAGCTATCAGAACGGTACAGCTCACTTTCTTAAGATGCAGGTAAAAGATACCATCTCTTGAAGGAGTATTACCAGTACTTTTTCTGGTGTGGTTCAAGATAGCCCCAATCTCGTCCTCTGTCAGGTACCACAATCTTTCTTTAGGACTCCTCTAGTTCCCAGAGCCCCTGCAAGCTTGTGTCACATAACATTAAGATACATAGTAATAAATTTGAGAGGTACTGACATTTTTATCTATTAGCATCTTCGCAAGTATTAACTGTGGCAATACTGATGGTAGTATCAAACCTCTTTACTAAAATCTGTCCAGTTGTTTTTTTCAGCTTACATTTCTTCCACATCAGTTCCATCACTCTTCCATATCAGTTCTATCTTCTGACTGCTTGCTGAACATTAGAGGTACTATGTAGTTGTAGCCTTGCCAGGAGGAATGAGGTAAAATAATGTGAAGTGTTTTGGTGAGAGAAAAGTGTTCTGGAAAGATAGTAAGTTTATTCATACATCCACCATCTGGTCTTCTGCATTTCTGGAACTGAGTATAATTACGCACTGAAAAAAGGATCCTTAAAACTGGCTGCTTTAAATAGGTTCACTCTCATTTTCAGATGGCTTTTGTCTTTCTTTTTTCTACTAAGTTCTTCAAGAAGAATTCGCCTAATTAAAAGGCAAAAAAAGCACCATAATTATTTGTAGGTATTTAAATGAAATAAAGCAAAACAATACACATTCTTACTTAATGGGAGTATTCTATTCTACAATTGCCCTTACCAGTATTTTATAGTAATTAA
Organism: Sagittarius serpentarius; assembly: GCA_034782735.1. Classification (NCBI taxonomy): domain Eukaryota; kingdom Metazoa; phylum Chordata; class Aves; order Accipitriformes; family Sagittariidae; genus Sagittarius; species Sagittarius serpentarius. The sequence goes on from JAVKLA010000053.1 coordinate 22,101,139, forward strand.
TTCTATATAACAGCACTTTCAGTGTATGTACATACAGCAGATATGTAAAAAAAACCCAAACCAAAACCTATAATCCAACAAACACCCCTCCACTCCCCAAATCTTGATCTGCCTCATGCCCAGTTTTATGAAATAGCTCTGCTTCTTTGTGCTTTCCAACAGGCAAAGGTGAATTGATGTAATTAAAAATTAATTCCTATTTCATAAAGTATCAGCAACTTACAGTGAAACCTGCTATAAATCTCATTTGAGCTGGCATTAAAACAGTCTGAGAAGTAAAGTGCCCCAGATAAGCTTTCTCTGCCCTCTCACAAAAAGCAGGATGTTGGATCTACACTATAGTTCCATTAATATCAGCTGCTACTTAATACTCAGGGCTTTGTCAGAAAAAGCACTGCCATAAGTGTGTCTAATTATTTCTAAGGCACTGTAGATTCTGCCTAAAGCAACGAAATTACATCACAAAGGGCCCAGGTCCCCTTAAACCCTGAAACATCCAAGAGGCAGAAGGTAAAGGAAAACTTGCAAATTGGGTACCCTTTATCCTGCCTCCTGCATTAAGCATAGTACAAACTAGGTTTGGCAACAAATTAGCTTAAGCAGCACAGCAGTTGTACAAATACCAATTACTGTCATACTGATGCATTTAGAAGACCTACAGAACATAGTGTAAATAATTAAAAAAAGGGATGACTATATGAGGTGTTCTTCAGCTAAGGTGAGCTTTGTTGCGTATTATGTCACCATTTTAACTTCTATAATGTTACACACTAAAGAATCTAATGCTTTTCAGTAATTTACCTGCTTTATATGAGGAGCGCACTAAAGGCCCGCTAGCAGTGTAATGGAATCCAAGATCATTTCCTACTTTTTCCCAGTACTTAAATTTTTCAGGAGTTATGTACTCCTCAACCTGAGTGAAAAGAATTCATTTCAATCTGGTGTTAATGCAAAGGAAATGGCTGTAGATAGCATGTAGTGACATGAAACACATACGGCAAGTTTGAATTTTTACACTCCAAAACTTTCAGCAGTCAAGTCACAAACTGATTTTTCTCTTTGCTTCTACCAAAAGAATGCATTTGACTTGCTTTTCATATTTGGGTGAAAAGTTTAGAATTTAATTTCTAGTTGTTGCTTTATCATTTTCTTGACTCTGTTTTTGAATGGTCCTTTTGACCAAACCTTTCTTTTGTCCAAGTTAGTAAAAAAAAAAAAAAGTCGTCTTACAAATCTCTTCACTAATGGTTATTTCAGTGAAACATAGTTAACAAACAGATTTGAGCTCTGGACAGATAATGGAAGGAGAAAATGATAATTTCCCCAGCTCAAGTGGCACCATTAACGGAGAGCCTATGAGATAGTGAAGGGGGGGCTGGCTTGAGCCATTATGTTTGAGATACACACTGAGACTCTTGTTTTCTGGAATCACGCCTCAGCTCCAGCTGTCTCCCCAGCTAATAGCAGCAAGTAGCAGTGGGGAGTCTGCAGAAGATGGAAGGGATTAGATGGCTAAGGTTGTTTTTAGTGAAGAGTCCATAACAGATGAAGGTTAAACAAGGAAGGAAATTTTTCCCAACGTCCGCAGGCAAGGTAAATATGCGTATCGAGCCTCAGTCTGGAAAGAGGAAACTTGACTGTGCAAGGTACAGACCACAGCACTGCCTGTAAATTAAAGGCATTTTTACCTTTAGGTGACGTTTTGTTGGTTGCATGTACTGTCCTAGGGTCAAACAATCTACATCTGCTTCCCGCAATACTGTAAAAACAAAATTCCCTGTTAGTGACAGAAGGATCACAAGGGACTGTCAGCAATTAGAAAACACCCTCCTTCCAAGTCTGAGCAAAGGTCACTCCACAGCACCCTGCGGGGGTTACATTCTGCTCTCCAGCAAAGGGAACTTGCAACCTCCGTGAGCAGTAGCCACATACCTCACTCTGCGTTCCACGCTGCTGCAAGACCTGAGCTACCTAGTTTAAATCTGGAGAGAATACCATTGTGCTGCACTTGCTGCAGTCACGTGTCTCACTGCAGAGATGACAGGCTCTTGTCTTTTCTACCTTACGGCTTTTCATTGTGGCTTTAGGTCGGAGCCTTCATTCGACAAAAAATGGATGCATGCACATGTACTTAGCACTTATCCACTGTTTCAAGCGTCTTCATGCTGAAAGGATGTGGGCAGTTCTAAAGAGCTATAAACCCAAGGGAAACTGCCGACATCTTTTGCCAGTTTTACACACTGAAGGAGGTACATTCGTTTTGATGCCTACAGAATCTTATCAACTTTGTATCCTGACATTTGAGTATATACTAGAATCAATATACAGCAAATGAGTTCAGGTAGTCTACTTACAGAGGGAAATCCAGACACCTGATAGTCAGCTAGCCTGAAGAATTACGTTCATTGCAGCTAGTGGGGTATTCCAAAGGGATGGCCGAGGAATCAGCTTAGTATCTCCATGTATTTTCTGGCTACTTGGGCTGGTTGCCCCCAAGTCAAATAGAAAAGACTGTGTTTTGATTACAACATCACACTCACTGTTACCTGGACTCTCTGTTTAGACTGATAAGGTTCCGTAAAGAAACCGGTTCAGTACCAGCACATTTACATGTTCTTTAACTTGTATCCACAGGAGGGAAGGAGAACAAAATTAGAGTAACTGAATGCATGTGGTGGGTAATAGTTTGTCTCCAGATACATCCATGAAAGTGGCCTGAAAATAAATAGCACCAAATCTGAACTTTGATACTCTTGTGGCTAGGAAATGCTAGGCAGGAAGAGCAGGAAAATCAGGAACTGTAATTTTATGGTCCAGATTGTGGGACAGCTGCAGAAGAACTAAACTATATCACTGCATTCTAAATATGGGTTGTTGTACACAAAATAAAGTACCAGGTAGACATTCTTTCAGGATATGGGAGAAATACCACAGGATTTATGAATTTCTTCTTACAAGCGCATTGCATCCACTTACCACTGTGAAATTTTCTCCTCTTAAAACTACGTTTACATGCAAACATAAGAACATGCTACACCGATAGTACATTCTTTTGCATCTAAGTAAGATGAAATAAATTATTTTAAACAATCAGGACTGCTATTTCTAAAAAGGAATGCACAATAAGGCAACTATGTTGCAAGCCCATTATTTAAGTATTGCAAAGATAAGAATGTTAATATAGTCACAGAAAGATAGTTATCATTTCCATTGAAATCAACATGAGCTGGATCTACCTGTCAAATTGAATCTGAGAGCCATAGGAACGCAAAGTATTTCAAAAGCTCAATCTTTTTTAATCAAACTGGGTTTTTTTTCCATTATGCTTAGAAAACAATCCTGCACCAGCAACCTGATTGGCACGTGGAGGCAAAGATGCTTACAACCGTTTTCCAACACAGTAAAAATCACACCTGTGAATTCTGGCATATATTTCAACACCAACTTACATTTCATTGTGGAATATACTTGTTCATCTGTCTCGCCTAGCCCCAACATAACGGAGGTTTTAGAAATGATGCCGGGCTGGACCTCTTTAGCGTGCTTCAGCACACGTACGGACTGCTCAAAGTTGGCTCGGGGATCACGGACCTTCCTTTTCGTGTTTTCAGCAGAAGGGGGGAAAAAAAATGCGTGGCAGAGTGCAGGGAAGTTAAGCGATGCCGAGAACGGCGCGTTCTGCGAGTTTCTACAGAGCGAAAGCGGCAGCTTGGAGGCTTTAGCTGCCCAGTTTGAGGCCAGCCGAACCCTCCCCACCCTCCCCGTCCCCGGGGCACCACAAGCGACGGCAGGCGCCCCCCCACTTGGAGCACCACAGCCGGCCTCCCCGACCCCGCGGCGCTGACCGCCGGCCCGGGCCGGTCCCAACCCACCCCACCCCACCCCACGGCGGGGCCGGGGCCGCGGCCGAGGCCGAGTCGCGGCTCCCCCGCCCCAGCGCGGAGGCGGCCCGGGCAGG
>JAVKLA010000053.1:22111362-22126560 GCA_034782735.1 Sagittarius serpentarius
GGCGGCGGCGGCCCCGCAACAGCGGCCCCGCGGCAGCAGCGACATGGCGGCGCCCGCGGTGCGGCGGGACCGGCTCTCCCAGCCGGCCCGATCGAGCCTCTCAGTGCTCGGCCGCCCCGCCTGTCCGCCTCCGTCACCTCAAGCGCATCGAGGCTCAACTGCCCTTGCCTCGTCGACGGCTACCTCGGCGTGATGACGCTAGCGGGGCCGGTACCGGCTACAAGTACGTGATGACGTCAGACGCTGCCCCTTTCCGCTCTGCCTGCTGCGAGGTGAGGCGCGGGCCGGCGGCGGTATCCGGGACCATCCGCCGCGGGCAGCCCCCCCGAGCGCCCCGCCTGGGCGCGGGCAGCCTCCCGGGGCGGCGCCGGGCCCAGCCGCCGCCTCCTGTCCCAAGCCCTGCGGGAGGGAAGGCCCCGGGATAGTGTCTTCCCCCCGGTCCCGTCCTCACCCCGGCGGTTCTAGGCCCGGGCTGGGCCCTGCTGTGGAGTTGAGCGCTGAGGCCGCCGCTTCTCGCTGCTCCGCTGGGGCCTGGGCGGGATGTGTCGGTGTTGGAAGCGGGGCGGGGGGTGGGGGCTCGGGTCGGCGCCCCGTAGTTGCGCGTTCCAGGGTGCGTGGGGGGAAGGAGCCGAAAGGGCGCAGGAAGGGGGCCTCGCCTTGAGGGTCTGTAGCCTCTTTCGGTTGTCCTTTGTAGAATGAAGACCATTCTCAGCAACCAGACCGTTGACATCCCCGAGCAAGGTACGTCTGCCTGTGCGTTTGAAAGGCGTTTTGCGGTGCTGAGCCCGCAGCCGGGTAACGTGCGTCTGCCTTTGATTTCCAGTCAGTGTTTCACTGAAGGGCCGGACAGTCATTGTAAAGGGCCCCAGAGGAACCTTGCGGAGGGATTTTAACCACATCAACGTGGAGTTGTCCCTCCTGGGAAAGAAACACAAGAAGGTGAGTACTGCGGAGGGGTCGTTTCTCTGCCCAGAAAGGGAAGGTAGCTTGTAAAACTTCTTGGTAGTGTAGGAGATAGAACCGAAATTTTTAGAGGCAGGTAAGTTATTTAATTTCTCTTTTATTTCTGTGTTTTCTGAAAGAGGCTGGCCTCAGGGAGCCTTGGGACCTACTCGGGAACTGTGGAATTCTTGAAATTCTTTGATATGTTGGAGTGAATTTATGGATTTATTTTCTTTGTAGTTACAGTCAGATAGTTACTGGGAAGGACATTGATTGTTGTATGCTGTGTTTTATAAACAAAATAGTCTTTCAAAGAAACAAAATATTTTTGTGCTTTTCTTAGGAGGGCTTTTAAGTAGTTTACCTGAGCTTCTCACTGTTAGTTTGTGACAAAAACGTTTCTTCCCGTTTTGAAGCGTAGTTGAAACCTTTGTTATTTCTGTTTATGTTTTTAACACAGCTACGTGTTGACAAGTGGTGGGGTAACAGAAAGGAGCTGGCAACAGTTCGCACAATTTGCAGCCATGTACAGAACATGATAAAAGGTGTTACACTGGTGAGTTTTATTTTGAGATGGGATAACTTGTGTCATTTTTGTTACTGATAACAATAGGCTTTTATTTTAGTGAGAGTTTTTCTAAGCATCCAAGACTTAGCTTTCTCTCTCTCTCTCTCTTTTTTTTTTTACCTTGTACTTGCTGTCAAACAAGTTGTGCAGGTGGAAGAAAGCATGAACAGTAAACTCTGGGTGTCTCTTGGGCTCAGTGGCTTGCCCTTGTTAAGAAACTGTTTTCCGTATATTTTGGTTTTAGACACCTCCAGTAAGCTTTACAGATCTGTTTTACTTTCTGGATGCATTCTGCTTTCAATATTTGATGGTGTTCTTTATCCTAGGGATTTCGTTACAAGATGAGGTCAGTGTATGCTCACTTCCCAATCAACGTAGTTATACAGGATAATGGCTCACTTGTGGAAATCCGGAACTTCTTGGGAGAGAAGTACATTCGCAGAGTGCGGATGAGGCCAGGTGAGCATATCTGGAGATGTACTTTGCTATTTCTAACTCTGGCTTCTAAGCTGTTTTCTTTGGGTACTGCCACTGATAACAGGAGATGGTGAATGACTGTTGAAGTAGCATTTGCCTGTCTGAGTTTATGTGGTCTTAAGATACCTTTGCCACTGTTGAGATTTATTATTAATAATTTTTTTGTGATTTATTTTTCGTAATGAGAGCTAGCTAATAACTAGTTTAGAGCTCATTATTGTAATACGAGTTACAAGGAGCCTAGTGTTTACTTTCATCATTGTGAAAGCTTGACAGTGTTCGTAGTTGGTAAACTGCCAGTGCTTAATTTTAGATTTGTGTTTCTCTTTTAAACATTGGATGTGAACTAGTTTCACACCACATTGTATTTTTGGTCTTTGAAGTGGTGGTGTATTTTGAATTTCCTGATTGTCTAGGAGCATGTATGATAAACTGTAGAATTACTGTCTTACCTGTTGGTTTTACATCTTGGATACTTGGAGTTTTTGTAAAATGTCTTAACAGAGTGGGCATCTGATGGAGTTTGTTAAAATTCCAAAAGGAGGAGACAAAGCACGTCATAAACACAGTTACCTTAAGACTGTAGGGAAGACTTTCCATGTCCATTTTTTTTTTTATAATTCCACTTCTGGTGAAGCTATGACTGATGGTGTTCTGGGGTGGCTTTAGATGAAAGCATCAGACTTGCCCAAAACCACTGGTAGATACAGTGTGGAGTTACTTAGGGTGGCTTTGACTCTGATTTACTGTGGGATATTAAGGGTGGGTTTGATTATTGTGTTTGATTTTTTTTTTAAGTCGGCATTTACTTCAAAGATAGTAAAGTGCTGGCTTAAAAGCTAACCATCTGTTGACTAAATAGATCAAACTGTAAAAATTTAATTGTGTTAGTCTCTTTGCAAGTGAAAGTTTCCTGTAATTCTTGGATGTCCTAATGTTCACTCCTTGTGAGTACTCGCAGTGTTGCTAGTATAAACATGGTGCTTGACGTGTCAGGGGGCAGGAGCTTTTCTAATGGCTTTTGATTGGGGTGACTCCAGTTTTGACTTAATGAAGGTAAGAATGTGGAAAATGGCACCACCTAGCTGACAAAGCCATGCTGGCAAAATCTCTGGCTTGTACACAGCGTTGGTGATTAATGCTGTAATGTAGTAACGTTTAAGTAGGAATATCACTTTGTCACTTTCAATCCAGAGTGTGATTTGCGCTAATCTTTGGGTGCTGAAACTGTGAGGGAGGACAATCTTGGAAAGGATTTGGGGGACTTAACAAAATCATGGAAGCTAATTATTGCCTAGATAGTACTTTATAGATCTGTAAATTGGGACAGGACATGAATACTGTTTCTTTAGTACGCTTAACATCTTCATCAAGGATGTAAATTGTGCGTTTTCTTTTCCATAGGTGTTTCCTGTGCAGTATCTCAAGCCCAGAAAGATGAGCTGATCCTTGAAGGGAATGACATCGAATTGGTCTCCAATTCAGGTTTGTGAAAGTAGATGTGTGGGAACGCACTGTGATAACAGCCACTTCCATCTGGAGGTGTCAGCTTAGCAAACTGTCTTTTTTGTCAAACCCTGAGGTAAAGGACAGCTCAGAATTTTTTTTCTTCTAGTCACTGTAATTGCTTTTCATAGTTTCTTATGCTTTTTCTAAACCTAGAGATGTTTTCACAAGTCCACAGAACCTTTTCTTTTTTGAGTCAGTATTGATGGCCTTCTTGGCACCAAACTTTTCAGCTTTTCAGTTGTACCAGTGCACTGTAATAAACCGTCGCTGCCCCGAGTTGCCAAGGCAGGCTCAGTGAAACGCATTCTGTTTTCATTAGAACAGACAGGATTTCAAGTTGGTAATTCCTTTCTCCAGGTGACAGGTTCATTTGTTAGTTGAAATATTGGAGGATAAACAAAGGCTACAAGTTGGCTTGAACCTCTTGCTTCTTGCTAATCATCTTGCTTTGCCTGCAGCTGCCTTGATCCAGCAAGCCACTACGGTCAAGAACAAGGATATCAGGAAATTCTTGGACGGTATCTATGTCTCCGAGAAAGGAACAGTACAGCAGGCAGATGAGTAAAACTCTAATAGGTTGGTATCATCTTAACACAGATCGTACATCTTCTGTGTAGAGACGGTTACTCGATCTGGGGACTTGACAAGGTTTATCCACTTTAACAAGGCTGTGGTGAAGCAGGTTCCCCACAGGGATGCAGTTGTGCTTGTAAAAGGCATCATAAGAGGTGTCATAAAACTTAAATTTTGCGAGGTCTTTTGACAGCAACTTTCCATCTCTCATCAGCTTGGTATTATGTTACTGTATGGAGAAATACCTAACTCTGAAGTGCTGTATTCTACGATGTGAATGCTAGTTACGATGGTGGCTGAGAATTTAAAACTGGCTGACCTAGCATGACAGACCGGTTTACAGCTATTTACAGAGAAGACTTTCATAGTGTCCAACCAGGGGAACATTAAGTCTGACTTCACCAAAAAAAGTGGTCAGCACGTCATTTGTATATAAGGGTCTTCTATGTGGTTTGTGTGTAAATGCTTGTAAACAAAAGTCATTTTAACAAGGACAACTATTTACATTGTGTATGTACATTTGTTACTGAAGATGAGTACAAGGATTTGGGGATAATGTAAGAATTTTAACTGCTAATGGAATTGGATGCATTTCAGCTGTGTGTGGTTCCATACATGGTACAGTACACTTGTGCAGGATGAGACAGGCTGGCTTGCAAATAAAGTAAATGTTGGGTGCCTCCTGAACCTAAGCTTGAGACGGAGGATGCAGACAAAGTGAGTTTCATAACCTAAAAGTTTTTTTTTTAATTGGCTATGTACCAGACACTTGCAAGCTACTGAAAAAATGATTTTTAGTGCTGTTCCAAGTTCCCTGAGAGATGGAACAACCTGTTGCCTGCTTGTTAAACAGTTGTGGGCTGTTGTGATTGAAGACATCTTTTAAGTAATCTTTGTCTGAATAAAATCAAGCAAATCATTTGAGCTGTTGATGTCTGTCTTGCATTAAAACTATCAGATAAATTAACTTGTCATATGTCTATAAACTTTCAATTTCACATTTGCGGTGCTAAAACCGTTCTAAAAGCTCTTAACTTTTTATTTACAGTTGTCTGGATCCTGGAACAAATGACTGAGACTTTATATCAACATAAAGACCAGCTTGAAGAGTCTGATACAAAACCTGAACACCATGAGAGGTTCAATAAAATAAAACATATTTCATATCTTGGCCTCTCTTTTTTTTTTTTCAAGACCTAAATGGTGATTACGTGAACCTGTTCAAGATCTTTGGCTTTTGGAGAAGCAGGTTGTCACAGGGTAACGCAAGATAACGTTGGTGCTGTGTACACGTTGCCTTACCAGTCTCTGAGAACACTCAGGTGGTTTGGAAGCCTCATGCTGGTGGAGCGTGGCCCAGCGTGTAATGCCATGAAGTGGTAGTTTTAAATCATAGCAGTAAGAAATAGCAAAAGCATTATTCTCACAAAAAGGAGACTAGTGTTCTTTCACACCATTTCAGAAGCTCAAACTGCAAAACCTGATCTCCGTGTACAGTTTCTGGAGGGGAATTCAGACTTGTGATGACAGAATGTGAAGCAGAGTAAAAACAAAACTGGAATTGGTAGAGCCAGATTTGTAAGACCATTTAAAGTAAATACAGAGATAGAAGAAATAGTCTGAAAATACAGTGCTTTAGGTATTATTGCTCAATTAAGAAACAAAGGACTTTACCTCAGAGTTCAGGCAGAGCTTATTGTTGACTTTCACCAGTAGCGGTCTGTGTCATCTGGGGAGATAGCTCTGTTTTTTCTTGGTTACTAATCTTGCCGTGTGGCAACATCTAATCAGGATGTTGTGCTATTTCTGTACAGTGGTAAAATCCACGTTGTCACTTGTTGCGTTGAATTTTGAAAAAAGGTTAAGAGGAAATACTGGGGTAGTGCAGAAACATACTTGGCAACAAGCAGCTAAAGCTTAATGTTGAGGAAAGCATCTATGTGTGCCTAAAACTGAGAAAATTGCCCAAAGCACCCAGTTGTACGATTCTGAGCTCAACAAGGGAGTGCGGTACTGCTGTCTCTCAGCCTGGGAAGGTAGTGGTGCTAAACTTTGCAGCCATGGAAATCGTACGTGGCCTGCTTCACTTTTCTAAAATAGGTTCTTGTGCTGTTCAAGTTGTGCAGCTAAGAGAGTCTTCCAAAATTCCGTGTGTTCCCACAACGCACACGGAATTCAAGAGGGAGTTTTCCCATAGTGCACTTCAGTGTGATTGTGCGGTTGCTGTGAGTGACAGCTAGTCGATGCCTTTGGGTGGTTGAAGGATGCACGCACCTCTGACACCTGTGCTGGTAGAACATTTTCTGGTGGAAAATGGGCCAGAGTCCCTCATCATTTTACTAGTACTTACCTTCTGAATTAATGAACTTTCTGTGATGTTGACCAATACTTGACATAAAATGGAGAAACAGTCTCATGCATTTATGAACTGAGACTTGAGGTTGGGTCAAGTATTGGGAGTTTGAGGTTCAGTCAAGTGCTGATACCCTCAGAGTAGCACTTCCACTGGCACTTGACCAGAGCTACGATGATAATACGTATTTATTTCTATGAAAAAGTGCAATTATATTCATCACTCTCTAGAGTGGACTAAGTTACTATTTATTTTTATGTTCTCTGCTAGTAAAAATTTTTACAGATGCCCCATTTTGGAGATGAAAAATAGTGATTGTATGTTATTTTGATTTGTCTCCTGTGGGTCCAGTTACATTTGCTTAAAATTTTAACATCTGATATCTACTTCACCCAATATGTAAGAGGTACAGGTATGTTGGTCGGTAATGGAGTTAACCTGGATTTGTTCTTTTAGAGGTATCTTCAGAAGCTGGCCCAGGACATTTCATTCTTGGTGGTGCACTTAGTTGAAAGTTTGTGGGTTTTAATAACACTTTTATTTGTAAACCCTAACAACTGCAGTTTCATGCTCAACAACATTCATAACATGAATATACATCACAAGACGCTTTGGTCCAGCGGTTCATAGAAAAGTGCGTATCAGTTCTCACAGCTTAGTGTCTCTTTTCAAGTCACACTGTTTGAAAAGTTATTCCGAGGCACAGGAAAGTCATAAAATGCTGCTTTTCCTTTTTTTTCAAATAGATGAATTTATCTTCTATTTACAGTAGGTGGATAAAAGCGATTTTACCAGAAACAAATGTCATCGTAGCTCTTCTTCCTGTGCATACGATTACTTTGCGTTTTTGAAGTAAACGCTTGATGTGTAGGACTGGAGTGACTCACGTAGTGCTTTTCTACAGTCGTCTGATCTGCATCGTCCTCTCTAGAATGCAAACAGTGACGGATCTCACTGAAAGTGGGCTTGTGCCCCCTTTTTAAAGTGAAACACAGATGCACTGGGTGCTTTTTGCCTTAAAACGTTTTCTTCTTTTTCTTTTGTGAAAAACAATAATGGTTAAAAGCAAGATAAGGGTAGAGAAAAGGCAGCAGGCAAAGAATATTAGCGGCTTCTTCTGAGAAATAAACAAGCAGAAGCTACACTGCTTTTCTTGGCTGGAGGGATCACAGACTGAATAGTCAGCAGGAAAGCCGTTGTTGCTTATCAGGTTATTGTAAAATTTTATTGAAGGCTTTCCTTTTGAATCCGAAGTGAAGAATCCAAATCTGGGCTTAGATTTTTCTTCAGTCAGCTTAAATGCATAGTAGCCTTTAATCTTGACTTTATCAATGTAGTATGCTGGGAAGGGAAAAAAACCCACAAAAACAAATGTTAGTAAAACCTTGTATGACCTGCAAACTATCTGGTAATGAGTTCAAATTTCAAATGATTAATCTATCGATTAAAAAAGTGTAATTGCATCATAAAATATTTACTTACACTTACCGCTTCTAATAATACTCAGCTGTCTTAATTAAGTAGAAACAGTGCATTATTGTTTTAAAAAAAAAATTAGAATTTGGGATTTTTCTGGACCTACACTGTGAAAGCTGGATTTGAACAGGGTTTGAGCTGGGAGCTTGCTTTCCTGGGAAAAGCCAGATGCTGCTCTTTACTGAACCCAGCTGCGGTGACTCAAGGGGAGCAGCTGCTCATCTGTGCCACGGAAGGAGCTTTCCGAAAATTCCTGCCCTGCTCCAAACCCAGCTGCTCAGCCCCGCCGCATGCATGACTCTATGTTACGCTGCTGCACCCGAGTGAGTGTTGGGTGGAAATACTTTAATGAAATCATAAATAGCAATCCTTGGTGAGTAAACTTCGATCAAATTCATGTGTAAGCAGAGAGCAGTCGGGGATTTGACCCAGATCAAGCAAGACTAGTAAATTGGGATCTTTCTGTGAGTACTATAAACTGTTATGCTATTTGAAAATTAAAATGGGAATACTACGATGAAGGGCCTTTGAAACAACCTTTTCCTTTAATAACTTACTTCCTTTAATAACTTACTGTTCTTTTGTTTGCAATGTGAATTTAGCATGGAAAATAAATGGGCAAATGCTCATTAGTCCTATAGTAGTTGAGAAGGAGCTAAGCACTGGAGAGGGAATGCTCTGTTTCTTGTTGGCATCTAAAAGTAATCTGAAGCCATGCTCAGCCATGAGTAAGACCTGTCTCATTTTTTACGTAGCTAGCTCCTAGAGAGGAAGAACCAGGATATGTAGACTATGTTTGGGGACAGGTGCCCCAGAAGAGCTTTTAGATGCGCCACGTCCTAATCAGGGAACTCACTAGTGCTCACCAATAGGGAATAGTAAGTGCAGGGATGTATTGTATGTCTCGTTTTGGCTGTATGGTTCAGGTACCCAAGCCCTTCTGGTATCTTGTGTCTTCCTGCTTTCCTATTCACATTTGGTTGCAGGAAGAGGAATGGGAGGGATGAGGTCTCTGCAGCATTTCTCATACAATAAGCTGTTGCTCAAGATCATTGCCTTGAACATTTTGTCTTCTACCTCCATAACTGTTACTAATTTTTCTCTAAAGTGAAGAACTAGAAATTAGAGTTGTCTCTTGGGAGTTGTTGATCTGAAGTGCCATCTCCTACTAACTTCTGAATAACAACTCTGCTGTATATGCATGCCCAGATGGCTTCTCGCATGGTTTAAACTGGAAGCAGCCGTGGCTGTGTTTCACGTGAGGGGCTCGATGTCATTGCTTTGTGTTGTATCTGCCCTGAGCATGACTGCAGAATCAGGCCCCTCAGGGGGCTGAATGCTGATGGCTGGTTCCTGCATCTCAACCAGAGCTGCTTGCTCTGTCTAGGGCAAGTCATAGGTGCTTGCTTAAGGAATGCCTGGGTCTGTGCCACGGAAATGGCTCTGGGGAACTTAAATCTATCATATACTCACCTTTTAAAACCTCTTGTACGTATTTTCCCAAGTAATAATTTCGAAGTTCATCATTGTCTAAGGACTGGTCATCTATTCCATTTGCTGTGATGTAAATATCGATGTCACCATAGGTTTTTTTAATCCACCTGAGAACTTTGCGCATTCCCCAAGGCACCACTGCCAAACGAGAAGGGGAGCTCAGGCAGGTGATATCCTGCAGAAATTGAATGTCACGATCAAATTGATACTGGCTCCCATTCTGGGGTTCGTGAATCACAAATCTGGTGGTGAAATGGTTCAGCGCGTAAAAGTCAGCTGCACCTTTGACGAGCTGCTTTTCCTCGCTTGTGAAAGATGGCAACAAAGAGTACGAGAGGCCTTTTCTATTTTTAAAGCTGATGTATTCCCTCATAGTAGCTGGATAGTCCCCAGTCTTAAATATGGGATCGGCAAACCAGCCTATTTCAAACTGAAGAAACCTGTTGGCAGCTTGGGAATGCAATTCAAAGTAGGGGTTGGCAGGCTCAGCCCAGTCTGAATGCAGGGACAGGGACACTTTGCCATACTGAAAGGACCGGTACTGCTCATCGTATATTCTCCAGGCCATGGCATGTGCTATTAATAAATTGTGTGCTGCCTGATATGTATCATTGCTGCTCCTATTGTAGACATCGCTTAGCCGGTTAGGCTCGTTTATTGTAATCCAAAGTTTAACCAAATTGCCAAGTTCCCGAAAACATAAAGCTGCGTAGTCTTGAAAAGCGTAGGCAGTAGACTGGTTCAACCATCCTCCTGTCTGTAGCAAAGGACCCGGCAGGCCCAGGTAGGCATGAGTTGGATAATATAAGGTGACCATGGGTTGAACATTGAGTTTCAGTACTTCACTAATCACGCACCTGTAATACCTAAGAACTTGCCTGTTGACCACTGACAAATCTCCATTGGGTAAAATTAGTGACCAGTCAAGTGCAAATCTGTAATGGGTGACTTTCATTTTTTCCAGGAGGTCAAGTTGCTTTTTAATACTGACAAAATCCGTGCACTGTGCTGGTCGGGTTTTTAGCTTCACCCCTTTAACTTTGTGCAGGAGCCCATCTCCTGTGATGTTCCAGAGGTACAAGCTGGAATCGCAGAACTGCGGTGAGGAGGCCACGGATTCTGCCTGTGAAAATAAAAATGATATGTTACAATGGGGTGAATGCCTGCTTGTAGTCTGCACTTCTGCCTGTGTTTGGCTGTAGGATTAGTGCTGGATGTCAGGAGGTCCTGCTCAGATGCTCTGAGGGGAAGAGGATAACCGGCTCGCCTGTATGGGCTTTGTCTGTGCTAGTGATCGTCGTCTTACCTGTCCTGTTCCTTCATCTACAGAAAACTTTAAAATTGCACTCTTCTTTCTATTCAGCTGCACGCTGGCATTTGCCCTGCCACCAGCCTATGCGATACATATTTTCACACAGATACATCTCCCAAATCAAGTTCACTCTGTAGTCACGCAAACAACAGTTCTCACACAGCTGGCAGGAGAGCAGGGTGGTAAGAACAAGCACCAGGGCATATATGAGGCAGGCATGGATTATTTTGGCACTGCTGCTGAGATCAACCTTGTGAAACTGTGGCATGATGTTCCCTGGTCTTACTGGTAGTCCTTCTGCCTGTTCAAATATCTGACACAAACAGCTTGGAGCATTTAGTTTCATCTTTACTATCTCCTACTAGTTAACAAGGTTCTGTGTAGCACATGATTTTTTTTTTTTCCTATCCCAATTTTTTAAAATACTTCTTGTAGGAAGTCATTGGACTTGGTCATTGGACTATATTTCTGTATGCAATGACAAAAAGAATATCCCAACACTGGCCATACATTCGGTTAGCTTATCTACCACATTCAAAGTAGAAATAGATACTGTAGGAACCAGTTTGGAAAAAAGGTGGTATGGTGTGTTTTCAAATGTGAGCTCAGATGGTAAAAGCTGTATGTGCTGATGTTGGTTATCTTTGCTTGTGGTATAAGTCTTTTTAAAGAATGGCTCGTTATCCACTTGTTTAAGTGGCACTCGGGCTCAACCCAGGAATCTGTTTCTGCCTTGTTCAGTAGCTTTAGACGAGACCTCGAGCCTGCAGTAGCTCTGCTGCCACCAGCATAACTACCTTGTCCCTGCCCTTTGCCACCCTCTCTGTCACGCTGTGGCAGGCATCCCTGTGGCCACGCTGCGAACTGGATTGGGAAACTCCCCTGGTTGAAAAATAACCCAGGAACAATTGGTTGGGGTCACCTTCCTGGTCTGAAATTTCCTAATCTGACGTGCCACATGGAGATGCAAGCAGAGGGAAGGCGAGGGAGGGCCAGCCTTGGAAGGGCTCCTGCAGCGGGGGCTGCTGCTGCAGGAGCCCCCAGCACTCTGTGACAACCTCACCGAAAACCTGTAAAGTACATAAAATTGAACCTATGCAATTACGGCTAGGCTTAACTTCTGTTTGCAGTGTGCACTGAGGTTCCTGAACGCAACGTGCCGTACACAGTCATTTGTTCACAAAGTAAAGCTTTTGATCGCTCTGCCTCCAGCGATCTTCCCAATGTTTTACGCTTACCTTGAGAACGGACTCAGTGATACCCCAGGAGAAGTCACAGGAGAACTGAGCTTGCAAGCTTGGGGTAGACTCCCTTGGGAAGAAGCCGTTTTCTCGTATGATTTGTTTATAATAAAGTGCAGATGACTTGGGAATCCTTTCCTTTTTTTCACTTTTGAAGTCTACGTAAAATAATCCACGCCTGATGTTGTAGGCATGTTGCCATTCAAAGCCATCAAGGAGTGACCAGGCTGTGTAACCAAACACATCTATGTTGTCGTATTTAATAGCTGCGTAAGAGAAAGTAACATCCATGAGCCTTACGTTTAGGACTCTAACATATATAAGGGATATTTATGAGAAAGGTCTATTCACTTTGAAAATCTTGAGGGTTTTCTCAACACTCATAGGGTTATTGGCCCGTTGTAATTCATTGCAAAACTGTGACAGACATTATATATCTTAGTCTTTATTAATTAAGAATGTACATCACTAGTTCCTTAAGAAATTAAATTACTGTAGGATGCTTTATTTCTGCTCTGAGCAAACATGAAATATTACACCACATCCAGATTTTAGGTTGCATTTGATGATTTGCAAGTAATATATACCAATAACATTAGAGAATCGTGACTAACAGTTAAGGGTGCAACAGTTGATCTACTTTGTGACTTTGTCATGAAGCTAAAAGTCTCTACCTTTATGTGAAAGATCTCTGCAAGCTCTAACATTTAGGAATGTCTATTCAGCTTCTAAATTGAAAAATTAAATGTGTCGGTATAGGACACGTGATGACTTTAGAAGAAGCTGGGTTGATCAACCCAGAGACTGAAGTGCTTGATTTATTCACAGAATGGGTGCAGCACATGCATGTTTCTTCAGGTAGTCTTAATGTCCCTCCACCTTGCAAAGCAGTATACATAAAATCTTTTACATATAATATATGAGAAAGATGACAAAATGACTGCTTTCTCAGACGTGGAGTGCAATTCACCAGGAAGGGCAGCAGAACTTCCAAAGCAGATTCTCGCTGGACACCAACTAAAAAAAACATTCGTTACCCACTTACAGTGTGTGCCAGCTGGCAGCCTGGAAGAAAAAGTCCAAACTCCATGGTCAGTCATGTTAGCTGCCTCTTGCCAGCTTTAAGCTAGGAAATAACGCAGGGTAACTCCTCACGGTAACCTTATAAGGGCTGGAATATCAAGGGCAAAGTAGTGACCAAGTGGGGTTACTGAGGATTTTGACACAGACAGAGGGACAGCCGTATTTTACCTGTAGTCCACCAGGAGTAAGCCAAGGAATAAAGATGGAGTATTCTGATTTAAAGCTCTATTCTCGCCCAGCATTGCTTTGCCTTATTTTCTCAGGACATTTCACTTTGCGTAATTTTGTATTTCCACTGAACTTCTTTGCATTAGTCACACCATGCTGCAACTTCAGCAGGAGGCAGTTTTGTAGAGTACTTGTATTGATGCAGCAGAGTAACAAGGTACCCAGCAGTACTGTCAGAGTCCAGCATGATATTTTACTAGCTGCTGGATGAAGAAATCATAAAGCCCAAGAGCTTGCAATGTGAGTATATGAGAAGCTGATAGACAAGGCCAGAGTACTGGTAAGGAGATGAGGGAATGCAATGAAGCAATACAATGGCATATATTTTCAAGAAAAGCAACTTCTAAATATGAGGGAAACCATGGGAGAAAGTACGAAAATGTCTGAAAATATCAACTGCAAAATGCAGAGGTGGAGAACAATGTAGAGGATAAAGAGATAGGCCCGAAGGGCCTTGCAAGTAAAGATGAGTACTTCATGTCTGCAATCAGGAAGGTTGAACGAATGGAAGTACACTTACAGGGACAGCGTAAGTGACAACTGAGAAAAAAAACTTTTGTCTGGAAGCATACTAAATGGATGGGGGCTAAGTTTAATTGTCAGAGCAAAAGATGCTATGGTACTTGAGATGGTGCATGCCTAGATGAGAATATTTGGCTGTTTAAATGGGTAGGGAAAAAAAAGAACTATTTTATGTATATTTTGTGGTAAGAAGAATTAATAGTTAGGCGAGTGATAGGTAGAGATCCTGTGGATCACCATGAGTATGTTTGTAGTACTGTCTGCAGCGACGGTGAAAGGAGAGGGCAGAAACAGAAGTCAGGATCCTCACTGAACGTTAAGGGGCGAGATGAGAAAATCCTCTCAAAAACCAAGGGGATGGCTGAGGGCAGGAACAAGGGGCTGAAGGTAGAAGAGGTCATGGGTTAATTAAGCTCCCTGTGTCACCAGAGATGACATCCATGCAAGGAGATCTCAAGGCATTTCTGTGTTGCTATAGGTGGAACCTTGGAGTCCTTCTGCAGAAGTAATAGTTTCAGCATTGACAAGCATATGCATGCCACTGAGAAGCTGTAGTTTCAATCGCATGCTTGTATCATAACTGAGGTCAGTTCGTTGCAATGGTGATGTTATACATCACATATTTTCATGACTTACAGTGCCATGAGTTACAGACATACAGTGCAAGTTTACAGCACTCTCTCGAACACACACACACACACACGAACACACACACACACACAGGAGTATAGCTCCTTGTAGCCTGTTACAGGCTATTCTTAACAGCCACCATCCCATTACAATTTGACCTCTATAAATGATGTTTTGAGGTAATGTAATGATGTAATTGATTTTGCTGCAAACAGCAAATTTATAACTGACTTCTCAGTAACTAAAAAATATGAAAATATGTTCCAAATATTTTCCTGATCAGACAAATTAAAGTTTGCTTCAGAAAAAAATGCATTAGTTAAGGGATTATCCTATATTTTGAGGCAGAGGTTGAAATATCTGCATACATGAAAATGTAGATGACAGTTCTTGAGAAATAGTTATTGGTTGAACATTGCCCAAGTATTTCAGAAGCGTGAATCCATGGATGGTTATCACAGCCAGGTCTGCTACAGAGGATTCAAAAAAAGAACACACCATGGATTTTCTTATGTATGTGTCCAGAACTCTACGTGTTCCACACCTCCAGGCCTGCATCTAGACTTTCCTGCTGTGTCACTGCAGTATTTAAAATATCATAAACCAAATATTGGAATGTAACCTCCTCAGAATCCAGAAAAGGCAGGACATATCTGGATGATTCAATGATCTGGACGGGGGGATCGAGTGCACCCTCACTAAGTTTGCAAACAACACCAAGCTGGGTAGGAGTGTTGATCTGCTTGAGGGTAGGAAGGCTCTACAGGGGGATCTGGACAGGCTGGACTGA
>JAVKLA010000053.1:22130441-22140784 GCA_034782735.1 Sagittarius serpentarius
CCCCGGAGCCTTCTCTTCTCCAGGCTGAACAACCCCAACTCTTTCAGCCTTTCTTCATAGGAAAGGTGTTCCAGCCCTCTGATCATCTTTGTAGCCCTATCTAGAAACACACAGCCTTTATCTAGAAACACACAGCCTTGACAGTTTAAAAAAAAACAAAAGACTTTATGTCAGGTAGATATTTGGTTAAGCTAGGGAGTACCAAAGAATTACAGTTTGTGAAATTTTGTGTATCAGTTGTTTATGGTTTCTAAGGTCATGCTCGTAACATTTGTTCAAGGTCTGTCTTTGAAAAAACTGATAAAGTAACATTAACCTTTGAAATGCACGTTCTGTAGCTGGAAAGGGAAGTCAGCAAAATTGTACTCATGAGGCAAATTGCAAGATACAGTTAAAATATTATAACATAGATTTCTTACCAGTCTCATCAGAAAATTTAAGTGGCCAGTGCCATCTCCTCAGTTACCCTCACCGTCCTCTTCAAAGGTTTAGCCTGGGGTGGGCGCTGGGGCCAGGCTTGCTTTGTTCTCTGCTTCTAGCGATTTCTCACCTGGTTAGTATATTTTTTTTCCCCTGACACAGGCTACTAACACCACTGTTTAATCAAATGTATATGGTTGTGTTGGCTTAACAAGAAAAACCCTGCTGAAGGCAGCTGGATTATGCATAGTGCCAAGTAGCATGACAATAGCACCAGGTAAATCTTAGCAATCACACATTTCCAGGTGAAGTGGAGAAAGATGGCTTTGCCAAAAAACAACTAATGAGAATGCAGTATTGACATGGAAAAGACAATCAGGGACAACTCATTGTATTCATATGCATCTTCAGGAGGTTGATTAGAAGAAAGTAATGTTACTATTAAAAATACTGCCTACAGTAGAGAATACAGCCACAGGTGTAATTCTACAGGAGTAGACCGCAAGTACAAATAAGCACATTTAATATGAGTCAAAATAGGATCCCCATACACAAATTCATGTGTCACTGATGTCTCTTAATTCTGAGGGTTAACGCTACTGAAAAAAAATTTGTCACTGTCTATTGTAAGGGTTTCTACAGCCATAATAGAGACAATAGTATTTCCTTGCCTATAATTCTGTTTTGAGTTGTTAATTATCTGTAAAGCAGCTTAACAATCTCAGATAGAAGGTGTTCACTAAGTGCAAACTATTGTTGATGGAACCAACTGATTAATATAATTTGTTTTGTAAGACCACATATGAAACAAACAATTTAAAAGCTGTATCATACATCAAATTGGCTATTTTGAGTACATCTTGACTAATCTTTTTTCAGTTAGAGTTTAATCCCTAATCTTTCACTTTCCTTGTTAGATCAAGGACAAGTGTCAAGGCTAAGTAAACAGTGAAAGCAGGATCAATATTGTGTATTTATTCTAGATACCTATGACACGTTAATTTCAGCGTATTTTCCTGGTATTAATACAGAAATTATTCCAAAGACTTGAAAGTCACAGAGAGTGCTAAGTCAGTTAGTATTAACCCTGTAAAAAGGCTAGATAAGTCAGTTTAATAAAATCAAGACAACAGTATTGTTCTCCTCCCTTCTGGAAATATTCTCATATTTCTTCAAACTCTGATCCTGTAACTTATCATGTATGTATGCAAAGAGCTTACTATTGAAAGACCAATACCTTCAAATTCTTAAGATATCTTAAAGTCAAGCAATTTTCCTTGAATGTCTCAGCAATGAGGACACAAAACAATGTTAGGGGTATAGGGAGTTATTTTAGTGTGCTGGAGAGCAAGAACATTTAGGAAAACTGGAATTAAAAAAATGCTAATAAAATGATTCTGGCTTTATGTTTAACTGTTTGGTTTTTAAACCATGAAGAGCTAGAATATGGAGTCTGGTGATGATGCTGTTAAACATCACTTTAGAAGAAGGGTAGGTGTGTGTGGCTTATTTGGAGAGTATATTTCAGTTCAAGGTCCTTTTGGTCTGTGGTAAAGATGCCACGTAGTCAGTAGAGGTAAAGCCCTTATTTTGCAAACTGACTCTGAAGCTCAATCCCCGTGAAGGAAAAAAGGGGTCTTGGGATGTACACAACTAAATTTCTAAGAGCATGGTTTGAAGGACTGGGGCTTTACTATCAAATTTGTTGTATGCTAACCGTCTGGCATTTGGATTGTGTTTTTCCTGGTGATTTCCAAGAAGTGTAAGAAAGCTAACCTGAAAACAACAAATCATACACAAAAAGTGTGAATCAGTGGTGAATCTTACATCACCATTGATGGCTACTACTGTTTGAAAAATCTTCCAGCAAAGACATTTACAAGCACAGACAATTCTGCTGTCCACCCTAGAGCCATACTTCATGGAGAGAAATTTCCCTCCTCCTGCAAGAAATATGGGCACTGCTGTAGCTTCACCTTTCTGAGGAAAGGAGGCCTCTTTGGAGGAAGGGAAGAAAGTGTCTGGTTGGATGTAGAGATAAGAATTATTCCCCATTCATTCAGTAGAAATTTGTTTTAAGGAGAATGCATCATGGGACTTCATGCTCATCCAACGATCCCTAAGGCAGCAGTGTCTACAAAGAGCTCCTGGCATAGTGAGAGCTATCAGAGAGCTGGGAGTAACACAGCTGGGCAGAGACATGAACCTGATCTGTGAGGGATCTATATGGAGATACCATATTTGAAAGGGAATTTATTGCCTTGTGTCCGTGCAGAAAATTTTTAGGGAGATCTTATTCTGACAGTTTTCTCTTGGGCTTTTCTGCCAGAGGGAAAGGAGTATGAATGATCTTTAACGGGGCGGGGAGCGGGGGGGAACCCCAAACACCTCTTTCTGTCTGTTACATAGCAAAGACAGAACTGCCCAGAGGGCACTGATACAGAGGACAAAAAGAAGACAGCTTGGTCTGCAGTTTGTGATCTTTACAAACCTCAATCTAAGTACAAAAGAACATAACTAGATCCAGAGAAAATGGTAATAGTATATCAGGTATATATGTCATTTAGCTCCAGCCACAATGATTCATCTGCCTTATGTTTTCTTGCTTCTTGTCAGATTTATTTACTGTTAAATCAAAGAAATCCATCTAATTTTACTGTGTGCAGTTTTTTTCTTCTCTGCCCCAGTATGACAGGTGCCTCAGGAGCAAGCTCATAGTTTTTGTATCTTCCTTGATGTGTCTTTCAAATGTCGCATGGCAAGTTACATGTTATCGTTAACTGTTTTCTGATGTTGCTTTTGTGAAGTACAGTCTCCTTTAATGAAGAAAGGAGATACAGTTTTAATGGCTGCTCTCCATCTGGTGTAAGATTCCACATGCTCCTTGTGTTACTGGTAATGATCATAAAATTGAATAGAGATTTATCTAAGTGAACCCCTTAGCAATTTATAATTGATAAGCATCAAACTTCAAATTTCCTATTAATTTCCGTGGAAGTAGTATCAGGTCCTTTAAAATGAACAGTAGCAATTATTACCCTCTGTGTATGAGGAGCATACATAGTAACATGCAAATATGTTTTTTAAATTGAAATTTTGAGTTCTTCTGTGGATTATTGTCTCCACGTGGATCTCCTAAGCACCCTGCTTAGCAGCCTTTGCTTCCATGTTCACCAGCCCCCTTTATGGCTCTTGAATAGCAAGACCCGTGTAAAAGGCAGGACTGTAAGTAGATGTATCTGGGGCATTTCCTTCAAAGGATGCAAAGCACAGAAGCAAAGCACAGGTAGTAGGTGATACAGCACCTGCAATGCCTTGTGCTAGCCAACACCACAGGGCTCTGGGGCTTGATGTAGACAGACCAATCCTACTTTTGTTGAAAAGCCTTAAAAAGATCATTATCTACCTAATTACCCACCTGAAGTCATCCATGGAAGAAGACCATTTTTTAATCAGTTCTGAAATGCACGGACTTTTTCCTTATGCCAGCCAATTTTTTGAGTTTTAAGATGTTGGATTTCTTTAGCCTACTAAAATTGATAGTTTAAAATTAAGAGAAATTTCTTCAGTCCTATTCTAGGGACACAAAAACCTCCTGCAACATTCAAATTGTTCTTACAATAAAATAATCCAAAGTCCAAAAAAGCACAGGTTTATGGTTTGTTATTGTTTTTGTGATTCTATGAAACTTACCTTCAGTTTATGATTGATATATCACATAAAAGCACTCCTTTATATGAGCAGCGATTAGTTCTCACAACACCGCAACTACAACAGTGGGCTGGTAAATGAAACTAAAAGTAGGACTCATGAGAGAGCCTCATTTACAGTTTATCCAAAGGTACTACAAAAAGGCTTGAGAATGATTATTCAGCAATTTGCTATGTAATAGTGGTGGCCAGATTAGTTTCTTCTGAGCTCTACAAACCTGTTTTTCCTGCTTAGCATATTTCATGGGTGAACCTGATAATGTACACAGGGTGGCATGGAGAATATTGTCTTCCAACAGCCTGTCCAAAAATGATGCCCTGACATGGACAAGAACGTGGCTCCTCCTAATACCGCTGACATAAATGCAAATCTTTTCAACAGCTTTAACAAGCTTTGCCTCACACTGCCAAAACCTGACATTTTTGTTGGTCTTTTATTTTTGGGAGGACATTTTTGGTTTGCAGTGGTAAATTAGAAGGTAGCTATAATACAATGTCTGAGAAACGGATTTGCATATACCAGTCCTGATATAAAAAGTCATGTGAAATCTCTTTAAAGAGAGATTCTTATAACATTGTCTGCCTCTCAAAGGAGAGACATTTCACTACACATGAATCCTGATTACGCATCAACACATTATGTCAATACAGTATTATCAACAATACTAAATAAACTGAACATTTAGATACCCACAAAAATCTCTGAGAAAGATTCTGGCTAGTTGGCTTGAAACATGTAATACCACCTATGACTTCTGTGGAATGACTGGCTTTAACTACATTTCATTAAGAAAAAAAATATTTTTTATGTATATATGGGTTGACTCATGTCAACTGGCTCCTCAAGAGCTTCCATTCCACCTCCAACCCCAAACATCAAACTCTAGTTCCTCAAATACATTGCTACAAATTTTACATTCTTCATAAAGACCTAAAATCTTCAGAAATTTTACAGTGCCACAGGAGAGAACTGCTAATACATTAGGTAATTTCTGCCCCAAAATAATAAAAAACTAGTTAATGGATTGTGTGTTGCTGAAAGTCACATTAACTCTTTCATTTAAGGGACGGATTTTATACTCAGATTCACAGACTTTAAAGCTAGAATGAACTATTAGATAAAGTCTGAGATTTAAATAATATTAACCGAGGAACTTAGCTCAGTAATTTGTGTATCAGACCCAGCTGTGCTTGGCTTCCTGGAGCTCTTCAGCAGAGGCGTTGCTCCCTGTGTGCTGCTTACATGGATTTTACAGAGCAGGAAAATGCAGAGACTGCCTAGTCGGTACCCCAGATTTGATTGTGCCACTCAGAAATGCAGGCAAACAATGCTACACACTTACGTTGTATCTTTTACACATATTATATCAAATATATTTTATATAGCACTTGAAAATAAAAAGAATGATTGAGCATCAGTTCTCTTTGAGATGCTTCACAAATCTCTATAGTTAAATCATGCTTGTGCTAAGTCTGAAATCAATGACTCAGGATGCTCGATGACTTTTCTATGTGTAAAACTTCTACTGAATGCAGTGTGAATTTTCTGAAAAAGGAGGTTCTGCAGGTTCAAGCCCAGAAGCAAATACAAGAAATAGAAATGGTCATTTGCAGCATATTTTTAACTACTCTGGCAATTACATTTTTCCCACCTGCATACTTCTTTCTGTAGCACAAATACATTCAGATTTATTTGTTAATTATATTTATAATATATGGTAGGTAGTAGAAAAATTCTCTTTGTGACAGCTAGGAATAGTTTGAGCAGGGGGAATTATACTAGCTACTCTATCAGAGAAAAGACAGTGTCTATAGAATGAAATTAATCATCTATTAGAGGAGATGCTGTAAACTCTAATGCTATTGAGAACACCATGAACAATGTTTGCACTTTTTCCTGAATTTGCACTTTTTCCTGAAAAAATATAACCCACTTCAGACTTCTGCTTTTGTCCTTCCCAAAGAAAGAACACCATGAACTCAGGACCTAGTACTGCAGCTGTCTAAGCTATCGATCATGGGATCAAGCCTTTTGGCTTCTGTAGAAGACAGCTGATAAATAAGACTGACATAAAAATTAAAATGCTGAAAACGTCATGGAAAGAATGTCATTTTGAAACTCTCAAATACTGAAGAGGACAGTTGTTCTCTTCCAAACCCAAGAACTGCTGACCTTGCTAGTTTAGCAACAAACATTTTGCAATATGATCTTACTAAGCTAGAACTAATATTTATATACACATACTCTATTGCTAGTAGAATTGATCCAATATGCAAATGCAAATAAATTTCATTTTAAACTAATAGAATTGTCATTTCAGTGTAGTTGAATGAATGGTCATGTCAGTATGTTTAACTAAGTGGAAAGAATAAAGAAGGAAAATCATGCTCCTTAATAGCCAGATTTTGTAGGCAAAATCTAATTTAAATAAAATAATAAACAAGCACTTCAAAGCAAGTAATTACCGAGTCAGCTGTTGTGACAACAACAATAAAATCAACATCAGGAAATAAAAAAAAGACTGCCTTAGCTAAGGGTTATTTCTTGGTGTTTTCACATTCCTTGATTTTTTTTCTTAAACATTGATTACATGATTGATTCCTCCCATCATTTCCCATGGCAGTGCAAGATCAGCTTGTAAAATCCTACTATACTGTACCTTGATCAAATTGTGTCCTACAGAGTAGATGGTTGTTATTTTCCCTCTCTCTCCGGGAGCATGAATACCTGTGCCATACCCATGCCAAGCAACTAAATACGGATTGTGGATTGTAATCCAGTACTTAACACGATCCCCAAAGGTCTGGAAGCAAAAGGTGGCATAGTCATTGAAGATATCAATTACTGATTCGTTTTTCCATCCCCCATATTTTTCTTGCAGCATCAAGGGCAGGTCCCAGTGGTACAGTGTAACCACAGGGTGAATATTTCTGTAGAGTAGAGAGTCAATAAGGGTGTTATAATATTGGAGTCCTTTTTCATTGGGAGCTGCTACCACTCCAGTAGGAAAAAGCCTTGACCATGAAATTGAAAACTGGTAAAAAGTAACTCCCAAAAAATCCAGAGCAGACAAATCTTTGTCCAACAAGGTGTAACTGTCACTGGAGGCGTCTGTGCTGTCAGCATCCCTGAACTCCGAGTGGATGAAGCGGTCCCAGATGGAGGATCCTTTCCCGTCCTTCCTCCAGCTGCCTTCCACCTGCAAAGCCCCCGTCCCTACACCCCAGAGAAACTCTCTGGGGAAAGTGTCATACAAAAACATCTGTGTTTCACTCACGGGACTGAAGTGGGGGTCCTTCTTCCAAACAGATCTTCCCTCTCCAGCAAGCCCAGTAACTATCCTTATGAAAACTAATGTCCAAAAAGCAACAAATCTCTCCAGTTGTTGGCCACACATTATGCTGGTTTATAGCGCCAGTGTTAAAAGTCAGGTTTCTTGCACTGACGCTGAAAAAAATCCATTCATTTGCTGGAGTCCCTGCTGTGCAGACCGTCTTCTTTTGCCACGAACTGCTGGAGTGTCTTATCAAAGCTTCACTAAAAGCTTGTGATCGTAAAAGCCCTGTCAATGATTAGCCTGAACTGTGAGACCTAGAATGGGTCAGAGAACGGCGTAATTTTTAGGGAGGTGGCCTCTGTATGACCACTGAGACACCTAGCTGGCTTCTTACTGCAGGAAAATAGGTTGCCTGAACAATATAAACACTAGTAACTAATTTATTTATAGCTCAGTCATTTGGGTGGGAGAATATAGGTGACAGAGGGTGCTAAGAAGCTATCCCATCCTTTATTCCTCGTGCAGCTGTATTTTGAGGAAACGTGGCAGAAATATAATTCAGACTACGTAGTCTCCAATTAAAAGGTGATTTATCATGTCTGTGTAATTGGATGGCTAGAAGGGCAGTGCGTCATTCCTCAGTCCTGCCCTGCTCAAACATCCTACTTCTGCTGAAAAATTCTCCCTGGACTCATGGGAAATTTTGTTGTGGACAAGAGATATATGCACATCCCACTAACTCTATGAAAACGCAAAGCAAGTCAGTATTTCTTTCAAACACATACAACTGTTTTTCTATCATATGTAGAAGTCTGCTGTACAGCTCTACGTACAGCAGCAGTACAAAATTAACAGGGGTCTGTTCCAGTTCGTAAGCAATTTCCCTGGATTTCTTCAAATAAACACAATTAGCAAGGATAATTAGCCCCAAAAGATGCTATTTCAGTATTGATTAATTTAACAGTCTTGGTATACACAGCTGGGGCATCAGGACAGCGAATGTCTTACAGAGCAGTTATGCAATATAATTTAATCTTTGAACATATTTCAAATTATAGCAAAACTATATGTGTTGAGATATAGTCAATTTACTCAATACGGTAAGACTGATGCCTGCCATTTTTGCTTTTCTTGAGGTACAGTAACATAAAGTGTATCCACACGTAGACCACAGTTGCTGGAGATCTGCAGAACAAGAGAGCAGTGTGAAGTAACTTTATATGCAAGAAAGATACACACTGAAATCTGAACATGGGAACAACTTATCACCTAAGTATAGCACTCTGCTTGGATGAATTAGCCCTGCCAGCATGTAGGACATGAAAGTCCAGCGGGACTGCTGGGCTATTGCTGCTTTGCCGCCCCTGCTCCCTGTGAGAGCATGCTTGCAGCATTGCACAATGCCATTGAGACACACATTTAGTTTAACAATAAAGCTGATTAATCAATAGAAGATGGAAGACATTTTATTTATTTGTTTTTATGATAAACAACAACACCTCAATGCATGTTTGTAATCATTTCTCTGCAATGCCTTTACAAGAAACAGTTTCACCACAGATGAAGAAGAAAGCTCGCACTGACATCTTCTGCACTGCATATCCCTGCTGGTGGGGTAGCCACGCATCTAACACGGATCTCTCCCACATAACAAACCCAGCACTCCCCCAACTACCTGAAGTAACTGAGCCACACTTCTCAGCCAAGATCCTACTAAAGGCAGCTTGGGAAAGAGAGGAGTAGATAGGGACTGTACCAAGTTGGTCTACAGTATATACTGACATATTCCTTTTTTATTCTAAGGAATAGCATTTTAAAATGCTAATTTGGATAGTTATTACATGAACATAATCCTTCTATTTTAACATTTAAAAGCTTTGATTGTATGTATCATACTTTATGAAAGAAATACAAGTCATTATGGATGTCACTATACTGCTAAAGCAGTTAGTTACCATGATTATCAGATGCTTGAGTTCAAAACACCCATGACAGCTCTGTAATAACATGCCAATGTGTTGGCAAGGTAAAGACAACAGGCTTCTCCCTACTAACTACAGCAGAGTTAGTACCACTGGCATCTTATTGCAGACGACGTGTTGCCTCTGCGTGAGATGAGGAAGGTACAGCAGAGACTTGTGCTCCTAGATGCTTGATCTGGACAAAGTTACGAACTGTTACTTCTTTCCTTATTGTTGATATGAAGGGGAGCATGCTGTAATCAAGGTTTGAAAATGTTTCAATGTTTCAAGCTCTGAATTCAGTTTCTTACTGCTTTGTCATATTTAACTGTTTGGGCTATAATGTTACTTGATAAAGTTGAAGAGGAAGCAATTTAACCGACGAGAGTCATATAGCAACTTGAATTTGGAAGGAGGTTTTGATTAGCTGAGCAAAGAGTTGGGGAAACGCCGTGATTGTTAATTTGGAAAACAATTAGCACAGACAACTGAGATGTGATCAGGGGCTGTTGAGAAGTGAGGGTGCAAAGGGAGGGGAAGAGGAAGTAATTAATTATTCCACTAGCTCCAGTGACAGAGTCAGTACAGGCTCCAACCTGGATGCTATACATCGATGTCAGTATGACGCTGCACAGTGGGATTTCCCGCCTCTGGCCGTGAGCTTAATGAATCTGGTTTCAGAATGAATCAAGGCTGGGAGAGGCTGAGGTCTCCAGGGCACTTGCCATTACTGTTACAGCAGTTGGGAAGCCTAATTCATCAGTTCAATTCTTAGCTATCCAACCCAACTTCCTTTTCTACCTTTGCCTCTGCCAAGGCAAGTGATTCAAATTATGAAAACAACTTTTCACTTGACCATATTGCTAATGCGTTTTTCTCAATCCCCCTGGCAGCAGAGTGCCGACCACAGTTTGCTTTCACTTGGAGGGGCATTCAGTACACCTGGAATCGACTGCCCCAGGGGTGGAAACACA
>JAVKLA010000053.1:22153006-22238189 GCA_034782735.1 Sagittarius serpentarius
CATCTAGTAAATGTTCATCCTATAGTTATAAATTTACAGTATGAAACACACAGAATATAATTTAAAGCACTGCTATCACATTCTAAAAATATTCTTTGGAATATTATAGTAAGGGAAACCCCTTTTATAGCACTTAAATGTTATAAAAAAAAAACATCCAAAAAAACAAACCACCCCAAACAACAAAAAGCACCCTTCTACCTCCAAACAAAAAAAAACCCCAAACCCTTGCCTGTCAAGTTAAGTTAGTTTAGTTTAAAAGCTTGAAATTTCTGGTTTAATCTTTCCGAGCTGTTATGTCATTTAAACCCTCTTTGATTGAATTCTGAATCTTGAATAGTTGTTGTGAAACTGTAGAAAAGATTGCAGGAGTTTCTACAATTTTTTTACTCCTACTGAAGACTTCAGCTTGAATTTTTAGAAGCAATCTTCTTAACCATAGAAGACTGCTTCTCTTGTAGAAGAAAAATGATCACACAAACATTTGTCAGAATAATGCTATTGTATATAGAAAAATGTGTTCAAATCTTAACATAAACTGTTGTATAAACAGTTCCTGTTTAGCAGTCAGGAATAGCAGTAGAAATACTTCTGCATTAAAAGCTGGAGTACAAAAGTAATACATAACTCAACTGCTGCCTTTAAAGTGCTGATACTGTCTGGAGATTTTGCAAATTCTAGCCTGTTAGTAGTAGGAGAGGAAAGAGAAATAGTGCTCTAAGTTCTTAAAGATGGAAAAGTGTGTTTGTTGTGGGTGGTGTTCCCCCCCCCCCCCCCCCCCGGGTGGGGATGGGGGGGCAGGACTCAAGTCAATTGACTATAGCTGCCTTTTTTTTTTTTTTTTTTTTAAATATAATTACAATGTATGGTAGTGTTAATCACAGAAAAAGGTAGGCTCTGAAGTGTAGCCCTCTGTTACACTTGTTAGTTGTCTTGGCTTCTTCAGTTTGTCCTGCTTATTCATTTGGATGCTGGGATGCATAATCCACAGTGGTGTAAATTTGTCATCTTGACAACTTTTGGGATACAGGGAGTGGTTGGTGAGGTGAGTGGCAGTCTACCAGTGTTCTGAAAAGAGAGAGTACGACCTCAGTGTTCTATTTTAGCCTGTTAGCTTTTGGAATAGGTGTCGTGGAATATACCAGCATAATATAATACCATAGAAATTTAATCAGGCTAATGAATCTATGTTAAGTTTGTTGTGCTGCTTTTGGGTTTTTTTTGTTTGTTTTTAAGTAATCTGCTGTGGTACTTTGACAGTTGCATTCCTTTTTGGAAAGGTTTAAATACAGGCATAGCAGTTCTTGGAATAAGTAACAAAATATTTCTTGCTATGTAAAAAAAACCAACCCACTGTCTAGACTGAGTTGTGACTAAACTTTCATTTAGTCATTTATATGCTGGAATAAATGATGGCTAGGCTATTGGCTGATGGGGAAAAATGAAGCTGTGCTCTGACCTTCCATACAATATCTTTTTCTCAGTTGAATATATGTGAACACATGTTAACTGATGTTATGTGATCTATTAAAGCCTGTATGTATGTGGAGGAAATCTATATTTATGTTGTGGTCAAAATACAGATTCAGAAGAGGAGGTGCAGTCAGTGAAAAAATCCAAGAAGCCATCTGAGAAAAAAGCAGCTACTTCAAAACTTGGTAAAGTTCTAAAGCAGGATCCTGTTGTTTATATTTCAGAGACAGGTAATGGAAGAAATATATCATTATGTGTTCAGCTATAGTGGGGTGGATTATGTTACAAATGGGATGGGTTGTTTGACTGATCTACTCTTAAATATGACCATAAAACCTAATATTGAGGAAGACGATGTTCGCCTTAAACAAGCTAATCAAAAGCACTTCAGAAGTTTAGACTAAAGTATTGTCAAGTCAGGAGGACGGTAAAACTGAGGTGATGCTGAGTAGTGGTTTAGGTTGATTTAAATAGGCATATAATTTCATGAGCTAACACTTCCATGCTTGAGTATTCCATAGATTTAGGGGAAGGAGTTAAGTAAAGGAAGTATTTTTAATACAGTTAAACTGCTCACTAGCACAGTTTGTGAAGTGACTGTTGGTTACCATACATAGGTTTGAAAACCTGGATTTTTATTTTACTTGGTATATGACTTTCCACATCTTTAATCTCTGCCTAATATGTCGGTAACTGCAAAAGTTCTTGGGTTTTGTTTTACTTCCTTATCACAATTTTTTTGAAAAAAACATTATTTGTCTATTGGACTTCTAGGAAGAACTGGAATTGGAAAAAACAATGGTAACAAACTTGTGTTATACCTTATATATACCATACTTCTCAGTCTTGGGTTTCAGCTTTCTAGATTCTGGAGCTATTTTTGCTCTTGAGGAAAGGAGTGAGTGGAATTAACCATTCTTGATAATTTTCAGGTCTCCTGTAGCCTTCTGAAAAAATTGTGACAGTGACTAACCACTAAGCTCTCAGCAGAGTTTTGTTTAGATTTAGTCTCTTCTTTAGAAGCTGTGTAGTTAAACTACAAACACAATCTTAACTCAAAACATAAGTACCGTTCATGTGAACAGATAAGGGCAAATTCAATCAGTTTGAAGAGTCTTAAGTGTTAATTTGTTTTTGTTGTTTGTGTGGTTGTTGTTCCTTAGTATGGCTTTCAGTGTTGCTTTTTGTGTGACTCTTGACCTTGGTGCTCTCAAGAGGAGTTTGACTGTAAATTTACAGGGCATACATAGTGCATCTGCTGTTCTGGAAGTTTCATCCTGCAGAATTCTCATTAAACATGTTTGTTTCCCAGCTCCAAAACAAAAAACTGATAGTGATTTTCTGCTGCACACCCCTCCCCCTCCCCGTGTTCTTAGTTCTATCATGAGGCAGTTCTGCTTCCAGTTACTTCCTATTGTGCATTTTCCTCCACTAAATTTGAGATGTTTTGGAAAAGTTTCAGTGGCATTAGCTACTATTTTTTGATAGGTGAACATCAGTTTATGTAGATGGAGTCTTATTTATGAATCAAGCATCCTTAAAAGTATGCCACCAGCATAGGGGGAAATAATCAGGTTTTGTGAATTCTGTGGAAGAAAATTATCAGAGCTTCTAGTATTTAGCTTAATATTTCAGTGCTTCTTGAAGATGGACTTTGACACTTCTTTTTTGGCATCTGAGAATGATTGGCTGAGTGCGTATCGTGTGCTTTTTTTTGTTATGCAGAGCTGTGTGTTTTGTTTTTTTAAATACCTTTGAAATACATGAGTGCTTACAGCTTTAGGGTTGCTTTTACTACTGGTTGTTCTCATATTCCATCTTAAGAGATCTGTTACTGGCACTTAAGCAAAGATTAAGATGATATGTGAGCTGAAAGAATTCACTTAGTAAGATTCTGAGGATAGGATGAATTTGATTCCTGACTTACTGAATAGCATAGATGGGAAACATCTTAAATTTGAATCAGTTAATTTGATAAATGAGAAGCTTTTTGAGTGGTCTACTGTTAGGAGCTGATAGCTTCCCAACTTAAATGTCTTTGTCATGTTAGGTTCATTCTTTTCTGATTTGCTTTTAACACATAAAGGTCTCTTTCTGCACTGGATCTATTGTAATTTTACATTGATTTGTTATAATGCAGATAAACTTGGGTATTTTGATATCGGATACTGGGTACCGTACTCTGATCCCCTGTGCAACACAAGCTGTAGAATTTCCTGAGAGTTGCCACACTAGGTGGACATATTTTGGTCGCAAAGGTATTTCTTACAGTTTGTGATGCATCTCTCTCTGCTTGCTGTTAACTTAGGCTTGAAGTGAGAAAGACTTTGTCAGTTGCTGCTGTGGTTAGATGTACCTACTACACCCAGTCTGAGTTCAGCTGAGACTGTAAATACCAGGTCTTCTGTGTTTGTCTCCTAGAGTTCTTTACTAGCCACAGGACTTCCCCTGTATGGATTCTTAGAAACTGTGATAACAGGCTTGAATCCAAATCTATTTTAATAAAACATGTTTTTTAAGTGTTAGAATTTCAGGAGTTCTTCTGTGATCCCTCTTAGAGTTTTAGGATACATATTTGGAAAAGTGGACACAGTCCGTGGGTATAGTATTTTTTTGGTAAGAACATTGCTGAACATAAACATTGCCTCCTTATAATCATACCATGTATTTAAAAAAAAAAAAGGATTGTTTGCTGCAGTATCCCGTTGGAAGTGTGGCTCAGCTGGCTTTTTTCTATACCTTCTTCCTCCTGAGGCTCTTTTCAGAATCGCTGTGTCTAAGACGGATTGTGCTTCTTTTACTTGTCCTAGATATTTGACCTGGCATTTAGCTGTATTATGTCATGTATTCAAATGAGCTCAATTTTCCACAGTATCCTGAACACTGTCTTGTTTGTCCTTTAACTCAAACCTTTGTTTCCTTTGACAGTTTTGCCAACAATCCTTTCCTAATTAAAAAGGATCTTTAACAGCATTGATCCCTGAGTAGATAAATGATCAGATTCCTGGGGAATAAACAGTACATATTTAGGTTTATTATGCAATTCAATGTGGTGTAATCAGGTTTTTCTGCATAGGGATACCATGGGAACACGGGTCAAGGTTATTAGTGAAATCCCTGAAAACCATGGCTCGAG
The DNA here is from genome assembly GCA_034782735.1 of Sagittarius serpentarius. Taxonomy (NCBI): domain Eukaryota; kingdom Metazoa; phylum Chordata; class Aves; order Accipitriformes; family Sagittariidae; genus Sagittarius; species Sagittarius serpentarius. Next base: position 22,157,616 of record JAVKLA010000053.1, read on the forward strand.
GTTACTCTTATCTAAAGAGTCTTAAGTACACATAAGGTTGACTTAATAGTCTGTGACTAAAACAATGCCTTTATAGCCTTGAGATTTAACACTTGAATTTTGTTTATATTTAATCTGTACAAAGTGTTTCTTCAGCTTAATGGAGCTGTCAAGCTGACTGTGTCTTAATGGTATTGATATAGCTATTGGCTTGTGATAAACATGTTTTACAAGAACAGGAATATAGAAATAGTAGATAGAAAAGATCCTAATGAAATTTATAGGTATTTGTCCTTTTCTTGTTTTTAGTGTTATGCAGCTGAAAAATTAAATCAAGAATATGCTTGTTGGACTTGCTCAAAAGTCAGTCTCATTCTCAAGGGCTTTGTCCTGGCAGTGTGTTTGAAAGAGCCTTTTGGGATCAAGTAGTTAGCAGAAGCTTGGTAGTTAATTGCCTCAACCTGTTTTTCAATTTCATTTGAAATTTTCCTCCTCTTGTTTCTTGAATGTCTTTTCAGCTCTTCTGTATAACTGTGGGATACAGCTTTCTTGAAAAATTTTGGGGGAATTAACTTTTTGGTTTCTGTAAGAGTGGATTGATGAGATGATTGCATTGCTCTGTTTCTTATTAGCTTGTGAAGTTGCCTTTTTTTTTAAGGCAAAAAAATACAGCAAGAACAGTTTCCCTTTGTAATTTTGTGAGAAATACTCTCTTATTATTGAAATAAATTTAATTTAAATAAATATTTTGTTTATTGATGGCCAAAGATAAAGTGAGGTTATTCTGGCAGGTAATGGGGGGGGGGAAAACAAAGTGCATTTTTTTTTTTTTTTTGTTGATAGAACAGTCTTAGTGGATTGGGAAAAAATCCAAATGTTTGTTGTACTTGTTAAAATAACACTTTGTTTGACTGTTGAATGAAGTATGGAACCTTGAACTTCATTTGTACAAGGTGACCTGTCATTATGATGTGTTGAACCTCATCTGGTTTCATCACAGGTGGTTATTTGGCAGGAATTGTGACTTCACTTCTAGTGAATACTTAAATCTTTCATATACATCATGTAGAGGTAATTATGCATATATAGCAATCACCTTGATTGCTTGAATATTGCAAAAGAATAACTTAAAAAAAAAAAGGCAGCTTGTTCTAGTGGTAGGTTGAATTATTTATAAAGCTAGAAAAAACAGAGTGGTAGAAACTGAGTAGGATTGCAGGTTACTGGAAAGCTGTTCCTTGAGAGCTTAGAAGATGGGACAAGAAGAGAATAACTTGTGAATGTGCTTGCTCAATATAGACTCTTTTAACATAATATTGCAGGAGTGGGGAAACAAAAAAATCTGCAAAAAAAAAAAAAAACCATAGAAAAAAAATAATCAGTGAAGTGCTAGTACTGGTGGCCAAAAAAAAATCCCCACATCCAAACACTAGTTCAAATGAGCAGCAGATTGTCAGTGAATAAGCATGTCTTATCCTGAAACATCTCATAGGGGAATAAAAGATTGTCACTGTCACTTCCTGGGCAATACTAGCATTGTATATACTTTGCGTAATTGCTATACTTACGTGAAAATGGGTGAAAGTGATAAATAGCGCTCTGTGTACCAGCTTCCCTCTGAACTGTTTTATGAAAGGTCAGTTGAGAATATGTAGTTGGAACCTGAAGGGAATTTGACTTTAAATGCACTTGAGGAATGAGAGTATAGGTTCTGGTAGGAATCCTATGAAGCAGCAGGAACTAGTTTTGCAGAGGACAATGTAAAAATGTATTTAGGAGTGGGCCTCACTAAAATTAGTTTGGTTAACTTTGGGAATACCAACAGTACAAAAGGGTCCTGTAATGGTAAATGTGCTGTTGTACTCAAACTCTGAAGTGGTGAGCGGAGTGTTGTATAAACATAGTAAATGTATGATAGTATCTGGCTGCTTTGATCTGGAGTTGCCACCCTGAATAGGGGGAGTTAAGTGGAAACCAGAGGTGTGGATGAAGTAAAATTTAATCTTATTCTTAGAGGTGATCTTTTTTCTTTTCTCTGCAGAATCTAGGATAACAGCAGTATTGAGAAATCAATGTGATAACTTTGAATAAAAAATGAATAGGATTAAATTATCAGAAGACCGAGTTACTACTTTGTCAGCCTGTATTTCAAACATGGCAGGACGTGAAATAAATTCATGATAGTTTAATATCTGTAACAACTGCTGTGTTAGATTTTAAGTTTTTTAATAATGGGCATGTTGTTGCACTTATTTTTACAAGTACATGGTCATCTTTTACTACTTTTTGGAGGTGTGTTAAAAGGTGTTCTGGTCAAGCAGCAAGAATGCAGAAGCTATCTTGGGTAAGTGTAGTAAATCTAGTTTAAGTTAAGGAACTGAGATGGTATCCTTAATGCAGTGTTAATCTGATTGCCTGATAGTTCTGTGGAGATAGCTATTCTTGTAAGCTCTTCCGTGACTGCAACAAGCACTGTTATTGGGTTTTCTTTCCCTTCAGTGTTTCAGCTGAATTTTTGCACACTTTTAACAGTACACTGAAAAAATTGAATGTCCTTCTTGCTGTGAACTAGCAGTGAATTGCACGTATGCAGGCTGGTTTTTATTACAGAAATACAGAGAAATATGCACGCATTGTAAATATACTAAGTACCTTGAGTGTTTACGTTCTGCGTTTCTTGGAACTTAATTGTATGTCTTCAATGATATGTGCCTAATCTTTGCTGTTGTGCATCTATGTTAGTTTCCAACTGACTGCTGACTTTTTTTCTTGCGCTGATACATTGTTTGGCTCCTTATGCAGTCAGCATGGTGAAGCGCAAGAGGTATGTTTTGCTGGGTATTCATGTGCACGTCAGAGCAAGGTGACGTGAACGGTCATGACGCTGCAGGTAGCACAGGGAAGTGGAAACTGAGATCTTGAAAGGAGAGCATTTAGAATAGTACCATGGAAACCGTAGTGTAGGGAACAGCCTTTATCTTTTCAATCAATTAATGTCTGTTTTCCTGTACATCTCCAGCATAACTTGTGAACCCAGTTGAGGATTAGGTGGATTGATTTTTTTTTTTTTAATACTTAACAAGATTTTAATGTTTTTAGTCCTGTAAGTGCAAATGAATCTTATTTCTTCTGTGCTGTGTCCTACATAAGACAGCACACTTTTCAGGTAGGACCTAAGACCATAACACAGAGGTAGTACTTGGTAATGTTTAGAGTAAAACTTCATAAAAATACTGTCTCATGCAGGTTATTTCTGCTTACAAAGTTGCTATGCCATTGATAAAAGGCAACGTATTGTTCTTTACTTCATAAGTTACTCATATACTGTTATTGTAGGCATTTAAGTGGTATGGGTACAAGTAACTTATTTGCAGGTAGCTTTGTGGGGGTTTTTTTGTGGTTTGGTTTTTTTTTTTCTTATGCCACCTTTGTTTTTTTTAAATGGTATATATTTGATGTTTTTTTTAACGGTATATATTTTTTTAATGGTATAGTTATTATGTGGTGCACCTATATTGTTATAAATTTGTAATTTTTCAATAGCTAAATTTTTAAGATGTCGGAGGGTGTTTTTTACAGGTTTCTTGGAGGTTTTTAATTATTTTCATGAAGCATGTGAAAATAGGTGGCCAATTTTTGCACTTAAGTATATACAACATTTTCAGAAGGCAAAAAGTAGAATTTCAAAAGTTCTGGCAGTTCACATTGTTTACTGTAGAACTTCTTAATTTAATATTTTTTCAATACTCACACAAATTACCTTTGCTTAGAAATACCATAAGTTTATTTTAACCATTCAGTATATTGCATTGAATGATAAAATTGGGCAGGTGAAGTTCCCTACTTTCCACTTTCCTGTATGGACTTTCTGTGACTGTAATACTTAATTTTTATTTATTTATTTATAAATGACTCAGTTAATCTGCTGGATTAGTTTGAAATGTAAAAGAGGACTTTTTTTTTTTTTTTTTTTTTTCTTTCTGGTGAGACTAGGTTATTTGGTCTGAAATGGAACGCTGTCCTGAGTGGCTCAGTATGTTAAGCTGCCTGAGCTGCAGCTGGAAAAAATGAACACATTTATACTTGCCTGGATTATTTTCAAGTTCCTTTTTTTCCTGTTTCCTCCTTATTCAGTTGGCATTACTGAATATTCCTATCATGCAGGGAAACTTTAGGCAAATAAATCAGAACATGAAGTTTCATTGCATGGTGGGGATTCAGATCTGCTTTTGTGAAATGATAAAGCTGCTATTACGGTAAAAGTAACCAGTTCAAGTGAATAAAACTCTCTAGAATAAACTGCAAATAGTTAGTGGACTCATAACTTCTAATTGCATGCCAAGGTAATACACACAGAGGTTTCTATGGCAAGTGTGAGTATTTCATTTGGAAGGAGTTGCTATAATTGGTGATTCTGCAGATGAAGATAATTTACTTCAGTTTAAATATATTCAGCTGCCTTATATATTTTAATGCTCCCCAAACTTCTTTCTGAAGATTTTTTAAAAAAGAAGTATACCTATTTGACTAAGAGTTTTATTTGGTATGTACTGGACAAAAGGGTACCAAAGGCTATGTAGTTTGGCACTAACGTGTATAATTACAATTAGATATGGCAATTATTGCATTGCGGTCTTGGATCCCAGAACCTTTTTCCCTTAAAGTGAAAAAAATGACAGAGGCAACTTCTTGAAATTATCTTTGATAACTGGAAAATCCAAATGTAAATTTGATTGCAGGGGACTAAAGTTGGAAGGGTTCTGGTAAGCTTTATATTTTTATAACAGCATGGAACCTTGACATGTCGATATAGGCAGAGTGCTAACAACTGTGGTTTAAAGTGCATGTTTGTAGTACATCTAAAATCAATTAGGTTGTTGAGAAATGATATAAATCTAAATGACTGTACAGAGCTGTTTTTGAAATGTAGGTTGCAGCTACTGTGGTTTTCAAATGCGGAGGAAGATAGGGAAAAAATGCACTTTGCTAGTCACACATAGCATCTGTTCTTTTTGGAAAGAGTTATGGGGGTTGAGTTTGAATAGACTTGCTGGCTTTTTTGAGAAATCGTGGTTATCTTAAAGATAATCTTGTTAAAGATTTACTTTAAGCAAAAGGTGAATACAAAACTCAGTCCTGGTCAGTGTTGGGACTGTTGAGTACTAGCCAATGCATATTTAAAATAATCAAAACCTGATACAGTGACCTCATGTGATACATACAGTATTTTCTTCACTCTCAACTTTAGCTTGGACAGCAATACTTAACTGCTCTACAGTGCAAGTTCTTTAGGACAGGAACTGTTTTAAGTATTTGTGCAGAAGTGGTGCCATTGAAACTGAGGAATGTCCAGAATACTGTCATTTTATACAAATAATGTAGATTTAATGGCTTTTGAATAGGATGTAGTCCTTTAGATCCATACAGAAATCCTTATGTAGTGGTCTACAAACACCGATTTAACATACATTTATAATAGTAAGTAGAAGTTATTCGTAACCTGTAGATGCCCTGCCTGTATTTGGATTTGGTTTTGTAACATCATAGTAAGAGGTTCTCTTTGACTTAAATATTTTGCATTCTAAACGGAATAGGAACCAGGGAATTATTTTCTATACTGATGAGGAACTCAACAGTAAAGAAATAATAAGTGAAGGTAAGTAAAATACGTTGTTCTCATGACTGTCTGATGTTCTGTCCTGTGCTGCTTGTTGCCTTTATCCCTTCCTGCAATAGACTGCTACCTTTTTAGATTGGCTGAGGTAATTCCTGAACCTGAGCTTTTAAAAATGATCTGAATTCGAATGTTGAAAACAGCCTAGATAATTTTGATAGAACTTGGTCAGGGAACAACCGTGTGTGCTGCTCTGTAATCAGCAGTTGAAAGCCTATTGAGAAGGGTTGAGGGTAGGAAAGAGGAAGAGCAGTAACAAACAGTTATGGGTGGGCTGCAGGCATTAGTTTATTAACCTAATTGTGCTACTGCTAGAACAGTATATAGAATGGAAGCCAGATGTGTTTTAATGTCATGGAATAGTTCTTAAAACCCCCAGGATTTAACAGTTGTTGTTTGTTGCTAGGGCAGTTTTGCCTTGTACATTGCCTGGCATAACAGGTCCCTGCTTCATGTATAGTGTTTGCATCGAACATAATTAAAAGCAATCTCCTGGTTGCCATGCCTGTCTGTTCCATTAATCACATGATTAGCTTTCTCTTTGCACAGCTGTGTAATTTCCAGAAAACTCAACTAGAATACATGGTCTTGACTTTTGTGTTCTTAATTCAGAGCTAAACCTGAAAAAACCCAAATGTGTATGCTCAGAGTATTTTTTCATGGTATAGCGCACGTACAAAAAAAAGTGTTTATATAAACAGGAAATACTGTTCTCGGAATAGTTTTGTTCTGCTGTACAAAGATTTTGCAACATAAAAGTAATCCAGTTGATGATAAAATTGGTTCCTGTTTCTTTGTGAAGTCCGTGCCCCCATGTAAGGCTATCTTAACTGTTCACCTAGCAATTGCTGTAAGAATACAATTAATCTACATTTTTTTTGTAAGCTAAAATCCAAATTTTCACTTTTATTTTCCTGCAATTACTGGCTTGCTTGTATGAATAAGAATGCCCCTCTCCTTTTACAGGTCATATGTTGAGAAACATTGATCTGAATAGTCTAGGTCCAAGAGCTCTAGGACTCTTCATATTTTCAAAATTGTAAACGAAGTCACCTTGTAAGGAAACTGAAAGTGTACAACTGATGAGCTTTGCTGTTCACTTCTGCGGCGGTAGGCACGCATGAGCAGTTTCTTTCAAGGACGAAGGACGAAGTGTTAAGGTTTTACTGGAAAAGCTGATGTTCTTAAGTACTTGGAATAAAGGGAGTGCCTGGAGATCAGGCAAATTTGTGATGTGTTTATGTGTTTCCTGAACCTGGGATGAAACTGTAGCCTGAGTATCTGTCCCCTAAAGCATCTTTTGAAACCCACTTAATAGAATTGGGCTGGTTTTGTTTCCTAATGACCACTTTCATGTTCTTATTCTGCCGTTTCTTTGTTTACAGTTATAGACAATTGTTCATAGGTGCTGTGAGTCTCTTGTCCTTCTTCAGCTGCTGCTTGCAGTCAATAAATGCTTCTAATCCTGTTGTTTCTAGGAAGGACATAGTTAAAGCAAAGCTCTAATTATTGGTAATACTTACTGGCATCATAAATGACTTGAATCCACATCCTTTTTAATTAAAACCTAATTATATTTACTCTGCTTCTTTCTATTTGAGAGAAAGCAATATCCTGTTGTTTTTTGTTGTTGTTTAAATGGTTATGAGTGAATAATGAAAAAAATCAATATTGCATGCAGATCTTCTGATAATGATAGTGATGAGTAGATTCTTTTCTAGCATGGAGCAGTCCTTAGCTTAAGAAAAGCTGGGAGTGGGGGGCAGAATAGCATTTGTGTCTTCTTTCCAAGACAAATAAATGCAATTTCATCTACATTAACTATTGACTTCCAGTAATAGGGACATTTTATTCCTGCAAATGTATTTTCTTGCTAACTGAAAAATTTAAAAGCAGCAAAAAAATTTCTGAAATTAAGTTTGAGATAAGCAGTCTCCTATTCAGACCTCAGACTATTGTAAATTGGGAGCCTAAAGCATCTAGTGTCCAAGTCTCCCAGATACATAATAGTTTGTTAAACTGAGCTAAATGGCAGTTAGAGATTTACTGCCGCCTAGGGAAAGTACATCATGTTGAGAATAGTAAAGCTTTTAGCTTTGTAGTAAATCTCGCTAGTGTCAACTGAGGGCCTGGCTTTGAATTTTCTCTTCCATATATTGCTTTGTGAATTGAATTGGCTAAAATGCCGCTTTCTTACAGATAAATTTTTATCTTTAGGCATTCTTGATCTGCTTAACCAATTTCCTCCATTACAGACTTATGTTTGTTTTACTTTTCTTTCTCTCTGAACTTTCTCTCCTAGGAATAGTCAGGTTCCCCCTTTGTACTTGTTATATTCTGCTCGGTAAGTGTGCAGTAGCAGAAAGTTCCAGCTGATGCCTAAAACAATTTTGTTACTACCATCTATTGAGAAAAAGTGAAACAAAAAATAATTGTTTCCCTCCATCTCTGTCTAATATATAACAGAAAATTATAGATGACAGACATCTAAACATCTAAACTTAGGGAAGTAATTAAGAAAACAAGTTTTTGTATGAAAAGAAATACGGGGGCTTAAATTAGAGATGACTGGAAAATGAGCGTATTTTTGTGATAATACTGTCAATTTAAGTTCAGTTATAAAACAGATGTTTAGAATATTCTGTGTTTATGATATGTTGAGGGGAGTGTCTGAAACATGTCTATTTTGAGAAAAGTAAAACCAGACTTCAGTTAGGGGCATGCAAATGAGACTGCCTCTGTTTCTGTTCCTCTCAAGTCTTTGCGCTTTGTCCTTTCTGTGTCTAATGTCCATTCTGGGGATTTTCTTGCAGTTTGCTTCTTAGCCCTGGCACACTTTGAGTTTTTCGAAGAGTCACAAAGCAAGCGTTTTTATCACTAATCAAGAAGTTTGTCCAGTGATGTTTGTATTCTCTGCTGTTGTATTAGTGTAATCATTTGGTAACAGTATCTGTAAGTTTTTGTATGCTTCAGTGATAGTGTTTCATTTGTATAACTGTCAGTAAGACTTCACGACATGACACAAAACTCTTTGAAGTCCTTGGTAATCTTTTTTGTTGACTGATTGACTGGGTGAAGAGTTCTGGTCCGGAATGAATAAATGGCCGTCAAATCCTCCTTCTTTCTTTTTTTATTGCTGGGAAGACTATGTCCTGGCTCTTACAGAAGTGTCCTAAAAGGAAAGATTGAGTGTTTGTTCAGTGGTCTGTGGGCTGATTCTTAAGATGACTGTGTATGCCACTTCTCCTCTTCCTTTCAATTTGAAAAATCTATTTTGTATGCTGACCTCTTGTCTGATTTCTGTGTTTTGTGAAATGGCTGCGTTTCTTTGAGATGGTTTTGACTGCACTGGAAGGAGAGTGCGTTTAAGTGCAGAAATGTAGAGGATATAGAATAGTTCATAGAATCTCTGACTAAAAGGGAAAGTAAAAAATGGTGTTAAAGTGTTTCTGCTAAAACATTTATAAGCTATGATCAGCACTTTAAAAATAACTAGTAAGCTTATTCAAGAAGCTTTTTGTAAATACAATGTTCTAATATTTTCTCCTGGTTTATAGTATAATATTGAGAGATTCTTAAGAATATACAAGTCTACAAAGCCTATATTAGCTGCTCTGTTAATTAACACTATAAAGTAATAAAATGTGAAGTAGAAAGCTACATTTATGTGAAGGAAGAGTTGGTGCTGTTCAATCTGATGTTGTATTAATTAAAGAGAGGGTTCAAATTTCAGTGACCTAGGTTTTCTGTTTATCATCTTCCCCATGTAAGAAGGGAAGGCATTCTTTGCAAACCTCTCTAAATGAGAGGTAATGTATGAAGATAAGTAACAAATATTATATGTCTTTATTTCAGTACTCAATCTATTCAGACTTGAGCTATGCTATTAAAGATGGTCAATACTATGTGTTATGCAGCTCAGCCTTTTTTCAAGTAACTTCTAAACATCTGTAATATTTTCTTAGGATCCGAGTTGATGTAATCTGCCAAAGTAGTTCTCTTGACAGTTCCGTTATAGAACTTAAGTTCCGTGTACCAGAAGTAACAGAATGTTCTTCATGTTTAGATGAAGAAGATGACTTTGTCAATAAAAGAATTTCCCTGAAACCGAAGGAGAATGGGACATCAGCAATTGGTTGTCCAGGAACAACTACATTGAAAAAGGAAGATGTAAAACCACGAGCTAAAAGCAAACCATTATCTCCAGTGAAACAGACTCCCACCTCGGCACTTGAATACTTTGGGACAAGTAGCATCCAACGATCAGAGAAGAAACTGGTAGCAAGTAAAAGGAAAGAAGTGAGTACTGATGATGTTCTCTCAGGCTGCTCATGTGTCTGATAACAGATCAAACTGGCCAGTTTAATGACTGCAAGGAGGTACTTAACTGCTTGTCCAACTTAATGTTACTTTTTAATGACCACTCAAGTATAAGTTCAATTCTTATGATAAGTGCAGGCATACCAAGTCCTCAAATGCCACTTTAGGGTAGCATTTCCATGTTCGAGCAGGTAGCACGAAGTTGAAAGTAGTATTCTTTCTGTTGCTTCTTCTCAAGTGACTTTTCTTAAAATTAGTTTTCTGAGGTCAGTGAGTGGATGGGATAGCTATAGTTGGGGGTGGAGGGCAGGAGGGAGAGGAAGGAAGTTGTTTTCCCAAGCTTTGTGGCACATATATTCGTAGGATAACAAGGCACCAAATAAAGTGTGGAGGAAATTAAACAAATCACAATGTAGTTACTGATTGCTCTTTCAAGCGGGCCAGCTGTGATAGCTTCAGAGATATTCAGGATTGCTGGAAGAAATGAGGTATTTATGTTATAGCATGGTTTTGTTTTGAATAGTAAAATCTCTTGAAAACAACCTTGTTTAATAGTGTTGAGGTTAGAGAGCTAGGAATAAAATGCTGCCTGTCTTATTTTCAGTCCTTTTCTAGAAGTATACAAAATGAATCTGTACAGATTAAATTACTATAATTTACGCAATATTGGGGAAACTGAACTGTTGGTATTTTTTTCGTAAATATAGCCTTCACAAAGCAGAGACAGCACACTAGATGATGAGGCCATTGCTAGGCAACTGCAGCTGGAAGAAGATTCAGAGGTAAAAGCTCTATAAATTTGCTGCTGTATGCCAAGAGCAGTTTGTTTAACTTAAAATTGTTTTTCCTTAAGAAATTAAGATGGATTTTCCATGTATGCTATAAATAAGTGTAATAAAATTCATCTGTGTACTTTTGCATATATGTGCAAACATAGTCACGCAGTTATTTTTATGGGCATTATTTCAGTTACGTAAATAGAACATCTCACAATCTATTTTCTGTCTATCTAGACTTTCTCTACCTGTGCAGTTGAAGAGTTGACGTGTCTATAATAATCTTGCTTTTCACACAAAATTCACTTTCTGCTTCCTTCATGATTTTGATTTTGTGGTGTGTTTTTTGTTTGTGTGGCTTTTCTTTTTCGCTTTTTTTCCCCCTTATTTCCTGGAGTGAAAAATTAAAAGCCATTGCCATCCATGATTTGTTTCACTTGTCATCTGTGTTTTCTTGTAGTTGAGAAAAACATGAATGACCCTTATGTGTGTCTTAAACTTTCCAGTTTGAATCAGTGCTAATACGGGGGAAAGTTAAACTAGTCATACGTATTTACTTACTTTTGGGAAAATCAGTTAATTTCCCATATATTGGTAATATTGAGTATCATTTGAAATAAATACATTGTACATGCAAAACCTAGTCTCATCCTTGACCTCCCCAGAGGTGTGATGAATCTAGCTTTAATCTGTTAGAAAGTTAAAAAACCTGTCACGAAAAATAAGGTAGTGTCTTTCATTTGAACTAATCTTATCTATAGCACTCTCATTGTCTATATGTATCATCAAAGGAATGGTCTTTATTTCAGGTGTATCTCTGCCTTAATCTGGTTTGCGTTTGGTAGTTGCTGCCCTTCCCCTTTCTCACTGTATACAGGGAAGATAGATGCATTTCATTGTTACGGGCACATAAAAATAATGCCTGTGGCATATTGGTTTTATAAAGTCATCTGTTTGAATCTTATACCCTGGCATGCTGGAATTCAAGACAGTTATGAAAGGATTTTTGTTGTTTTGTTAAAACAATGGTCAATATTTATTGGCAACAATATACGCTATTCAGGAAGAGAAAAAGTTTTTCCCCAAGGGGCCATGTTGGATAAGAAAGGTAACTTGATGATCAGTTATCATTGTAGATGTCACATTTATTTTGTTAGGTGAAATAAATGAAACCAACCTGGCTTTGTTTTTTATAATTAATAAATAACTTTCTCAGATTCCATGGGCAGTATTTGTTCTTACTGGTTCTTCTGTCAAAGAAAATAAGTTGTGTAAGTAGAAATATTAAAAAATTGAAGTATATTTATTTCCATAAAGTAAATAGAACTGGCAACAAAGCTGGGCTAAGGGCAGTAGCTAAATTCTCCAAAGCTGCCAGAATTTTTTTTCGTATGATATGTTGCTAGCAGTAAATGAGAATGAAACACTCATTCCTGAGACATTTTAATACTTAACAGGCATTGTTCCTGCTTGTCTTTTAGGACTGCTTTTGGAAGTTTTCTAAAGCCAACAGGTTGCATCTCGGTGCAAGCAGGTAGTTGTGAGATCCTGCCTTCAAGTTTTGATTGTTTATTAAATGAAAAGGATACACAACAATAAAAAATATGAAGGAACAGAAAACATCTTTGAAAACAGATTATACAGGCTTATTAATGTTTATAGTGCAGAAATCCAAACTCTTCTCACTAGACTTCAGTCTTTCTTTTTGGGGGAAACAAGTAATTATTCAGTGCCATGTCAGAAATTTGGTTGGATGCGCTTTTTCCACCTATGTGCTCTCTTATTTTAGATAAACTTTTTGTCTTGAACAGCAAATGGAGTTTTAAAAAATTATGGTAGAATTAAAACTTGTCAGACACGAGCCTAAAAATATCTTTTTTTTTTTTCTTCAGCTGGAGAGACAGCTGCATGAAGATGAAGAATTTGCTAAAACTTTGGCCATGTTGGATGAAACACCGCAGAAGAAAAAGGTTGAATTCTTTTTAAACTTTAGTTTTTAGAAACTGCATTGCTGGGAGCATTCCTGTTTAGACACCTAACCTTTGTTTTGAGTCTCCCATACAAATTAAAACCAGCAAGAAAGTGTGTGCATGAAAATAACATACTCACTTTTCATACTTTCTTCCTGTTTTTTTTGTCACTCAGTAAATAGTGTCTTTCCTAATCAGACAGCAGGCATCATTGTATCTTTGTGCTATCTGCTTTTGTGGAAATGGGATTTTAAGTTCTAGTTCTAATCGAGTGAAGTGTGTTGCTGAAGACTCATGCTTTGGATTAGCTATAGCTCTGTTGGTTCAGGAGGACCAGATCAAGTAAAATGAGTCAATGGCACAAGTTGGTGAAAGCAATGGGACAAAAAAGGAAGGAGGAGAATACTCTCCTTGCTTTATAGAAGAGGCAAGCAGGGATCTTGAGAGTTTTGAGACTATCGCCAGTGGTGGGAATCTTTCCAGTTCTCATAGCTTGTGGTGTAAGGCACGGGAAAATATTTGCTGGGTTGTACGTCAAGGCTTTTAGAATTTAGGATTGCTAATTTGAATATAGCAAGTATTAATACTTATAGACTAATCAGTAAACAAATCAGGATTGAAATTTACTGTAACCTGGAAGGTTGTCTAGCCTTTGACTTCAGGAATTTTACGTGCATGGCTGAGTGCAGAATTTGCTCATTTGCTTGCCTTTAGTAGAGTTTTTGTTCTGACTTGTGGTAGGGATCAGCCTTGTTAGATGTCATTCCATATGTCGTACTTAACAGTAGGGAAACTCGGGGATGTGGATTCAATGGTAGCTTGGGACACACATCTCTGACTTTGGCATTCTGTGTTTAGGCTCGGAAGGATTCAGGCGGAGAGCAAACAGTATTGAGCATCAAGAGCAGTCCTAGTGTGACAGAAAGATATAAGCAGTCGGAAAGAGGTAGGACATGGAATACAGAAAACATTTCACCAACTTTATAATATTATGAGACACATTCTTATATATGTGCTTTCCTCCCTCTGCCTCCTTTCAAGTGAAAGCAAAAAACTCGACAGGTGAAGCAAAGAATTACACTGCGAACCAGCAAACTAAATCTGAACGTTCAAAAGGCTCTTGTTTATCCCCACGATCTTCTGATGGTAAAATACCAAGAAAGTTGATGGATAACACCTTGCCTTTGAAACCTAGCTCTAAGCTTGTGTCGCTGAAACAAAAAGAAGAGATTGCTGAAAAGGAAAGAGGTGCTCAAAGTTTAGTATCAAAACAAAAATCTTCTTCAGGGAAAGAAGAGAAGACAACACCAAAGAAAGAGAAGATTTCTCCCAAGAAGAGTGAGGTAGTAGCTATCAAAATTTAATTTAATTGTCTTGGTGGAGTTTGCAGGAAAATAGTTTTCATTTGTTATTGTTTATGTGTCACTGTTGTAACTTGGTACTTTGAATCTTCTGGGCAGTTTTTAAGAATTTGAATTCTAGTAAGGCTTTAAGTTCCTAGCAGTTGTAAAAAAACAGGAAAAAAATTAGCTGGAAAAGCGTAAATTAAATGCATGAAGGAACTGAGAGTTCTCTAGTGCTCATTAAGGTATGCATGTACCCTGCAAAATCAGTTCAGTGCTTTTCACGTTTAACTTTCCTGAAAAAAAAGCAGAAGGCAGGAATTCTGACACTTACCTAGTGAGTGAAAGCTTACTGTTTATGTGAGCATGGTGACCTTGTGGATCTATACTGCTGTTAGAATGATAAATGGCAGTTTGTTTTTTTTCCCCCTCCCTCCCTAGTCTCCTATTTCTGAAGTATATTTCTTATGATTGATATGTTACGTAGGAATATAATTTAGTTTTAACTGTCTGATTCAGTAACTGTAATTATTGAACACACTGGCAGTTATTGGCAACCTTAAAATGTAATTATAAATCATGTAATTTGTAATCATAAAGTACAAAGTATCCAATTTTGATGCTTAAATAACAGTTGTGATTGGGAGGGAGAGCCTGCAACTGAGTTTTAAATATTTTTTTTACTGATTACAAAGCTTAAATGTCTCTTAAGTAAGTGTAGAGCTTGTCTATACATCATCATCCTGAAATAAAATAGTATGTGAATTTAAAGCAACAATTTATGAATTAAGTGAGCATGTACATATGGAATACAGATGAATCTACAGAAACTCGACAGTAAACAATGGGTACATATTTTTTAAACTCTCAGGTGAGTTTTTGAAATCTTTTTAGAAAGAACAACAGAAAATACCTCAAAACACAAGCACCAAAACCAGAGCAACCTTTGGTATTACAAGTGTTAGAACTTACTTTTGATTTGATGCATAAAAGTGTCCTAAACTGTGATGCTTGAGTTTTTGTTGTTTCTGTATATGTGATTTGTGTATTAATTTTTTTCCCTCCTCCCTAAGTCTGTAAGTCCTGAGGACTCTGAAAAGAAGCGAATCAATTATCAAGCCTACCGAAGCTTCCTTAATCGCGAGGGTCCAAAAGCGCTGGGTTCCAAAGAGATACCTCAGGTAAGTTTGGCTACAGCAGAATTCTGTATGTATAGCATAAACTTACTGTTAGAAGTGATCTAACAAGTATCAAGTAAACTGTTTAAAAACTGGTATTTTTTTCAAATAAGAAGTATGTATTGGAAAAAGCTAAATTGTGATGCAAAGCAGTGACTAAATGTAAGGAAACATACTGAGAAATCAAATTCATTACTTGGTTTATGAAGTCATGATGATGAAAAATAGTTACGGGTCTTGAAGTTGAAGATTGCTGTCAGACTCATATGACTGATGTGCTATGCTTGAAGCACAGAGTGTTATGAGTATGATCGGTCAGGTAAACAATGTGTGAAGTTTTGTTAGTAGCTATTCCTTTTAATGATTTTTGAACTTTTAGAACTGTTACTAAGTGTGATAGGCTTCTTTTTAACGTTTCATAGGGTACTTGACATGGTAGGGGGTTAAAAAAGCTTATGGTGAAG
The DNA here is from genome assembly GCA_034782735.1 of Sagittarius serpentarius. NCBI lineage: Eukaryota > Metazoa > Chordata > Aves > Accipitriformes > Sagittariidae > Sagittarius > Sagittarius serpentarius. The sequence continues at coordinate 22,173,320 of JAVKLA010000053.1, forward strand.
AGGTATTTGGTAGAATTACATCAGGTAATGGTGTTTCCTGCAATGCTCTGATTCTCAGGGAGCTGAAAACTGCTTGGAAGGCCTGACATTCGTAATTACAGGCGTTCTGGAGTGTATTGAAAGAGATGAGGCCAAGTCTCTGATTGAACGTTACGGAGGAAAAGTAACTGGCAATGTCAGCAAGAAGACAAACTATCTGGTCATGGGGCGAGACTGTGGCCAGTCTAAATGTGAAAAGGTGAGTGTTCCTGTGCCTGAGCGACATAGGAGTGAAACTGTGAATTGTTCATACCAAACTGATGATTTTCAGCATCTCTGCCAAAAGGAGGCAGTAGTACCAATGAATTGCATGTTAAAAAGCAAATGTTGCCTAATGTTTTAGGGCTTTGTTTTGGTTTTGTTTATATATGTACACACACCCCCTCTGCCCCCCTTTTTCTTATCGTTGTGTTCCTAAACATAGTCTTTAGAGGAAAGCACTTTGAAGTAAATTCTGTAACTCCGAACTTTACTTGACTTTACTTTTAATTCTTACTTTTCCTCCAGGCATCAACTTTAGGGACAAAAGTTATTGATGAAGATGGCCTGTTTGATCTTATTCGAACTATGCCAGGCAAAAGGTCCAAATATGAGCTGGCGGCTGAAACAGAGGTTTGTTTATTATAAACTTAGGGGTTTGTTTGTCTTTTGCTTTGGTTTGTTTTCAGTTGAAAGGAGTTTTGGTCTTCTGTTCCAGTAACAGTAAGCCTACAATTGTTAGTTTGACCATCTAGGTTAAAAGTATTGAAAGTGAAAGTTCTATATTTGTGTTTAAGACTACTACTGGGGAGCTGCAGGGTTTTATTCCACCTTTCATTTTTATACTCTGACATTATTCTGTATTTTAGGTATCTGAGGGGGTAATTGTATCTTCTTAGGTGGTTTCAGCTGTAGACTTCTGAGTATTTGTTTATTCTTTGAAATAAGTAATTGGGACTGATATTGTGTTGCGCCCAGAGAGGCCCAATATACAATCGTACTGTGAACATGGGAAAGCTGTATGTAAACCATGCATATACAGAACAGATTTTGTCTTTATGTGGTGCTTGAACTAATAATATATGAAGGTAAATTTTTCAGGGAATACTGTAAAACTGGTAACAAGTTTTTTTTTTTTTTTTTTTATGCACATCTAAATTTAGTCTGTAATGGCTGATAAAATGTTATTATAATCTGTTAGCTCTAGCATGTTGTGCATTCAATTGGCACTTGTGGCTAAACATGAATTGTTGCAAGTGAAGATACTATTGGTGTCTTTAAGGAAAGCAACTCTAAGCTTACTAGCTAATTACTTTCACTCCCTTTGAACTGTTTTGGGTTGAATGCTTTCTGGGAGTGTTGTTTGCAAGAGCTTCATGGGTGTCTGGCCCGTTTGTTCCAACTTGAGTCATCAGTTTTGTGTTATTTTTTTTAAATGATTTATCAGGCTTCGTGAGTAAGGAGACTGCTCTCCCAATGACCAGAACATTTCCTGCCTCTTTTGTGGGTTGTGCTACAGAACCAGGTGGAATAGTCTTTAACAGTGGTTTATTTTTCAGGGAGGAATATTTCTTTATCTGCTGTTGATGTTTTTTTTTTTTTATCAGTGCATAAGCTTTGTTACTTTCTTAAGCACTTCTGTACATGTGTTCAAAGACAGCATGTTTATTTACTGTATGGGTTTTTTGAAATTTCCCTTTGATTTTCTTACCTTTATTTTCCTAAGGCAAAGAAAGCAGACTCAAGACCTAAAAAGACGCCACAGAAAGCTGAAGCTGGAAAAAGGAACTTTAGCCCCTTCAAGAGGGAAGCTGACAATAAAAGATATAAGTCTACTCCTGAAAAAGGAGATACCATCAAATCTGTCAAGAAAGAAACCACTGCTGTTCGAAAGCTTATGGACTATAAATGGCAGACTGTAGAGAAGAAAGAAGCCCCAAAACCTAAGGGAAACTTAGTTTCTGAGATTAATGAAGATGGAACAGAGAGATTGCTATGGGTAGATAAATACAAGCCCATATCTCTTAAGGCAATAATTGGACAGCAGGGTGAGCAAAGCTGTGCCAATAAGCTGCTCCGATGGCTCAGAAATTGGCACAAGAATACCTCAGAAGATGGACAAGGTGACCAGCGCGGTTAACTTTTCTGTGTTCTTCCATGCCAGTCATGCTGCTTGGTGCCCTGGATGGATAAGGGCCTTTGAGATAGCAGAGCAACCCTAGAAATCGGGAATGAGGCTGCAGTCGGATGCATTTTTAGCAGCAGTTGAGCCTGAGGGGTTTTTGTTGTTGTTGTTGTTGAAGCAGTTGTTCACCTACTATTCTCCCCTCAAAAAAGCGGAACAGAAAATTGTGTCTGAAAATATTTTAAGTCTTGTGGTAGTCTCTTAAATGTGATTCCCCCCCCCCCGCCCCCCCCGCAAAGAAACCGCAATAACCTAGCAGTAATGTATATAAAAATGGCCTCACATTCAGCCTATTGAATTCTTTCTCACCAAGAGAAATATTCGCCAGTGCTAACCTGTCTGTACATATGGTGAAAATACAGGACAGCAACATGTCTAAAGGGCTGCTGTCATGCGTGGGGAAGGGATGAATTGTTAAGGTCCTGGTTCTGCCTGACAAGTAGTCCATGTCATGGGTAGTGTGACATCTTATAGACAGGTTTTTTGTGTGTTCAAAATAGCATTTAAGTTTCACTTCAACCATAGAGGGTAGTGGTTTTTTTCTGTGTGGTGGGTTTGGGGTTTGGTTTAGTTTGGGGTGGTTTTGGTGTGTGCTTTTTTTTTTTTTTTTTTTTTTTTTTTGTTTTGTTTTAAATGATGTGGTTGTGATAAAATTGCTGAAATAGTTGTATTACTTTTAATAGCACTTTTGCTGTTTTTTGGTTTAGAATCACTGCAATTTTTAAACTAAGATGGTTTAAGCTGCTTTTCCCCAAATGGTTAGGATGTAGATGTGTATGCATTTTTTGATATTCATATCTGGCCTTAAATGAGGAAAAAATCCAGTGATGTTTGATACCTTCAAAAGTATGCAGTTTTTGTAATACATACCTAGGTAAAACCTGGAATCTTCTTTTATAGCAAAGACCAATAAAACTGGAGGCAAAGATGATGGTACTGGTTTTAAAGCAGCATTACTTTCTGGTCCGCCTGGAGTTGGTAAAACTACTACAGCTTCTTTGGTTTGTAAGGTGAGTTCACATTAACAGTTGTTCCTAGCACTGTTTGTTATATATTGATTCTGTATCTGTATCCAGATACAGTGTGGATATCCCCTAAATGACCAGGGTCTGCTCCCAGCCTAGTTCCACCTGCTCAGAACAGGGTTACAGGTGAAAATATGTGGACGTTTAGATTACCTTTATCAGGTCTCGGGCAAGAATGTAGCAATGGGTGTCGGCATTTCTTTCTGTTATTTTGAGAGGAAGCATACTGCAGTACATTGAACAATCAGAAATGGTTTTCAAGAATTGTGAGCATTCAGCACTAGTTCTACAAGTCAGAGAATGTTTGCACGAAATTTAATGGGAGTCAAATTCTAGCAAGCTTTTTGTAAGTTTCTATGACAGACTTTGGTCATGTTTTTTATATATCTAACAAAGATATCTTTCCCAGACTCAACTCTAAATTCAAATACTGCTTTAGGATGAGAGAAGTTGACAGGACTGTGTGTTCATTTCCAAATCTGATTTCTTAGAAATTAGTTTTTCCTGACTTTGCTGGAACACTGTGTTCCACTGTGTTGTGAGAATCAGCTGAGAACTCTATATTGCAGAAATACCATTAAAGCTAACTTACTAATAGTGGTGTTGTATCAAGTTACAGATTATTTTTGTTGTTCTTTGACTTGCAAGAACTTTTGTAGAATATGACACTACCAGCTTGGAAGGGTTGAGGACTATTGTCAGCTATCTGAGCTGGGAAGGAATGATTACTTAACTCAATACTTGAGTATAGAATAACTCCCAGTACTCCTCCCTGCCAACCTTTGTGCCAACAAGCTGATGCTGCACCCAAAACTAGACCTGCAGAAAAGCTGGATGTGCTGACTTGGGCTCATTTCTGCACTAGCATGGTCTTTTCTGCTTCAGGTTTCCAACCTAGCTTGCTTATAGCTGCTTCAGGTCTCTGGAGAGCATTTCACTGTGCTCCACAGGGGCAGCCAGCGAAACTGCGTTGTTCAAGCTGCAAGAACAAAGCTGTGTGCAGCTCACTGCTGTGCTCTGTGGCATGCCCCTGGCAGGGGAGTTTTGCTGATAAAGCAGCAGCTGGTTTAAGTTCTTTCAGGGACTGACACGCAGCCCAGTCCCGTTCTGAAGTGTTAGGACTGCTGGGGGAACGATGTGTTTCCTAGCTGTTAAATAGTTAAAAGCTTCTCTTTCCTTCAGCTTTCAGAGGCATGTGGCATGTTTCTTGTCCTGACTTTTTGTGCATAAGGCTTTGATATGCAGCTGGAAATACCATGGAGCTAAGCCAGCCTTGGCTCATCGTTAGGTTTCTGTTAATCTGTCAGAACTAAATCTGTGCCACTGATTTCCCCCCACTCCCCCCCCCAGCCCCCAAAAGAAAAAAGTTCTTTGGGGTGTATCTGTTCCATGTCTGGTTATAAATGTTTTTGGAATATGAGAGAAAAGGATTATAAGGGGAGAAAGGAATCAAAAGCTACAAATTGTATGTGAAAACTGTTCTGTAAGAGCTTTCTGGAACTCTGAAATATTGTTTCTAATTCTGAGTATGTGTATGCCCTTTCACTGATCTGTGTTCTCGTTTTTTATGTGTTTGGACTAGGAATTGGGGTATAGCTATGTGGAGCTGAATGCCAGTGACACCCGCAGTAAGAACAGTCTAAAGGAAGTAGTTGCTGAATCGCTTAATAACACCAGCATCAAAGACTTCTGTTGTGGTATGTCTGTTGTTTGAAGGATTTTTGTTGTGTTGGGAGTTCGGTTACAGGAGGGACAGAACTTCCTTATTACACAACAGCGTTAGGAATTTAACTTGGTTATCACGTGGAGGGATCTGGCTCTAATAGGGATGGCTTCATTTAGTAAGCTTTCTACTTCACCTCCAATTGTAGAATTAAATCCTGCTATCCATAGAATCAGTTGTTAATCGGCACAAACTACTCAAGAACTCTGCAGTTGCTCTTCTGTTGCATGGGACTTATTTCTTGGAAGATGGCATGAGGTTATAGTCAGTTCTGTACTGTGAACATAGATTCATGTGATCAAGTGGCAGAGCAAGAGGTTCACCACCACCTCAGTTGTCTAGGATGGGCTTACCTAACCTATAAAGCATTGGGTAAAACTCAAGACCCTATTATATTCCCATCTCATTTTCTTGTCCATATTCATTTTCAGGCACATCCTCATCAGTTAGCGGGAAACATGTATTGATCATGGATGAAGTGGATGGTATGGCAGGCAATGAAGACAGAGGAGGGATTCAGGTGAAACTGCTATAGTTATTAGCTAATGCCATTGCTAAGAGTGCATACCATATACAGCACAAAATCTTTCAAGCCAGTCTGCTGTCTTCAACCCATGGTCCACAGAAAGTCTCTGTAGAGTACAGTTTATCTGACCTGTTTCAGAAGTCTCTCTTTGTGTAAGAAGAATTATGCATTGGTTGGGGGGGGGAGGGGTGGTGGAGAAAAGGCAATTCTGAAAAAGAAACCTGGAATGACGAACTTGAGTGTGTGCACTTCAGATCTCTATTCCTCAACAGGTGAGTTTATCCTCGGGTCTCTGCAGCTGACATCTACCTGCTGTGGGAGGTTTGTAATCTGCCTGGGACAGTTGCTCTCTTCAGTAGGCAGTAACACTGAATAAACAAGGTGCCATAGGCAGTATTACACTTTGTTCTCCTTAGCAGCTCCAGTTTTAGCTTCTGAAGGTTTCCTATGGTCACATGCAGTACTTTTGACAATAAAGGGCATACAGATCTTTAGCTCAGAACTGAATTTCACTTTCATCAGAGCAGGCAAAGTTTGTTCTGGTAAGCCTAATAATGCTGAAGCCTCAGGGTTGAGCTCTTTGGACGGGGAAGAGTTGATCTTTTTACTTCCTGCTTCTTCATGGTTTGTGGCAGGGTGCAGTCAGAAAGATGTGTGCTCCCTCTGGGCGCAGGCCAGGTCAAACTGGCCTTGGGACAAATGAATCTAGTTCTGCAGGTGGGCAGCTCTGCTCTGGACTTGATTTTAATTGCTTCATGAAGAATGGTCTAAACATGATTGCTAGAAGTGGATAGTGGAAGTGGGTAGACAGCAGGTGTATTGCAGCTGAATAGAATAGCAGGTGGAAAAAGTAGGTGAGGGGCTGGGTTTTCAGTGTGTGGAAACATGATTACAGTAGGAGGAGTTTTATAGACTTGCGTCTGTCAAGGGTCTGATTTAAGGCAGGGACTAATGCTGCCCGGTGTGACATTTTAAACATTCTCTGAGGTAACTAATGTAATTGTTGTAATGTGTTTAAATCACAGGAGCTGATTGGTTTGATTAGACACACAAAGATACCCATCATCTGTATGTGTAATGATCGAAACCATCCTAAAATTCGTTCCTTGGTGCACTACTGTTTTGATCTTCGTTTTCAGAGACCTCGTCTAGAACAGATTAAGGTAAGAAGGCTGTGCTGTACGGGCTGCACTGAATTACCATCAGTAACTTTTGTCTTCGTGTGGTGGAAGTTATACAGAATTGGAAACACCACTTAAAACTTAACAGATCACCTCAGTGAGTAACTCTGCTTTTCAAAATGGGTTGCCTGAGTTTTTCCTTCCCAAAGAATGAAGTGTCCCAAAGCCTTTCAGATTTAGAAGTCTATCTTAAATATATCCAAAGATTTTTTTAAAAGATGATGTACTTTTTTTTTTTTTTTTTTTACACCAATGACAAGGGGTGACTTAAGTTTGAGAGAAAATTTAAATATGATAATGCTCTTTCATAGATGTGTCAATGTGTTCTGTAGGGGGAAGAATTCATAGGAGTTCTCTAGTTGACGGTTTCTCAATTGTGCCTATTACAGGGTGCCATGATGTCTATTGCATTTAAAGAAGGTTTAAAAATTCCACCACCTGCTATGCAGGAGATAATCCTGGCAGCAAATCAGGACATCAGACAGGTCAGTGCCAATTCAGCATCAGTGTCCATTCAGAGAGCACGTCACGTACAAGTCCTTGACTTCAATGTAGTATTTGAACAGTATTATTTTTATGTATAGAGGTCAGGCTGTTTTCTACTCGAGTCTTCCATTTAAATGCTCTTATGCTACCAAACTGTCAATTTTGTTCTTTAGGTTTTACATAATCTTAATATGTGGTGTGCAAAAGATAAATCGTTGACTTATGATGAGGCTAAATCGGATGCCAGCAGAGCCAAAAAGGATATCAAACTGGTAAGCGTAAAATAGTGGATTGGCTTTTACAGTCGTATTCTGATATAATCACTAAGCTTTGTAAGCATCTTCTGAACTAAAGCGCTGATAGCGTAGATGCAGGGAGTTGTCAGACTTGCCACAAATAGTTGAAAAGCAGTAAATCCAGGACTGAGTATATATTTTGATGTACTTGTCTCTTACATAAGGTGCAATTATGAAGCTCATACTTCTCATCCCGAGTCCTCTATTTAGGAGATAATTCTCTTAATATTGGAAGTAAAACTCAATTCTTCAAACTGGTAAAGTACTAGGAAGGAAATACTGAACATTGAACTTTTACTGGTGAGTCCAGATATTGTTGGGTACTATCACTATAGTAATTTTGTTGATACTGTGCTGTGTCTTACTGTTTGTGTTGACCTGCAACCCACTGACTTCTTGAAATATCATTTACTTAGGGCCCTTTTGATGTTGTCCGGAAGGTTTTTGCTACTGGAGAGGAGGCTTCTCGTATGTCTCTTATAGACAAATCGGATCTTTTCTTCCATGATTATTCCCTAGCACCTCTCTTTGTCCAAGAGAACTATGTACATGTGAAACCAGCTGCTGCTGGGTGAGTTATTCCGTAGCCTAAATTGACATAGGCTTTCATGTCAGGGAGTAAAACTAGACTAAAACCTATCTGGAATATTTCTGCTTTGTAATACAGTCAGCTTTGTTTTTTTTTCCAGAGGAAATCTGAAAAAGCACTTGGTGCTCTTGAGTAGAGCAGCTGATAGTATATGTGATGGTGATATAGTGGACAAACAGATTCGTAGCAAGCAAAACTGGAGCCTTCTTCCAACACAGGTGAGCACTTGCCACTCATTTTACGTGCTTTATGGGTGTCCAGTGTAAAGGACTGACCCCTTGAAATTGACGTTTCAGTATAATTTTATGACCTATATAGTTCATACTTCACATAGCATTCTCTGCTCTTCTGGTGAGTAGAGCAGTTCCCCATATTTGTATTGTTGAACCCACTCTGTATCATGGAATTAAGTCTTTTGAAACTTTGACAAGCTTGGCCCTTCTTCATGAAGCAGAGGAGCACGTGGCACATATCACTTCTGACAGGCAGTTACAAACCTACTCGGTTTTATTTATGTGCTTCCTATCCCAGCCTCTCGCCAGGCCAGCATTTCTCCCAAAGCACAGAGAACTGAAGCTTCATCACTGTAACTTCTTTTAATGATCGCTGAAACATTGCCAAGACTTGTGCTTAAGGATTATGGTTGCCATTGGAAAACGTATCATAGATGAAGTTGGAAGGGACCTCTGGAGGTCATTTAGTCCACGCCCCTGCTTAGTGCAGGTCCAAACAGATAAGTTGCTTAGGAACTTACCTGGCTGTGTTTATGCAGGTTTGTGGTGTTCTTTAGAAACGTCTCCTTCACAGTCTCCATCTGCTGGAGACTACAGCACTTGTGTGAAGTCAGCTGTTGGTCTGACTGCACTCTAAAATGAGAAACGAACAGGCTTTTTTCTCTTTTCTTTTTCTTTTTTCTTTTCAAAAATGGCTTTTAAAACCCAGATAATTTCACAGCTATTTTGGAACATGGTAACAAATAGGGTGGTACAAGAGATGAAGCTGTAACCTAATAAAAGGGGTTGAACAGAAACGAGCAACTAAGAGTTCTCTTAAAACAGGCTGTTTCCACTGTGGAACTGTATCGACTACCCCTTTTCATGCGGACAAGTAGGGTAGTATGGCATGGTGTCAGCGAGCCTAATTCATTGTGGTTTGAGTTTGGCATGTGTGTTACTTTTTTCAGGCTATTTATGCAAGTGTTCTCCCGGGGGAGCTGATGAGAGGTTACATGTCCCAGTTTCCTGTCTTTCCCAGCTGGCTGGGGAAATTTTCATCCACAGGCAAACATGATCGTATCATTCAAGAACTGGCAATGCACATGAGTCTCAGGTAGTACTGACTTCCTCTTCTGGTTTATGTCAACACAGATATTTAGTTCTCCTGTAGCTCATTACCTGCCATTAATTCCTTGCTGTCCTTGGTACAAACTTAAGCATATATTCTGTGAATATCCTCGTATGTTGTTGGTGACACTTTGTTAGCACTTAATCTGAACAACAGTCAGACTGCAAAACACTTTTGGTACAGTCAGCAGTACTGTGACTTACCCCCCACCCCAGAGTTGTTATTTCTCAGTTAGGGATGTGTTGCCCCAGACTGGTGTTTGGATACCTTGCACCGGGTTATCCCTAATGCAGGTATGGCAAAAGAAACGGCACAGTACAACTTGCACTTAACTCTTAAGGCAGCTGATTATCTGTTTGCTGAGGGCCTACCTACAGGTTGCTTGCGTTTAGAAGCGAGTGGTGGTGATTGTACAAATTTACTTACTACTTTCAATTTGACAAAGAACCCAGATGTGCAAGAGGACAGTAAATATGGAGTATTTGTCATATTTGCGGGATGCGCTTGTCCAGCCCTTGAAAGACTTTGGAGCAGATGGTGTACAAGAAGCTATAACATTCATGGACTCTTACTGCTTGATGAAAGAAGATATTGAAAATATCATGGAAATAAGCATGTGGGGAGGCAAACCCAGTCCTTTTTCAAAGCTGGATCCCAAGGTAAAATTCACTAGTAAATTTCTTCTTTTTCTTCTCTATAACAAAATTCTAGAATAACAGCTGTCGTATGGATGGGCTGCCAGAAGGCTGAAGTTGGTGCAGCTGCCAATGAATAATTAACTGTAGTTTAATTAATGGTAGTCTTTGCAAATCAGATGTCAGACATACTACTGAGGGTTTTGGGGGTATGTCCTAAAAGATAGTCAGGCTGTGCTTCACTCAGGAGTCTTATACCTGTCGTTCCTGCTGTAAAGGATCACTGGGAGTCGGTGGTGTCTGGGGCACAGAAGTGGAACACAGAAGGGACAGGGAAAGCCGGTACCTTTCCAGAGGCAAGCTCCTGGCTATATGCTGTGTCACCTTCATGCATAGCACTGCCTTCCTTACCATCGTGTAAAGGAGGAGGGACACACAAGTGTATTTGTTACGGTTTGGGCACAGAATTAAGAGGCTGGCTGGCAGTTTGCATCTTTCACAGTCCAGCTAGACTGAACTGCCCAACCTGGGGGGGACTTTGTGTGGTGCTCCTCCAGTATCCAGCTAGTTCTCTTCAGTGGCTGGGACCCTCATCTGGTACAAGGTGAGCTTAAACTCAAGTCCCTGCTACAAACTAGGCAGGTGGGAGATCTGATCTCCCCCATGCTCAGGGAAAGAGAAGAATCTTCTCTGTTGTTAAGTTAAATCTACACTACTGTCAGGTGTTTAGCCCTAGTCCGAATAGGCTGCTGCAGTGTGGCAGGTGCTCGGTGCTGCTGAGGGTGGCTTTGGTGTAAGTGACTTGGATCAGTGGCAGCAGAACTACAGCGCTGAAATTATTGGAGGCCAAAGTGAGAAGCATCTGAAGATGCACACTCCCACCTGAGGATTATGTGGGACTCGCTTAAAATGAGCCTTCGCCATACAGCTCTTAGATGCTTTCTCTTCCCTTTTGAGATAGCGTCCTCTTCTACAAATCTTTGGTCACATCTTCCCGAAGGAAAGATGACGTGGAATCTCTAGCCAAGAGTTGGTTAGCTAACAATCTACGGCTCCTAAGCTGATGCTCAGTGTTTCCTTTTCAACCTAACAGGTCAAAGCAGCTTTTACACGTGCCTACAACAAAGAGGCACATCTCACTCCATATTCACTTAATTCTGTCAAGACATCTAAAAGGCAGTCAGGATCTGCGGTAACCTTAGAACTGAATGAAGACTTGCATGTGGAAGAGATCCAGTCTGATGAGGATGAGCAAGATACTGTTGAAAGTGATGCAATGATTAAGGTGACTTAGTTTTACCTCAGTGTTAAACTACTGCACTGACCTGTTTCCTCTGAGTTACCTTTCTGGGACTTGTAACATCATCTGAACTAAAAAAAAAAAATAAATTACAAAAATCACAGTAGATATAAAATACATCATCTTTCAGCTTTTAAATTTGTAACTAGTAGCTGTATGAAAAATTCTTATTTCCATCCATCGTCTTCTGCTTGAACATTGGACCAAAGTGAGACATCACTGTAAACTCATGAATGCTGCATCCAATTCCAAAACTTGGTAGTATTTTAGGTGTGTTGGTGGGGACGGTGCCATTGGTAAGGAGCAGCCACAGGTCTCTGCTTGTGGTTAACACAGATGGCAATTCCAGTAATAGCCTTTGTACATATTGCCAAATCGGGGAACTGTGGTCAGCCCTTAAGACTGAGTATTGTAGAGTCTGTACTCTCCATGGCATTTAAAAACTTGATACCTGAAAGAGGAGGAGCAGAAAAGAGATGGCTTTTTCTTTTAACACTGGTTGGATTTTGACTTATGCTTTTGTCAGGTTGCAGTTAGGTATTAAACTGTCTGTATATTCTGTTTGTAGCAAAAAAAGGCAAAGTCTTCCAAGCTGCCAAAAAGAGAGAAGAATGAAGAAACAACAAAAAAAGAAGGGAAAAGGAAAGAGAAAACAAGACATTAACCAGAATAAAATCTTGCTCTGGATGCGGCTTTGCTTATCTAACTTCTGGCAGGAACATGAATCGGATCCAGTGCTGGAGCTGGGAAAGTACAACCAGTGTGTTGAAAATGCTCCTCTTATAGAGGTGATGTAGCTACTGTACTCTCTCACTATGCTGTGCTGTACTTACTCTTTAACGTGCTACGACGTTATCCTTGTGCAACAAACACCAGGGTGCATGAACGTGATGAAAATGGGATGTTTAGTTACCTGGTGTTTATGCTAAGTCTTCCTAGGACTTAACTACTTTTTTTTTTTTTTTTTTTTAAATACATCCCCTGACATTGTGCGGCGTGAACTCTTGTAAATAGTACGTGATGCAAAAAAAACCCCCAGCCCTAAATTGCATATTTGTACATTATAGAAATCAAGCAGTGTATAAAATTACAATAAAACGTTTCATAGGAGAGTTTTCTAAAGTTCTGGTTAAGTTCATGGAGTGTCTGTCTCTCTCTCTAGGTTCTGGCTTTTCTTCATGTACAGGATGTGGTGTTACCCTTTTTCTACAACTTCCCTTTTGTTCAGTTACAGACACAGAAACGCAGTGAGGGATTTAGTTTCAAAACTTGAGGAGCCTGTGCTTGTATGAGTTGTATCTTTAATCGAACCCAGAAAGGAATACTTAAGAAATGTTTAATAAAATAGTCATAAAAGTTCAGAACTGATGTTGAAAAAGAGAACACTAGGGGTTTTTTTGCCACTGACATACCCCGGAATGCCCCTTGGTTTGTCTTTGGTGCAGATAAAAATGCAAATTTTGCTTGGTAATAAGAATTATCAATCGGTTTTATTACTATAATAAATCAAAGTACAAAATTTATCAAAAGTTAAATATTTACAGGCTATCACAAAATAGAAGTGACATGGTTGTTATTAAATCCTAGTGGGGAAAAGATGTGTAACATAGGGCTTTCCTTGCTGCTTGCCAGACAACACGTGCAGTTCTGAAAATAAACAGAGGTGGTTAGTCATATCCCAAGATACAAAGACTGCGATAGCAAACTACAAGGTTTTCTCAGACTGGAAAAAAATTATAACAAAATAAGGTTATTGTGGTATATATCACTTATAGTATCACTTGTGTGTTACTGTGACTTATAGCTAAGTTTTCACGTAAGGTGTTTGCATTAGTAAATCTGCCTTCAAAAGTCAAAATTAATGAGGAGTTCTAACTCATTTCCAGTTAATGTTCCTTGAACAAAACTGAAATCTTGGATCTAAGTGTGTGGTATAGACAGAGCAGTGGTCTCACTCTTTGAGATGTGAGTATTTCAAGCCAATAGTATGTTGCTGTTATCCTGTGATATATTCTTATATTCGGTTAAACATAAGATGCTAAGATCATGTAACCTGCATTTTAGATCTGCTCCTTCCATTTAGCATCTCTCTCTCTTCCTTACTGAGAGATCTGTAGAAGGTTTTGATGATGCAGAGATCTTCAAACTGTTCTCTGTGCTACTAAAGTGCATCTAGTGTTCAGGAACGTGTTCCAATGCAGAACGTGTTGCAGATGATAATGTGATCATAAAGGTAAACTGGTTTAAAGCCTTAAAACTGGAATGATTTAACAACCAGGTTAGTTGCAGTAGCAAAACCTACTGGTGTTTGCATGCCTGAGGGCAAAAAGTGATACAGCTGGGCCTCAGTTATCTGTCAGTTAGATGCTTGAACAGTGCATTGCCCTTGCTGGGAAAACTCCCGCTGTCCTCTAGACTGAGCCCTGTTAAGTAAAAAAATACCGGCTCTAGCACATACCTGAGTTTATTGGTTCCCATCTTCTGGTTTGAGGTACTGTGTGCAATCATTTATTTTCTTAAGATGAACAATGTTAATCCTTTCAGAACACATCGGACATATGTTTTCAGTCTGTAACATGCTGTTTTAAAAGAAGGGAGGCTGGTCAAATGATAATTCTAACATTTTCCAGAGGAACGGCTGGGCCTGAGGCAGAATGCGTTAGAGCAAAGCTCGGACCTGCACTGTGTAACACAGAGGCCAGAGCAACAGCTGCTTCTGTCTAGGTGAAGCAAAGGTTGGTTGGTTTGTTTCTAACATTTGAGAACTAGCACAACAGGAAGGCTGCTGCTGTTTGCATGGGCATGAGGAAAATTTGGCAAATAAAACAAACACAAAGGAGCTTGGGCTAGGACGTGAAGTTTCTGCAGCTTCACAGGTCCTGACATCTGAACAGAGCTATGCACTCCCCTTCTCACACAGATGGTTATTGGGTCAAGAAATTATTGCTACCTTGGTCTGTACCCAATACAGTGTGTATTATTTTGTTTTGGTGACTGCTGCCTGTGTTCTCCCCTGCCCCCATACCTTCTTCCTGGAAAGAGCTGAGAACTTACACCAGCCCCCCCTCCATCTTCATTGCTGTTCCTGTTGTTGGAGCCCTGCATCCCTGGGCAAGTTCTTTATTTTTGGTCCACTTTGAAGCAATGTTCTGTGACTGTTAGGTGAAACTACCAAGCAAGGGGGATTCCTCTTCCAGCCCAGCTGTTACACGTTTTTAGTACCGAATGAAACAGTTTGCTAAGATATGAACAACACTGACACCATTGGAATCCTGCAATAGGGAAAAAAAAAATCCCAACTTACTTCTTGAATTCTGAATAGAGGGCAGGAAAGTCACAGTGGGGGCAGACTGTCCAGTCATCTCGTACCATATGCCGACCCTGCGTGCAAAAGCCACAAGTAATTAAATGGCATGTCCTGTCCTCGTATGCTGGGCATTGGGTTTTGTACCTGTTACTGTGAAAAAGTCTCAGCAACTGAGTTCTAAAAATCTTGAGGAATTAAAAGCCCACAATGGTAATAGTGTTACTGTAGTTTGATTACTGTGTAAATTCTGTAACTAGAAAAGCAGCTCTCCATGAGATGGTGTTTTCATTATATTTGCATTCCTCTTTTAAGAAAAGAAATGCAAGACTGTATTGAATTACCACTTGTAAAATTCTTTTAGTTTGGCAATTCTAGAATGTTACTGTAGATCTATGTCTAGAGATGTGCATAAATCTACTGGGATTTCTGGTGTTGCATATGACATTCAAAAAACACCCCCAAAGCCACATCACATGAGCCCAGGAGCTCGCATTCAATGCTGTCATGTTTGTGAGCATACTGACTGCCTGGCACTCGCCTCTTTAAACAGAAATGATTTCCTCTTTTTATTTTGGGTATGGTTTACTAATTTGCTTTTGACAAAGTATTCATATGTACCTTTTCAATACTATAAAAACACAACAGCACCTTGAACTATATTGAGAGATTTATGCTCTAATACAATATTCAACAGTATGCTGTTTTGACACTCTTGTAAGGTATTTGAAAATGCTGCATTCCTAATGATGTTACAGATACCTGTGATGTAAATGAACTATAACCAAGCTGGAGCCTAAATAAATATATGAAGTAAATATACATGAATATGTACAACTATGTTTGGCACATAAAGCTACATTTAAAAGCCTTGGTGTTTTTTTTCCCTTAAGATACTACTTCTGAAATATACCAGTCATCTTACTCTGCTAAACCAAGAGTAAAAAAAGGAGGTAATTGCTACTAGTATTTTTTGTAAGACTTAATTCTTTAGTTTTAATAAAACTCCAACATTTGATTCCTGCTCAAGTAAAGTTTGATTTTTCTGTAAGTCTAGTCTGACAAATCACTTGAACCTAGTGAAAATAAAGCATTAGTTATAGAGTAGCTAGATTTTGTAGTGATGCTAGTAACAGCAGGACACATGGCTTTTCCACTGGGCAATGTATCCCATCCATACCTTTCCCTACACTCTAAAGTATCCTGAAACAAAAATGTTAGAACTTCTTATTCCTGTAAGGATCAGTAATGTAAGAAATGCTAAGGTCACTGGCTGAACCATTGCTTAACCCTGGAAGTGCCTAAAAATTCTGTTTGTTACATTCTGGGCATTCCCCAAAATGGATTTTTGAAGTGTGGTGGGGTTTTTTGGGTTTTTATTTGAAGTCTCAGCAGCCTGGAGTTCAGGGGAGGAGAGCTGTGCCCTCCACAAGCTCCTGTACATGGAAGAAGACGGGGATTTCCATTGCTGCTGTTACTGCTCTCAGCCCTGGAGCACCTGAGCAAAGGGCTAGCTTGGGAAGGCACGAGCACCAGCAGCACCATCCTGCCCGGGGGTTCTCCCGGGTGCACCAACAGCACCAAACGTGCGTGCGGCGGATGTTCAGGGGAGTCCTGGTGCACGCTCTGCCTTCTCAGGAAGCTGATGTCATCCAGAACTACTTCGTGATCTTACTGTCACCCTTAAGTGCCCGCAACTTAGAGTGTCCTTAGTTGCCACCTACATGATAGTTAAAGACGTTTTCTACTTACTTGGAAACAGCTTGGAAAAAAACAACCAACAAACCCAGAAAAACATCTAGCTTGAATCTACTAGCAAACCAAAGATGTTCACATGAACTTATTTTTAGAAGGAAAGAAAAGCTTTGCGTTCGTTCTCACACAGCAGATACTCACAGTTGCAATACAGTACGGGAGATTGTTTTTACAGCCAGGACACAGAAGTTCGCACTCTGGGAGCTGGAATGCACAGTACGGACAGGCTGTTGTTGGCTCTTCTGTCTCTGTTGTGTCTGGACGTCTACAAGTAAGATACAAATGTGAATAAAAAAACTCAAGCACTTTGAACTTGAACAAATAGGTTTTACAATGCCTTTGCTATTTAGCAAGTGTTTTTCCTTTGCGTTACTTGCCTAGCTTCCAGTTGCTATTTTGTATTCTACCAGCGAATTCCTTTTAACTACCACCCAAGGCTTCATCACAGTTATGTAAAAACTCAGAAACAGGTCCTTTGCCATCTAATTTGAAACAACATTTTCAAAGCCTTAGCATCATAATACTTTGAATGCTTTCAAAACTCACAGTCCATAGGTATAGAATACAACAAAGCTGTGGTTTCTCTATTTCAGTGTTTTTCTGTGGCAGGCGTGACCACAAAGAACTGAAGTAACAAGAAATAAAACTGGCATCCTGGTAGGACTATACAGCTTGTAGCTCTGCCTTTCACAGGCTTGTTTTCATCCCCCGTCTCCATCCAGACATCATGGCACCTAGGTTAAGGGCAGGGGAGGGGAAGACTTTTTTCCAGATTTCTTATGTGACCTTAACATTTAATCTTCTATGGAACATTTATAGATGAAGAGTTTAGATTCACTTAGCGTATTTTCCAATGAGAGGATACATCCTTTCTAGTGTTTAGCCTAGTAACCTTGGAGACAATTAGATGGCTTCCTTAGTTATCTCGATACTTTGTAGAAAGCCTAATTTCTCATTTTATTAGCCTTGGCATGTATGTTTCCCTCACAATGGTCTGTTCCTTTGTCTCCACTTACAAAATCTGCGGTATGGATAAACATGATAGATTAAGAACGAGTCAACATGGCTTTTAGCATTGATGGCATCTTTTAGAAGCTTACTGGAATGTTCTAGAAATATTAACAAGCAGGTAATAAGGAAGACCTCTGCATGAATTTTAAAAAAATGGTTAAAAGATACTAAAAAGAATAGGATAAACAGTTCTGACAGTACATATCTGTGGTAACCTACTGCTGTTCTGCATGCTCATAAAACACAAGTGAAAATAATGTCATGCCACGGCTTGTATATAATATCCAGACCGATATGGGCCAGAGGCAGCTTCAAAGAATTCCAGAACTTTGTGACAAGAAAACACAAGGGTGGGGGGGAAGCCAAAGCAAGGCCTGTTGGAAAAGTTTCCATGTATAAGATGATGGACTCTGAACTGCTGTGGCATAGGAGCAGGACCTTGCAATTATAATACATGCTATGAAAACATCAGCTTGCTTTAACAACAGCCAAAGCAAATCAAATTGGGTGGAAGACAGCATCATTCTTCTACTACATAAATCCATGGGTTGCCTGCATCTTAAATACAATGTATAGTTTGGGTCCTGCCTCCCCCAAAAAGGTTGTAAAAGAGTTTCAGAGAAAGGATGTAAGAATCAGTATCCATAAAAGAACAGCTATGTAAGCTGAGACTCTTCAGGTCCTGAAAAGATATGATTGATTGGTAGAGGAGAAATTAAATAACTAGCTAACTAAATAAATAACCCCCAGAGAGCTATAAAATCGTAAGTGACACACAAAAGGCTAGATCTCTCCCAAGTGGAAAACTACGAGGCATTACATTAAAGTAGCTAGGGACCAGTCTTGACACAATAGAACTTCCTGTCACAGGAGTCACCTGTCACTAAAAATTTACATGGCTTCAAGCAGAGATACTGGATAAGCTCACAGAGCACTTGTTGCAAGTAGCCTTTGTGCATAAAACAGCGTTGTCAGCTCAAGGCTGCTTGTGAATAAGCATTCTGCGTAAATCACAGGTAACAGGAACTCTGGACGCTTGTGCCTAGATAAGTACCAAAGAACCAGTTTAAACTAACACCCTTTGCAACATTTTGAGGCCAAAAGATTGATGAGCCAACTCATAACCATATACGGACAGGGTTCATGGCAAGGACACCTCTTCAATAACCACTAGGGACCACCAGAGACCGGCAAATACCCCACGAAGACCCCATAAAGACCTTGACCGCATGTGTAATAAGTAATCAGTTCCAAGGAACGGAACAAATATGCATAGTTATTCCAGGAAACTTAATACACATGTATAAATTTGGGGAATGTAAGTACGGATCGATGCCATGCATGGCACGCACGACAGGAGGAGCGATCCCCCATGCATCCAGCACTGCAATAAAGAATGCCTGCTTCTCAAAACTACATTGGGGTTAAGAAGTTTATTCTCAATTCTGGTGACAAGCTTAGACTTAATAATTACCTTAAAACACCCATATGGGCTCAGCAAGTCCCTGAGCCTCAAAATGGTTACAGGCTTGTAGAATAAATAAGAAAAGCATTACATATGCTTGCCCTGCTCTTACACACTCACCTCTGCTTCCTCCTCTGGCAGAAAATATTGGCTAGGATCTATCAAAACAGAACTTCAGATAAGGAAGAAAATGTCAAGAATCCATCTATTTTATTTGCCCTTCCGTTCTTTATCTTAGGCATTTATTCAGTAGTCTAGATCACAGAAGAGCACACTGCTGATGCTGTAGTAGGTAACAGTTTACATGTACATTCCTAACTAGAGAACAACTAAAGCTGTATGGCTGCACTTGGGTCTGCATGGACAAGATGGAAAATGTTACTGCTGGTTAGGAACCATTTTACATGCACGTTGTGTTGAAGGTTTATTGCATCCAAGGGAACAGAAGAGCCTATCATCTTCAGAGAAGGGGGGAAATGGCTCCTAGCCTTCCAAATTTGAGACAGTGAAATAACAAGAAAACAGGATAAAGCCCATAGACTTTATGAGCAAAAATAAAGCCTTGACATTGTGTACATCCGAAAGTACAGATTAACACAGCTCACCTGACCATTGCTTCAATTTTCTTTTTGTATTTAGTATCTATTTTATTACGATACTCAGGTCTCATCAACATAGCAGCGAAACTGAAGGCTGAATTCTTCAATCCTGCTCTATGACACTCAATTACAGCTGAAGTCAAAATTGGCACAATGTCTGTAATGGAATGAAACAATGATGTCAAATGTTTATTTACCAATATTAATGTTGAAAGCCTTTGAGATAATAGACTAAAAAGGTACTGATGAAAAATGATAGTATTTTTCTTCTTCCTCATGGCACACAGTGGCACAACTTGTGCAATTCCTGTAACCAGACACAAGAAAATCCTGGTTTCACCTCTCACTGCCTTGCATTCCTGAAGCTCAGCATGGCAGCAGGAATGTTTTTGATTATAACCATTTCTCCCAAACCTGGTCTGCACTGTTTAGAGTCTACATGTTAGTCTGCATTTTCCACGTACTCAAGAAGTATTTTAAAAAAAAGATCGATTAAGATTTTGTGATAAAGTCACAGAACCAATCCGTTCATCACATACAATCCTGAGACTCTATGTGTGGTTCAGGCAGCTCGGTACTGCAGTTACGGTGGGTGAGGACAGATTAAACTGCTGGTGAGGAAC
The DNA here is from genome assembly GCA_034782735.1 of Sagittarius serpentarius. Taxonomy (NCBI): domain Eukaryota; kingdom Metazoa; phylum Chordata; class Aves; order Accipitriformes; family Sagittariidae; genus Sagittarius; species Sagittarius serpentarius. The sequence continues at coordinate 22,193,385 of JAVKLA010000053.1, forward strand.
CCAGCCTGGAGGCCGTGTATCAAAAAGCTATCCTGTGGAGGATGGCAGAGCGCACTGTGTATTTACACTCAGCCGTGTGCCCTACAGGATCATAGGAGGAAAATGTACCTTCTAATGCAATGATTAATGAATCATCCTGTAGAGCACAGCACACTCTATGCTGTCAGCACTTACGTGACGGGAACTTGCTGATGTTGTTGGCTACACGTATAAGCATACGTGCTCCCTTCATGTGATCACCACGTCTCACGTGAGTCTGGAATACGACAAACATATTGAATTAACTGCACCTTTTAGAGAGTAATTCCTGCAGCCTGTTCTTGGCGCTCATCCTTCTGGGAGCTGCACGCCCACGGCTCTTGCAGGAAAACGAGCGGAGGTGTATCACGCACTAGAGGAAGGACCAGAGACTTTATAGTGGCTCGTTCCCAGAACAGTCTTTCTGGCCTTCAGCCCACTATTTGCCTGCTCTTGCCTCACTGCTGCTGGTAAAGAGGAAGGCCAGAAGCTGGCTGCAGGCTGAACGGATATCCTGATGGGCCATGGGTTAACTACTAGACATCATTCGAGCCCCTCTGCTTAATTTCATTTACAGAAAAGCAGTGATCTGCTTATGGATGACAATAATAAATGATTAATAATTGTACTAGTAGCATAATATTTGCAAGTATGAATGCAAAAGAAATACAGGAAGCCATATGTAGATTGTTAATTATTCCGTATTTAAAAAAAGAATATGCTAATCAAAGAGGCAGAAACAACCATGGATTGTCCTCCTGAAGCTTGCTGTTAGCATGCACTTGGATTTTGTGATACAACCTAGATGACAATGTAATTTATGTATACAGAGCATCCATACATACGGTTCAATAAATCAGAGACTGTGCAACTTACGCATAAATTCAGTTTCTCAATTCTTTACCTTCACTAAAATATAGCTGTGTAGAATCATAAGGTTTGTAGCCATCTCAGAAGGAATTTTAATCTTCTGGGTCTTTAACTCTGAATACATACTGAAAAGAACATCATGTGCATTTCGGTAGTTTCCTTAAAAACAAACAACAATGAACAGCAAATTTAATTTTTCATACCAGTTTCTTTACTAATGACATATATGGAAGTTGAACAGCAAGTTATGTTGGTTCTTAGAGAAAACCTTTGCATGACAATTTCTTTGTAAAGTCACAAGCAGTTGCTTGTCACAGTGTCCTAAACAGTATTAGCCAGGGAGTTAAATAAGAATAAAAATTACACTTGGAGAAGTCATCTAAACAGTAGCAAAATACGTATGTGGATTACAATTTCATATAATGAAACTTTAAAAATGGAAGATGCTGTATCCAATACACTGCTTCCACAATAAAGAGGAAAAAAGGTATTTTTAGAGCATTTAGAGATGTTATTTATTTTTGTTCTTCAATGTCAGATATTCAAAAGCTGTTGTTTAAATGTTAATTTAACATACTTTTACTTCATCATTTGCTTTGGCAACTCCTTGCCCCTACAACCAAACAAACTCAAAACCTGTCAGAGAGATAATTAAAATTTGAATGTTAATTCAAATGATACAATATCTTAGCTAGTTATTTGTTCTTGCTTTGTTTTGTTTTTTTGTTTGTTTTTACATTATTACATTACATTATTAGAGTGTACTCTTTGCAGTTGGAGGCATTTAAAGCAAATTTCAGATTCAGTTATTTCAGCAAACTTTTTTCCTCTCTCTCTCTCTTTCTCTATCAGCAAATGTTTTTACTCTATAGAGCAATTTATTATGTGCTGTTATACACTACAACTGAATCAGCCTGTGGAATTTGTGTGAGGCAGCTAAATATCACTCCAGAATTAGTCGCTGGAAAACATCATTAATTTTTCATGCTGTGTTACCGACCCTCAGTATAATATCATCAGTCTTAAAGCCATGTGATTACATAAAAACAGATTAAAGGAAAATTGCATGTAAAATGGCATACCCAAAGGAAAATACCGAACACTATGACTTAAATATTATTTTTAAATTGATTTTTAAGGAAAGAACAAACTATATTGGTGTAAACGTCAGAATCAAACTCACTGAAATCTCCTGAAGGAAGAGGGGAACAATCTAAAACTGTGCCTCTGCGGAGGAAACAGTTACTGCAAGATTGGTGACTTTAATGAGAAAAACATTGTGCTTATTATTACACTGTTGCAGAACACATCTATACTGTTAGGGAATATGAAATACAGTATGGGATACTGCATTTTAGATATAAGTTTTCAGATTCAGAGAGGCTAGTAAATATTTAAACCCTTGAGCCTTTACATTTCCTGCTTACATAATTAGCACAAATGCATTATTCATTGCTATGATGAACTGGGAGATCATGCTTGCCAAGAGTTTAAGAGATTTTTCCACTCCTTAGCCCAATGCTGAGGAGCAGCCCATGAATGTTAATTTGCCTGGGCTGTTCCCGAGGCTGCTGTTCTTCCTTTATAGATATTTTTCTTAACTTACTTGAAATGAAAAGCAAGCAGCGTTATGATAGGGCTGTTGCCATGGCTACAGAGGAAAGTGAATAATGGAGGCGATAGCTATTTTGCTTTTAGCCCTGTCTCTTCTTACTACTTTTTTATGTTTCTAACTTCAGCTACCTATTACAGGGGAAAACAAGGCTTAAGTAAGCAGGTGTCTGATCATTTACCAGAAATCATCTCCTGTGCACATCTCTCACTGAGAAAAAACATGTGCAAAGACTAAAGAATCAGTATCCAAGCCGGAAACTGCATCTAGAAGCTGCAATTCTAAGGTCTGTGATATACAGAAAAGTAAAGTTGCAGGCAATCTTAATCAGTGTGTTTACTTGAATGTAATAAGGAATGCAGGTATTTTCTACAATTTTCTTTTCTTCCAACATTTAATATACAGGTGTAAGTCCCAACCTTTTCACAAAGGCTACTTCAAATTCAAAATTAAACTTGAATATAATTAAAAGCACTGATACATGTCTTTTCTAAGTATAATCCTATATAAATAACAGTACCCTAAGTACCACAAGGATGTAGTGTCAGAGATGCTGTCACATCAAAGAAAACAGACTTACCTGAACATTGCTCCTCCCTGGCAATTATTACAGCAGTTCTGGCAGCTTCTCTGTATTGCTTTAGTGCCATGTATAAGCGGAATAGGTACTTGGCATCCTTAATTAAATCATACAAAAGCAGTTAATGCTAACTGAATACATACTGCTGTATTCCCTTTCTTTACTTGCTCATCCCACCGCCACATTCTTTAAAGCAAGCAGACAAGCTGGCTTGTTTTGTGAAGAGCTCTTTGTTTCAATGTGCTTCAGCCACACCACATTCACCTGCAAGTTTTGGCCATTAGTACAGTCAGATAAACACCCACGTTGAGGTCCCTGACTGAGCTGTGGCAGTTAGTTGCCAAGTCCTGTCAATACGGACGCAGAAAGCCACAGACTGTTAGGCACACAGAGAGTCGTACAGGTGGAAACCCAACAACTTCAGACATGTAAGCATTTATGGTGTCAGAAAAGAACCAAAGGGTTCCTTTTAGAAATTTGAATCTTGCTAGAAATGTTTAAATTGTGTTAGGGATCTAGATGCAAACACTGCTTAGTGTGGATAAGGATGAGAAAATTTGACCATTAAAGAGTGTATTGTTCTGGGACCAGATGGTAGACATCCAAGACAGCTAAAAAATTGAAAATTAAGGGGACAATCAGCTAACAAAAGGCATAAAATGTATAATTTGCTGTACTATGTACTTTTGATACACTACATGATTCAGGAATGGCAAATGTAGCAAAGGGTTCACCCAAGAACGGGCAATTCAACAGCAGGAAAATTAGTGAAATAATTTAAAATCAGAATTTAAAAAAAGCAAGATGGCAGTATTGAAGAAAACAAACATAAGAACATGAGTTTTATTTTTGTAAAGTGTACTCAAATTTCTAGCAGACTAGTTAAAAAAAAAAGAAATCAACAAGAGAAAAGAGAATTGGTCTTTCATAAGGATTTTGAAAAAATCCTCAAAAGAGATCATGCCTAAAAATACAGCTAAAATACAAAATAAAATGACCTTGCTTATGATGAAAAGGAACTATTAAGAGAAAAAAAACCAAACCTGGACTAGTGTCACTATTTTATATCTTTAGCAGTGATTTCTAAAATGGGATCAATAAAAAGTAAAGTCTGTACATGATAGTCTTTTAACTAGTAAATCAAGATTAAATTAAACTGAAATATTGTATATAATGGTATGGTTCCAACTTAAAATATACAAATCAGGAAAAAAAAGACACTGGTAGCTTTATAGACAGCTTAGCAAAAAGCCAAGCCAACTAATTCTGCAATATTAGTAGTAAAACCAAACATTTACAATGTGCATTCTATGTTAAAATGGTATAAAAATGTCTTTAAAAAGAACGGTATTAATCATGTTGTGCTGTTCTCTGGAATACTGTGTAGGTTTTGTAAGTAAGTCTCAAACACATAGCAAAAAAAGCAGAAATTCAAAGAAACAGAAATATGAAAGATATAAAGACATTTCCTTATAAAGAAGACTGCAAAGATTAACTCCCTGCTTGAGAGGCAAGGAAAAAAATGACAAAAAAATCACAGAAATAAAAGCAAGAGAGAAAGACTGGCACACAGAAAGAAAAAAGGCAAGTCAAATTCTTCTTTTTAACTCGCAATATAAGGAGAAACATTAAATGACCAAAAGTAATTTTTTAAACTGATGATGGAGCAGAATTTTAAGTAACACATCAAAAGACTGAACATTGTAAGAACCAGAATTAAAAATAATGAAATAGTTATCTGGCTAATAAAGTAACCACAACTACTTATATCAGTGGATATTATTTATCCACTGTAAACTGCCTTAAAAAGGAAAATTGCTATTCCCTGAGTGGGGTAAACCAAAAATTACTATGAATGGTAGGTTATGATGTATTTCTTCCCAACTTCTGACACCTCCTAATGACCACAGGCAGCTGTTCCACTGCTGACAGCAGAAGGATGCACTCCTTCCCCAACCAGGCTGCTTCTCCTTTTTTTCCTGCTGCAGCAGGAGAAAGACCCTGTCCCAGGATGGACCAGTGGTCTTATACGGTATTTGCCATTTCCCTAATTATATTTTACTTAACTCATATATTTAAATGACTTACACGGCAGCCATATATAGAAAAAATACAAAAGTAGAAGGCATTTAAGAAAAATTAGTCTCATGTTTTACTTTCATATTCTTACCTTTGAAGTCAGCCATTTTAAAAGCAAAAAATGCAGGAAGGAATTTTCAACTGACAACACATTTCCTAAGGTCTTTGGAAAAAATTATTATTGCAGTCTAACTGATCTTAATATTAGATAGCCATGATTTTAATTTAGTTTAGCTTTTTAAAACACATGTACTTAGAAAATACGCACACAGAAAACAGCAGAACCTTGCTAGTTAACACTCCCTGAAAAATTACTAAAGAACATGTGACAAATTAAGAATCTTTACATGTTAAAGTTAACAAATACAATAGTTGATTTAATACATTTAAGAAATAGTTTATAATTAGTCAGACAATAGTGTAGCAAAATTTTGGTAAGCATAATAATTTTGCTAATATGGTACTTCACTAAAATGCCACATAATTGTTGGCTGCGAAAGATGTAAAACAATCAGGCTGCTGTGAGCGATAATCTGGTTTGAAGATCAATGCTTGAAAGGATTAGCAAATTTCTGCTGCATGGCTACTTTAAGTTCACTCTTACTTTCAGCTTTACAAAAATACCACCACATAAAAGCTGCTATTCTCTAAAAACAACCCCATTTGCTTGATCATTTCAAAACCACTGTTTCCAAAGCATAATAAGGATAAAGATGAATTGTTTTTTAAGTAGATTTTTAAAACAAGTATACATGATTTGATAAAGTAAAATTTTGTTACTCACAGAGAGAGACTATGGCAGATTGGATTAAAGCATTCAGAAGAACAAGACAGCGCTTTTAAACAAGGAAAAGAAAGCTCCACATTGAAGTTCAAAAAAAAGTTAAATATGGCAATTATGGCATTCACAAAATTCCTAAGTGTTTTCTAAAATCTTTAGAACCTTTTCACTACGGAGATCATACTGTAGCTCACTTCCCTTATCCAGTCCTATGCACTTCTTTCAACCAGGTGAGTAGGCTGCTGCTCTTAGACAAGAGACTGGATGCTACAGTTTCTGTCCACCCAACTTTCAGTACAAGTATGAAATTACTTTTGTTTACACTGATGCTGCACAGATTTTTCATCTAATGCCTCCAACAGCTGCATTCTCTTCTGGTCTATTGCAGTTGAATTTCATTTGTTTCACTATGTTTTGCTTCTCTCATAATTTTATTAATGTTCACATTTCAAATTACAGGTAAATAATAAGAGGCAAATAACAGACAGAGGGGGGTTGTTTTTTTTTTTTTTTTAATTAATTTTATAAAAGCAAAGTTGGCTTGGCCATCAACTGTCCAGTGTCTTTGAGTCTAAAATATCAAACCCTTAATCCCTAGGCACCATACAAAGAGGAAAAAGACAGAATTTCTAATCTCCCAACAAAACCATAAACCACAGCTATAATATTAGGGGTGAAATAAACTTACTGCACTAAGACCATGTCCACTCCATCGTTACCAAACCTTATTCTCCTCAGTATGGCAGAACTCATTCTTCCATACATGTAATTTTGCACCTGACTGTATTTACTGTGAGTTTGTACGAGACCTTAAATTCCTCGACTAAGGAATTAATTGCAGACTGCAATGTCCGCACCCGAGGTCTGGTTTTCACAGTGGAAAAACACGGGTGCAGCGCCACGTAGCTCACATTCAAGCTGTGCTGTAACAGGCAGTAAACCTGAAGTGGCTCAGCCACTTCGTTCCGTGAACTCAAGCTCAAATATGACTGAATGTACCAGAAGCTCTATGGACATCAAAGACAAAAATAGACTGTGAAGCCTGTTTTTCTATAGCTCAAACTCAGAGAAACCAGATAGCCCATCAGCAGTCACTCTGAAAAAAAGCCATTTGTCATCTTAACCTCAAATGCTGCTGTTCTGATGTCTAACATCATATTTACAGTGGACATTTTTAATCTGTCTTGGGAAAAAAAAAATCATACCAATGGAACATGGTCAAAATATACTTCTTGTATTGTGTATATAGCACAGATCTAATCTATGTTCTGCTTAGCTTGTGAACGATCCTCTTCTTTTATTACCAAACCTATGGCATCGGCAACTAATACACAAAAATCTGTCAGCAAGTATCTGCCAACTCCAGAGAAAAAGATGAAATTGTCTACCAGTCTGCCAAAAGCTTTTTATTATACCCAATGAATGGTTTGCTTTTAACAAAGGAGCAGGAAACCCAGAAGAAAGGGTAATAGTCCTTTCTAAATATTATTAATTGATCATGTGACATTAAAAGAAGCCTTATAGCACAGAACACCTCTTATCTCACAAAGCACTTCCTAAATAGTAGAAAAGAAAAAAATGTAAGGTTCTAAGGATCCAAAGAAGATTTTCCATGACAATGATGAGCGAAAACATAAAAATCAGTGTCCACGGTATTTTATTCTCTTCTAATATTGTTAATCAAACTTCCACATCAGGAAGGTCTGTCACAAAAAATCTTCAAATGTGCTTCCTGTATTTTTAAATTTTCTATCATAAATTAAATACATAATTTCATTCTCCAACACAGAACAGAAACTCTGCGTTTTAGTTTACAGAACTACAGCCTATACCCGCAGATGAAACTGACTCTACGAATAATCAAACTTTAAAACTGAATACTTCCATATAATAAGAAACCCCAAAAGAAAGGTAACTTTTTAAAAATAAGGTTTAATTGTCATATGGACATCCACACAAAGCCACTACATTTTCAAGTAATCTCAGCGGCACATTTTTCAGTTGCTTTGGGCTAAGCACATTTGGAAAAGATGGTCATTAATCACTTCAGAATTCAACAGGGAGCTGGTAATTTTGAAAATCTGTCAACTTTTTATATCTTATGTTGATGTGTGAATACAGGAACTAGCATAGCCTGGAGTTTTGTCTCTTTCCCTCAGTATGAGTGTTAGTTTTAATCTCCTCTGTCCAACTACCTGCTTTCATGAAGCCTGGAGAAAGATGATTATATCTAAGACTGTTACTTCCTTTCTTATCTTTCTGCAACTGAAGTTACTGGGTGAATGACTCACAGAGCGATCGTGTAAGTCTTGTTCCTTAATGAAACCAAGATAAAACACGATCTGTGTCTACCAAAAATTTTAATTTTACAAAATAAGCTCAAAAGATCTTGTAGCACAGCGTGACACGATAGCAGTGATAACACAGTACCTTGGGCATGCCATCACTCTCTCCCATTAGATAGTCTATCAGCTGATTTGTTAGGGCTTCATCTTTCGCCCGTCCCACCTATTAAATAAAGACAAGAAATTATGATATGAAAGAGAAAGGAATAAGAAATAAGTAATAAATACTCATAAGAAGGCTTTCCATAAAAACACTGAAATTAGATAGATTTAAAACATGATTTTTAGTACTGTGTGTACAAACCAGATGATTACTTGGTTCACCAGCTTTGACATGCATAGTTCGTATTTATTTTTTAATGTGTTATGCCAGAGGATTGTAACTAAATAGGTCTCTACCAGCATGAATTGTTCCTCTGCTTCAGTGGTGGGAAGGCGTCTGAATCTAGGGACCATGAGCTGAAGCCTGCTGTCACAAAGCTATGTCTATCAACCCAGCACAATTTGTGTCTCGGAGGAATGTTCAGTGCTTGTCACTAGAACACAGCCAGCACTACCTGGCCAGTTGAAGAGACAGTCTCAAAAATATGGCTGAGATGTTGAGATTCCACAAGGATACATAAGGTACAACTGCAGCGATAGTCTTCGGGCTGTTTCATAGTCCTTGATTTATTCATTTGGGCTGAAACATCTGGATCCAGAGGAAAGCATTAGACACCTCAGACTTCAGTCTTACAAGCCCTGCCAATAGCTCTGTGATATGGAAGGCCTCAAGAGCAGCTGTGCTAGCTCTAAGAGTCAAGTCTACTGTTTAAGAGTCTGCAACAACTCTAGTGATACCTAACAAGATTTTCAAAGCTGTGGGTTCTTCAATGGAACAGAGGCAGTCTGAGCATGGTTTGGATGACATAAAGTGAAAGTTGCAGTGGGTGCTTAGATGGAAGCTGGCAATGGGCCTGCTTTGGCAGGTTTCCAGCATGTACTGTCTAGAAAGGAATCTCAAGAAACAGTAGGTTCACATGTACTAAGGTGCAGCATGAGCTTGAGACCTGATGACTACAGAATTTCGGAGATCATGAGCAAAATAACTGAGCAAAGATTGCTTCATTCCAGATTTCTTCTTTTTTTATGGATGGAACAGAGATTTTTAGAGATAATAAGGATGAAACCCAAAAGGTGTTAGTAAGACTGATGCTGCAACTGGTCTTCTGTCTGACAGTGGACATCGAGAGCAGTGAGCAGTGGTTATTGTCTACCCTGACTTCAGAAAGGCTTTTGACACTATCTCCCATAACAACCTCATAGAAAGGTGATGAAGTATGGGCTGGATGAGCAGACAGTGAGGTAGACTGAAAACTGGCTCAATGGTCAGGCTCAGTAATATAAAGTCTAGCTGAAGGCCAGTAACTAGCAGTATACCCCAGGGGTCAATACTGGGTCCAGTCTGATCTGGATGATGGGGCAGAGTACACCCTTAGCAAGCTTGCCGACGACACAAAACTGGAGTGGCTGATACACCAGAGGGCTGTGCTGCCACCCGAAGGGTCCTTGACAGGCTGGAGAAATGGGCTGACAGGAACCTCACGAAGTTCAACAAAAGGAGGTGCAAAAATCCTGCACTTGGGGAGGAACAAGCCCATGTGCCAGTACATGCTGGGGGCCACCCAGCTGGAAAGCAGCTGTGCAGAAAAGGAGCTGGGAGTCATCAAGTTGAACATGAGCCACCCATCTGCCGTAACAGCAAAGAAGGCTAATGGTATCCTGGGCTGCATTAGGAGTGTTGCCAGCAAGTTGAAGCAGGTGATCGCTCCTCTCTACTCCAGGTGAGGCCTCACCTGGAGTGCTGTGTCCAGTTCTGGGCTCCTCAGTAGAAGAGAGATACGGACATACTGGAGAGAGTCCAGCAAAGGGCCACTAAAATGATGAAGGGCCTGGAGCACCTCTCATGAGGAAAGTCTGAGAGAGCTGGGACTGTTGAGGCTGGAGAAGGCTTGGGGAGGATCTTGTCAATTATATACATACTTGAAGGGAGGGCACAAAGAGGAAGGAGTCAGGCCCTCTATTAGTGGTGCTCAGTGACAAGACCAGAGGCAACAGGCACCAGCTGAAACATGGAAGGTTCCATCTGAACACAAGGAAACACTTTTTCACTGTGAGCGTGACTGAGCACTGGCAGAGGTTGCCCAGGGAGTTTGTGGAGTCTCCCTCCTTGGAGATACTCAAAAGCCGTCTGGACACTGTGCTGGGCAACTGGCTCTAGGTGGCCCTGCTTGAGCAGGGGGGTTGGATCACATGACCTTCAGAGGTTCCTTCCGATCTCAACCATTCTGTGATTCTGTGACAGAGAGAGAATGGAGGCATATTGACTTCACTAACCATAGTGTGCAGACTGGAAAAATCAGCAAAACTTAAAAATCATAAAAGGGTATCGCTAAAAAAGAAAATTCCAAACTCGGGTGTCTCTGACACACAACCACAAAAACCTGAATGAATTCATAAACCCTCCTTTGAAGAGTGAAAACATGTTTTCCTTTGGTGTCACTATTAACTTATTCTACTTTTTTAATGTTCAGATATTACCCTTACTGATACAGTTTTCCTTCTGTTTGCAATCTGTCCAAACACACTCACTGAAGCTAGGAAAATGTCACAATACTGAAGGTAACTTCTTGAGAAGATGAAGAATTTTTTGTTTTATCAAAGTTGCTTACTGTTTCAATTGCCATTTCTATAGCCAAGTTATCTTCTGTGCTTGGACTTTTCATAAAGTGCTTTAATGCCTAAAATGATACAGAAGAAAAGTCAAAACTGAGACATGTGGAATTAACATTTTCCTAATTTTTATCAAGTTATTTCTCTCTGCATTTTGACAGACAAATGGCACACTGAATGCTTATCTTGACTGTATTTTACAGCCACAAGGATAACCACATACACTACAGACGTAGCAGCTGCTCTTACAGATACTCCTGCAAGAAAGAGGAGTTGAGTCTTCACCAAATTCTGGTGTATACCTTCATTTAACCATGAAAGATGTTCACAGCCATATGGTAAGAAGAAATTTATGATTAATGTGCCAATAGACCCCTCCATGCCCCACTTGAAGGAGTGGTCACCTACAATGGCTGTAATTTGCAAAAATCAGTAATATTTTTTCAGTATGTGTTCAGTATGCAAAAGTCAAAAACACTGAATAAGCATCAGTTCCCTGATTTGTAACTGATCAAAAGGAAGTCTGTCAATTGGCATACTTCAATTAACATACTTCCTTTTCTAAAAAACAGCTTTAAGTTAGGGGATGCTACAGCATTAACTGAATTAACTAGCAACCAAGTCTTCATTGGTTAAGCTAAGAAAATATAAATAAATTCTACTTCTGTGTTCATGATACTTAAGAGATTCGTTGAGAATAGTATATCGTTGATCTACCTGCAGCCTCTCCTGCTGTGAAAAAGTTATGTGCATGGCAGCGTATAACTCACAGAATACAATGTAGATAACTGTAAATATAAATAGTTTACTTGCATTTTTTACACTTTTAAAAAAATATCAGTATGTCATCATCTAAGGCAGCTAAAGTCTACTATGAACTTCCCTGATTTTGAAGTACTGTATTTTGAACAGTTTCTGTGAACATTTAATTATCACTGTTTTATCCTTTAAGTACCGACCCGTCCATATTGACCACACAGCAAGAAAAACTTTCCCGCCTGAAAATGTTTCTTTTCTCCTTCAAAATATAGTGCAATGCTCTGATAATCTTCATTGGTAGTACTTTCAGAACCTGCAACAGATAGCAATCAAAGCAGAGTATTCTTACTAAGTAACAAATAGGAACAAATTCCTATTCTATGTTTTTTTTTTTTCTACTGACATTCAAAGAAAACCAAAGCCTGCGAGACTCAAATTATGTCTTACACATTTTTTTCCTGTTTACTCAGACTAAATGTCAGACATTAGGAGCTAATAATGCAGTGAAATAGTTGTTTCCATAGGTTTTACACCATAATGGGATTTCTGGTTTTTTAACAGACATAATAAAGTAGCATAACTATGACCTACTAATGAATTTTTCCATTATGTCTTGGCAACAACAAAACAGAGCAAGTGATTATGAGATTATCACCTGAATTATTTTCACAGTTTAAGAACATGCGAGTATATCTGCATCGCTCGGAGCACGACTATGAGGACCAACATAACCACCTGGTAGCAGGGAATACTACTTAGTCTTCTAACCAAGACTCCATTTTACCCTACACATCTAAACCAAACACAGCCACTACTCCAAAGTTAGTTTAAAACCCTTTTTCTACCCACTTAGATTACAATTTGAGACATTCTATTTTGGATACAAGAGAAGGAAGAAAGCATAAGGAACAGTAGAACAATAGTGGCCACCTTGACAAGCAGCTGCAGCAGTACACCATCAAGCTAGCTGTTGCCAAGTTTTTATAACCTTCATAAGAAGAATACATTTTTTTAAAGGAAGACATTAACTGAAAATACGAGATAATTTGGTAGATACGTATGTGCAACTGTTTCCACAAAGAACGGTGCCTGACACAGGTGAATAATATAAAATTTATTGCAAATTGACAAGCTGGCCACTGACTGACTTGACGGCCTAAGGTAAAAGTGAGCTTCTCAGTAAGGTCTCCTTTTTGTCTCTCACTGAGAAAAGAGGAGGCCACAAAGGGCCTTAAAGGGAAAAAAGAGGAAAGATAAGTGACATACACATGTAAGAAAAGAGCTGGAACCATGAAAAAAGGAAAAGAGGGGATAAAAATCAAGAACTGTACCAGTAAAATTCTCAGTTTTGGAAAAACAGTACTACGTATGTCAAGGTCAAAGAAACGGATTCCTCAATGGACACAAGAAAATAGTCTAGACAAATGCTTTATCTCTATGGATAAACAGAAAAAGCTCTAGCACAGACAAGATTTGAAAACAACCTAGGTATCTCCCTTGGTCTTCAGTCTAAGCTGAAAGTAAAGCCTAGCTTGTAGGTCTGAATTAGACACAGATCACCAAACCTGTCCATGGTGACTCGAAATGGGAAAGGCTGGGAAACAAAACTTCACAGCCCTTGTCTTATGATTTCAAATTGGTCTAAACCAATTAAAAGAACAATAAAACATATTGCAAGCAAACTATTAACCTGGAATACTCACTGATGATATCAGCATAAATCTCCATCTTGTTGTGTTGTTGAGCTAATGTGAAAGCTTCATTATTGCACTTGGACATGACCAGGAACTGGATGGCAGAACCATAGTCACCAAGCTGCAGAAAGAATCTGATCAGAATGAACAAATTAATACCTTAGTGCTAATTAGCATAATGAATACACCATATGTTTTAGGAATATAGTATATTTTGTGTCATACAAATATGATACATTTCTAATTTATTTTATATCACAATTATTTTAAATAGGTTACTAAAATTAACTTAGTATAAATATTACAGCATGGCAACTTTTATTTTTGTCTAAACTTATTACTTCAGGTTAATATAATTTTAATCAGAAAGTTAAAAAAAAAAAGAAAAAAAAAAATCAGCACTTGCTTAGCTGTCCAAATTTTAGAGAACTCAAATCAATAAACAAATATATAGCCACTGGCCAAGTACCAATAACCAGAGTCTGATACATTAGCAAGCCTCACCAGCTTCCAGTAGGTATGGCCTCTTTCACCTTTTTTTTTAACCTGCATAATATGATTGTTACCTGGCCACCATCTTTGCTCCATCAAGAGACTGTGTTTCTCTCACAATATTAACAGCCTTTTCAGGATTATTAAGGTGATCCAAATATAGTCGAATTACACTGTCCCATTGTTTTGCATGCTCATAAGCTATCACAGCTTCCTTGTACCTGCAAAATAATGGTTCCACATCAGTTTTTCTAACTTTTAAATAACTCTTTACAATACGGTGTGAAAGAAACATAGTGTTTTATTTCTGAGAGGTTACTCTGTGACACCTTCCTTTCACTTTGCATATAATAGCCCTGTTCTGCATTTACTATGTTTTTTGTCTCTATTTCATTTTCTCTTGGGAGAACGAAAGGCAGAGACAACGGAAAAATGTCTACCACAATACTATTTTTGACCTACTCTACAGCATCCCTTTTGATGTATCGTAAAAGTGGTTCATCTGTTCCATCAGCAAACATCATCTGTTCCATCAGTTCCATACTAAATCACTTGGGAGTGAGAGAACAATAAAAACCAAACAGATAATAACTAGTTGTACAATTTTAAAAAAAGAGACTTCTCTTTTGTAAACAAGATCAAGAGATTTCTCATTCTCACACTATGCAATTGAGACAAACAGTATTTTCTAGTCTCATCAATACAAAAATTCAGCTTTGGTGCTGTCTCATGTTATAAAGTATCATTATTCCGAAGCACATCTACTTACAGGTAAGGACTAGTGGAAACTACATTCTGTGATTAAATATAACCTATTTTGGGCTTTCATTTCAGCCAATAATTTCACATTATTCAATATTTTGCAAGTGCAGCCATTAAGATGTCGCAATAATTTGGTTCTAGAATGAAAAATTTTCTTTCATGATTATTCCTCCTTTGAATGACCTTTAAAAATCACAGCTAAGGAGCTGTTAGAAACAAACAGAGCTTCCATACTCTGCTAAGTGGAATATTGTATTGGGTGCAGTACTTCAAAATCTTTAATGATTTTTGTTAAAAAGATATTAATGCTTACACAGGAAAACAATCAATTAGAAAACATCTTTGATACTAGTGGAAGGTCCTTAGATTATATTTAAAATCTTTACACAACTCCTTAAGTTTACATATTTCAGAATCCATTTTCACAAGGCTATTTTATGCAAAACTTAAAGTCTGTCTTTTAATTTATTTTACAAAAAGAGTAACGTATAATCATAACAACAGTAACAACAATACTAACGTGTTTTATAAAAAAAGATAAGCCTTCAAACGCACCTGCCATCTGCTTCTTTGGCCTTTGCATACTGTAGGTGAATCTTTGGAGATGAAACATGAGGGAGAAGTTCACCCACCTTCGCCCTCGAAAGGCAAGAAAATAGTTATTTAATACATATATATGGTTTCAAATTTTCTCCAGCAAAACAGGCATATTTATATCAACACTGAAAAGGAGGCTAAAAAAGAAGTCATTGAATGTAATGTATAAGCTTTGGAGGCACTTTAATATTTTCAAAAAGCTGCACTTTATAGATGTAAGAACTGGAAGTTATAGACTGCTTCATGAACAGACAGGCTTAAAGAAGGACAGTATCTTCTCTTTTTAAAGTTTGAAATGTATAGGCATAAGAAGTGCCAGACCAACAATTTTTACCTTCAGTATTCTCTAATTAATCTACAGAAGCAGCACAGTATTAAAAATGTAACCTTAAAGAATATGCAAAAGAGTACAAAAGACCACCAGTACAGGTGCAGTAGTGATTACTCCCATGACTGTGTGATTAAGGCCATAGGTTGTACAGAGGATTAGGCAATTATAACTAGATTCTCTGAGCAACAACATCCGTAACAACAGACTGTGGAAGAACACAGAACTATGTCAGTTCTTCCATAAATCTAGCTTCAGGAGTTGCACACAGTGACATGATCTATATAAGCCAGCAAACTAAGCAGTGGGCCTTTCAAGACAAAGATATGAGAGACTAAAGAAAGGCTGACCTTAAATCTCACCCCTCTGCCTAAAACATACGGCACTCCCCAAACTGAACCTCCTTCTGCTAGGGTAAACAAAACTTGTACCTCCCACTTCCCAAATCAAAGCCATCATTATATACAAGCTACCCTACTTAATGAAGTGTTCTCTTGGTCCATTCTGATGGTACTGACACTTCCATGATGCAGTAAAATTTTCCTCAGTAAATGAACTTAATATTCCAACCTTATTTTTAGAGCACTCATATGAAAGAGTAGGTGTCTTTCTGATCTCTGCTCCAATCAGTTCTTAATATTAGAAGTCTGTAAAATGTAATTAGGCAAGAATTAAGCCCTTAAATCTCTCAGTAAATTGTACTTTTCCACTGGAAACTTGACAATAATCAAATTCAAGTTAAAGAAATTAAAAATGTATTGAACATAATGCCAGCAATTTTGACTATTCATGATACAGACTCCACTTGAACCAGCAATTTAGAATAATTTCCAACTGTCTAAATATTCACTCAGCTATGTATTTTATAACTGAGGAAGTTTAATGAATTAAACAGTAACTACACAAATAAAATTACTAAATTCAGTGTGTGCATATGTGCACACACACACAAAGGACTCGAAACTGCAGGTAACTTTAAACAAAACACAAAAAAAGAAAAAAGGAAGACTATCTCCCATTTACAGTAAGACTATATCTAAACCAACATAAGCTTCTAAGAGAACACTCTTCTTGTTTAAGCTTAGGGGAGGGAACAATAAAATCAATGAAACATAATTAATGAGACATTTGTGCTATTCAGAGAATCATTCCTTTCCAAAGAGCACCACAGCAAGTCCCCTGAAATATACTTCCTTGAAACCTGTACTTACCAGTTTTTACACCGGATGTATACTGATGCTGCCTTGTCATAATATTGTCCCTTTTCATAGAGCTGAGCAGCTTCTGAAAATTGCTACAATATTGGAAATCATTAAAATGTAATTTCTAAATGAAGATTACAAATAAATAGCTTAATGAATTCACACATTCAGCCTTAGCTTTATTAACTCTTTTGAATACCTTCATACTCTCCAGAATAGCTCCACAGTCTCTTTTGAGTAACCTACTGGGATGTTTAATGGCCTGGTTTACCCCTCGACGGATATCTCCCATTCGAATGGACATTTGAGCCACTCCAGCAAGGCAAGTTTCATCATGTTCCTGGTACTGGCAATCAAATGAAAAGCTGTAACTATACATTATACATCAGAAATATCAGGTCACAAAAGCTACAACAACCAAGCACTGAAACAAATTAACAAAACATTACATGGACTTAGTTAAATCAGTTTTTGTCTCAAAATTCTTGCCTAGCTGCAGCTGTCACTTATTCAGAAGAACTCAGTTTAGTCTTCTTAAGCTTTGTCTTTAATTTTTACATTTTACTTAAAAGATCTGTCCAGACCAAACATACATGAGAATAATCTGTTTTACAGACAACTCAGTACTACTCTCCTCTTTCCTCCAAAACCAACAGTAGAGAAAAAGAGAAACTACAAGCAGGATTATTTCCTTTTTTTTTTTTTTTTAAAAGGTGATAAGGCCACTGATGTTTCATAAAGCCAAATGGCTTGAATTCAGAAAACATTGCTATTTCCCCTATTATGTTCCCCTATTATCATTTAAGCTGCTTCATAATAGATATTTTGCAAATATTAGGGGAAATAATGCCAGAATAAGGGAGGATCTACTGAACATGATGTTTATTTTCTAACACAATCCTTGCTTGCTTTATATAGATAACAATTCAGTAAAGATCAGAAGGAATAATCAGGATTTTTGTTACAACAATGAAAACCCTAGCAGTATTTTCTCTGACACTTGCACATCTATTCTGAAACTGCTCAAATAATAAAAACCTAAGTCTCGTTATGCCGTGTTAACACAATGGCAATACTGCTTCATACCTAGAGAAAGCACCATTCTGTATATTAAAAATAAGAGAAGTGCAAAGACTACTATCCCAAAAGCAACAGTCATACAGATTTAGAGCTGAATAAAAAAAAATCTGAATTCAAATGAGTCTGAAACATGACAACTTAATGTGTAGTACGATAGTACGAATGCTATCATTACTAAAAAGGAATTACCTTATTGTTTCCAGTGATTCCCTTCTCATAATGTGCCAAAGCATTAATATAATCACCCCTAAAAGAAAATTGGAAATTATACGGAAGAATATTTTTAATAGGAAGAGATTGTTACTTTCCTAGCACACAGATTATGCATGTATCTTGCATGTCTTGCTTTAGACATAACAACTCCATACAACGATGTGAAGTATGCAAAAGATGGACAGTTACACAACATGTCATGGCACTTCCCGTGCACTTTATCAAGTTATTAGTTGAAAAGGCAGTCCATCTCCCAATTCCGTTATACTGAGACCAATAAACCTCCCTTGAAAGACAGTCAAAGAACCTACCTGCACAACAGACCTCAATAATCTCATCTGTACTTCCACATTTTTCTGGAAAATAAATGAAACTAACCTTCTAAAAATTATTTAGAATTTTCGCAACATAAAAACGAACGCAATTTTTTCCTTAAGTACAGTCAGAACTCAAGTTACAGATGGTCGCACTGCTTCAACTGCCTCTGTTCCTTCCTTTCTGTGACCAACAAGTGTCCTCTCTCAGTGCCAGGGGCACTGCCAGGAGGAAGGAGTTGTCTAAAAATTCTATTAATAGTTAAGAGGTTTTCCTCTTGGTTTAGACATTAAACACACCAGGTTTCATCTGGGAAGAATTAGCTATAAAATAGACTTTAAAATCACAGCAAATGGTTAATATCGTCTCTCTTTCAGGGACTGGCAGCCTTGAATTCTGACACTCCTCTGCCTAAAATATGTAAGAAAACTAAGGCTACTGGGTATTAAAGGAAAGACAGGCAAAAGGCAAGGCTTTTGTCCAATGTAAGAAGTGTTAAATGGTATGAACTTTATTTTTCAAGCATTTGTCCGCAATGACGTATTTATTTAGTAGATGATATGAATATATAGTGGACCTACCAGTTGCAAAGACCCCAGATATACCAAAATTAATCAAAAGTAACTATTATTTGCTAATATATGTCTCTAGCACGAAGTATTCCTTAAAAACCTACTCTTCCTCATAGTATAGTTGCAAAACCTCACAGAATCCTGTCTCAGCAAAGCAGTCAGCCTAAGTATCTCAATTCTCTGTTCTTCTAGGGAGCATGAGTATTGGTTTAACATTCTTATACTGCAGCTTTACAGGAGAACTTACGCGAATTCAAGCTGCATGGCATACTCCTTTGATATGAAAGGGATTTGGTCTGGAGCCAAACGCTTAGCCAGCTGAAGTGCACTGTCCCAGTGTTGCAAGTCTTTTCGCATCTATTAACAAAAGAACAGTAACGTTTTCTGCTGCAAGTATCAAATTCTGAATTCTCATATGAACTTTGTATTATTCTAAATACAAATATAGAGCTAGTATTCTAGAAAGATTCAGACAATTTGAGAGAGAGACTTTAATCCTAAAAGAATGCCTGTCAGTCATACAATGGAAAGAACAAAACCATAAAAGGGTAGAATTATCGGAAGGTAAAATATTACAACGTTAAGGTGGAGATGAAAGCAGCAGAAAAAAATTTACACATCTTAAATGAATACCTCAAGTGCAGCAATAGGACAGGAGGATGCCAGATACAGATCCTGAGCCAGATTAAAATCACTAGTAAACATGGCAAGATGTCCTGCTAAAAGGTTGTGGTCTTCTATTCCCTGTAAAAAGATGTAATAGGTGCAGAAGTAGTCCAAAACAAAAAAACATTGTTATAAGTAAAATAATCTAGTAAGCACGGTAAAAAAAAATATTCTTACATTTTACAACCATGTGTATCAGATTCTAAAAACCAGAAAAAGCCCTCACTTTCTTATTGTAGCTCAAAGCCACTACAGCTAACACTGTCTAAAATCAGCAATTTGCAGAAGTGTATTTTTAAGGTACTATTTCACGCACATTTTTAGATGTATAATTGCAATCTGTTGTTTGGGGGTTTTTTAGATAATAGTGGCCTTAAACATTTTCTTAAAAATAACAAAGGAAAAAAAAGCCTCCAAATGCTCAAGACGTGGAATATATTCTGGTGCTCTCAAGCAAATGCAGAAAGGAATGTTGTTCATTCCAGTAGAGAGTGCAATCACTTCAAGAGAAAGCCAAGCAGGAGTTATGTCGTTTGGACACTTTCTCCTCTGTAACTATTTACTCTCTTGAAAATAATTCACCCTCTATTTAAAAAAAACCAAAATCCCCACAAAAATAAGAATTCAGCAATTCTTGAAGAATAAATCACTGTATTTCCTGTTTAAAAGGGACTTTACATTTTACCTTTATTTGCTCTAGTGACATCACCATCCCAGCATTACCAAATGTCCGATAAACACGTATTGCAAAATCCACCTCCATATGATGTAAGCAAGCTTTGGCCAGCTCATTCCAACCAGACTGGTCATTCAGAAGTCTGCACACCTCCCATGCTTCAGAAAACCTATACAAGGTAAAATGTATTTAAAACTGGTATTAATCATACCTAAAATTCCCTCTCAACACTTTTTTCCTAATACTACGGCAGGGAAAACATAAAAAGCATTTACTTCTAAGCCATGAAAAGAGAGATGTGTCAGGAAGAACAGAGAAATACAAATGCATAACTCACAGTTCTGTTTCTACCACACTTTTTTCACCTGCTTTCCCTATGCTGGCATTCTTTCTACTATACTGATTTTGCATTGCTTCATTACAGTGGGAGGGGAGTACGCAAGAAGAACCTTCAGCCAGTTTTGGAAGAGCCACTGCCAGAGAACCCCACATCAGTCTTGAAAAAAATTACTTTAGCTTTTACTTGACAGTGGAAAAACAAATAAAGCACCACTGGGTCACTTATTTTGCTTGGTCTGCATAGACAGCTACATGGACTCATGGATCAATCTAATTTATCAATATTCAGCATGACATTTTTAAATCATCAGGATATGCTGTATTGAGCTATAAGCACAGAGGAAAACAATTTACACAATGTAATTAAAACACAGATGTACCTTTTCAACATTAAAGTCTGAGTAAGCATTTGTGTCAGCTCATTAGGTCCAAAGTCTTTCAAATTGCCACGGAAACTGTGAGTGCTTAGATAGATATTGTTTGTTTTTCCACTCTGAGTCTGACAAGTTAATTCTCCGTTATACAACAACAAAGGTTTATGGGAAAAGGGAACTTCCGTGCCACCTGCCAAAATAATCTTTGATCCTAGATTCAAAGATCAGGAAGAAAAACAAGACACAATTTTAAAAATCCCTACACGGTATAAAGTGTAGCAAGCAGTCACAGCTGAAATAACGTAGATTTGCAGGGCATTAATTCAAGGTCTCTATCTAATTCTGGTAGTCACCATCTACTGTACAGTGCATATTTTTCAGTAAAGTAAATACACATAACTTAAATCTTCTGAACTAGTAAGGTCATTTTCCAAACGTTTGTAGGTAAATTTCTTAATGTTTCTCTGTCACAAATACAGAAATTGCTATGATTACAATTTTAGTTTAAAGTGTAAGTGAATACAAGTTTTGTCACCCTGATCCTAAGATCTTCTCATGAACGTTTCAAAATATAATTGAAGCACGATGTGTAAATTTCAGGCAAAAGATTATTATAGCAAGAAGCTTAGGGAATTAAGACCAAAATGCCTTGTTGGAGCTTTACAGAGAAACCTACAAAGCAACTCATTTTCTATTCATCAGTTGCACTTCAAAACTTTTGTAGTACTATTTGTTTTTATATGCAGTTCTGAAAATATTTAAGACAAAGACTCAGAACATGCTTTACTTTATTAACTAAAATAGTGAAAAAGTTTTTAAAAGCATTTACAGTACCTTGAATGGCATCCTTATGAAAAACATAAGTGTATACTTTATCATCATCAAAAGCAACAAAAACACCTTTATCCATTGGCCAGTTTTCCCACAGGATTCCTTTAATAGTTGGTGAGAAGTTTGGAATCTCATATAATCTATCATTTACCTACAAATAATGCAAAAGTAAAATTACTAGCAAGTGACTAAGGAGACAAACTAAATATTCATCCTGATTATGATTAAAAATACAAAAAAAGAATATAAATAGTGCAGAAATATGAAAATTACATTAAGAAAAAGTTTTCTTACAAGCAGTGACTCTGAATAACAAAATAGTTTAATTCAGAAGGGAAGTAAATGGAGAAAATGAACATTATATGAAAGTTATTTACTTTTCTTAGAAAAAAATTATAGGGACAGGCAGTGAAACTGGCAGTGCTTGTTAATGGGCTAAAATATCTGTATTTGAATACACCAACACATACATTTCTGAAAATTACTGATCAGGAATTTAGTATAATGAAATTGTCCTGATCTAATATGACAGATTTTATTTCCTTACATTACCATTAAGTTATCTTCAAGCCTCCTTGGCAATTTCTTCTACCAGCGTACATGTTGGAGTGACAAAAGCTTCTTCATCTCTATTAAAAACACTATATAGTTGAAGAGCCTGCTTGTAAACATAATTGTATGGGTATCCCACACTAACTTACTGGACAATAGACAAAGCCATCACTTTTGTCATCTATGAAAGCCAATCTAGTTCCATTGGGATCTGGAAAAATTTTTCTCACACTGACAGGATGCCGATACTCATTCACATATTGCCAGTCTTCAATGTAGAAATAATGAATAACTCCAGTCTAATGAGAAATAACAGAAAAAGCTAATAATGACATCAGTAAGTGGCAAGCAGATAATTAACTTTGTTGTAGTTTCTCCTATCTTAGAGTGCTGAGCATGAAGAGTGTTTAAAGAAAAATACTTCCAGGTGGTTTTTTGGCTTCCTTCATTCACAGATGGTTTTGGGCAGGGCAGGAAAACTTGAGGCTTTTTGGGGGCTAGGGAAAGAGTTGGAGCTTTGAGGGGTTTTCTGTTGTTTATCTCACTCTGCTTTGTGGAGACAAGCTGTATTTATTGTGCAGTTCTCTAAACAGGGGAAACGCCTGCTTGTTGCTGAGAGAAGCCTAACCTTCACACAAAGCTGAAAAATTTGCCTCCGAGGAAGAACCACACATTCTTAAGAACAGATGTACCTAATTCAGGGGAGAAAAGCAATCAAACTGATTTGTGATTAATCCAATATTTCAGACAGTCTCACACAAAGAGCAACACTAAAAGTAAAATGTGGCTTTTGAAGTCAATTGTAAAATTTGCATGCATCAAATTGATCAGTTGGATTTAGTACTTCAAATTTATCAGTACCAGTTTAGGGTCTGAGGAGGTGGGAAGGGCCTCAACTGCTGCAAAACCACTCAAGTTATTAAACCAGTGATAACAACAGAGGTAGTGATTCTGCCTTTCCTCTGGAAGGTCAGTACATCAGCCTGTGCCACAAAGAGCACAATACTACAGTGCCAAATGTGCCCTGTATTCCCAGTGCCAGAAAATACTAAAAGGAAAGAAACTACCCCTCATGCATAGGAAAATCTCTGGAAAAATTCATAAGCATGTTCATATCCTTCTTCAGTGCCCTCCTAGATCCTATCTTTGTCGAAACACCTAAAAAAAATTCTCATATAAATGCACCAGTAAAGGAAGTTGGATGCAATTTTGACTGTATTTGCATTAAGTTCCTGCCTAGAAAACGATCCACAATAAACTCTGCAGAAGCACAATATTTTTGGTAACAGTATGAGTAATAATCCAAATAATTCAGATAGAAATATATTATATCTAAAAAGATCTTTAAAAACAGAAGTCATACTCACATCTGTACCATATATGAGGAAGTCACTAGTTAAAGCGTGGCACAAAATTCGGTATTTATCATCATCTGCTGGGAAGAGTCGAGTTTCTCGTTCTTCCTGAGCATCCAAACCTTCACTTTCTATCTAAATATAAAGAATAGAATGAAATGAAAAATGCCACTGTTAACAATGAGGTATCATAGTTTTGCCTGTATCAAACTGTAAGGAAATGAGATGAAAACAAACTTGTGTGTGCATCCCTTAAAAACCCAGCAACGAAGCTGGTGAGGGGTCTGGAGCACAGGTCTTATGAGGAGCAGCGGAGGGAACTACGTTTGTTTAGCCTGGAGAAAAGGAGGCTGAGGGGAGACCTTATCGCTCTCTACAGCTACTTGAAAGGAGGTTGCAGAGAGGTGGGGGTCTGTCTCTTCTCCCAAGTAACAAGCAATAGGACAAGAGGAAACAGCCTCAAGTTGCTCCAGGGGAGGTTTAGATTGGGTATTAGGAAGAATTTCTTTACTGAAGGGGTCATTAGGCATTGGAACGGGTTGCCCAGGGCAGAGGTGGAGTCCCCATCCCTGGATGTTTTTAAGTCAGGTAGATGTAGTGCTTAGGGACGTGGTTTAGTGGGGGACTTGTCAGTGCTAGGTTAACGATTGGACTGGATGGTCTTATAGGTCTTTTCCAATCTAAGCAATTCTATGATTCTATGATCTGCTTCTGTCACATTCCCACAGAGACTTTTAAACTAAAACTTGTTAAATAGTTCCCAAGAAAACACTTCTTCACCTATTCTAGACTAGGTTGTATTTCTAAGGTCTACAGCAACTCAGCTTTATATTTTAATCAGCCAGCAAAAAATTTCTAAAAAAATTTTAATCTCCATTAACTGAAGATCACTCAATTTTCTCTCATTTTTAAAATCACATTTACTTGTTCAGCTTAGATCAACTCATTAGTTCAGCACTCCAAATTGCCAGAGCTCTTACCATATGCAACTGGACTTTACCCTCAAAGAGAGCA
Organism: Sagittarius serpentarius; assembly: GCA_034782735.1. Lineage (NCBI taxonomy): Eukaryota > Metazoa > Chordata > Aves > Accipitriformes > Sagittariidae > Sagittarius > Sagittarius serpentarius. Next base: position 22,218,203 of record JAVKLA010000053.1, read on the forward strand.
GCGGCATAATCGGAATTAAGGTACATACTTGCTACTGTCCCCAAGTACTCCACATCTTTAAGCTTTTTTACATCTAAAGAATTCAAACAGAAAAGAAAAGGTAAAAATACTTTGATTTTTGTATAGGCCTTCACTTATCATCATCTAAATTTGCAGCGGAGTAACCAGATGTGAAAAACTCAGAACTAAGCAGAGAGGGGACAAGTCACAGGTAAAGAGACTTTCTTCTTAGCAGAGAACTGGCTAGAGAGTACAAGAGAAATTCTTTTCCTGTGCAACTCTGACTAGTATTCTTACAGCTGTGATTAATCTATTATTAGTCAAAAAAGGTGATGCTTAGAGAGACATGAAAGCTTTAAATCCACCATCTAAAATGTGGACACAGCATAATCATTTTTACCTTACCTCATGCAAACAACATGAACATCTACCAAACATCTAGAAAATTTAAACCCTCTGATCATATAGTCCCTAGGTACTTTGCCAAACTTAGTATTTAAAGACACGGTCAAGTAATGTCTCAAAAGGCTAGAAGTCCTTCATTGGTTAACAACATGATCTGAACACACCCCACCCCACCCCACCCCCCAAAAAAAAAGAAACAGTCTACATTTCATTACCAATACCTTGAATGTGAAGTTTTATTTCTATTATTTACAATGCCTTGTCATAAATGCTTCAGTTTGTGAAGATCATTATCCAGTCTTAACAGGACCATATAGCAATTCAAGTTGTTATTGTACAACGTGGAATGTCCAGAACTGCTAAACACAATACCAAGTTCATAAAGTAAGACACAATGACGCAGTAGTTTTAAGAGAACTAAATTTATGCTTACTATTCTCTCCAAGTGCATAAAACCAAGCCCGATTGTTCATTCCTACAGCCAAGTGATAAACACCAATAGCAACAAAACTGGGCTCTACTTCAACAGAGACTGTGACAGGTAGCTCCTGTAAGAAAACAAAATAAAATAAAACCGTTTTCATCCACTACTAATACTTACTTTATTTTTATCTAAATGAAGCTTAAAAGGAAGAGGTTATCATACTCTCTCCACATGATTGGCTATAGTAACTTCAAGAAGAGAAGTGAGGTATGCAATCCGTGTACTGCAAGCATGTCCAAGGATTGGAAGCTTTGTCAAGAAAACATGGAGGGATCCTCTTCGCGTAGATACTGCCAACAACTGTCCGTCATCTGTCCAAGCCAGCTGATCTACACCTAAAACATTCACAAGTTTTTGCAAAAAAAAAAACAAAAAAAAAACAACAAAAAAACCCTTTCTTTAACTGCTGAAACCAAGAAACCATTATTTTGCTTTAAAATGTAAAAATGGTAGGAATTCATACCTAGGAATATATATGCTAATATACTCAAACATAACCAATTAATATAATTCTAAGATTAACCAGAATCACTCAAACCAAACCCATCATTTACTAATTTAGCGTTTTCCTAAGAGTGAAGACTTGACAATAACTGAAATATTTACAGACACCACAAGAGGATATAATGGTGGTAACTCATTACCCAAGAATATAGTCTTGTAACAATGTTCTGGAAGCCACAGGCACAAATCCTGTGTATCAGGATGAGAACAGATTAAGTATATGTCAGTACAAGAGATGCTGAAAAGCACAAAAAAGGCCACCAAAAAAACCATGGAAAGAAGCAGAAACCAGTTAAGTATATTCTTTTAGTAATCTGAATATACTGTATTACAGATTCAAAAAACCAGAACACTAACTGATCAAATATTCTGAGAGCTGTACTTCTCTATACTTTGAACAGATAAAATAAAATATGTTCCAACTTTGCTGTGGATCACCTAATAAATACAAGTTGGGAAAGAAGGAATTTATGATAAATTATATACTTACACAGCTTTTCCCAACAACAGTACTTTCACTCATACAGAGTCACCATAAAAATTCTGTTTTACTTAATTTGTAAAAATTTCTATCCTCATGGAGACTGTTAACATACCTTTGTTTTCATCATCCAAGTTTATTATGGCATACATTTCTCTCAGGTCTGACAGATCATGGATTTTAATACTAAAAAAAGAAATAAACAGTCATTCTCACTAATATAGATCTCATTCATCATAAACTGGAAAAACCCAACCCAATCAAGACAGCCTAATGGAGCGAAAAGCAGAGTGCAAATGCAAAATGCCTTCCATTTCCTTAAGAGCAACACATACTCATTCTTATCCATCACTCTAAACAATATATCACTATAACTGTACAAAAAGATTTGCTCAGAGAACTAAAATTTGAGGAAAGGGCACAAATCCAATTCAAAAGAACTCAGGGGTGGGAAACACACACTATTATTCCTTTTGGACCTGTTACAATACAGATTAGGTTAAAAACACATTCCTGATGGACAAACACTGCTTGAAACACAGATGCAGAAAACTAGCTTTCAATCCTGCTTCACGTAAAAAGGGACAGAGTGAGAGTTTACTTGTGCTGTCACGTTACTCAATATATGCTGAAGAACCCCTTAAAGAAATAATACTTATTGTACAATAGCTGAAGTGCTTGAAGTTGCACCATGTTTTGCTCATAGTTATACCACTCTTGATGTGCAAGTGTCATGAATCAGCAGTCTATTACGGCCATACACAGAACTCGGGACAGACAGAACGGTCTGACCCCTACCATCACTCAGCTCCTTCTTCACTGAAGAATTCAGATTTCACAGAATCACAGAGTAGCAGACGAGGAGCTAAAGGAGATAGTCTATCATATGCACAGCATATTTTGGAAAAACTCCAGTCTCTTTAACTATTTTTTTCCGTAATTGCTTATACATTTATAATTTTGTCTAGATTGCAGGTAAGACCAAACACCAGGGAGAAGGATATCAGGCTATCAGCATACTCAGTAGAGCTTTAAATGAATTGTTCAATAAATCACAGTAAAGAAATCTGGACATTTTTGTAGACCAGTAACATAGTAGAAAAAGAAAGAATCAAAAGGAATAATCTATACTAAAGTTCAATTAATTTTTTTTTTTGTTTACAATTAATTACAATAAAGTTAATTACAATTGCAGAGATTCTGGTCAAAATTCGTTTCTCCTAACTTTAGGCAGGGAGGCAGTTCCACAGAGCAATGCATCTCACCTTCTCTGCACTGACTTCTTAGGGAGCCTTGAAGCCTCAGGGAGCCTAGCTGTAATGCCTAACAGCTACAGTTATGTGAAATGAATTCCATTCTTTATGTACAAAACTACCACTTACCAATTGTCTCCACATGATGCAGCTTTGTTTAATGACTGTGATATAGCAATGCTGCTTAGATTATCCTTATGATTATGAGCTTGAAAGATTTCTTGACCTATCTCACGAATGTGTGTAGAAATGACTACAAAACACCCTCGTGAGAAACCAATCATAATGTAGCCATCACCGTACCTGTTGCAAAAAAACCCCAACAATTAGGACAAGAGATCTATTTATGCAATATGCAAAATGCATCTTCTTTCAGACTACTGGGGTGGCTGTCAATGCCTCCTTTTAATAGGAAAAAAAAAATCAAATTATGGGAATTTATATATATAATGTAGAACAATATAGTATAAAATAGATTAAGGGAAAAACAACTAAAGATCCTTAAAGGACAAAACCATGTTTGTGCCCAGAGTTCACTCATAAGTCGTCTTTATTCTCTCTGCTACATTCTATAATACCTCTTTACTTTCAGCAAGCTACATAACATGGCAGTGATGCCAGGAGAAAGACCTCCGGTATCTTCATTGGAATAAGCATGCCAGAAGATGGAAACTTCCATTTTGAGGTTCTGGCTGACTTGATCCCATCAAAGCTATGCTAAAAACAATTATGCCAGTCACTGTGCCCTTAAGGCATACTACTGCAAACATAGTGGAAGTACCAAAGCTACAATCTGTGTTTGTGAATAGATAGTCTGTTCACTTTTCGTACTGTCAAGCAGAAATAATGAGGTTAAGGCAGAAGTAGTTACACCGTGGACGAATTCAAACAATATCTCATCAGCTTACTTGCAAAATAATCATTGCAAGGGAAACAGTGCAGGTATGGCTTGTTAGACATGTGGCCATAAATTTAAGAAGCATATAGCTACGGGTTTTCTTACGCAGCTGAGTGCAGAGGGATAAATGTCAATTCTATGTTGACTGAACAGGCATTAAAAGACATGGTGTCATGATTCAAAGACATAGAAACAGCACAGCTACTTTTTGGGAACAGAGGTGAAACTTCTAGCTTGGGATTTCTTCAAAGGAATATTACCAATTGGATTACATAGCAGGGAGGCTACAAGCACTTTGCACAACTTCGTAAACCAACAAACTAGCTGAAGGATACAACTCCACCCCTAGCTCTTTCATCAGTTACTCATCCAAACAGAAAACAACCTATAAACCCCTCAGTTTAATCTACTGTCAGGACAGCAACAGTATTACTGTTCTAAAGCTCAGCATACCAACAGCGATTATATTTGAAAATACTGCCTTTATAGCCATTGAATTGTCAAGTAAAACAATTACAAAATGTAGACTTCTTTGTGCTTGGAAAAGAATTATTAAAAAGGCTACAACACATCCAAGAAAAATCCAGTGTAAGCAAGGGATATACCATTTCATTTCCAGCATTAATCAGAACTACTGGGAAAATCTTCAGCTCGTTAATACTAGAATGTTTCATTAAGAAAGGTCTGCTCACCATCTGTAGGTTACAATACTGCCATAAGGCTGCTGAAATTTCAGATCAATTGGGTTATCAGGATCATTCAAATTAAAAAGAAAGAGAGTCTTCTTGCCGACCACTACACTTACCTGCCAACGAATGAAAAGAAAAATTAACTTGGTAAGAATGGCATAACTTTAAAATAAGGCCCTACATCTTCACTAAAAGGTGAGATTTAGGACTTTCAATAATCCCATGGATCTGAATTCTGAAACTTTAGCAACAGTGGAAGAGGTTTTCAGGATATTCTCCTTGTGAGCCAGTGCTTCACAGATCTAAATGAAAGTCCAGCAGAACACACATCTCAAATTCAAGACTCTTCCCTACAGAAGCATTAAGTCAGCTCCATTTCCTCAGACGAAAAGGCAGGGGGTCACACGGAGTTATCCTGTTGGGACTACTCTCACTTGAACGACATTGTGTTTTTTGATCCACAGAATTTTTATCTGGGAGGCCGAAGAGAAGACTATCACAACACTTCTGTCTCAAGTAACTTGCTGAGATTTTGAAGACAGAAAGACAATTCCAAAAGAAACAGCCTGTTCAGCGTGTATTAGACACGCAGTAGTTACAGCATGGTATCAGTCTAGGTGAGTGCATTTTATTTGATGAATCCCATAGAGATGCTGGACTTCATAGTGGAAGACAGGTTGAACTTTGGGGTTTTTTTAAATATTATTTTTGTTACTAAAGTGTGTGTTATTGTCAGGCAAGAGTAAAACACTCATTTTAGAAAAAGCAAGGAGGAGCAGCTTGTTTCACCTTATTCTTTGATAAAAATACTTTGAAGGGCTATTTACAAATTTACTTTACATTACCTCCTGTTCCAGCTCTCCTTGTCTAAAAAGGAGACAATGTTTTATTCCTAAAATAACAGCTGGAAGAATGAAGTACAAAGCTGGCATTTTGAAGCTGAGAAAAAAAGGCATATGTTGACCTAAAAATCCATTAATGCAGAATTACAAACTCAAATTCTGACCTATAATTCCTAATGTTACCCCAAATATAAAAAGCATGTTTTCTGCCTTTTAAAACATTTTGCTTGTAATTTCATTGCAGCTTAATGATGAAGTATTTAAGAAATACTATTTCTTAAACTCTTCTAAGAAATTACAGGAATTATTTTATGTTGCAGGGCAAGATGTTAACTCTAGCACTAGTTATTTTGATCCAACTTGCAGGGTTTTTTTTTTTCTGATGTCATAATTAACAGCCTAGAAGTGATCACAATCAAGTCAAGCCCCCTGACAACAACAGACACGTAGACAATAAATGCTACGTGGGTTAGAGCTCTGGACAGACCAGCCAAGCACAAACACGAAGAACTACAGAATTACAGAATGTTCCGTAACATTTTATAGCAAACTTGAGAGCTGTAATAAAAACCTGCAAAGCCTAAGCTCTCGCATGCCCCAAGAAGCAGCAAAACAAATTGAGGCTGATGTCCTCAGTTCTTGCATTTTCAAAATATCTGTTAATTAAATTTCCCTAGGAAGCAGAAAACGTTTCATTGCATGCAGAGAGGCAAAAAACTCCTACAGGTCCTTGTCAATGTAAACATGGAGAAAAAGTCTTTCTTGACACCTATACTCCATAGATTAAACCTGACTGTGAGAATTTAATTATGTTGTGTAAGTGTATAGGTCTGGACAAATTCTAACAGAGTACCACCTTGCCATTCATGAATTTTCTATGTCTGGTCTTGGTATTTCATTGCTGATCATTTAATAATATGCTCTGCTAATAGCTGTCATTACCCCATTTTTCTGTACTTCACCATTGACCGATCTGATGGACTTTGATTCTATCAAGACAGATGAGGAAGACTGTAGCTATGAAACTGTAGCTCTTTAGACAGACACAGAATAACGCTCACACCAGAAGACTGACACCGGGGCTTTTAGTCTCATTGATGCCAAGGTTTGCGTAAGATGAAAACCGAGAGACCAGTGATCTGTTCCCAAAACTGACAGCTGAAAATCTGCCCTCTGAAAGGCAGCATCTCTGCAATTTTGACAATCCTGCTCCATTTCCATCTGCCACATTGCATATACTGTTCTATATTTATATTGTCTGTATTTCTTTAAGTCCCTGCACACACCTCCAGCTCTTACGTTAACTACCACTGCGAAACTGCTCTGTTATCTGTCATATTGCTAACTACTGCACTTTTCATGAACACGTCCTTAATGAACAAAGGGGTATGGCTTTACTTTAAAGGAAAGTTTTGGAAAAGAAAAAAATAAAAATCTTCAACACCAAATTTTAAGTCAAGGAGGAACAAATTGCTTCCTGGCCCATACTGGTTGCCAGCAGAAACCCTGAAACATCAGATTAACGCTTTTTGCAGTATTTTGTATTGACTTCTTACTGTGCTTTCCCTAGTTGATATTCTTTCATCAGTCTTCATAACCGAGAACTGCATATCACTGGGATCAGAGCTCACTGAGGTCTGCAAGAAAGAAGTTCAGATTGAGAAATCAACAGTTAATGTAGCAAATACTGTTGATAAATAATTGCATTATTCCTGCCCTGTACATTTTAGTGTTAAGTATAGATAGAGTTGTTATTGCATTTAGTACCAAAACTAAGAAAAAAGTTGGGAGAAAACATGACCTCAGTTTGGATCATAATGACATGTTATCAAGGAATATACTGAAAAAATATGTAGGAAACAGAAATACAAATCCAAATAGAGAAGGAAAGATTCAGTTGAGGAAGACTTGCAAGATGATATTATACAGACAGTACTAACTGAAGGAGTACAAACAAGGTCACTCCAATGCAAATTCTAAGAAGAAAGACCAAGAATAAGGCATACAGGTTAAACACTTACAATACATTTTAATATGGACATATCTGATCTGGTTTAGGTAGTGATAGGCATCTAGTTGCTTTTGTAGTCAATATGAGGTTACAAAACCTCATAAGCAAGCCTTGCTTAGGTCTCTTATCTCAGCTACACTGCTTCTACTACCTAAGCCAGCTATTTTAAAGTACTGACATACCCTAACAAATTTATTAGAGTATTCTTCTCCAGTTGTGATCTTCAGACATACAGACGGAAGCATATGAAATGAGCTATGAAAGATTTGCTCTTTGAAAATCTTGAGCGAAACACTGTTCATTAAAGTTAAAAAAGTGAATTATATTCATTTGCACATTATGCAGCAACTGTCATTGGTCGGAAGGACTGTGATGTATGTAAACAAACAGAATGCTTGATTAGAGAATCTGAGTGCCCCTGGAGGAAACACTGGAATCAGCCTCTCAACGATGCAATGGAAGTCCAGCCTAGGAGTAATCCTTGCACATGAGAGGCAAGATCTTTTTTTAACTGATCTAAAGCAAAACCAACACTAAAGTGTTTCCTAAAGACCTTATAAACAGTCATGTGAGAGCTGTCCTGTGCTGCTACTGGGGAAGTCAACCGAAGACTGCACTCACAGGATCCTCTTGTAACAGACACAGATCAGGATCAAGGATGAGAGAAGCATGTTTACGCAGGACCACTGCAGAATTGCAGAGACTCTAATATAAAACATATTGCATAACACAGAGAGTCAGATGTTTAGATATGCCCTCATCCTACATGAGGTTTCCCAAAGGCTCCTTGTCCTGGAAAGCAGCAGGACTGAAAAGGCATAAGCTCCCATAGGTCCCAGCTTTCTTGGGAACCAGGAGTATTAATGTTTTGCCTTAAAATCAAATGGGGGTTATAAATACTACCTGTCTTATAGTATCCCCTTCCTGATTGCTTATAGTAATCATTTTGTCTTCACCGCCTAAAGCCAGAAGGTTTTCAGTACTCCAACAACCACAAGTAATCCGCTTAGTGTGCTTACCTGAAAAAGAAAGAAACCTATACAACACAAATGAACACAACCACAAAAAAAAATCTGGGATGGAAATATGCTCTATTTGGCCACTCAAACACAGATTGTCAGAATGTGAAACAACTTATCAGAGCAATTACAAATTCAAGAGTAAATTTTTTTTTTTAAAATCTTCTACTCCCAGATGGAAGTCTTTTGACCTTGTAGGAACTTGCATAGCCCCTGTTCTTCCATTTCTTTGCAACAAATTTCTGGGGACTGCACTATATCCTTAACCTTTCTGCCCAGAGGTACTCTAAGCAGGTAAGAAAAAGTAACTTAGCAACAAGAACAACCACACAAATCCTTTGCAAGAAAGCTAACAGAAGTTTCCCATGAGGCAGTATCAGGTACGTGTATATATATATTTTTAACTTACTATACTATAAAAATACTCTGGTAAGTGCAACAAAACAGAAGGTGCCAGTTGAGTACGAGCACATTTTTGACTTGCACGTTCATATACAGAACTAAAAAGGAATCTAAGTATATTAGCAAAATTCCACTTTCACATGTGCAAGCTTAGTTTCAAACCAATGCATACCAAGAACAGGAATCTTGCGAGAAGTCTGACGGTTATATATAAGTAAGTTTCCCTTTGTTGTCCCAACAGCAAGTAAAGTCCCAACTCGAGACCATAATAAGAAAGACATTGCATCCCTAAAATAAAGAAAAATTTTACTTTGTATAGTAGAGATTCCTTTCATGTGCTTACATATAAAAACATTTTGCATATTTGTTCTGAAGTTGTATGAAATCACACAGACCAAGCAGGATTTTTAAATTAAGCAAATGTTCTCCACAACACGTATCAGAATTATGTAAGTGTGCACAAAATAGTGAGAGTAATAAGAAGTTGTATGAGGTAATAAGACTTGTACAAAATGGAAATGTGTCTGCAAACGTCAACAGTCTTTGACGGGATCATGGGTAATTTGGCCAAATATGCAGCTTTAAAAAACACTCAAAGATACCATGAAGGTACACGAAATTTTCCAGTCACTTTCTGCATTGTTTTTTTGTACTTCTATAATCCTATGAATTCAGCCAGCTCCAAGTGAATAGGTCTAGTTTTAGTCAATGTAATAAGTTAGAAAGAGCCATTTTAACTTTAAGTTTCAGATAAAGCAAGGCCTATTTTGGTGCATATTTAAGGGTACACAGATAAACATTATACAACGCATTTAAAAAAAAAGTCTCTTAAGCAAAACAATTTTAATCAGAAATTTCTAATTAGTGTAGTTATTTCCATCAATGCCTCTCCCATTTTAAATTTTACTGTAAGCATGCAATAGCAATTTGAAACAAATTTCAGATATTAATTGACACATGAAATGACCTCCAGTATATATTTGGTTTGCATGTGAAGGGTTTTGTTTGTGCTTTTCTAATTTCAAAAAGCAGAGGATACCAGAAAAGCCTGGTTATCAGACCTTTTATATGTCTTAGTGCTTATTCTGCTTAAGCAATAACACTGTGACAAAAGAAGGATTAGGCACTTAAATTGATATATACTGTTCTAGCGAAACTGCCTCCAGTAAGCGATTTACCTCAGATATTAGAGAGAAAGATCATGAAGGAACTGCAATAACCGCATACTCCATTCTAGTAAGTACCTTCTATGCTCTTTTTTGCCTCCATACTGGCAAGTTACTCTTCACCCAAAATATTTGTTCACACATGAAAAGGAGGTACAATATGGTCTATTCCTCCCCACAATATAACATGTACATACATCTTCACAAATTGTTTTCATTATATAAATAGCTATAGTTTAAAACTGACCCATCAAAAAAACCCAAACCCCTACTTGGGAAACTTTACCAAAAAAAAATTTTTAATGCCCAAGTTGATGTATTCCACCAGAAAAGAAGATTATAAACAATAATGATTATAACATCTGTGCTAAAAAGGCATATTGTTGATAATATATAATAATTAATATATAATGACAAAAATGTAATGACTAAGAAATAACTGAGTAATCCACAAATACCTAAACCTATACAATGCTACATATAATTAATTAGACAGTAGGAAAGAGTAATCACTTCAAATTTCTCACTGGTATGTACAATCATTTGCTTGTTTTGAAACTGTTTTCTAACATGTGACAACATTCTACCAACAATCTTCAAAACATAACTTCATTAAATCATGTATAGGTTAAATCACTGTGTATTTTGTGCAAAGTGGCAATTCTTTTACTTTTTCAGGAGTGGAATAACTTGTATAGAAGTTATTTTTTTGATTCAGTACAGTTTAAGTTCAGTTTCAATTTACACATACAGGATACCAGGCTGTAACATATGGAAATATCCCATAATCAAATATGCAATATTCCAAATAAATTTACAAAGCACAAGTGTAGATGTTAATGGAAATATGGAATATTTACATATTCCAGACATGGAGTTTTCAATCTAAATCTGGGAAAAAAACACCTTCATAGAAACCAACATAACCCCCACCCCCCAATTTTTCCAGCTGAACTGAATTTTTTTTATTTAATGGATAAATCACTCCAATTTTGATATCTTTGACTACTTTAAAAAAACAGTAACAAAACACACAAAAAAACCCCAAAACCAAAAACAAACACATAGGAAATTTAGAAAGGAAGGGTTAAATCAGAAGTGTTTGCCTCAACTCAAGTAAATAAAATAGCAACAGTATCCAAAATTAGCTGTTTCTTTGCTCAGGTGAGTGCCCTAAAATGGGACAGATTTGTTTCAACTCTCTTTCCTACAGACAGAATGTTTATGTAGGGGGCAATAGTTTAGTGGAATAGATTCAAAGAAGCCACAGTTTAATTGTTAAACCAATGCTTGACTGTTACGTAGGCATCAGGAGAGTTTTAAGTCTGTGGCCAAATTCAGAAAGGTAGGGATTTGAACCTTAGAGTAGGATCACCTTAGATATCTCCTCCCATCCTAAACCAGTCTGCTTTGTGAATAGCATTTTAGTCCCCTTACAAATCCAAGGCGGGAAAAAAACCTAGCACCACTTAAATCACTTCCCTTACTTTTAAGCTCCCTTTTCCTTGTGTGAAATACTTTGGAGAAAGCATAGCCGGTGCAGACACACAAAATATTCACCTATCCTTGTTGCTACCACAAAGTGGAAACATTGAAAAGAAGCTCTCTGGAGACTTCGGCACTGTCGACAGCTAGAAAAGAAACAAACCCCCTACTAACCCCAAAACCCCCACGCATAACAAACACTTCAAAACCAGCAAATCATACCAAAAAGAAGTTAGCAACCAACTGTAGCATATTAGTTTAACAGTGTATGTGCTATGAGGACTCCAATAAAAAGATGATCTTTGCAATATATCCTCTACATCAACAAGTCACAGTGGTCCAAGTCTTCAAATACAGACTCAAAACCAAAAAAATCTTACCTCATGCCACTGTCTACTTGGCTTGTTTTGTTTGTGTTTGCATCCCACAGAAATATGGCACTAGATTTGTCTGTGATTATTGCTAAAGTATCTCCATCCTTATCCCAGTCCATAGCAACACAATTACTGAATAAAAAAAAAAGAAAGAAAATTTTCACTAATGTTAACGTATGTTTGTAAGCGTACAGAAACAGCCAGAATTATTCAGTTGAAGTCTCTGTCCTTCCCTTTTCCTCCCAAGCAAACCCATGACAGATTGCAGATTTATCTGTAAAGTGTACTTTTATAGCAACCACACCCTTACTCAAATCTCATTGAAATGACAGAGACTGAAAGGAAGGTCATAAAAAAGAAATTGCTACCTACATTGTAGTACTTGAAATACTGCCACCTTGATTTTCAAGAAACAGTGAAAACCCCCTGTAAGGAGGCTATTCAGTTTTGGGATTATTTTTCCCAGTTCAACAAGCATAACGAACTTGGACAAGAAACCTATGCAGAAGCAGGAAAAACCTCTATTTGCAAATAGTTCCCAGAATAAAGAGGACAGCAGACTTACCCACAAGTCTCTAGGGAATTGGAAACAGTGCTGTTTATGACACATATTTAAAGCATCATATACTGTAGACTAAGAACCTATGCCATCTGACACCACTCTTTTCCTTCTAGATAAATAAGTTGATCGTTTCAGGCTAAAAAGGTTTCTCTATGAAAAAATTCACTATCCTTACCACTCAAATGAAAACTCCTAATGCAAGCAGTTTCAAAAGTGTCCTACTCAAACATACATTGCTGTAAGCTAATTCAGTAAGCCTTCAGTTCCAGTTTTTCATATCTTTCTTTTTAAAACCTTAGCAGTTTATTCTAGAGAATAAACATGTCTATTCCCAAAACACACCCATGAATACGTAACAGCCAATCAGAACATCAAGATCAGGAATAACAAGGACAAAAAGAAAAAAATAGGGAAAAACACAAATTGATGACTAGTAAACAAAACAAATTATATCAACATAATGGTAAGAAGATGCTTATAACATCAACTATTATAAAAGAGAATATTTGACATTCTGAACTCCATTCTTATGCAAGGAGAGGTCTAACAGTTAACAACTGCAGTTGGTTAAGTTAGCCAGAAAACAAAGAAGCAAAGTTTGGCCTGAGGTGGAGAACCTCCACATATGCACACTTGTTTCTGTTTAAACTGTGTATCGCAAACATTGAATTTTATTCTAATAGAGAGAATTTATTCTTCAATCACAGCAAAAGGTTGGAAATAAGAATTCAAAAGAACTACCTAACCTAGGTAGAAGATTTTCTGGCAGGCCTCAAAAAGTCAGTACTATTCAGACTACCATAAGCTGATGTTAATTATTTCAACAAGCCTTTAGGATATGTGGTTATTATACAAGTTTTCTTCTCCTCTTTGCCTTGCCCTGAAAACTCAACATTATTTTAAAACTGGTTTAGATGTTATATGTTTCCCTGAAGGAAAGGGTCGCATCTGTCCATTAATAAGGTATTGCTATCAGTGTCCATCAGTAAGGTAGACTCCCCTTCACACCACCCTCACCAACCCAGGACAGCAGAGGATCCTCAGTCCAACACAAGCTCTTCTCAGAGTTCCCCACTGATTGCACGCAGCTTTCCTCACTTTCGGCAGTTTTCTGGAGAGAATGAGTATTTATCGTACATTGTGCAAAATACAGCACAGAAAGAGCTGGGCCATGGATACTACCAAGCAAAAGACACTGACATAGCCAGCCCACATTATGAATGACACCTAACCAGAACAGGATTTTGAAAAGAGACAGCAAGATGTGATGGTCAGTAAGATACAAGCAAGTCTGGTAAAGACAATAAGAACTGCATCTGTTGGTTTGGTGCAAGGTGGCAACTACCATGAACTGCAAAACCTGGATGTCTAGAGAGTTCTTGGGAAGCTAAGTGATTCTGGCTCATATCTACCAATGATACAGGGATACCCAAGTGACATTCTAGAAATGAAAGTTACACTTCTAGATTAGAGGATTCAGATTTAAAGCCTTAGTGGGAGTTTTGCCTTGACTAAGGGCTCCACCTGAATCAAAATGCATCAGGATGTTAGAAATAAAATAAAAAATCAGGAATTTGCATGAATACTTAAGCTACGAGCAGGTAAAATACTAAAAAGAAATGAGGAGTGCACAAATGAAACTACTGCTGCATCAGGTAGTAATGGTGCCCAAGAAAAGTAGATTTATAGAGCAAAATGGTATGATGACCTGATGTCACAGTGTTTACACCTAGGGAGGTTTCCTCTGGGCCATATCTCGCCTGTTCCTATGGACTGATTGCCTTCTAGCAGTTGGACTGCATCTTCCAAAGTACACCACTCATTAAATTTCATCTGAAAGGAATCCAGTTCATACACTCCACCACCGCTCTCTGATGTGAAACAAAGTGTAATAAGCAGGAAAAACGGTGAGATTCACTTCAGAAGCACACTCTCAGTCTAAAGTAAAAATGCTAATGTATACATTATGCCAGTGACATAAGCAAAAGCACTGAACCAAAAGGATATCTTACCTCAGTAAGGCTATGATAACAGATTACTAGAAAACTGACAGTAGGAAGAATGCAGTCACAATCAGCATGACACAGGTATATTGTATACAACCCCATTATGTTCTCTTTTAATATGACAGATCTTTTTCTAACATTTTAATCAAGTAGACTGAGTTTATTACTAATAAGGAGTGCTTTGGGTAGGAGAATATATTTTTCTGACTATCCTTGATAGCTTACTATGAGTTCAGCTTTTGCTGTCACAGATCCCATACATACTCATCAGTTTGTCTTCCTTTCCAGGTATATGCACCAGAGACAGTATCTCTTCCTATAAAGTTCTCACATTGTTCTCTTCTCACCAGAAGAGAAGAGATTTTAAAGAAAACAACAAAGAAAATAATTTAAACCCATCTTAGTACCTACCCTGGTAAGCTGATTTCATTTCTCTTCTGACCATGACGATCAAAAATTTTCACAGCACGTTCACCTCTAAAAAAGATTAACATATAGAATCATTTCCTTTCTTCATCAGTGATTTCTATGGGCAAATGCAAT
The DNA here is from genome assembly GCA_034782735.1 of Sagittarius serpentarius. NCBI lineage: Eukaryota > Metazoa > Chordata > Aves > Accipitriformes > Sagittariidae > Sagittarius > Sagittarius serpentarius. The sequence goes on from JAVKLA010000053.1 coordinate 22,233,327, forward strand.
ATTTGTAATCTTACCCTGTTACAGCAAGGAAATTTCCCAAAGTTTTCTGCCAAGCAAACTGCACAGGGGAACCAGACCAAGCTTTTTCTAGTAGACTGAATACTTGCTGGGAGACAAAAAAAAGTGGGAAATTAGGTATCTTAAAATTATAAGCATGTAACAATAAGCAAGTTCTTAACATGTTAGCAACTGTGAGTACCGTAGAAGAAAAAAAAAACCACCCTCAAACACAACTTCTGGGAGATTCTAATGCACCAAAATTCCACAGAAAAAGCTTCTGGTTTATTCTGGAAAAACTGAAATTTCTGGTGCTGGATGTCTGCACTAAGAACTACTGCGACTCTATCACAACTATTATTTTTTTCTCTTACAGATGCAGTGGAAAAGAAAAATTGCATGAGTCTCTCCCCTTCACGTCCAAAGACCAGAATGTTTAGTTCTCTAAATTTCATGGAAAAGTTTAGGATCAGAAAGCATCGTTAGTGCGTAAAACACAGAAGGCTGAACATCTACACTTTTAAAGATATGTAAGCAACTATTTTGTCCTCTCTGAATTGTTGGGTATTAAAAGCAAAGACCTGAAAACTACTCAAACATAAAAAGAGATTCCGACTTCTGACTAAGAAAAGTTTCTCAAATCCCTTTTCCTTGCAGACCACCTACACAGATTTTTCTATGACTTGGGTGTGAGATAAAGCCCACAACTTTGTTTCACAGCTTGCTATCATGACTTTTTTCCTCTCCCAAGCCACTGGATAAACACCAACATCTGGTGTCCACCAAATGCCTAGCAGGCTTATTCAGTTCCTTGCCAAAGGTCCCCAATTCCTTCTTTTGGGTGAATGTGTACCGAGGCATTCTTCACACTGAATTTGCATTTTACTCACAAAAAGTGCAAAATTATGAGCACCGCATGCCACAAGCACAAAGAACACGGGACAATTATGTTTGATTTTGAAAAAACATTTAATAAAATCTGTAATAAACCAACGATAAAGAAAATCATCATGGAGGCGCAAGCAGGGCAAGCTCCAGCTCTTCATGCTCTTACTGCACTGTAACGCATAAACTAAAGCCCCCTAAGGGATGTGAGTAGGGACCCTTCCTTTTGGCCCAGTCATTTAACCGTTGCCCGAGGAGGGTTTCTCGCACCCCTGCCAGGCCCAGCACTAGGGCCCGGCGGCGGGAGACGCTACACAGGCAACGGCTTCGGGCGACGCGGCGGCTCCGGCAACTGTCGCGGGAAGGACCAGCCTGGCCGGAGCCTGAGCCTCAGCCTGCCGCGGCCCGTTCCCGGCAGCCAGGGGCAGGACGATGGGTGAGAGAGACCTCGACTCCCCCTGAGGCAGCCCCTGCCCGCGGCGTCAGGCTCCCGCTCGCTAGAGGCCGGCACGAGCGGGCGGCTCCCGCCGCACCCCTCTCCCCTCCCCAGGCCGCAAGCACCGCCCGCCCCTGGCGGGCCCCGCTCGATGCCCCAGCCGAGATCGTGCAGAGCGAAGCGGGAACCACGGCCCCGCCCGCCTTCGACTCCGGGCCCGAGGGTCCCCGGCGGCGCCCCCCCTGCCCGCCCGCCGGTACGGCGGCCGAAGAGACTCACCTTCATCGCGCCCACCACTCGCTGCGCAGCGGCCCTCCTGCGCATGCGCGCCCCTCCCCCCCCGCCTGCCTCTCAGCGCGCCGTACCCCACCCGCCCACGGCGTCGCTATCACCCCGGAGATGGAGCAGGCGGAAGGCGGGGCCCCGCCCCGCACCCAATGGGGAGGCGCGCCCGAGACGCCCGGCGACAGCAGGCCCCTCCCTCCGCCGGCGGATGGGCCCCTCAGCGGGCACGGGCCCCGGGGCCCGGTAAGGCCCTGGGCTGCAGGAAAGATGGCGGCGGCCCTGCGTGGGGGTAGTGGAAGTCTTTAAAGGAAAATACATTTTTGTCTGAACGCAGAAGTCGCAGGAGAGGAGCAGCAAAAATAACATTTCTTAACGAGACCTGTTAAAGTGGCGGATACAGGTACACGAAATGGAGTGTAAGCTAGAGAAAAAAGGCGCCAACCCAGCAACACTGCATTTAAGTTCAGCTGTATTCAATTGCAAACAGTGCCGGTTTCATCACAAAGTTTCACTGCTTAGTAATTTCTTTCAAAACAATAAATAGTTCACTGAGAGCATTAACACATTTAAAATTACAAATGTACAAAGACTTTGGGTATCGGACACTTCAAACTTCCGAAAAACATTCAATGAGCTCACATCTTCTCATTTTCCATTACAAACGCACACATATTACCTACTGGTTTTAAAACATAAGGAACAAGGCACAGAAAAGCAACTGAAAAAAAAACCCAGACTCTCTGAGAACATTCAGACCGTTCAAAGCAATTCTGTGTAACAGCATAGGGCTCAAGAAGGCAAATTATAAAGTATCTGAAAAAATTTGGTAACTGTTAAATAAGGTAACTAATTTGATACAATCCTGGGAGGCACACAGAACTCTCCTGTAAGATGCTGAACATGCTTAAATGGTGGCAGTTAAGCATCTTGCAGGACTGGGCCCTTTACGTTTTGATGTAACCTTACTGTAAAGATAGACAATTATTTCATTCTCATCTTACAAAATTACTTTTCAAATTAGTGCAAAGCCTCACGTAAAAATGTAATTAGTCTAGATGTAATGGAATGCTTCAAAAATTCCAGAGTGCAAATATTAAACTTAAATTGGTTAACTTTTAATCACACTTTAGAATTCTTCCAGTAACTCATGCTTATAAATTTTTCCTTAAAAATAGCAAAGTAAATATAAGAACCAAAGTAGAGAAAAAGGTATGATGTTCTGCATCTCATGTAAAAACTTTGAAAATCCAAAAAATACACTGGATGTTAAAAAATCTCCAGCAGAAATTATTAAATAGCAGATTTCTATTAGAATAGTAAGACAATATTTAAAATAAGGCTTTGGTTAAATAAAAAGTTTGCTAAACTAGGAATGATGATAAAAGTGCAAAAGATTCACCAAATACACAACTTCATTTCCAAGGCAGGCATTACACCTGCCATTTACAATGGTTTGCATTGGTTTGTCAGCCTGCATTGTAATACCTCAGATACCTATAGCCAAATATATTTATTACAGGCAAATTAAATATACGGGGTCCAATCCTGTAACTTGTTTCACCCAGAGATAGACTCAATTATATCAGTGGACGCAGATCCATTTATAGCATCATTCCTCTGCATGTTTGGGGGAATCAAGGCCCTGGATCTGTAACATTTTATTATTGTAGTGAGTTCACTAATGAGTTTACTTATTTCTTAGCACTTCCTAAACAGAAGTCCTCTGCTGGCAACTAGCTGGTCACAGCTGATTTTCTTACAAACAGAGTTCTTGCAACATATGGGTAACAAAGATGATTTTTTAAAAAGTATTTGATATTGGTCCGTAAGAACAACGTGTACATGTTAGCTTGAGACCAAACACGTTGCTATGGTAGATATCCTGCACCTGGTGTTTCTTGGTGCACTGCTAGTTTGCTTGAAGAAAAAAGAATCATCTGAGTCTATGGAGAAGAATGCCACCTTCATAGAGAAAACAGTTTACAGTTTTACAGTCACAACACATGCTCCAGCTCTTCCTAAGCACAATGGTGCAACCTGTAAGAAAAAAACAAAACAAAACAAAAAAACCATCTGTGAGATAAATGCAGTCAGCTTTAAGTATTTTTTTCCCCAAACCTAACAGTTTAGTTAATGCTTGTAATAATAGTTGTACAGCTGTAGCAGTGACGGTATCACCCATGCTCTGTTAATATGACTTAAAAATAGCAAATTGGTCCAAAACTTGGATACAAACCCACAGAAAAGGTGAAGATATTTTATACGATAGAGTGAAGCAGTTCAAAAGCAATAGCAAATCCCAAGAATATGAAACAATTCTTACTGATAGTTTCAATTACTTGGTATTACAGGAAAAAGAATCCTCTGTTACGATACAAACTGGACACCTGAGCTAGACCATCTGACAACTGAGTAATGGTTGGCAAACCGATGCATTTTTCTCTCAGACAGAAAATGCCAAACATGATAGGGCAACCTCTTTTTAATTATTTGATAAAATCCTGTTAAGAGTTCTTGAAATCAGTATCATTCCCCAGTCTCTTATTCTTTTTTTGTAAACATAAGTTACTTCTGGCAAGACACTTTTCTGCTGAAATTCTGTTGGACTTGAATAGAGGAAGGTAGTTTCTAACACTCACCTTAGCTTCCCCTTTTAAACTTCATAGTACTGGCATGTGTGTGACTAGCACACTAAGTGCTACAGAGATCACCCTGAAGACCAAAAAGGGTGTTTGTCCCAACTCCCCTATTTCCCCCCCCCCGCCCCCCCAGGAACAACAGACTTATCCTGAGCTGTCCGTGGCTCTGACAAACTCAGCTCAGAAAATTCCACTGCCCTCTTTTGAGTTGTGTGTGTATGAAGTGGTGACAGACTGCTGACATGACAAGGCAGAAGAAAGGTACACAGACGCTTCCAAATCCTTCTAGTAAGGGTTCAAAACTGTCCTATATACTGGGATCACAGGATTCAGTGAGATACAGAGGGTCAAGGCTAAGGAGACAAAGGTGCATACAGATGGTCATCACCTAGACATCATGTGAGATTCATTTAGATGCAACGGTGAGAAGCATCGTCTCTTTCCTCTGGTACACTTCTCTTTCTTTAGCAGGACAAATAATGCCATGGGTTATCATTACCAGTACTACCACTGAAGGCCCCAAGCTCTGCTGACCCCCCCAGCTGAGCACCTCCCCGGGCATGACGTCCCATGGTATGGAATACCCCATTGGCCAATTTGGGTCTGCTGTTCCGGCTGTCT
>JAVKLA010000053.1:22238289-22299122 GCA_034782735.1 Sagittarius serpentarius
TCTACGTGACGTACTTTCACCACTAGCTTCTCTAGCCGGGCAGCAATATCCTGCCACAGTGCGGCAGCCCAGATGGGACAGCTCAGTTTTCTGTGTTACAAGGATTTTGACAGAGAGCAGTTCGGTACTCTTTTTGAATTAGCCAGTTGGGGCTATTACTGGGATAGCATATTCAGGAGGCGAGAATTCACTAGTGTCTAATGCTATTCTAGATGACCTTGGACATTCATTCTGGCCTGCAACTAGACTACAGAAAGGCCTTGGTCTCCCACAGATTCTGTGCTGTATCTGCCAGCCTTTTGTGGATGTAGAGGCTTTAGGGTATCTCAAATGGCAGTAGATTTCAAAGGACAGCCTGCCCAGCATGTCCTTGTGTGTGCTCTTCCCACAGAGAGGCACATTCCTGGAGCTATAAAAAAGTAAAAGTAACCAAGCTTTGAATTGACAGTAATGGTTTCTGATCATTAATTGATTAATTTTCTTTTTTTTTGAGCTGGGTAAAGAGAAACTGGAAAAGGCTTCCTGAAAGTTGCACACACTGTACATAGCATTCACATCAGGAAGGGATTATTTATGAAAAGATGACCAAAACCTTGAAGAAATTTATAAACTTGCTGAGGGACATATTAGAGCTAAAACTAATCTACATTCACCATTTATTTTCAGAATAGGAAGTCATGTAAACAAAACCCTTTGTGACAGTTTGGGGAACATGTCAATACATTTTATTAACAGTAGTTGAAATTGTCAAAGAAAATAGCTATACTCTTGACAAAGAAAGAAGGGCAGTTTATTAGAAGTTAACAACTGTCTGTTCAAGATAAATCATCTCAAAATGGTAGACAAAAAAAAAAGAGACAACAGCCTAATAAGAAAGTGCTTCTTAGAGAAGTATTTGAATTCTCCTTGTAAAAAGAGGCACGCTTGAAATAAGATAAATAGTAGTGTATGCTCTGATCAGAAACTATACCTGTGTCCATTCATTTGTCTGGGGATCATAAGACTCCACTGTATTAAGGTATGTTTGACCATCATATCCTCCAACAGCATACAACTTGTCACCAAGAAGACATACTCCCACTGCATCTCTGCTAATGCTCATAGAGGCCACGGCAGTCCACATATCTGTCTTTGGATCATACCTAAAAGATAATCTGTGTTATGCTCTAAAACTAAAAAATGTACTGGAATTGACGCTGTCAAGGTAGTAGAGAACAGGTGTTATTAGGATAGCACAGATTTGGGTTTTAATTTCAAAAACTTTTCCCCCCAAATACTCTCTGAAAATGTTTCTTTAGTCATCTGGTAACACAGTCATTACTAGCTACATATCTGCTTTGTGCTGCTTTCCACATAGTAATACATATGCACACAGCTGCTCTTATTACATTTCCTATTGTAAGCCTGAACACACCATTCCAGAAACAGTTCTGCTGCTACACTGCAGTCGAGCAAGTGCTTGCTCCAAGTAGTAACTACTACATGTAAAAGCACAGGGTGTTAAACGTGAGTGTGGTAGTAAAGATATTTACTTCCCATGAAATATTACCATTTTAAAAAAAAAAAAAAAAAAAACAACAAAACCCAAAACCAACCCAAAAACAGTTTGAGAAAATTCTGGGGGAAATGCAAAACCCTTAAGACAATTTACAGCACTTTTTTAATCATAGCTGTCTATCATCAGAAGCATCAGCACAGTAAAAGACAGATGGTTTAATGAAAAACATTAAATGTTATCCTAGAATAATATCAACATTCTTTACAAGTCAAACTGAGAACTACATAGGAGAGTTCATGCTATTCTTACGTCAAGGAATGTATTTTAACCTGACTGAAAGAGACAGTGTTAAGATTACAGATGCTTACAGCAGAACTGATGTAATCACAGAGCTCTGAAGGGCTCTAAAGAACTACACAAAGAAAATTCTTATTTGGCTAAGAGACCATCCTAAGATCATACTTGCTAAAAGCAAGTTTGGAAGATACTAGTCTTAATTTGTTTGCATGAAGAGCATAGATATAATGAGCTCTAACAGTTTTATCTGCAGTTCTCTAGTTAAAGTACTACAGAAATGCAAGCAAGCATAATCGTAACATGAAAATACTGCCTGAAGCACATGCTGCAAATAGAAGTATAATATAGTAAAAAAGAGAGCGATTAGTGAGCTACATATAGAATTTACTTTTCAATTTAAGTTATTTTATAGTTAATTTATAAACCAATGTATTTAACTGGGAAAAGCAACTTTTATTGCAAAATATAGTGGTAAACGAATACTCAGAAGCTTAGTGTGGTTTTATGAAACTGTTAATTTTTTAAAGGAACTATTTCTGTAAGGTTGATGGTCCTCAATTTCATCTTACTTAAAGAGTGAGGACAAAGTGCATTACAAAATGAATCCTGTTTATTAAAGTCGTGTCCTGTAACTTTGTTTCAGAGAATATTGATGCGGAAAAATACATTGACCTATTGCTATCTCTTGGGCTTCTAATTATCTGTATTCCTGTAAAAATGTGGTATTTGCTAAGATTTAGCTTTCTACCTGCAAACCTTTCTGGGGTCTTTTTAGTGCAGCTTCCATATGTTAAGTGGTATGGGCCACACTATGTATTTTGAGGTCTATTAGGACACCGAAAGTTTGAAAACTACAGCTCTGTTTTGTGGTGGGTTTTGGGGTGGAAGGGGATGGAGATTGTTTTGGTTTGTGGGTTGTTTTTTGTTTTCTGTTTTGGTTTTTTTTTTTTTGGTAGAGAGCCAATCACATCTCCCAACATAAAGAAATTCAGTAAAAGGAGAAGATGGGTGATGAAGAATCACTGTAAGTATTGGGAGATAACAGGAAAGAAGAGTTTTACAATTTGGGGAGGGGGAGGAGGGAAGAGAGAAGAGAATTAAAGCATATTTCAGAAATACTTGGAAGACAGCCAAGACTTAGTACAGTGCATTATGAAGTATTTACTGTCATTTTTAATTATTTTATGGATCAGATGCTTCTGTAATTTGTAATACAGTCATTCATTAATAACTTTATGTAAAGATATATTAAGGATATTACCTTTCTACGCAGTCTGACAGCCTGGATGTTAAGTTTGATGCTGGGGCATCGTGACCACCTATTGCATACAAGAACCCATTCCAGGTGGTTACACCTACACCACCTCTTCTTTTTGACATCTGAGCACAGAGGGTCCATTTGTTTGTATGAGGATCAAAACATTCTACTGACTTAAGACAAGAACTTCCATCTCGACCACCGACTGCATAAAGCCTACAAAGTTTAAAAAAAAAGTAAATAAAAATTGTCTGAACAAGACAAGTTTCCAGTGATGTATTAAGGATTTTCAAGTTTGTTGAAAAGGGAAGTTTAGAAGAAGACTTCCAGTTTTCAATAGAATGTTCTGTTGCGAAAACTCATAAGATTTTGCTCCAATCTTTTAATGAATAACAACAATAATTTACAGAAAATTGATATCTATAACACAGCATTTATGTTCCAACCTGTGCATATAGCTAACATTTTCAAAATTACTTATATGACTTGACAGACAAAGGCCCATTTCTAGCATGGTCAGAGGGACAAATTCAGCAGTGGATCTGTGCATGCAACAATTCTGCCCTGCCTCATCATAGGCATTCAAGTATTTTTCTGGACTCGGGCTTTAGTTTATGAATGACAGTGCCACATTAAGTCCCTCACAACCCACTAGGTGGCCTAGTTTGCTCAGTTCTAACAAAAAGGTTTCTAGCATTTAGTATTAACAAAGGATTTCAACCTTTTGGAAAGGCTAGAAGGAACAGGTTGGTTTAGGAGCACTCCATCACTGATGAATCAAATAATCAAACCTGATAAAGGGTTTATGCACAGAGTTTATGAGCAATCTATGCTTAGAAGCAGAAATGCCCAGCACTATGATTTGGAAAGGCAGGAACTCAGAAGCCATTCTAAAAAGGAAGCACCTCATCAGAAGTCCAGTTTGAGAGATCACCTGAAATATCATTAATGAAATGCTTTCATAGCCTAAGGTACATTATAGTATGGTTAAATAATCAAATAAACATTAGATACTGTATATGATGATACTGTGAACAATTTACAACAGTTACTATGAAGCACTATTCAAGATCTCCTCAGTTTGGGAAACACCATTGTTTGTTTTTTTAAATATACTGACCAAAAAACTTAAATACAAACATCTTGTAGATATGGTTGGCCTAGCGGTTCTCAGCAATAATTTTAATACCCTTTGAAAAAAAAAAATATTTCCACAGAAGATCCCATGTTTAATAACACAACTTGTTTAAGGTAAGGAATGTACTGAAGGATATTAAAAAATCCTGTTGCAGTTCCAAAAAGTTGACTAAAAATCCATCCTTTATGCAATATAGCATTTAAATGAAGCCCCTCATCTTACCTCCCACCAAAACATGACAGTGTTTTGATCACTTACACAGTGATTTCACATTTCAGACATGCAGAAAGATATATTAATTCCTCTATATGAAGATTTTGAGCAAATCATCTGAAATATATGGAGTTACAGACAGATATTACTAGAAAGTGCAGAAGTTACTGTTCCCTCAGCCGAAATGCATGCACTTTTAAGTTTTTTAGCTATAGGCACCTAGTGTTGCTACCTATATTAAGAGTCTAGGGAATGTTCTATAATAAGAGAGAAATGTGAGGTTCTAATTCTGGTGCTTTTCACCACATCTGGGACACTCTGCTGAATATGTAAGGAAGCTTCAGACCTAACTTAGGCATCAGAGACTGCAGTTCCAAGGCAGCCCAAGGCACTCTGCTTGCTGGTTTGTTCCAAGTTCTTCCCTCCTTCCTGCCCAGTGAGCATTTCTACTCATTCCTGCGCATTCCTGGACTTGTTCACGATCTCACAGGACCCTTTTTAGGTGTATTTCAGATGTAGTAATTTAGCAGCACACTACCATTCAAAAAAAAGAAAAAAAACGGGGGGGTGGGCCATGAAAAGCTTTTTGCTACCTTATGATACTACGAGATTCAAAGAGCTCAAGGGAGATGTGCCAGTACATAAGCAGGAAGTGAAAATTTGTGGTCAAGAGAATGTAAGTATTCTGCCACAACCACAATACTACTCAGCAAATCAGGTTAACTTTGTCTATCATGCTATTCCTGTAGCCACCCTGGCAAAATACGGTTCGGATAAGCGCACTACAAGGCTGGTGGAAAACTGGAAGGGCTACTGGGCTCAAAGGGCTGTGATCAGCAGCAGTATGAAGTCCATCTGGCAGCTGGTTACTAGTGATGTTCCTCCCAGGCTGATACTATGGCTGATACCGCTTCATTAATTATCTGAAAGATGTAATGGAAATCAGCCTTAGCAAGTTTACTGATAATAACAAATTAAGGGGATTTGCCATGGTGAATAGCAACCAAGCCCTCCAGCATATCAGCAAATCACCTAGACAGGCTGGAATAATGGGCTAACTGTAGTCTCATGAAGTTCAGCGAAGGCAAATGCAAAGTCCTATACCTGGGACAGCATATTCTTATGCAACAGTACAGGCTGGGTGCTGACAGGAGAGGAGGCAGCTTCGCAAAAATAGACTTGGAAGTCCTGGCAGACAACAAGTCAGCAGTATGCCCATGAAGTAACGACAGCTGATCCCCTTTAGTCAAGGGGACAAGACTGCTTCTGGATACTATGTCCAGCTTTGGGCTCTCAGTACAAGAAAGATTTTTCCATACTGGAGCAAGTCCCACTGATGGTCACTAAGATGATAAGGGAGCTAGAACACATGACATAGGAGGAGAGGCTGAGAGCACTGTCTTTGTGCAGTCTTAAGAATTCTTGAAACAGCTAAGGAGGTATCTACTGCTGTCTTCAACCACCTAATGGGAGGTTATATAGGAGACAGATAATTCTCAAGAGGTATGCAGCAAAAAGAAGAAGAACAAGAGACAAATTCAAACGTGGGAAATTTCAACTGGATATTAGAAGAAAAATGTTCAGTACAATGGTGGTCAAACATTGGAACAGGTTGACCAGAGAGGCTGTTGAATCTCCATCTTTGGAGATATTCAAAACTCAGATATGACCTGAGCTACCTCAGTTAACTTTGAAACTAGATCCAACTTTAAGGTTCGCCCTGCTTTGTGTTGGTATTGGATCGGATGACTCCAGAGGCCCTTCCAATCCAAACTATTGTACGATTCTGTGATTCCAACTGATCTTTATTTTTGTAACAACTTGATTCAAGTACCACTTGTATTTTAGGATGCTATAGAACAATTACACTTAATCCAAAGGAAATCAATGAAAACCACTCAAAGTTTAGGAATCGTGGCCTACAAATAAAGACTGAAGGAGCTGGAGTTATTCAGTCCTGATGACAGAATACTGAGGGGACACGCGTCTTTAAATATGAAAGGCTGTTACAAAGAGTAAAGAAAAGATGTATTTTCCATGTTCACTTTGGATTGTACAAACAATAATAAATATGTTTTGCTGATTTATGTTAAGACTTGACATGAGGAGAACTTCACAGATGTATTAATAGTTCAGCAGATTCCTTAGGGAAGTTATGGAAACTTTACCACTGGAGGTTAAGAACAAGATCGCTCTGGCTATGAGTGTTTTAGATAGAATTGATTCAGGTTTAGGGTACCACAATGGATTAGGGAACTCCGTGAGGTCACTTCCAGCCATTTCCTGGGACTGCAACATAAAATACCTAGTTGTCTGAATATGCTTTGTATTAGGAATTAGGCATATTTTCACTGAAAAACAGCTGTAGAGATTTCAGATACCACTCCAGATTAGATTAATTCTGCCAGAGCTTACTGTTCTGAGTTAATGCAGTATGACATGAGTACTCCTCCATGAATTTACAGTAATTTTGGAAGTTGACTGTTCCAGCTATCACAGTTAGAGGAAATCACTGGAGTCTCAGGGGAAGAGAACAATCATTTGCTCCTTTCAGTATTCAGGAGATTGTAACTACTTATTAGCCCATAGAGATGGTGTCATATAAGCGATACTGAGGGGCACTGTGATGCTGTGGGGAAGTTTGCTTGACCCAATACAGTACCTTTTCTGTGAATGAAGAAACTTGGTTGTTAAAGCTATCAACATGTATATCTATCAAGAGAAAGTATTAATAGTAATTTAGGATTGTCCTGTAATTACGTTAAAATAATGAGATAAAAAATGGAAGTTGCCTTCACATACTTTCCATTTAATATTGCTACACCAACAGTGCTCCTTGGAGTTGACATACTGGCTACAAAGTTCCACTGACGAGCCTGTGGATCCCATCTTTCTACTGTATTCAGGTAGCTCCAGCCATCATGTCCTCCTACAGCATACATGGGACCTTCCAATACAGCCACTCCTTAAAAAAAAAAAAAGATATGAAAAACAATCGCTTCTGAATAAGGGAAAAAAGATCACATTTTCGTAGGGACAGTCCAGTGTGTACCACAAAATATTTAAAAACAAATAAAAAGAAATTCCCTTTTGGTAGCCAATTCTGGATATAATCCAAAGGAGAAAAGATGCTTAATAAGCAGCTGGCATTAAAACAAGGTTTCCACCCCGCTAAACTTAATTTCTGAATGTTTTTTGACCTATCCTAAAACAGATATTCTTTTAAATGTTTTCAGTCTTTAGAGAACACTACATACCAAGACCATGACGATGAGTAGACATAGGTGGCATTACACTCCAAGTTTTTGTTCTAGGGTTGTAGCACTCCACAGTATTTAATGTTTTCAGTCCATCTCTGCCACCAACAACATACAATTTATCATCTAAGACTGCAACTCCAAACTGTAATCTTCGTCCATTCATGTTTGCAACAGGAGTCCACATGTTGGTACGAAGTTCATACTTTTCAATGCTTGTAGCTCCTGAATGACAACATATGCAAGTTATTAAAAAAAGTCTGAATTATTAGGATAGTTATTTCAGCAGTATGCCAATCCCGCAAGACAGCATGACATCCTGCAGCATGTTCTTAATTCTATGTATACAAACAGTCTTTTTTGACTTCCTCAGGAATTAACTGCACATTTTAAAGGAGGAGTTTCTCAGCGCTTTTCAAGACAAAAAGCAGGATTTCTAACTGCTTTGCATAATCAAGCCTTTAGAAATACAAATGTTAGGCATATAAAACAACCCTTGTGAAATGCAATTATATATTGAAATCAACTGTTTTGTAATATTAGAGAGAAACCCTTAAGGTATGTGACTTGAAGCACTAAAAGTGCTAACTTTAAAACAAGTGAAAGAAAACACTTTCTCTGCCATAACTTTTCTAATTTGCCAGATTCCTTCTAACTACCATTAAACAGTATGGAAGTGTCTAAAAAGAAAAAATCTAAGTAGCTGTAACAGAACCATTTAACAATTAGTCAAAAAGCCTGGTTTGGTTTGGTTTTTTTTGTTTGGGTTTTTTTGGGTTTTTGTTTTGTTTTGTTTTGTTTTTTAATGTATGTACAGGTCACCTTTGTGCCCTTTCTGTCATTTTCTTCTTTTTCCAAATTACTTCCCACTCAAGTAAATAAAGATTAGTTTTCACTCAAGTCAACATTTCACTACTCAGAAATCAGGTATTCCCTTGATAATTTCAAATCAATAACCCTAGCTTCCAGAATGTTTACACTAGTATCAAAGCTACATAGGTTTTTTTGATCTAATAAAGTATACATTTAAGACGTTTCATGTTCTACACTGCAGAATCTTTGAATTCTAGAATTAACATGTTGTAAAAATATCTATCAAACATTTCTTTTAAAAAGAACCAAAACAGCTCATCAACTAATCACTATATGAGCCAATACCTTTTGTTGCATCCATTCCTCCAACTGCGAACAACACACCCACTGTAGATTTTCTAGGTTTGGTGCGAGGACTTTGCAACATAGGTCGTCTCTCTGGTAACAGATGGTACTTCATTGCTTCCATAATGAGTTTTTGACATTCAATGTCATCCCTAAAGAGTGCATTATTTTCCAAATCTGCCAGAAACTGTGAAAAAGAAAGAAAATTAAACAAGCTGTATTGATATAAACGACATCAAGAATAAAAACAAGAATACAGGAAAACGTTTTATCCAAAGACATCCACTGCCTGATTTAAAATCCACGTATCTCCAAAATGGTCATATAAAAAAAGACTAGGGTAAGGATAAACTTTTAATAAAAAAAAAATTCAAATTTTAAGCTAAGCCATTAAGTAAAAAAAAAAAAAAAAAAAAAAAAAAGGAAGGATATCTGATCTTAATGGATGATTTAAGCTTAATGGTCCAAAGGAAGAAAACAAAATCTCCTGGTGTTCCAGTGCCACAACCGGTATGTTCAAGGAAACGGAATCAGGCTCCAGGTGTGTAAGTCAGTTTAACCTCATTCTCTTACTCCCGAATCCACCCAATCCAGAGGTCTGTAAAAGCCACTTCAGGCACAGGGTGAATATTTTAATATATGTTCTATTCCTCACTCTGACACTGACCCAGATCACAGTATATCAATTAATACAAGCCTTTGTTAAAAAATTTAAGATCAAGGATGCAAGCAAAATTTGACAAGTGTTAAATTTTAAATCTGACTTAAATAAAATTCGAGTGAAATAAAGACTACTAATAAAAGTTATTAAGTTTAAAGATTCTGGAGTCTTTTGTACTCAATGTTTGTCAGACTGCAGGAAAAATATATTAGTAGGTTGAGTGTCCCAACTGATAATTATTAGAAGTCTAGACAACTGGCATTTTTCTGAGCTGCAAGACATGCCCTGAGTAACAGAGAAAAAAAAGCAAGCGAAGTGCCCCACTGGGACTTGGACAGTTGTCAGAACAATGAGCAAAAGGCAAACGCCTCTGAACTGCAATCACAAAATCCAAACACTTTATGAATATTAGAAATATAAGTCCACAAACCAGAAGGAGATGTCATTGTTGAGCTGTTGACAGCCAACCGATGACACGTAGAAAATCGCTGTGAAATTAGTAATCAGGAGTACTAAAGGGCTCGTTATGCAATAGTTGTGCACAGTATGGTGCGCATATCCCTGGCTTAAAGCTGCCTCAGGACTGCAAAGTGACAAATATGACACCCATGGTTCCAGAAGAAATACAGGTAAGTATAGGCTGCCAAGCCTGAACATCTCTGTATCAGGCAAATCAACAGAAACTATGACAGAAAACATTAACATACACACAGAATAAAAAAAAGAAACTTTCAAAGCTCTTCACCAGCGACTTTTCAGAAAACTGAGCCTGACTTTTGCAGTATTTCTCCAACTGGCTGACATTCTGGTTCTATTTAAAATAGCGAATTAAAAAGTTCTCACGTAAATTAGCTGAGGGAACTTAATTTTCATTCTTCACTTTCAGTACCTCCCATTGTTTCTTCTCTTGACACAAAGCACCACTTTACCACTTCTATCACTTCACAGGGACACTTTGTGATTATAAAATAGTAAACTAAAGGCTGTCTTTTAACTGCCAGCATGCAATGCTATAAAATTGCACACAGTTTAACAAACAACAACAACAAAAAAATCAATTAATTACTACTGTCCCAAATCAGACATTGTCACAGCTGCATGCATGAAAATTAAGGCTTGTACACAACATGACCAATTCAGACCTCCAATATACTTTTCTGATAGACAAGCAGCATTTAATATTTGAAGCAACGCCATGTGTGTGTATATGAGTTTTGCAACAACAAGACGCAACATACATTTTCTGCAATTTCTAACCTCCCCAACCTGTAATGAATTTTTCTCGTAGCACAGTCTCAATCTTTGAAAGCAACTCCATCTCAGTTTAAAAGAAACACCACTAAGATTGTTTTGGTACTCAAAAAACCTGCAAACTCTTGATAATAAACCTACTGTATTACAATTTTCTGTAAATATTCTTCACTCAAAGAACTTGGAATGGGCTTACTTAAATGAAAGCCAATTTTTGTCCAAGTTTTATTATTTACATAGCTCCTTGTACTACAAGCATTTATAACCAAGTAGTTACAAATGACGTGTTAGCATGAAATTGTAGCCATTGGAAACCTGATGAAGAGAAGGGTAGTGCATATACTTAAGTACTAAGAATTTTTATGTAAAAGGAAGCTGAACCATCTTGTAACTCAGAAATTGCTTAATCATCTTTTTCATTAATTTATCAGAGAGAGAATACTTGACACCTTACAGCTTAAGAAGCTGACAAATATTAATCTTTAGCCTTTGTAAGAGCAAAAAGAGACTTACAGATATTTAGGACACTGCTTGCATTAACCAGAGATGACAGAATGCTATGTACAAAGAGATGCATAAAACCACAACCAATAAAACTGACAATTCATTATGGGTTTTTTGCTTCCAGTGCTACAGTTTCACAGTATTTCCCAAAGTGGGTTCGTTTTTTTTTTTTTAAGTGTACAAATTAATATTGCCTCTCTGCTTGCAAGGTCATTGATTTCAGCAAGTTGTTCAATTTTCTAATTTCATTTCTTTCAAACAGACTTAACCCTTCAACTGTAAAACTGGAAACCTTTTCATTGTTATGTTTGCTGTCAGATTGCCTAATGTCATGTGATCATGAAGCAAAACATGATTCTGAAAATGTTAAGACTGTTTTGGGCACTTCAGACCAATTTACTCAATGCACCAATTGTTGCCATAATAAAATCACAGCTTTAACACTTCAATTTGTTAAAGAAAAATATTGTCTTAGAAATAAGTAAATATTTGGAGAAGACATGAAAAATTAAAGATAAAATAACTGAAATATGATACTGCTTTTGTGTTTCATTCTGCTATATTCCTAATCAGTTACTGAGTGGACACAATTTGATTTCAGTACATATTTCTGGAATAAATTCTGTACTTTCAGTTTCTAAAGATGTTTCAATTACAGTCAATTAAGTAAAAGGAATACAGCAGTGGTTACTTAATTATCAATTAATTAAATGCTCAACAAGAGATTTATTTCCTCCAGGTCAACTGGCTTACACTGTATTATGTTTCTAGAAAAAGTGAATTACAAAGTCAAGGCCACAACTGAAGAAATCCTGCCATTGCATATATAATAGTCTGTATGGAAATAATAATACTAAAATGCTTGCTAGTGAATCTTACTATCCAACAAGAGGATACCAGATTAGAGATCATACACAGAATGCTGTATATGTGATTTATCACTATGAATGAATCAAACTCAGTTTTTGTTGTGTTAATTAGTTCTACTTCAGGTTCCATAAAAATCCTATTTTCTTCATTTAATAGAGATAATTCTCACTAAACAAACTGAAAACTGTAAAGCAAAATCCTTTGACCGTATAGTAATTGTTAAATATTATTAATGAAGGTCCAGCAAGGAAAAGGAAAGCCAGCACAAGAGAAGGGGGTGGGGGTGGGGAACCCAAACCTAGTTTACGTGCATGCTATCAGATAACAAATACAATGCTACACATGACACTAACAAGACAGTCATTCCTACAGGACTAAGAAAACTAATTCATAAGTGTTTGAATAAACTGAGCTCAAGTCTTCCTCAATGTTGTGTGTAAATGTCCAAGAAGGAGAAAAAGTATTGATTGGGAAGAACAAAAAGTACCCAAGGATGGTTTATCAAGAGTTAATAGAAGAAAAATCACTCCAAATAATTTATTCAAATTGTATTTCCTAAATCTCAAGGATAGCTATAATTATATGAAGGAAATGTAATAATCCAAATAAACTGTGCAAGTTCCTTAAAGAAATTTAAAAAGGACACATTTTCTAATGACATATCCTTGATTAGCATTTTTCTACGTAATAGAAGTGATTTTTTTCCTAGCAGCTCTACCCCTTCTCGTGTCCTGGCTCATCTCAGGTTAGGATCAGAGTACACTGCAGTTCACAGACAGACACAAACTATCACGCCTATACAACATGCTAAGTCCTTATATGCAGCTCTAAGAATCCAAATCATTAAGAATCCTGAAGCTGTTATGATTTGTCACTATCAATATATCGATGCTGTAGATATCATGCCCACTGTAACCATGGTATAAACCGGAGAGGAACTGAACAATTTACTTGTGGAGCAAGCAGAGGCAGTCTAATGTAAGCCAGGAGTTTACTGAGATCTTTCCTTCTCTGTTCCAAATCATGTCGAACCCACGTAAGTAGTGCATTCAGTATAGTTTCTTCATTAGGAATATTCATGTCATCACTTGCTAAAAGCTTTGCAATTTCAGTGGCTGGCAATAATAGAAATTCCTGGTTTCTAATTACTTCCATGAAGTTTTCCTGAAAAAGAAAAGTATTTTTAATACAGGTGACATCATACTTTGAAGACATTTTATGGACTCCTACTCTATCTTCCCCTCTTTTCCCTCCCTTCATGCCATCTCTCAGCTGTGCCAGTAAATACCACTGAAGAACTGACTTGGGAGGGGAAAAAAAAAAGGTAAAATAAAAATGTGCTGAGTTATTTTGATCCTGATCATTTCCCCGACCCTATCATTCAGTCCTACAGATGTGCTGAAACAACTGAGAGGGAAGTATATGGACAGAAATGAGCAGTGCGTTGTGGGGGTTACTATCTCGGCACTGCAAAATTGAAGAAATACTTTCTGAAATATAGTTTTAAAAGAAGAAAAGGTGCAGTTTACTCCTGTTGACAATGTAGAATACAATGTAAGATGCTTTGTCAAGCAAAGAGCACAACATGCTACAACTACTGGGCACATCTAACTGTTTTCATTACTGCTAGATTAAACTATGGCATTAAGTTTTCAGAGGAAATAAACCACTAACAAGTTTACTGCTGATTTTAAGTGGATTATTTTAACTTTATTTTACTATTTTGTAGGTTTTTACACAGCTGGTCTGATTGACTGGGGAGCAAAACATACAAAGAATCCACAATATTGTACACACCTTGCTTTGTTAACAATATTTACTTTGATAGGATTCAACTTTCTTTCATCCTGTCATTTCCAGCAACAAATCCTTACTTCAAAATAGGAACATCACCATATGTAACATTTCCGACATTGATATGCTATTACTTCATAATACTAGGACTCTCTAGGATTCTCACAAACTTAGGTAGAAATAGCAGAAAAGTACGTAGAAACAATCAGCACTATGAACTTAGAGTGAGAAACCTGAATCTAACAGAAAAGGGTGAGATCACATCTATCCTTTTTCCCCATTTACACCTTTACAAGGCAGCAAAGGAAAGAAAAGTAAAAGCAGTCTATGAATCACAACATATTCTTATATTTCGGTAGCTCAAAACCCAGTTAACCTTGTACTCCAGAGAAGTTTCATGACAGTAGAACAGTACTACAATCAATCTAGGAAATGCACTGTTGATTGCTAGATAGCTAGCCAACAGGATGCTGGTTTTGCTCTGCCATCACATGTACCTCCAAAACACCTGGAGGATAAAGTACATCAGTTCCACAGACAGGGAAGTCTAACTGGGCCTAATATCAAAATTAGCCTTACTTAGTATTGTCTTTAATGATTTAGAAAGAAAGATTTGCACACTAATGAAAAAAACGTGGATTAGAAGCACATATATGTTGGAAAAAAAAAGAGGATTTTTAGGTCAAAAAACCAGGGACAAACTTGGGAAGCAGGACCTGCACTGCAAAACCGGTACAAATTTAGCACATAAAATGGCAATAAAAACATACAGTACAGTTTGGCATTGCATATGCAAAGGACATCATGACAACAAAGTAAGAAATGTAACATTTCTTCCTTTTTATTGCATAGTCTAATCATTTCAAAGCTATACCTCAGTACTCCAAAAATATTAACTAATTAAAGAATGCTGAGCAAAGAGGAAAAAACTAGTAAGGAGTAAACCAGTCCATCTTTCATGAAAGCCACATATACATGAGATGGCTACAAGATGTCTAAGGGGAAAGATCAAAGTGACTCCACTCCACAGGTCACTCTGGAGTTGAAATTAGGAAAAGAATTGCAAGTGTTATTTGTGCACATAACTGTATTCCTGGATAGAATTTGGAAAGGAAAATTTTACATTATATATCTGAAAAGCTTTCCTACTAAAGATATCCAATTGGTTATACAAAAGTAGTGCTTCCAAGTGAAAACTGTAGTAGATTAGAAGGGAGATAGAACTGTCTTTTCCTCTTTCATTCATTTAACTCTATATTACAAAATGAAATCACAAAACAGGAATTAAAAACAGTGAAAGGACTGTACCAATATTCAGTAGCACTACACATGCACTTTTATTTTACTCTGCTATCGAATGCTTGGGAGTAAAATTGAAGCTGAAAAACGCTCAAAATTATTTCCAGAGTTTAAACATGCAGTTCACAGAAATTCAGATTCCACTGCGTTCATTTTTTCCACTGCTGCTGTTTTGTTGATTCTCTGTCTTAGAGAGTATGCAAGCTGGAGCTGTGCTTTTAGTTTTGCTGAATAAACAGGCAGTGAGCACTGACAAAGAAAAAAGCCAACACTTACTACCTTAAACTTTCCATATTGTCTATCCGGATCACAGGAAGAGGAAGGGGAAAGCACCTGCATGGAAAGTTTCCTTTGTCTCTGAAGGTAACGACAAGCTGATCTTGCATAAGTCACTCAGGGATCCTCTTTGTAAAGCTTTTTTCCAACTGGATTTCATCACTTCAACAGCTGTTGTGTGTAAAAAGCCTGATTTTCCTTCTTGTTGCTTGCAGACAATTGCTTTCTGATGGGAACAAGTTCAACTTCCTCTTGCTCCCATTCTATTTTTAAAGCAGAGACTCCTTTTGAGCATAGTGTCAAAGCATTCCACTGGGAATACAGCCACTCTTTGGCCTACGTCTGGGTTTTTTTATAATCAGAATCTGACAATTCCTCTTCCTCTACAGACAGAGATTCTGAAGACAAAAAGGAGGAGCCAGTGTATCTCCTAGCATTCTTAACCTCCTCATTAGCCTTTTCTTTCCTTCTTCTTATGGGAACTCTCTGTGGAAGAACAGGATATTTCAGAGAACAAACAGTCTGCAGTTTCAGTCCCTGGCTTTCCGGTCCTGAAAGTAAAAAAAGAATTTCCCACCCCCAAAATTAGCTCCTCAAAGAGCTTGGAAACTTTATCAAATGAGTAGCCTGAGGTTTATGTATTAGCTAAAACAGGGACGCGCAGTCCCCGCGCTCAATGCTGTGCATTGCTCATTCACATCGTAACCTTAAATTCACCCTTCAGCAACTGCAGAGTGAGTAATACTGATATTCTTAACCACAGGTCTGCCTTGGAGCTGGTAGAGAGCAAAAAAACATTAGGACCACATAAAAGATAAGAGGTCATGATGCTTATTTCTAAGTGGTACTTATTCCCCACAGTGGGATCCAGTGAGACGGTTAGTCTCCCTCTACATAGTGTCGGAAGGATTAGAACCTCGCAGAGCATCAGAACACCTGCAGGCTGAGAGGGACAGTACCCTGAGGTGGCCCAACAGGCAGCTCTAACCACAGGGCTCTGTTTAAACTCTGAACTTCGGCAGCCGAAAAGCAAGAGGTGCTTGACTCGCAGGCTCCGACTAAGAACAGGGATGCAATATTGTCTACTGGCTGCTTCAGTCAGCTGGTCAACTGAGGGATGAATTCACTAAGAACTGAGCTGATGTCCTGGTATTAATAGTCAGATAGATGTCAGATAGCAGCTACTTTACTTTTAGTCAGCTTTGCTGCATTAATTGATAAACCAGCCTAACACTTTCGGTGTGCCCAGGGTTTGTTTAGAGTACAACTACTGTAGCTTGATGACTACGCATAGCTTCTGGGTTCCAAAACAGGCAGGGCAGCATGCAGAAACCTGTTTAGTTTTGCCAAGGCAGTACTTATCTATTGTGCTAGACAGAACTTCAGAAACTTGAAAGACAGAAATATCTTGGGTTTTCACAGGTGAAAAGAAGTAAATGAGTATTTTCCAAGTCAGACGATTACTGAGCAGGATATTTTGGACTGCAATTTCAGACGCAAGAATATAAAATCCTTGTTTTACGTACTAACGCAATATTTGGGTCTGGCCCTTTGTGGGCAAAAAAATACTGAAATTTCTCCCCTTTTCATGTTCCCCCCTACCAAAAGAACACACTGTCCTGGCTGTTGCAAGAAAAAAGACAAATTGTGCCTCCCAAATCATAAACTCCATATTGCAATTATTTTTTGTCACCCACTCCTGCCTTACAAGACAAAGCAAGTCTAAGCATCCCACATCTGTTCTTCTGCAAAATTCCTAGCTTCTATGCTTGGCCTCAATCTGTTACTCTATAGAATCATAGAGTGGTTTGGGTTGGAAGCGACCTTAAAGATCATCTAGTTCCACCCCCGCTGCCATGGGCAGGGACCTTCCACTAGACCAGGTTGCTCAAAGACCCATCCAAGTGTCTTGACCTTGAACACTTCCAGGGAGTGGGCATCCACAACTTCTCTGGGCAACCTGTTCCAGTGTCCCGTTACCCTCACAGTAAAGAATTTCTTCCTAATATCTAATCTAAATCTACCCTCTACCAGTTTAAAGCCATTACCCCTTGTCCTATCACTACACACCCTGATAAAGAGTCCCTCCCCATCTTTTCTTTAGGCCCCTTTTAAGTACTGGAAGGCTGCTATAAGGTCTCCCCAGAGCCTTCTCTTCTCCAGGCTGAACAACCCCAACTCTCTCAGCCTGTCTTTATAGGGGAGGTGCTCCAGCCCCCGGTCATCTTCGTGGCCCTCCTCTGGACCTGCTTGAGCTGGTCCATGTCTGTCTTATGTTGGGGGCCCCAGACGTGAACTCAGTACTCCAGGTGGGGTCTCACAAGAGCAGAGTAGAGGGGCAGAATCACCTCCCTTAACCTGCTAGCCACAATTCTTTTGATGCAACCCAGGATATGGTTGGCTTTCTGGGCTGCAAAAGCACACTGCCAAGTCATGTTGAGCTTCTCGTCAACCGCCACCCCCAAGTCCTTCTCAGGGTGGCTCTCAATCCACTTATCCCCCAGCCTGTATTTGTGCTTGGGATTACCCTGACCCAGGTGCAGGACCTTGCACTTGGCCTTGTTGAATCTCATGAGGTTTGCACAGGCCCACCTCTCAAGCCTGTCAAGGTCCCTCTGGATGGCATCCCTTCCTTCCAGCGTGTTGACTGCACCACACAGCTTGGTGTCGTCAGCAAACTTGCTGAGGGTGCACTCAATCCCACTGTCTATGTTGCCAACAAAGATATTAAGGAGCGTCTGTCCCAATACCAACCCCTGAGGAAGGCCACTTGCCACTGGTCTCCACTTGGGACATTGAGCCATTGACTGCAACTCTTTGAGTGCGACCATCCAATTCCTTATCCACCAAGTGGTCCATCCATCAAATCCACATCTCTCCAATTTAGAGACAAGGATGTCGTGCGGGACAGTGTCCTCTCTAAGTTTTTCTTCTTATAAACAGCCATTGGCTGTGCTCAGAAATCACGCAAACTCCAAAATTAACTTTATCTGAATCTTGTAACATTATCACTGCTCAGGTACTTCTGAAGATTTCTGATGAAAATCAAAGTGGCTTTTCACTCTGCTTTAAACATGGGAAACTGAACAAGAAAGACTAAAAAGCTATCTACACAGGGACTGACTCAGGCACTATCACTTATAATGTTTAGAATGTCTGCTTTTTCTTTTTTGGTTGTAATTAAGAAAGTTAAAATCTGGCTACTGAAGAAGCTACTGACACCTAAGAACACCTCACTACTCACCATAGATACTTCATGTTCTGGAAATAACACAGGCTAGCTTTTTGTCATCTGAGAGTATTAACTTCACTTCCATTTACTTTTTTGTGGAAGAGGAGCTATTGGTTTTCATTCACGGTACGCTATCAACTGTTTCAAACAAACAAGATGACAAAAGGGATGTTTCTGTTGACTTTGTGAAGACAGCCAGAAAAATGCACAGAAAGCATCTTGTGCAAAAAGGCTTTATGAATTGAACAGATACACTACTAGCCAGCCTAATAAAATTCCTAAATTTGTAACCGAATGACCCCAATACTATATATAAACTAAAGCAAAATAAGATAAGCTTTGTACAAAAGATACCTTTACCCAGATACATCTCATGATTCTGTCAACTGTATTTTAAAACCCTGATGCATAAAAATCCGAGTTGCATTAAATCCACTACTGATCACTTCAGTTTATTTCATGTTTCACTTAATGCATCCTGAGGGTTTTTCAAGCTTTAGTTTGCAATGTCAAAAATTGACCTGTTTTGATGATAACCTTAAAAAGTATTCTCCTCTGAAAAAACAACTTATCAACTGTCAACAGAGTAAGCAATAAAGTAATGCAACACTTAACTCCTTTTAGCATAACATACACCTACATCTTTAATATGAAGGAGTGCAGCATTCAAATCCCTCATCATTTTTTTAAATCGCACTGTATTATGTGATTAAAGTCATGCCATAAAATCATGCTAATGCTTTCTGATGACACTAATGAACATTATTCAGACAGAGCAGGTCTATTAACAGAGGTAGGCCTACTGGGATAACTCAGTGATTGGTCCTTCAGTTTAACCAAATGCTCATTTCATCTGAATTTCTAGTCTTCATGTAAAGAACTATTTCAATGAAGCAGGTAAGATGATTATCAAATTGTAGCATGTGTCAAAAACCTTTAAAACTGAGAAGTTGTTTTAATTGCAGAAAAACAGTTATATGGCAATCTGATTTTTTTCTGTTAAAGGAAAATTCACAGAAAATAACATATATAAATTAAAATTTAAGTATTTTATATTATTCATTACCCTCTATTCAAGTGCTTTAAAAGAACCAAAATTACATGGAAAAGCCAGAAGTACATAATATACTCAGTATAATCCCCCATTGTTCCACGGTGCCCACTGCAACATAAAAATAATTCATTGTTTTAACAAACAGAATTTCCAGGTACTACAGGCGCACTTAACCTTTATGGTCTAATACTTCTTAATGGAAAGAGCATCAAGTGGCTAGCACTTGCTACTGTTGAACATTTTCTTTTTTCAAACAGCTTTTAAACAAATGAAATTACTTGGGGATTTATTTTAATTGAAGATTCAATTGGACTATACATTTCTATGCAGTTTCCATAGCAACATTCATTTCAAACTAAAGGAGCTGCTTCTGTATTACTCATTATTACTAAAATTCAATTTCATGTCTCTGTTGGAACCAAACAAGATTAAAAGAGGCCTTGGGAAGAATCCATCTAGCACAACTAATTAGTTCTGAAAATGGCTTTTTTAAATCCACCTAATTTAAATTTCATCCACGTCAAAGCCTTAAAAGCAACAATTTTGCCACTGAAGTAAACAATGGCCAAAAGGCATACAACTATTTTCCTGTGGTCTGAACAAAAGATAGGTACTGTAAAAGAACGGCTTTTAGAAAGTTCACAGCCCCTTTCCACCACAAGTCATGAACTGCCATCTTTAAAGATGCATTGGTCTAACATTTATTACAGTTCTGATCTTGGCTGTCCACTTAGAAGGGACATGACAATAGCACAGATTAAAATATACTCTTATTCTGAAAAAGAACAAATAGGTCAGAGGAGGGAGGTTCTCTTTTTGCACACTTTCTGTTTTGCTGTCTTGCTCAACTTTAATTCTTATATTCCTCAAAGGCATAAGCCACATTTATCTTTACTGTTTCATCCGACTGTCTACCTAATTGCAGTCTCCTAGTTTTTGTTTGGGCAATAATGAAGATCAAAAATAGAAACATGTAAGTTACAAACTGCACACTATTTATTGGCCTGTTTTAGTAAATTTCAGTGTATACATGTTTTTAAATACATCAGAGATCCACTCACTAAGAACACTGTATCATATTAAAAGCTATTTTAAACTTAAACATACTAAAATAAGTTATTTTAAGCCAAGAAGAAATAATTTAAAGATAAGTTTTAAATCCAGCAGAAACTGAGTTGGCAAGAGGAAAAGCCATGGATTTCTAATACTAATTACAAAACAGAAATTACACTTCTTGGATCTAAGCCAATAGTGTCACGGCAACACAACACCATGCCACACAAGCAAATTAAATATTATCTTCATTCCCACATCTCTTATGCAGTATCTGCATGCCCTCATTCAGGTCCCAAGAGCTTACACAGGCGAAATTTCATCAAGAAGAGAGAAAAATGCCTCTCAAAACTGTAAAGAACAGATGAATTGACTTGCCTCAGATAATTCTCCTGCCTTCTTCTGCTGATAACATTACTAGAATATGCTCATGAGAAGGAAAAGAACATTTTACATTAAAATAAAAGGATGACTATTAAGAAGATGAAGTTTAATTAAGTTGGCAGGTCAGTCTTTCTATAAATTAACTCTGACAATATCATTGGCAAATTTGTATTTAGTCACATATTGCCTACCCTAAGATTAAACTGTTTGATGCTATCCTGACATCCCATTACTAAAAAATTAAGGATAATGCACTCTATATTGATGAATGCCCACATTCATACCCCAAGTATAATTTAGAACCTGATTACTCCAGCTCATTACAGTTCTACAGTTTCATTTAGTAACATGTTATTTTTGAACTAGATGATGGCAGCTTGCGAACTGTTAAGTTGGTAGCTTTTGACTGACAGAAATAAGAACGAGCTTTTGAATGATTTTATTAATGCTTATCACTCAATCCCATTACTGTTACAGGGGAACCATTAATGCTTGCCTATTTCCTTCCAACTCTAAACCAGCAACTTCATAGTTATTTTGTCATTTCTCATCATGGGAACATATGTGCATTCTTGCTTGGAAAATGAGCAAGGCTTTCTGGAGGAAAAACATTAGTATTTTTTTCAGGAAAACATTCTGTATTTTCCTTACTAAATAAAGCGGATGATACTTAAAATAACAACGTACCATAGTGTAATTGTGAGCCACCTTGTGCAAGTCAGTGCAACCCTGCGCATCAGCGAAAGATCGGATTCCAAGGCAATTGGATGGGTGAAGCTGCTTCATTAGGAATTTACAGCATGCTTCTACAACCTGAGAGAGCTGAAGAAGACAAGCTGTAGACAACAGGCACTCAATGTTATCTTCTTTTAATTCAAGGCGACCTAGTAACATTAAAAAAGAGATCACATTAGTTTGCTCTTATCATTTGTTAAATTCCCTAAAACTCAGAGGCAACAGAATTATTTACAGATTACATGACAGAATGCAAGGCTTAGCTAACATCACCCTCAGCAATAGATAACCAGCTTTTCAAAATTAGCACCTGTAATGATGTAAGGAAAGGGAATCCTAATAAGATTCCTTTTTTTGCCAGTCATGATACATTTAAAATATTCACAGGATTTGTTAACTAACTGAATATAGTATTATCAGAGAAACTATATCCTACCAGGTCACCTCAGGTAACAGCAATGATGATTTCTTTTTATTTATTTATAAGTAACTATTTAATGTGAATAATAATTTATAAAGAGCATTTGAAACCTAGTAATGGGATATAAGGATGAAAATTCTTTAGATGAAATTTCTGTTTTCATTCTAATTACCTGTATATGCATATTGAACCAGAGCCCACAATGCATTTGGCTCCACACCTTCCATCTTGATTTCCTCCTGTCTTGCTTCCCTTACGTCATTAGTGAACATTGCCGCAAAGTAGTCCGAAACAGAGGAGAGAACCAATCTGAGTACATTGTGCAGGAGAAGAGAAGTGAGACAAACGGGAAAAGAAAAAAAACTTAGTCAACCTGATGTTTGTTAATTTATGATTCATTACTTTGCCCTTTGAAGAAACACTGTACTGAGAAAAACATTTTAAAATTGACAAACTGCTCCATGCTCTAGTCCACTCTATGAATAATGAAGTACTGCTACTGAATCTATGTTTGCTGCTGAAGTAAACAAATTACCCTTTCAAAGCTCAATGACTTTTAATAGCCAACACAGAAAAAAACCACAAAAAAGACATATACTGGAAATAGAATATAAATATACATTATGGAAATTTTAAAAAAAATTGAATTGACTTCCATTTATATTATGTCAGTTACTTTTTTAAACATGAAAGGATGACTTACTAGTCCCTTTTCAAAGTACTTTAAAATGCTTTGCTTTTGAAGCGCACATATGCATTCATTTACTAATACTGGTAACATAACAGGTACAGTAAACATTGAGATAGTACAGAGTAATCTCTTTTGTGGGTATGTATTTAGCCTTCTGTTAACAATCTGAGTATTTTAAGATACTGAGTAAGTAAACATGTTAGTACACAACAGACATTTCTTTGGATTACTGACAGTAAAACACTGAGTACATGTAACAACGTCACTCCACAAAGTGTGCAAGAATTTTGATGTCTCGGTACCTGTTCACAGGACTAGGGTGAAAGAGAAAGGAAACTATGTGGAGTAGGAATATTCAGCGCATAATTCAGTTGTATGAAACCTACCATAACTATTCAAGAGGTCTGCTGGTCTCTTCCCTAAGAGGCCTCCAGGAACAGCCTTGTGGTTTAGATCAATTTTTGTGCTGCAGCAGTTCACTGTTGCCTTGCTCACAGGGAATTCAAATATAAATACACTTGCGTATGTACCAAGCTATACAAACAGCAAGCCCAAGGATCAAGCCTATTGCAAATACACTACACAGTCCATCTGCATACATTCAATGAATCTAGCACTTCATGAAATGTCAGTTTATTGTGCTGTGCTGAATCATTATATTGGCTTGTTAAGCTGACAGAGGTCAGGAACCACAAAACAGAGTAAAATTAATTGAAAATGTGAGCACCGCTGCTTAGGAGTAAGCCTAAACATACATTAACGGTGAGGATTTGCAGGTACATACACAAAGTCATGAACTACAAAGAACTGTCTCTTAATTAACTGCGAAGTAACAAACTGTAGACAAATTTCAGCTACTTTTTTCTTGCTGATTTTCTGACCATTGACCATTTGGGCAGGCCTACAGTAAGGTAATGATTTTTTTCTGGTTGCTGAGGCAACAGAGTTGGGTTAAGGGCGTACAGGGAAAAAGATTAATTTTATTTTAACATCTTGTATGATTGAAGTTTTGTAATGAGAAATAAAGTTCTGTTCTTTTAAAGAACATACTGTTCTTGAAATACAAGATTCATTCTGTGGCTGACTTGCTGAGAAAAATTGGAACATTCTGCCAAGGTAGCACCCAGGCATCACTTCTAGGCATTTTAACCTCAGGTTTAATGACACCTGCAGTTGAATGAAAATACTGTCTCCTAGAGATCTGTAGAAGTTTAGTGAAATTAGAGAGTACATTCGTCCAAGCATCAAGGTAGAGTTTCTGCAACTCCTTTTGATGCTGCAATGAGATGACAAGATCAGATTTGTATGTACAAAATAGGGGTTCTCATTGGAAGGGACAGATTTGAATAACCCAAGTATCTTTGCAGGTCCAATTCAGAATGACAAAATAAAAAAAAAAGCAAAACAAACAACTTAAAATATTCACCTCTGGCAATACAGACTTGAACTTCTACACAGAATAGAGCTTGAGTAAGAAAGGTCTCTGTGATGGGAAACAGAACCTAAAACCTAATCTTAACACATTTTTGGGTTTGGTTCCCCCAACAGTGCAACTGGTTTAGTTAGAAAATGGCTGGACTGTACATATCTTAGCAACAGCTGTTGAAGAAATGCCAGCTAACACCCTGAGGCTCCAGACAAACACCTTCTACCAGCTGTTCGATATCAGCAAGTTTCTCCCTGTAATTTCCAGTCTCAAAGTCCTCCAAAAGAAATTATTAGGAATTTAAAATGCAATCCATTTACTACTTTTGCAAACTTGTGTTTGGATTCATGAGAAGGTATGCGTGCCTCATAGTGTTAAGTGCTTTCCAGAGAGTGACTTGCATATGCCAAAACAAGATGGGCAGCCCAGAAGTAGATTAATACAAGTAATATGCCAAAGCATAAATTATACTGATAACAATTTTGTAATATTTTTAGCCAAGAAGCATGTTCACAATGAAAAGCCTTAGAACAGGTATCCACACTTCTCTTATTTCAATTAATTTAGAAAAAATGTTCTTTCAAAGAAAGAAAGAAAGGGGATTAAAAGATACAGCGACAATGCATCAAGGTGACACTGAGCTAGCATAAAAGAAAACAAAGGCAGACTTTCAGCCAACTGGTTCTTTCTTGTCCTGTGCTTTTCCCACTAGTCAATAAAATCAATTACTACTTTACTCATGCCATTTGACACCCACTTGTTCATTAATCTTTTAATCTCATAGGTAGTAACTGATTTTTCTTTCAACCTTTTTTTGGATTGTCTGAAATTAAACTGCATTCCAACGTACAGATTATACAACATGAAGCAGCTAATATGTTTGTATAACTGAATAATCCACAGAAGTCTTTCCCCATCCATATTTGATGGTTTTGCTAAAAAAAGCTCTAGAAGAGCTATGTGACAAGTATAATTTTTCAAAAGAAAATCTGTGCAATGACTATAAAAACTACACTTCACAAATCTCCTTGCTAAATAGAGCTATCATGGCTCTGTTAGTATTTAACATAACGAGAATCCCTTTGTGTTATTTATTAATCATTAACATATTCATCCATACCAAGAGTTCACTGGGAACTACTGATGCTACAAAATACTGCCTTTCCTCAGTTTAGAAACTGAAGAAAGCTATGGGGTTTGTAATCTAATTTTGTAGTCTTTTTTTCCCTAAGAGTAATATTTCTTTCATAATTGGCCCAACTAAAATGCTTATGAAATCAGTATATATTCACATTAGAGAGGCCTCTTAAAAAAAAAGAAAAAAAAATCAAGAAAAAGCCTTAATATAGTTGGCATTGTATTGGTCAACTGTGGATGTCGAACATTTTTACTCTCCCTCTTACCTAATTACCAGCTACTGCCAAATACTCAGTTCTACATAGATAAGATTACAAGAATTTGGCTACTGAATTATACGCAGTAGGTTGGGTGCTCTTTTTCAGTGCACAGGAGAAATGCAGAGAAAAAGGAACACATGAATACCAGAATTTTTCATGTGGGAGATCATAAGATGTCTGAACAATTAATCTCGCTGGAAAAACACTCAGTACGTCTCCCTGTTCTTACAGGAGGTTCCAATGCTACTGATGTCTTTAATTTCTGTGGTTTGTACTGATCCAAAAATAGAAATATGCACCATGACGGCTTAACTTATTTTGAAGGGTTTTCTACTGAGAGCCAGTAAAATATCTGTAAGCAGGGTGGCGTGCCTGAATTAAATTGCACTTCTTGTTGGAACTGCCACAAGCTGCATCATCTAGACATTCTTCTAGGTCTTCAAAGCAATTATTACGTAAAATTATGATAGCTGTCAAACCTGGCAATTTACAGATTTAGTATCTCCCAACCTGATTCACCTGACAGAACGAAGTGGAGCTTCTTAACATCTTAAAGATAAAAGGGACACTTCCTAGGCAACTCCTTGTTTGCGGATCTGTAACAGCTGAAAACAGTCCTAGGGAACTCACTAATTGCATTCACTGAAGTTGTAAGGTGACACTGAATAGTTCATGCGTCCTAGTATGAAGCACCTCATACACTGGTGGCTTGAGCTCGTTTCTATTCTTGATAATAAAACATGTCAGCAATAAAAAGAATATATGAAAGTGGCACTATCCCACACTATTTATATATCTGTATTTATTTAAATTAAATGTTTAAAAGCAAGCCATACCTAAAAATACATGCAGTATGTTTATGTTAAAATGATTTCCAGTTATAGTTCGATTCCGGGGAAATCAAACCTTTCAAGATTTGTTTGCTGCTTCTGACACTGAAATGATGATTACAATAAGCCCTTTAGTAAAATTCTTCAAAACAACCACACTGTTAGTAGCAATAGTACCTTTCTAACATAAAGCTATCACAGAACTGCTTTTTTTATATACTTTTACTTTTTAGAAAGACACTTTGTGTTAAAACTTTTATAAACGTAGCTAAAACAAAAAAAAAAAAAGGCTGCTGTGAAGCATTTACAAACTAAGGCAATACAGACTGTGAAAGAAAGGAAGTATTATTAAGCTATATGGAAAAGAAGTACAAAGATAAATAAGCCTCAAGATAAAAAATGCCTGCAAACCAGGATTTGTGCTCTTCCAAACAAGCTTCCTAACCCCTGGAGTACATAAGGTTCCATTTGCCTTCTTTCCTTCAGTCCCATGTCTTTTGTATTTCCATCTTTCAGTGTCAACAGGAAGAAAGAAAATGGCTCTGCACAGATTTTCAGATTGCTGGTTAAAGGACACAGAGCAGGCTTTAAATCCCCTCTGGCCAGGAATTTATGCACACCTCCCTTTTCTTATGTGAATGTTCTGATCAGCAGGTTATTAGAAAACAAAACAAACTTATTATGGATATAGGAGTTAGCTGAATGTAATAAATAGAAATGTAATAAATGACTTAGACATCTGAAACTGCAGTGGACACAGAAAAAGCACCCGACATGAAAAATTAAATTAAATTAAGAGTCTGGCAAAATTTCTTTGTGGAACTGCAGGCTCAGGGAGTGGGAATATAATACATTTTTTTCCTTGTGGAGAACTGTCTCCTTTCCTACTTGCTTCTTGATCTCCTAAATAAGTTCTTAGCTATAATTTCAGCACAGAATGAGAAGATAGAATAATAGAGAATGCCATATTCAGAAAAATCATGGCTGCATGTGATGCTCTTATTTGTAGTAGACTTATAGCCTGAATTCTTTGGATACAAACTAAAACCCTTCAGAATTTTACAGTAATATATTACTTGTGCTTACTATTATTGCAGACACCAAACTCACTGCTCTTTTCTCTAAAAAGATACATCGTACACCTCAGAACATTCAAGTATCATCAAAAGTAGAATCTCAGAATTAAGAAAAAAATACAGAACTATTAAAAATAACATGTTCAAAACAAAATCTGAAAACTCCTCTCTATAAATGAGCGTGATTAATAATAATTATGAAAAATGTTCTTTCTTACCAATTCTATGTGACCACACATTAAGAAAAATCCTTTTATCTTTCTTAAGAAAAAAAGCTGTCCAGTGTAAGTGAACTTTGTGTTTTCTTGCACATCTTAGAATGCCAAGCCATTAAGCTAGTATCTATTTAATACATCTTTTGTTGCTTAATAAGTCTTAAGATAAAACAGTCACTAGTATTCTAAAATACACTGACTGCTCCAGCTGTCAGTCAGTACTAAAAGTCAGAACTTGGATGCAGGCAGTAAAAAATCCTACAAAATATTTTTTCTTATAACATAGGCTACTACTAGTACATAAAGCTAGTCTTCTTACTGAATTTCTATAAAACTCTGAACCAAATTTAAGATTTCCATCTTCATCTTTCCCACTATGGAAAAGTCCAATTTTCAGTGAGGTACTTTGGATGTACTGAGATGAAGACTGTAGTTATTGCTATGTTTCTCTGTGAAAACAAAACAGCAAGAGAGAACTACTGTGCAAAATGCAAAGCTGCTTTCAATGTTGTCGAACATTATAAAGTGAATTAAGGACAATCATAAGCCTCCAACGTCCTGCTACAAGCACAATGTGTGCTTCTTTCACCTTACTTTTCATGCATATTTAAAACACAATATACCAACTACAGCAAGATGTTTCTTCTCCTAAGAGAATACCAGAGCAGGTAACAGGTGGTAGCATATGCCTAATGCACTACAGAAGTAGATACAGTAGCAGAAACTGGAGGAACAAAGTCAGTCTCTAAATAGATGAGAAACAGGTACGAACCACATTAAAGAACGTTTTAGCATGTTGTCTTTCTGTTTACCTTGTTGCAAAAAAAAAAAAAAACCAAACAAAAAAAAACCCCTTCCAGTCCTTACAAGATATTCACAGCTGTCCTCTGCATCCTTTCTACACTTTTTACCTATTATATAAACCATACTCCAGAACTGTATACTGCAAAGGTGCTATCTTGGCTACGTAAGAAAGTAAAATCATTTCCTTACTATAATCACTATTTTTCCTGTTTGCAGAAGTCCAAAGCTCTCTGATTTCTAAATTACTTCAGTGGGTGCAAATCCACTAGGGACGTGTGCATTCCATTTTCATCTGATTTGCTCCTTCCACAGGGACAACGCAGTTTTGCCGCTAATTTGAACAAACTGAAGACCAATCTTAAGCAACTCTGCAGCCACAGGGAAAGCCAAATCATCTTGCTCACCCTATTGTCTCTCCAAAAAGGATTCATCATCATCCACAGCTATGTGGCTGTAAGTGTTTACAAAGGAATTCAGGTCAGGGATTGGGTGGAGAGCCGGACCACCCATTTTAGCAGTAACTGCAGTAAGATTTGCTTACATCAACTTGGAAAAAATCAAGGATAGTCTTGACCATTTAAAAATGAAGTTTCGTAAAATGAAGTCTCAGAGAGTAATAGCAAGCTGTGGTATAACTGCCTCTCTGCTCCTCAAGTCAGTTCCCATTCCATGCTCTCTCTCCCTCAGTTGTGTCAGAACAACAGTGTGGATGATATATGAATAAAAGCAGAGATCTGGCTTTTTAAAGAAAATACGAAACCCAAACCAGCAACCTCTTCCCATCTTTTTATTACTATTACAGTATTAAGCTGTAGTTTCACTGTGGGGATAGGAATGAGCAATGGAAAATAGGAATGCTTTAGGCTGCTCTTTCTGTTGTAGACCTAATCTTACGAAACCACAGCTTAATTATACCCAGGTTCCTATTCAAACTATTAATACTATGCATTAAATACTGTAACGTGCTTCAGTTATTCATACTTTTGTTTCGCAGTATTTGGTATTTTCCTAGCTTTTAAGTGGTGTGCTATACGATTTGTTAATTACACAGATGACAGATAGGGTAATGTTTGATCTAATTTAGCCCCTAACACTTACTGTCAGTGTTTAGTAGTCTGCTATCAAGGGACTCTTCTTACTACGGGAGCAAGAAAACCTTATGCGGACAGAAGACTATCCTTATTGCTAATTATGAGTCCAACAACTTAATTGTTAGTATAAAGAAAAAAATAAATCTAAGAAAATTTTTTCACATCATTCTATGGTACAGAAACCACTACTACTTATAATATTCTGAGGGTATATTTGGGACTTTGGGGGGTTGGTTTTTTTATGCAAATATCCTACCATATCCTTGAAGACAAAAAGTAGAATGTGAAAACTTCTCAATTATTTTTGATGCTATATTGAATACAGACAGAAATTACCTTTTAGTTTCCAAATAAATGTTAAAAAACATAAGTGTGTTTAAAGTATTCTGAATTGTTTAGGATGTTCTGACCTTTTATAAACAAAACACAGGACATACTTTGAAGGTGCATTTGTAAATGAATATGAAGTTACTTCAAACTGTAATAAACTTACCTGTGAGCTGGAATTCTACGATCACCAGCAACTAACACCACATCACATAACTGTTTGTGTCTAAGATAATTCTCCATCTTTTTAAAAGTTTGTTCAGCGTGGTTGAGAGCCTGAAAAAATTCATCTGAGGTACAGGGCTCCATAGTTTGACAAGATGATAAGGTATGACTGCTGTTGGAGGTTCTGCTGAAGACAATAACAGAAATCTTAGTTCACACAATATTAAGGTGCAGCAATTCTATACAGATGATAAACTAAAAATCACATGTGATTTTAAACTTGATGTACATGATTTGTTTTAGCATATACTCCCTTGCTATTTTATTTCTCTTC
Source organism: Sagittarius serpentarius (assembly GCA_034782735.1). Lineage (NCBI taxonomy): Eukaryota > Metazoa > Chordata > Aves > Accipitriformes > Sagittariidae > Sagittarius > Sagittarius serpentarius. The sequence goes on from JAVKLA010000053.1 coordinate 22,268,999, forward strand.
ATATTCATACTTTCTCTCTTCCTCCAAACCCAATCTAAACCCTTGTGAAAAAGGTAAGATCATTTAATGTTGTACTTTTCAACTAGCAGACATACAAAGATCAGTCCAGTAATCATATCTACAGCATTGTCAGATGGTTAAGGAAGAACAGACATCTACCAAGACTCTGCAAACTGAAAAAATAATGGAAGGCTGCAATAAGGAATCAAACCTCTCCCTGTCACATATGTTAAAGTCTTGCTTCACACATATGTTAAAGTCTTGCTTCACACTTAGCCTAAGGTGGGTAGAACAAAACTCAGCATATATGGAGCTAGTAAAAGAGTGAGGGCACGCAAGGGAAAAAACACATCAAGAAATACATCAATGTACCACCACTCCTACTGTATGAAGCCTTATGTGTTTGAAATGAGATCTAGCACAGCAGAAGCAAACACAGGGGAAAAGCAAGGGTGGATGGGGAAAAAAAATTATTCCTGTCCATACACACAGCAGCTTGGGAGAAAAGAGGAACAGAGAAAACTTAAAAGGAATGCATGAGCCTAAGACATAAAGGAGATGAATCCTAATTATGTACACTGAGGGAAGCACCTTTTCTTGCTTGCAGTTCTTTGGCTACTACTTAGTTTTCCACAATGCAGGCAACTTACAAAATACTCTGGACCTACTATAACATTTGGAAGGATGCATATGCACAAGATCCACACCTAGACCCCTGCTTTCACAAAAATGTCATGAACTCAGGCAGCATGCTAAGGGCTAAATCCACCAAGAGACTTAGCTCAGTCCTTAGCCTAGGATATTCATTTCAAGACAGAGATCCTCAAAATCAAGTCTAAATTTTCAGCAGAAAATGTTCTGTAAAGGGTTTTTTGCTTGTTTTTTGTTTTTAGCATGTGCCCAGATAGCTAAAAAGGCCAAGCAATTTGGCACTTAATTCAAACCTAGTAATGGATCAGAAATGAGATACCTGCCTACCTACTTCCTTGGAGGACTTTATCTTAAACGTGCTCTCTGAAGCTGTGGTTAGCCATCTATTTAAGCTGTGTCAACTTCTCTCCCCCTGTGAGTCACTCGTTCTGCTCCACCACTGGCCCTCTGACAAGCTGCAACAAGCATTCTTTGTGGCCATTTTGGAAACTGAATCAAGGAACTGGTATGTGAAAATGTAACCATGTAACCATACAAAAAACACTATATTGGCAAAACTGGGTGGCATTCTCAGAGTGAATGAGCAAGAAGTACTAGGTGAAAGCAAGTCTTAATCCAGCAACCCTGCAAAAGAAACAGAAGTGGAAAGAACAGGGAGCTGCTCAACAAGAAAATGCTTAGGAAATTCGTGTTCCCTATCACAATTTATCACATCCTCAATTGATTTGATACAAGTTGGGTTGGTTTTTTTTTTTGTTTTGTTTTTTTTTTTTTTTGGTTGAACCATGTTTTAAACCCAGATTCCTCAGATTAAATCCATTAATAATGATAAAATTACATTGTATCAGGGATTTGATTTACATTTCTGAAAGAGTTGTACAGACAGAACTGAAGAAGCAACAAATTAGTATCAAGAAGGAAAAAACTTTCTAAGCCAGCACTTTGCTGGACCACACCCTCACTAGAGTTATTGCCAGCCCCAAGGCTGCACACGTATACATTCTGCACAGAACTCAGTGGCAGTCACCACTCCTGTTCAGTAAGGAAAAATAATTGCAGTGGTGTCTGTTTTCTACTAGCCACGATAAAGCACTTATTCAGGACACAACAGAGCTGAGCTTAGTTCTTACCGTCACCTGAAGAAGTTCAACCATACACCTACCCTCTAGCCAGTAGCTTACAATTTTCCATAAGGAAGGAAAAGGAGAAGGAAAGAAAGATTAAGCTTCAGTGGTCCATAAAGAGAACACGAAAGAGTCTAATAGTTGAGGCACTTGCAAAAAAGGAAAGATACAGCTTCAAGGGCTATTTATGCCTATTACCTGATAACTGGTTATGAGAAATTCAAATGTCTCTCCTTCCCCAAACTATTTTACGAATCTGCTTCCCAGTTCTGTTTGCCACAGCCATGACAGCTTGGGAGAACAAACGAGCAAGGAAAGAACAGAGAACTTACACTCTCTGCCAGCAGTAGCGCTGAAACGCCTTCCAAAATTCTTGGCCTACGTCCCTTCCACCTAGAGAGAGGAAACCTGGGTATCTAACCCTGACCTGTGAATCCCACGCTCAGCGCAAACACCCAGTCGTGAGGTCCTGCAGCTCTGAGTATCAAGGCAGCTCTGCTCCTTTTGCATTTGGCTATCAACTCAAATTTATCTTTTAGTATGAATTTCTCTCCCTTAGGCTAGAGGTATTGCTACTTCTGCACACCTACTAAGAAAATTACATTGAAGGCCGAGACTGTCAGGGCGTGAGGTAAGTGTATCAAAGAACCCTTTCTGCATATTCCTTCAAGATTTAAGATAGTACTTTTAACACATTAAGTGGAAACATTACTACAAATATCTTAGAATGTTTGTTGGTAGGGTTTCCTTTTTGCATTCTTAAACTTCAATCACACTTTTCTTGGCCTTTCTTTTCTTTCCCTATTTATGTCAAAAAGATCCTATCTAGCACTAACCAATTTTTATTAAGTATGATATAATTTCAGGATGATTGTAAAAATATAAGTTACTCTAAGGACAACGTTTTTCCCATGCTAGCTGCACATTTTACTACCCTGGTGACAAACGACGCTAGCTTTCTTCAACTTCTCTGTCTAATAAAGAATTTATATAAGAGTATGCCTTTTGAAATTAAAGTTATGTATAAGCCATGCTATAAAAACATTTTAAAAAGGATTTTATTTCTTCAAGTAGGATGTCTGGAATAAGGAGCTCTGCCCAATGTAACAGTTCATTGCAAAGCAATGAAGCAATTAAATGGGCTAGTAAAGTGGTGATAAACAAGTTTCAAAAGTAAAAGCATATCTGATGATGATGACTGGAAAGCTAAATTCACACCTCTCCTTCTGCTGTTGTTTCAGGCTTCATTGCTGTAGCTTAAACAAAGCCACAGCATGGTTTTAAATGTAAAAACAAACCAAACTGTAACATACACAAGCCTTCTTTCCTCCCACTTTTACTAAACTCTCTCTCAAAAGAGAGGCATCAGTGTTTTTCAAATATTACGGGGGAGAAGCACAATCTGTTCCTATTAACAGGATTTGTTTTTTTAATTATTTCAGAGCATTGAGATTCATTTTAAAGGAGTTACAATGGTTATTTTATAGCAATCACAACCTATGAATTCCAATAAGTATTAACCTTGGCTATAACAAAGGTTGCAAAACTTTTTTCAAGCATTTTATTTTATGCATTTTAAATTATTTTTAGGAAGGCATCCTTCAGGTTAAATGTCTCCATGTTTGTCTTTGAAATAAAAACGAAGCAATAAAGACTTCATTATGACTAAGAAGAACATCAAATACACATTTCAAACTATTCATTTACAAACAGAGACAGAGGAAAAAATCCAAAATTTGAAATTAATTTTAAAATATTTTTTCTGAAAAACTGTGTAAAATTCTGTCTGAAAAAATTATCTCTGAAAATTATGCATAAATTCACTCGTATTTAAAACTGTTCTACTGTCACGATCTGTTCACCTAATTTAGCTGTAACCTCATCTGTACTTCTGAAAAAGGTCAACTTCTCCACAAGTTAATATGAAATCCTATGAATCTGCAAAAATGCAGTTTTACTGCAAGATAAGAGTGACACGGTTAGATTGAGGATATGCAGTACAGATGCTGACCTTATATGTAAGTACCTGTCTCTTCTAACCTTTTGGAGCAAGTAACAGCTTATTCCCTTGCATTAAAAAGTCGTATTTCTTTTGACAGAAGCAACATATTGAAGCGCAGCTGGTTAGTAGAGCCTTGACTGGACAAAGGAGTCAGGCAACATTACAATGGGATTTCTATCTGCAAAATCTTGATGGAGAAAATACCCCAAATACACATGTTACTATGTCTACTCAACTGGCTGGTTCAGAGAATCAACAAATGAAGTCTGTTTTTCAAAAGATTTCTATGCTCTGTCTCCTTCTCCCACTCCATCTACCACCACAAGTCTAGCTCTTCTTCTTTCCCCTCAATTCCTTAAGGCATTACCTCACTAGGCAAGAGACAGCAAATAATGTGACTAACGGGAAGCTATGTGGCACAGCCAGCTTTGCAGCAGATGAATTCTGCCCTTTTTCAGTGAAGGCAATAAGCTGGGTTTCTCTCCATTAACTAGCTGCCATTTACGAGGAGTGACATTGTCTTTGAGACTTCTGCCTACCCTCAACCTTAAGAGGAAAACGGCCCATGGGCTTTAAAGCTACCAGGGAAATGGCAAAGGTGATGCAGAACACGACTGCATAAACTTGGTCCCTTTAGGAAGCCAAACTAAAAGCAAATGCTTTATCTACACTACCGAAATTTGCAGGCAGCACTAGATACCAACCCAAATGGCTTTCATAGATACACTGAAAACAGTGCAAAATGGGAACTGGAGCAAGAATAATCTGTGCATAGAATTTGCTTAAATTCTGTTTTACATATGTTTCTCTAACACAGACCAGGTGTAGATGAAAGCATTAGAAGTAGTAAACCCTGGCAAAACTGTAGAGATGGGAAAAAATACACATTTTTCTCATCACTACATTTCCAATGAACACCACTTTGTTTCTCAGACAAGGAAAAAACTGACATCAACATTTTAAATCTGAATTAATGCATAAAGAATACTACCTTTACAAATATGGCATATAAATAAACAGAAAATCAACAAACCAATATAGAGATCTCAATCTATACAGATATTAAAAAGGTAAGTATTATGACATTTCAAAGAAGAAAAATAGTAAAAATATTAGTTTTATTCACATCTCAAAAAGGTTGAAAATAAGGTTCAAAATAATAAAAGAGGTTTAGAGATAAATGATGAAAATGAGTAAGCATGTGCAGGAAAATGGGTGCGACAGCCTTGTGTCTACAGAAGACAATAAAAGGAAGAAAACTAATGCATAGTACCTCTGACTATAAATTACATGCTCATATTCACATTTTTGTAATGCAGACCCAAGAATAACGTCAATGAAATCAAAAGTCAACGCTTGATTGATCAAAGCAGAACTCTGCAATCATAAATGAAGCGTATGGAATTTACTCTAGCAGATCGCCAATAAACTATAGGTTTCACTACTGTTCAAAACCAGCGAAGGCATTTATTCTCTTACTAGAACAGACAAATCTCCAGTAGCTGGACTTCATAACTTAAAAAGTCCTATGCAGCCAAAAGGTAAGCTAATTGTCTACTTTGAAACAGGACAACGCATTTGCTATACTGCATAACAAACCCATGATCTCAAGGTATTTTTTTGGTAGTAATATAATTAGAAGATCTGTTGCAATTTCAAGTCACCTTTAGGCTAGGGTAGTCAATTGTTTAGGTCGTACACATTAAGAGGTCATGGAGTATGTCTCCCTTTGGACAAATTAGGATAGATACTAAAATACATCTTTTGCATTTTTAAACAAATCTTAATTTTGCAGCTTTCTTGCTACATTAAGATGGCTTCCTGCACTGCAGTTTTTACATACAATGTTTCAAAGTAGTTTTAAAATATTTTTTCAACAGTTTGGTTGTTTACACTGTCTTCAACCTAGTGGACATTTTATTGCATACAGAGACCAGAACACAACTTACTAAAATAATAATATGCCAGCTTTTATGCCAGCTTCATGATTTTATACAATATTTTGAAAGGGGTAAAATACTTCCTTCTTCCAAGTTAGTAAGACAAGATCCTCAGCTGCAGAGAATGGAGTTTGCCGAAAAGAAGGATGCTGAAAGGACTCTTGGAAAAACCAAGCAATAGTAGAAATCAGGACACTCTTCCAAAGGCTGGGAAGAACATAAAAGGAGGAAGCCATAGATGGCAACAACAAAGACTGCTAAAAATCCATACTGTATCATAATTTAAGATAAGAAAAGACAATGGAAAGAGGACAAAAGTGACTCTAGAGAGACTGAAGGAGCACGGTAAGGCTATAGATGCATGTGAACTTGAGGGCTAGTGATTTACTCTATGTCAGAGAAAAGAATTGTAGCAATAGCCAGAACTACAATCTTACTATCAAAAGGCACAGGTTCAAGAAAACACAAATATATCTGCGTTAACCTTAATCTAACTGGCATGAGTAACACCAGACACAAGCTGGAGCACAGACTACAGTGTTACATATGTTAGCCCAACAAAGACATGTATACACAGCCTGCTAAGCCAATACTACAGCATCTTTACTTGTTTCTAATTTTGGTAAGAAATAATGTAGGCATCTTTCATTGCAGCTAGACCTTTCATTACAGCACTGATGTTTCCTGTCTTAAATCTAAGAGAAGTCTTGGATTTAGTGCAATGGATTTGTATACCCACACAGATGTCACCAGTAACTTGCATCCTGTCTGGAAAACAACTACTTAGACTACTTCATGATACATCTACACTGCACCATGATTGAGAAGTGCAGTAGTACAAAAACATACCTGACCAAGCTTTAACGTAGTCAAAGCATGTGACAATCACTGCAAAAATATCATCCATCTTGCATGGAAGCCCATTCCATCCAAATAAATAGCTGGAGTCCCCTGTGGCTTTGCAAAGTCCACCCTGAAGCCTCTTGTAACCTTCATCACAGGACCTGCTGTTTAAGTTTACTAGATTAGGTCTGCCTCATATATGCTATATAATTGTGCTGCACTAACTCTTTTCAAACATGCATAGACATAACCCAACTGAAGATGTAGTAGGCACAGAGAAAATGAATTTTAGCAGTAGAAAGAAAAGAAAAAAGAAGGCCTGAGGTTCTCCTCTGTAAAACAACTTGTCTTTCAACAATAAAGTTTCTTATTTTTGTTTAATTCATGCATATATCTAGCAAAAAATGCTCTTTTTATAGTTTTTCAGTTAATTTCAAGTATCATACTACTATCATGCCACAATTAGGGAATCTATCAACTGTCCTTACTTGACAGTTTGCATTGTTTTGTGACAGGAGATATACAGAAATACACAGCACAGTTGGGGGTCCTAACGAACTTACAGCCTCAAAGGTCAGCAAGACTGAGGTGAAAGAAAAGACCTAACAAAGGTTTCCGTAGATTGAAAACTGTTGGGAGGGGGGCAGACTTAGACTCAAGGTTACAACATATTAACTCCAAGACTGTTCATACAGAGCAATACTGCAGAGTAGCTACCACCCAGTACATTTAGACCTTGTCTTAAAGTCTGTTACAGGCATCTTACCAAACTGTTCAAGGTTAGGACACAACTGACAAATTCTGAAATATTGCTTGTATTTAATCTTCAAATATAAATATACATATTATATTATATTTGAATACATTTCCATACTTAAATCTACAGTAAAGTAATTCCCATATTTTAATGCATGTCTGGGTGAAATGAACCAGATACAATACTCTGTGTACTAGGTATGGTCTAGGTATTTTTAGCTTGATATCCACTGTGCTTTCAAGGTCTGTGGACTGCTCCTAAGGCACCCACAAAAAGTTAAAGAAAAACAAATTTATTGCTAATGGGCTTAAATTTGCTATACAAGAGTCTGCACAGCTGCTGGAAAATTTTTAAAAGCGTACAAATCCAAAACGATGACCATTGCCTCAGGAATGTAGGGGAGTTAACAAACAGCAGCAATAGAGGAAATCTAGGAGATGAAAACCAGCAGAAGAATTCAACCCTCACTGGACCAGTAAACAATTATTCAAGCTCATGCTGGTTACAGACAACACATAGGAGTATGATGTGAACAGCATTATAGCCAACTAGCTCTGATCCCTGAATCCGGATGATCTGTTTGCAGATCTCAGACACAGCCTTCGTCAAAGGTCTGGTACTAAACTTGGAATTTGCTTATCCCTTATGCCACCAAGCTCTATGCTAATAACGAATTCTACAGCGGCTCTCCTCTACATGAATCACATAATGATCTAAATGCTTTTCTACCTGTGCTTTATGACACGGCAAAGAGGAAGGATGATTGATACACACAAAACAGTAGAGCTGCTTCTGTCACTTCATGCTTTTAGTGCTTGTAACTGGGCAATAAGTGACAGAGGAGCAAAGTAGTAAGGTAACTCTATAGCTTCTACAAAAAGTTTAAAAAAAGGATTTTTTTCATACACAATTTTTTTCTAATGGAGGTAACAGGATTTTCACAGGGGAAAAAAGCCCATTGAAAACTACACAGATGAAAGTGCTGGGTTTTTTCCCCTCAAGTCAATAGATAAGAAGCTATATTTTAGACTAATAAAAAGACCATTTAATTAAGTTCTTAACATCAGAAAAATTCCAGCTGTTAGGCAGATTTATGTAGTCTGCCTAACAGCTTATACATCTTAACAAAGGGAGTGAACAAAACATCGTTTAAGTACAGTCTCCTCATGAGATTAGAGACAAAGCAAGTTCTTACATTACCATTAGTTACATACTAAATTGTCCCAACACTAAACAAGATTTCTCTAAAATATTTATTTTAAAGCATGAAAGTAAAACACTAGCAAGAATTCCAAGACAATAAAGGAATTACAAATAACTCTAGATACTATAGACGATTAAGCACATAATTAAAAAGATACTGCAATTTTACTAAGTTCAAATCCTACATGCATTTCCTGTAGTATACAACTCCACCTGAAAAACCCCAATGCTATATACACTTCTCACACCGCCTAAATAAGTATCAGCAGTTCTCCAGTTCTACAAAGTAACAAATTAGTTTTGTCATATGTAAATTCTTCTCCTACAATTAAGAACAAATTTGTAGTAATTTCAATTTACACATTTATCTCTTAAAATTACATGTTTTTTCTGCACTGATTGCCTTGCTATGGTGAGAATATCCTATTTGGGGTAATGGCTGTACATAAAAATTTCCCATCACAAGTAGATGTTGCTGAAATGGAAGGTGATGTTACACCTATACCATATATATTATCCAGTGACACAGCTATTTGAAAATTCACACCTGAATATCACTTAAAATAGGACCTCTTCAGAGATGTTATTTATAGCTATATAGTTGTTGCAGCATGGTAAGACTGCTCTTATGAAGCATCAGTATACAGGATTTCCTCTCCCTGTAATTCTAGCACTTTTGCCATTCAGTGATAAAAGCAAATACACTGTGTTGACTCCTAAGCATTTTTACCCTCCCTCCTTTCCCTGAATCTTTAAAGGTTATATAAATCATAAATAGATAGTGTTTATATAATGGACTACTTTGCCCTTGCACTAAATCAATTCTTCTCCTAGGGAAAGCAAAACACTAAAACTGCTATAACTAGATTGATCTGTCTTTAACGAGCTTTATTAAACAGCGTACCCCTTTTAAATGGCCATACTTTCTGAAATGCCGTATCATCACAAAGTTATCTTAAAAGCAAGACAGCAAACATCATAAAATTTACTTGAAATGGTAAGCTAACTATTATGCACTACGTGCACTATAAAACAGGAAAATTACTTTTAGTGAATAATGGCTGACTTATGCAGTAAAAGGAAATAAAAGAATTAAACTGATACTTGAAAGATTATTAACTTGCCTAATTTACAGCTGGTAAACACCTTTCATTTAAGAACAAATGTTACAGTTTCATCTTTAGTTAACTATATGGAAGAGAAGAACATCAAAACATCTTTATCAACACAATAAAACCATTTTTTCTTTTTAAGCTAGATACACAGTTTAAGACAACTGGACGGATAACTGCAAACACTTTAAAGCACAAATTGGTTGGCTTTCAATAGATGAAATATTTTTTTTCCTTCAAGTTGCATATGCACAAGAAAAAAAAATAATCTTTGTTTTACAGTTTAAGTATTTTTTACAGTTTCATCTCCCTCATCTATAGAAACATGTGGAAACATCAGATGAGAGCCACAAGAAGCTTACATTTTCATAGTTTTCTCTTAACTGGCATGGGACTAATTCTCAGCATAACTAAACAATCAGTGTCACTTCAAAATAATTTAGAAAGCATCCTGTAACATTACCACGTAATGGACAGTACCTTGTTCATAGCAGCACGTATTTGCTATACTATTTAAAACATAAGTGAGTGCATCCACATTTGTGCTTTATTTACCCACATTGACTAAAGCTACCTTTTAGCAAACACACAGAACCCTGATTATAAATAATTTTCTGTTTCTGATGCACAGCGGCTGCTAGGTTTCTGAAGTATTTTAATCTTGAATAAAGGCTAGCCTATATACGCGTGCTATCTGTAAACATGAAACAAAAACACATTTCTCACAATAGGAAAGTAATAATTGACCTGCACGAACTGCTGTCCGATTCATTTTCTTCTTCACTTGCTCTATCATCTGTTTCTTGTCTGTCAAGCCAACGTGACCCTCCACAGTCTTCTGCTGAGAATTCAAATGTAGGGATTTCTGAGGTGGATGCCATTGGCCAAGGAGGTGAATTCTGGAAATCCTGTTGGCTGGACCTTCTGTAACCAACTGATGTTAAAGGTAGGTTACCTGAATCTAAAAACTTTGTGCCACCAGTCGTTACATTTTGTCCTCTATTCCAGAAGTCTCCCTGGTGGTTTTCAATTGCGGAGGTAGGGGCTGACGCCTGATGGCCAAACCACCTCCATCTGATTTTTAAAATCTGCTTCACGTCAAACTCTTTACGAGAACCAGACATCCTTAGTGAAAGCCAGTGATCGTCTAGGCAACAGGGTAAGAAGCAGCACACATAAAAGAAGATTTGCGCACCCAACCAAGACAAGAGAAACACATGCTCTGCCTGTCTGTGGCAAGCAGATTTTCTACAGGAGGGGAGAAAGCATTGCATTCGCATAAAAAAGGCTTCTTTAACGGTATGTCATTTGAATATAAACAAAAGGCAATAGACAGTGAAAAATCTTGAGATAAAAAGAGGAGGTGAAACAATCACCTCAATCAGGAAAAATGCTAATCAGTTTACCCTAAAAGCTCCAAGGCTGTTTCTGTTGCTCTCCTCTGACCATTAGCTTTCAAAAACACCAAACAGTATTCATTAAAGCCCTTTCAAGAGCTGAATACCACCCCCCTTTTCTTAAACCACAAATGACAGAGAACGTAACTCCTGTACTGCATCTTAGAATCTCTGCTTCTGTTAACTCTTGCTACTACAGAAGGGAAAAAATCCGCAAAAAGCAAATTACATTCTTCCTGCACTGGTAAAGAATAAATTTACAGAAAAGACTTAAAACCAGCCTAAAGATAACTGATTATACTGGGGAGAAACTGAACTGTAAATAATTCTTTTTCCCATTACAGGACATGCACTAACTTAAAAAGGACAAGAACAGCCTGGAAGGCTCAAGGGACTAGTAGTGGGTTATGGAGCCTTTCATCTTGATGTGCTTTGATTCAAATCTAGGTCTGCAGTAACTGAAAATTTCTATCTGAAATGAGCTAATGGTTTCCATTCACTTACACATCACTAAAAGCGACAACAAGAAAAAGCTAACTGGTGACTATCCAAGACACCAGAAACATCCCCTGCAAAATAGAGAACAACAGACAACTTCTCGAAAGGCTTGTTCCTACTCATATACAATCAGCTGTTCCAGATCAGGTTAAAAGAACTGTGACGTAACAGTGAAAAACATATGCATACTTTTGAGACAGAATTCCCTCTAGATAGGTAATTTACGTAATGTGTTACAATAACCAACAAAAGTTTTTACTTTAATGAGGAAGAGAGCCAAAAGGACAAAATACACAACGGCCAATTTACATTTCCTATGAAAAACATCTTATTTCCTCTATGACATATGGAGCTAGTTAGGTATAAAATGCTAAGACTCATTAAAATCCCATGCAACTAGTAATAACAATCTTAGAACAACAAAGAGGCACTGGATTTTATCAGTCCTTGATAAACAGATCTATGTTTTCAATCTTCAGTTCAGTTAGTCTGTTCAACTCTGCAGGATACATATGCAAGAAATTTCTAAGAAGTGCTTCTTTTCTACCTACAGTTTTCATCAAATGTGAGAGTCACTATCTCTCAGATGAACATTATGAGCTACAAAACACGTGATCTTGTAATTAGGATACCTGCAGTGTTCTTTAAAACAGCTTATATGCAGATTCCATATGAAAACAGTGCCCAATTTTACCATGCAAAAAACAAACGTTCCGTTTCATACTCAATGCCAGGAGTAAATCATGCTATTTGCTTGGGAACCACAATGCTGAAAGAGCTAGTTTTAATCTGGAAAGATCACCCATCATTGCTCAGAACACAGTTATTTATGAAAGTGCTTCTCACAAATGCTAGCAAAACTCATTTCTATAGAAACAGCATTCCAGCTGTTCTCTACAAAGAGATGCTGCATTTCAGAAGGTGTACCTTACCAGCACCCTGGCCTACCAGAAGCTGCATATACCAAGGCCTTTGCAGCATGTCCAGAAAACAGCTGAAGATACTAGGAAGGTGAGATGATTAAGTAAGTAAATATACAAAGTTGTCACCATCTTTGCTGGGGATTTCATTTAAACACAGACAAACAGGGTATTATTTCAGAAGGACAATGGTTTAACATATCAGCATAAAAATTGTACAGATGCTTAACCAAAATATGACATGCAGCTCCTACTCGTCTCGTACACATACAGCTATTCGTTAAAAGCTTTAGTGCAGTGTTCAAACACCATCATTTGTGCAACTGTAAACTGGGTGAAACTACAGTACAGCTTAAGAAGTAATAATAAAACGCATCTTTTTATTTATCCTCTCCTTACATTTTGCGTTGGTGTCAGGTGTTCATGAAGGGTGGAGAAGCGATTGGTGTATTTGTTAACATTCATCACAGCAGTAGTATTTTAATTATCCATTTAACTATGAAAAGTAAGCTTTAAATACCTTTATTTCTGCTGGTTTGGTAAATCCATTATACATAAGGACTGACCTGGATTCTCTTTCTTGTACAGCAGACTCCTTTAAAATTCAAACTGTCCCAGTACAAGTCTACTAAGACAATGGTAGATTTGCTGATTCTAGTGCTTTTTCAGCACTTTCTCATGACTTACTGGGAAAAACAGCCTAATTACTGTTTTTCTTCAGCTGTGAAGCGATGGGCTCAAACAGAGATTAGAAAACAAAATGTGCTGTAGTTTTAAGAGACCAAACCACAAAACTGTTTTCTATTTTCTTTCATTTTTCCAGATTATACAAACTCTTGCTCCTCTATACACTCCCCCAAATTACAGTTCTAAGACAGACTGCATAAATATCTAAAATATTTCTCTGTTTCATATGAATTAGAAGTTTGTATTACAAATGACAAGATCAGACAACTGCCACTCATTTCTTCAGTTTGAACTGACAACATTGCTCAGAAATAATTGAGGGCCTCTTCTTGTTCTGGACAATCTTTATTCCTATGAATAATGTGATAGCTTTTATCAGGTCCCCTGTGAGAGTTACCAGGCTTTTGAGGAGATCTCAAATGATGAGCTTGTTAGGACTTCCACTTACTAGGACTACCCAAACCTCATCTTTGACATCGCATCTGGTGATGGGTGCTTATAAATCCAAATGTCCAGCTCTAGTGTATGGCCTCCCATCATACGTCTTTCTAATGCACTAACACATTTCTGAGAAACCTGCTAAAAAGGTAAGCTGAATGGTACCATCCTAGTCATACACAGTATAAACAGTTTTTGCAAGGATTCCAAAATATTTTTTCATTTACAAAGGCAAAAGTTTTCATTTAAGGAAAAACCAAGAGTGCTTATACCCACTTCTTCTGACCTTTGTCACTGTTGCAGCTGAATAAACATTTTCTATTTTGTGGTGAATCATAACATTTTAAATACAGTCACGCTGTGCTCTTTGGGAACATAATTCTGTTCACATTAACAAGGCTGTGTTGGACAATTTTGAGAACTCTGATTTTGACTGATCAGACTGATATTCCTAAGAGTGGAGCACCTGAGCATTTAAGTACACAACTTCTCTCATAGGAGCAGCTCCACAAAGTAATAAATTCCTGCAGTTAGCAGTGGGGGACGGTTTCCCAGATTCTGCCTTGTGAACAAAAGGAAAACACATAAATGCATACCGTATGTTATATCTGCAATTGTGCAAATAGTGAACACCAAGAACACAGCATGACAGCTTTATAAATTGCTCTTTTCAAGATCTCCAGAACAGTTCGTCTCCACAGAGATATAAAAATCATCTTTTTTACTAGCCAAAAACTACTACGCTGACATTCTTTGATATTATATAAGAAGTTTATTCATACAAACTTTAAAGGAAGATTGCAATCCAGGATAACTAGTTAAAATTTAGACAATATTTTTACTCCTAAGATACTTCTACTGTATATTTTGAGGGAAGATGTGCTCTAAATATTAAGTACATCATTGGGAAAAATGGAAAAATTATTATTTAAATAATTAGGTCTAAGTACTTTTATTCTTTATGACTTTTCCTTTTTTCACTAGGAAGTCAGTTAAATTTCCAAATAAACAAATATATTTATGGAATACTTTCCTGAGGCACTTTTAAGATTTGAATCTCAGCACCAGTTTTCATGGTAACATCTTTCCTGTCACTGCTATGTTTTGGCTTCAAAAAAACTATCACCACTCAACTTCAGGGCAACTCAGATACAATATTTTCAAGGTATTTAGTCTGTCAAATGGATTTAAAATTATCCATTTTTAAATTGAAGACCTAGGGGCATAAAGGCGCAGCTAGTCCTTAGAAGATATTAATGATACTTCTAAGTGCCAATTAAGAATGAAAATGTCAAAATAATTAGATAACGGCTTTGTTTTGACTGCAAGAGTTGTTTCTCTCTTGAAAAGATACCAGTTAACAAAAGCATTAAATATAAAAAGGTCTTTTTTAGACATAACTATAGTTATTAAGATGTGATAAAGTAGTATTATTGCCAATGTTTAGCGATCCTAGATATGTATTCTAAAGCATAAGAAAGGTTCACTGATCGTAAGATGTTCATCAATTAATCAAACGCACACTTACAGTGTTAAAAGGCATTCAAAATGTAACACTTTTTAAAAAGGGATTTTTAAACTTAAAATATTAATTTGAGGCATTAAAAGAACTGTTCAAAGAAAACTGCTATAGACAAACCCTAAACTGCAATTCTGTTTATAACTATGCTTATGTTAAAAGAAAGGTTAAATGTTTACTTTCTTTTTTCTTCCCTATTCCTGTGTTCCAGCTCGAAAATCACAGAACTAGCTCAACAAAGACTTCAGGAAGATAGTTATATTCATGCTCTGTGATTCTATAAAACAATAATCACTTCATATCCCGCATTTTTTTGTAAGTGTGAACGCTTCTGGTTCATGGTTTTGTGAAAAGTCCCTTACAGCAGCGACTGCGTAGTTCACCCAGGAGAAAAGGAGGAAAACACCCTACAGTTACTAACTGTATGTACTGAAATTCATTGTTCTGACTGGCAGAAATGAGCTGCAGCCAAATTACTGGCACTACGTCACAACTTTCTGCCACTTTGCACTGCACATTTCCCTTGAGAGGTGCAAGCCATATGTTTAGAAACACTGAGTTTAGAGTGTTCAGCTTAACAGTAGCATGAAAAGACTCTTACAGAGCAACAGCCTGGTTTGCTGTTTATTCAGATGGGGGGAGGGACAAAGATTTCCATATGTAATTGAAGACTACACTGTCATATCCTAGATTTTTTTAGCTCAAGCATCGTACTGGTTCACAAAGAACAATAGCTCTGATCCAAGACATCTACATTTCTTTAACATTAACATTGATTTCTCTCTATCCGAGTAATACCCAAGCGTTATCAGGAACTGCCCCATCTACAAGTAAAACTGTAGTGCAGGCCTATTCCTGAGTAAACAGTGCAGTAAGTCCCCTGAAGATTATTCACCCTCAAAAAGTTTACACTCTAAGTCCATCAGGTCAGCTGTTGTTTTTCAGTTAAAACTCATTTAAAATACAAAATGGATAACACTGTGAAAGGCCAGTCCCCCAAATCACAAAACCAGTTTTCTGTACCAAAAGGCTTAAGTAGCCACACAAAGATTAAGACAAGCAAAATTTCCCAGTTCACACACTCCAGGAATACTGGTACTGCTGATTCTAATGAAAACAAGGTAAAGTCATCAATCTAGAGACAGTAATACTCCAGCACAAATCATCTCCTCTAGAAATGTCACTGTTAAGGAAGAGTGGTAACAGAAACACTGTTCTGCAGATATTTAAAGAAGTCCTGCCAAAAGTAAAGCCATTCTTTAGAACCAGTTTAGAAAGGTATTGCCTAATAAAGCTGCAAAAGGCCATATACCACAGATTGAAGGACTGCAGCAAATCCAAACAAAATAACATGGAGATAGCTCCCTTTTATCAAGATAATATAAAACGTGGCCAAGGTCACCTTTGTCGGCAAATTTGCAGAAAAAACGAGGAAGATATTTTTACATTTTTCCAAGACAGCAGCAGCTTGATTTCACCACAAGACATTCAGTTTTCCTTAAAAGCCCACCAAAAAAATGGGTAAGGGACAATACTACCAACACTGTCAACAGCTTGTTTGGTAAAAAATTACAGGTACTCACTGTTCTACATTAGGCCCGATATAGAAAACTACCAGATTATGACACAGTGAAAGAACAGTGAACAAGCAGATTTGGAAGTTATTAGGTAATACAAGATAGTGCTCCATGCCAGACTGCACAAACTTCCAAGAGAAATACACGGACGTCCCTGGGCAAAAAGTTTACACTGTATTTAAATATCAAGCTATGCAATGCCACAGCTGCTGAAGCAAAATATTTCAAGATAGGGACTTGAGCATTCTAAATGAATGATTTAACACCAAAAGACACCTCAAGAGACTCATTATTTCTCTCTCAATGAGGACCTCTGTTTAATTAGCTGCTCCAGTTAACACCCCCCTACCCCCCAACTGAGACTTTCAGCTGCATAAGAGATAATATATGAGGATATCACATTTTATTACGTATTTATAAAACAAATGGTGTGACCCCCATCTGGAATTCCTTGCGTGCAATTGATCATCGCAACTCAAAAATAGTGTTGCAGAATACAGGGTTCACAGAAAGGCAACACAAATGATCAAAGTATAAAACCAACAATCATCACACTAAAAGGCAGAATGCTTATAAGAATCATATCAATGTTTATAAGTATCAAATTAATGTTTATGAGAACCATATTAATGTCTCATTAATACGAAAAGCAGAACTTTTTAGTTTTAAGAATTAATCTACACAAGATACGCACTTAATGACATTTTAGGAACCCAATTGTGCGTAACATCACAGATGTCAAACAGACCTTCTCATTAAAATCCTTGCAATACAAAGAATTCTACCACTGTATGCCCACCTGGAGTTGAATCTCACAAGGGATGTGAAAGGCAACATGAAGGACTTGTATAGGTACACAGGTGACAAAAGGAAGACTAGGGAAAATGTGGGTCTGCTGCTGAATGGGGCAGGGCCCCTGTGACACAGGACATGGAAAAGGCTGAGGTACAGAAGACCCTCTGACTCTGTCTCTACTAGCAAGATCGGCCTTCAGAACTTCATGAAATTCAACAAAGAGAAGTGCAAAAATCCTGCGCTTGGGGAGGAACAAGCCCATGTGCCAGTACATGCTGGGGGCCACCCAGCTGGAAAGCAGCTGTGCAGAAAAGGAGCTGGGGGTCATCAAGTTGAACATGAGCCACCCACTTGCCCTTGCAGCAAAGAAGGCTAATGGTATCCTGGGCTGCATTAGGAGAAGCATTTCCACCAAACCGAGGCAGGTGATCCTTCCCCTCTACTCAGCACTGGTGCGGCCACACCTGGAGTGCTGTGTCCAGTTCTGGGCTCCCCAGTACAAGAGAGATATGGACATACTGGAGAGAGTCCAGCAAAGGGCCACTAAAATGATGAAGGGCCTGGAGCATCTCTCATGTAGAAAGTCTGAGAGAGCTGGGACTGTTGAGGCTGGAGAAGACTCGGGGCGGGGGGGGTGTCTCATCAATGTGTACAAATATCTGAATATCTGATGCAAAGAAGATGGAGCGAGGCTCTTTTCACGGGTGTCCACTGATAGGACCAGAGGCAACAGAGAACTAAAACACAAGAGGTTCCACCTAAACATAAGGAAACACTTTTTCACTGTGAGGATGACTGAGTACAGGTTGCCCAGGAAGGTTGTGGAGTCTATACCCTTAGAGATATTTAAAAACTGTCTCAACATGGTCCTGGGAAACCTGCTTTTGGTGACCCACCTGCACAAGCAGGGCTGGATCAGATGACCTCCAGAGCTCCCTTCCAATCTCAACCATTCTGCGATTCTGTGAAATGTTGGTCTGTTTGTCAGGCGGCAAAAGAGAAATCAAGTGTCTAGTTGACCGTCATCTACTTATTCCAGGGACTTATGTCCCTTCCTTAAACTGACTCTACAGGAATTGCTGCTGTGGCAAGTAAAGAATTATTTTGATTAATAACAATCTGCATTTATCATACAAGTAATATGAAAGTGACATAACCTATCAAATGAGCATCCTAATTCTATTTGCGCACTCACATCGATTAAGTGCCTTTACGCCATCAGAGCCTTAAAAGTAACAGCTGAATAGAAATAAACCATTTTGGTAAGCTCAAGGTTAGATAAAAAAGAAAACATTTTCATCTACTGCCAGTTAGTGGTTGTCATCTTTACAAGCACAGAATATGACTGCCAAGCATGGTAACTAGATATACAGGAGGTGAGGAATTCAACACATCAGTTCCACACTACTGAAGGGAAATGTTGCTCTGTAACAGGTTATTCTCATCCCCCTGTTAAATGAAATATTTCTTTCATCTTTTATAGATATAAACGAAAGTAATAAGTGCCTTACTTTTTAAAGAAATACTTTAGACGCATTTTGTTAGAACATCATCAAAAGGATACCATACGTGCACACATTCTCCCCCCTCCACTATGGTATTAAGATTTTCTATGCCAACTCTAAATATATATGATTTACTTTAATACAACAGTACGGTACAAAAGAGCATTTTTCTAATTCAGCCTGCCAGTAGTGATTGCTCCTTATACAGTTCGTTGAACACAGATGAAGCAATGACTACACAAGAAATGCTACACAAAGAAATTACTGCAATTTCTTACAAAATACATGTATTATAGTAAAGATTTTTAAAAGAGCATTTAAGTGTTCATATTCCAGTTAAGGACTTGTGAGATGAATCATCAGCCATCACTACTAAAAATCCTGTTTATAATTAGACACACTAGTAGCTGACAGATATACATTACTAGGAAGTATTATCTCATAGAGCAGAAAACCTGACTCTCTCATCTTATTTCTTCGTAACAAGTGACATTTACAGAAAACTGTAAATCTGAAATTAAGCACTGAAATGAGAGATCAATACCAGAGAGCAGTATTCATAATTGAATAGTGCCAGAGATGTTTAAATTGGATCATACGTATATTTGTTTATAAATACATAATAAAATGCCTTGTATCACTTGCTTTAATTACGAGCATCATATCTTCATGATAGTGTTTTCATGTTACAATAAGCTTCACAAAGTCGTAAAAGCAACATGATTAAATTAGAGATGTTAATTAAAGGTTTCCATTGATTTTACCAGTGATTTCACTCAAGGAAGTATTATTAGGAAAAAAACATGCAGAACAAATCACAGTACATTTCATTATCCCCTTCACTCTAAAACAAAACTAATCTCCTGCCTTGGGTCCATGTTGGTTAAAATAATACGTATCTGGGGCACATCAGGAAAAATATCCTTTAATTCTGTATTTGGACACTATTAAATCTTCGATTAAACTATGTATCAAGTCACCACGTATTCCTAAATATAATCAGAAAACCGGTTTCTTAGGTTATCCATTCTGTCTCTGCAGTTTCACACAGAAGTAATCTCACGTTCCCCACTATGATTTATTTTACAAGCTCTTCTCACAATAACGCCAGTTATCCTGCATGCTTCATCTCACATAGTCTCCCTCACCCACATGCACGCACATCCCTCCTTACTAAGTACCAGGACAGGCAGGGCAAGCAAATCCTTTGTCGTGTTCACACCCAGAAGCACCCAGGCTCATCAGCTGGCAGGTCAAGCAGTATTACTTATTTGGCCTTCCCTACCTACCCATATTTTCAAAACCTTTCAGGAATTTAAACACGATAAGGGCTCCATTCTGTCTGAGTCTGACTGAAATTGGCAAGCAGACAGCAATGTTATTAGGGAGGAACTGATAAACCAAAAGACATAAAGCCAGTTCATCTGGGGAACTTACAGACTCACAAGCTGCCTATCTTTTGCTTCTGAGTATGCACACTGACCTAGCTTAAGTGGCTATGTATCACCTAAGCGCAGATTTAGAAACAAAGTAGAGCAGAAATCGTCACAGTATCTGTTTGTTCAAACACAAGTGTGAGCTCCCTTCCACAACTGTGTAAAACTGAAATGACCTCGAGGAAGGAGCCAACAGCGGCAGAAATCTAGACCACCTATTAAACCTTCAAATCTCTAAAGCAGCTGCAGAGTTAACTGTGCAGTTATCCTAGCAGGCATACTGATCCCCATCTTAGCTGCCTCGCCCCTGTTTTTAGAGGAATCCTAAAGCTTTTCCTGTTCTGCACAGAGAGTGAGAAGCAGACAACAGCAAAATAAACAGACTGCCAGGAGGAACACCAGATGCTGACCCAAACTATTGGCAGCCCCAGGGACCTGAGGTCCACTACCGAAGTAGTATGCTCAAAAAAAGAGAAACCTCTTGAACCCAGATGGCTAACCAGTCAGAAGGAGAAGGCATAATTGAGAAAAAACTTTATTATTTGCTTACCAAGTGGGGTTTTTTTCCTTTCTCTCCTATCAACTCTGACTAAATCTTAAGGGAAATAGAAAACTAACACGTGATCTCATCAGATTTCGATGGTCTCAAATCATTTGCCCATCTATCCTCCCCACTAGCTCAAAGTTCTAAGAATTCCTAATTTAGCTTTCAGTATTTATAAAAATACTGTCCATTCACTGAGCTTTTAAGTTTTCAAACAATAATGTTTGAATATTTACTGAAACTATCACTTTATCTGTTTTAAGTACAATTGTTCTTTGGTCAAAACGTCTGTCTATTTCTTATGCAAAGGTGCGATTTAAATTTGTATTTGTTAATGAAAAAAATATCTATTAAGAAGTGAGAGGAGGCACAAAGGAGTGAAGTTCTATTACTTATCACTTTATCTGCCCAAATGTTTATAAACTCATAGATTAACTTTACTTAATTACTTTTATTTCCTTGGAATATACTTTCAAGTTTAAAATGCTATGGCTCTTGGTGAAGATCTTGCCAAGCCTTATTAAGTTATGATAACATCATTAAATGCTCTGCTTTCTTAATGCTTAAATTATAGTTTGAATGCACAAGCTTATGATGACATTTACATCCAAAATACCATTTCTCTTACTGCATGTAAAAGAGCAAGATTTAAACTTTGATTGCATCTTTGGCAAGGACCAAGTGATCATTTAATATTCAAAAGTACTTCTTTTTAGAATATATTTTAGAACACCTACCAGAGAAATGCATGTGGATATAATGAATAATCAATGTAGAATGCTTTACTTATCTGGAAGGCAACTGTCAGGCTAATAGCTTATTTGTGCAAAAGCCAACATAAAACGTCTACTCCAGTAACAAGTAAGAACTTGCTTGCAAACAATACAATCACCAAAACCACTGACAAAAACCTCATCTTCCTGTGAGCTTATTCTATGTCTCCTCACCACATACATGCTACTTGCAAATTTAATTGATTTGGTAATTCAGCCATATTACTATTTGTATTCTTTACAGTTCAGGTTAGTAAACCTCTCTGGACTCGATTCTTGTCTTACCATACACTATGAATATGTACCACATTACATAGCCAGGTGCTGTGAATATTGCGTCTGTTCTATGGGTATACTTTAGCCTGATTTTGACAACTTCTGTTGGCTCTGAAATTAAGGCTACAGTAACCGTAAGAATGGTGTGCACTTTTTTTTTTAATAACGATTGATACTATTTCCACCCAAATCAACTCAAATCTGTACTAGACAGATTATACCATCATCATGCCTATATAGCCCATGTCAAAAGGTTATCAGTATTTCCGCTTATAGCTTCGTAACATTGGAGAAAGGAGTGGAGGTGGAAGAGATGGAAGACATCAGAGAAAAACACCAGCACTTAAAAATAACCTAAAAGAGGTTTGAGATAATGTAGTTCTCTCCTTTTTTTGGTTCTAAATAGCTATGACTGCACGATAGCTTAACATACTTTGAAAGCAATTTTTGAGAGCAGGATGGCATAAAGACCTTACCACAGGTTTTCTTTCCTGTCTTTCTCTTCCTTCATTGCTCTTTCCCTTCTATGAACAACGTCTACAGAAAATTGATGCAAAAGTGTCACAAAAAAAGGGAGTGCTTAGAAAGCAAAACTGCTTATAGTTCAATAGGCTTCAAGATCTTCCTATTCAAAGCCAATATTAAAAAATGTTACGTGTAAACAGCTCCTGCAGTTGAGAATATGGCCACCAATAAGCAACACCAAGCACGAAAGGGTTACAAAACCATAAGCAGGTCATACTACCACATCCTCTCACTTACTCTGAAAAAACTGTGTGAAACATAGAAGGAAGAATAGGAAATACATTCTGCTCCATCTAAGTCTGGCTTTTAAAACATACTGCCTATTAATTAAACTGATTAAAAAAGATTAAAAGAGACAACGTCAGGGAAACTAATAGGAAGCAGATACAGCAGAAATAGTTAAAAA
This sequence comes from Sagittarius serpentarius, assembly GCA_034782735.1. Lineage (NCBI taxonomy): Eukaryota > Metazoa > Chordata > Aves > Accipitriformes > Sagittariidae > Sagittarius > Sagittarius serpentarius. Next base: position 22,291,927 of record JAVKLA010000053.1, read on the forward strand.
ATAGAAACATTTCACTCAACTGAAAACTTAAAACTGCAAAGGTGAACTATTTTTTTATGGTTTGTGTTTAGCTTTTCAAAAGACTTTTTTTTTTTCTTTTCTTTTTTGGTAATTGCTATTAATATAGATTTCAAAAGAAAGTTGTACCTCAGATACTAGTTAGTAAAGAAAGTGTTTCCTGCAGAGCCTCTCTTTTTACAGGTTTAAGCTCCGATCAGAACTGAGATTGGAGGGGAGGGATTTCTTTCTAACCAAGCACAGAACACTATAATCACAAAACAGAGTGATGCAAGGAATAATCACGGTTCTGGCCTCATAATACCCAGCATTTCAGAAAATTAATTAATTTTTCATTTAATGTTGTCCTTTCCAATGCTACTGGTATAATGCTTTGCCAAGGTGAGAACTGCTTTATTGTTGGAGACAGAAAGCCTATCTAGCTGAACAAAAAGTCTTCAATTGCAGCCCACAGGAAATAATTTAAGGAAAGACTATTGGAAACAGGTCTGAAAACACGAAGCTGTCCACAGCCCTCTTGTTAGTTACTCAGGCTTTCATTCTTTTTAGGTAAGACACATTCTGCTCCTCCTCTCCTCCATATAAAATCCAGTAAGTGTAGGCAAGAGAAACACCTTACATCCTCAAGATGTTTTTCAAAGGCTTAAAAGGCTGTAATTATGCAAAAACACTTGGGCAAGCTGTGGCTTTTTGAAACTGTAAGCGGTGACATTTCTCAAAGTTAAAAGGTATTTATCCCTTAAGTAGGAAAGCATTTATATTCTGTATCTAAAAATATGTCTAGAACAATTGATATACTCTTTCAAGAACCACCGCCACCACTGCATGTGTAATACAGGGCCACAGGAGTTTTCACAAAATAAAAGTAGAATGTTGATTTATGTGCAATTTCTTGAATTGGAAAGTATTGCAAATTTTAAGCAAGTTGGTTGAATTCTTACTAAATTTTAAATTAAGTTATATTGTTGTCAGTAGAGTCAATACAACATATATTGACTACTTTGATGGAAGTATCAGCTAAGGCACTCGTACAACTCCATCCAGACACATTTTCAAAGAAATTAAGCCAGTGCTCTACCTTAAATTTCACTGTTTTACAAAAACATCTTGTACAATTTAATAAATGGTTTTCCATTAATTCTGAAAATCTGATGGATGCCCTTGGAAGAATCCAAGTTACTAATAAAAAAATTGTTCTTCAAAGTACATCCTGTTGTTACAGAAAACATCAGGATTTTTAACTTTAGTTGCACTTAGAGTTGCCAGAAGAGGTAATTAATTGGCAAAGTATTCCTCTGAACAGATTGAAATCAATACCTCTCTCAACTTTACAGAAATTTGTCCTCTGGAAAAATGCCAGCATAGTCCATAAGACATAATTATTAATCAGCAGCCCTGCTTGATAATTAGTCATTCTACCTTGTGGTAAGATGGGAATAAGGATTTCTCCCATAGTGATCCACCTTTTCAGTTTCTTCTCTTTGAAGGACATTTTGGCATTTGTTTCAAATTCTTTTTAACTTCCATGGCCACTTAAGAAAAAGGTGCAGGCCAAGTCTAAAAATTCTGACAATCTGGAGGAGGTTGGGTATTTTGGTAAGCACAGCTACCACATTTTGAACCACTGCAAAATAGTGAAAACAAAGTCTGTTCTCAAAGTAATTTCTGGGAAACCTTAGCAGTTCCAATAATTTTTAAAGCTCAGAAAAGTGTTGACGTCACCTGTGGTGGAAGATACCAACAAGGATATAGATTGACTGAGGAGGGAAAGAAATGGAAAAAGGGAAAAAAAAAAACAGAAAAGGGAAAAAAACCTGACTGGAGGTCAATCCTTTATGACCAGAAACTAAATAAAGCCTATTATTTCCCAGAAAATATGGCAGTCAAGAAGGACTTGTTTCCCCAATTGCTTGGTACCATACATATGTGACTCAGTGATAACTATTTTCTGATTATCATTGCTGTTGGGTTAACAGGTTGTCTGGGAAAGGCTTCTAAACAGACAAGGGAGAAGATAAAATAAAACGGTGTCAATATCTTTGTAGAGAGAGCTGAATCTCGGTGCACCTGAAGGAAGACTGACTGACACTTGTTTGAGTTTCATTCTCATGTTCTTTATAACCCTATGCTTTCAATTTATCAGACCTGAGTAAACACAGAGGAAGACATCAAGCTTAAGCAGGTGCCTCCCAGCCTCCATCTGGGCACTAAGTTTGCAGCATCAGGTACCAAATATTAAATACCATACAATACTAAAATATTTGGTATTGACAAGAGCAATGCAGAGTGAGAAACAGGTTCTTGTTTTGGTGTTATACAAGCCTGCATTGAAGGAAAATGCACAGTAGACTAATTATAACACCAAATACTCTCCTGCTGTTGGTACCGATGATTACCATAGCTAGTGCCAGTGGTTTGCCAGCTACTTGCCGAAGTCTGTACCACTTTGGCAACCATAAACTTGGAACAAACTCCTTAAGAGTCTTACAAGCATTTTCTTCTTTGGGACCAGAGAAATAGGAATATTAAAGTGTTATTTTGATACATGTTTCTATGTATAAGAAGCTTATAAGGATTAATTTCATTTAGCCCAGATACTCACTATACTAACTAAAACCACGTAAGGTCTTTTTGGTGCACCAATGGGTGAAGTGAATATTTGAAATATGAAAGAAATTTATAACTAATCTATACAAAAGGAAATAAGAATCCTGAAATGTCTCCCAACAGTTTAATAAGGAGCAATACAAAGAAATGAGAGGATAGCAGTGGACTCAAACTCTGAACTTCCCAAACGCATGACTCTCAACTCCTGAATGTGATGGCCATGCACAGAAAATGCCCAAAGAAAAGCAGGACCTTGTAATAACTACACCCAACATTCTCAAGTACTTTGTCATCACCCTTAATGAAAATTACGTCTCAAGAGTTGTGTACTTCTAGGCTAGAACTGTCTCAGCAGATAGCCATGAAGGACACTGCAGCTGCTGCTCAGCTATCACTCTGGGCTAAACTTATTTGAAACAGACTTCCTGTTATTCCAGCGTGTAGAACTGCAACATTCCTCTAGACTTCTTGCTCCTGGAAAGCTAGTCAAAGGTTACAGCCTCCCAAAATAATATTAATAGTACAGTATAATAAGCCAAAATTTTTATCAAGAACCAGAGAGGTAGAAAAATAGATAACCGAACAAATCAAAGCATCTACTGTTAAAAATGTTACATATATAGTAAATTGCCAATGATGTTACAGATGATGACATGGGACAGTGAGAAAGACCATCTCTCTTCCGTATTTGTATCATGACATGAATAAATTCCAGACAATAAAGAAGTATGTATCTTTATCAACATTCCCAAAGCAGAGAGATCTCACAGTCAAGAAAGCAGATTTTTTCATTTTAGTAAAACCTAGTATTCCTAAATTAATTGGACTGCTTTTCTCATCTTCACCACTTTATTCAGCAGTGTTTTACTCTACAGAAAGTTCACATAAAGCTAGATTCTTGCATGTATTCATGTTTTCAACATTCTTTTACCCCTTTGCTTTGTGTAAATGTCAAAGCTATTCCCTTTGAAAATTCCTTTAGCTTGGAACAGTCTTACTACTTTATTGCTAAAAAAAAAAAAAAAAAGAAAGAAAGTGAAAGCCAGTCAGTATTACTGGAGTAATGAGATTTGACTGTGCAGTTGGTGGGCCTCTATTCATAAGCATTTCTCTAAAGCAGTATTTTCTCTTACAGATTCAGTATCAACTTTTCCTGTTTTTCCTATAATGATTAAAAGATTCAAAGTTAGAGGTTTCTCATGCATTTTGGAAAGATTAAAATTGAACTTTATAGTAATATTGACAGTCTTCTATAAAATATGCTTTGTTAAAGAGCAGAAGTGATGAAATCACAAAAATGTTCCAAACATTAGGATGTGAAGTCTACAAAAGCAAAGTCAATTCCCGCTTGTGTACGCTCACCAGAAGGAAGCCCTCACAATATGTATAACACAAAAAAGATGAAATTTCAGGTGTAAGGAAGACCCAGTACCTTTGTGGGCTAAAATCATGTTCCTTGTAGCATAACTTATTGTTAGAATTGAATAAATACAATAATTACCTAAAACACTGGAATGATATCTAGGTGTTCAAAGGATCACGTAGTTCCATTTGTCGTTGTCTTTCCAAAAATTTGAGGTAGCAGAAAAAAATCTAGAGGCAGAAAAATAACAGCGCAAACAAGTAAGAATCAGCCGTTGGGGAAAAAAAAAAAAGTAAAAAAACTTGAAAGCAGATTGCCTACTCCATTCAGGTAGAACTTCCTTCCATTTGTCCTGTGATTCCTAAAGTTTTGGAGAGGAAGGTGATAAAAGCATGTCACTGCACAACTGTCACCTTAGGTCCTTCCACAACTTCAAGTTACATACACATACACAAAGACTCCAAAGAAAGATCGGAAATTAATATGAAAGTTGAATACATAAATTCTACAAGACAGTACCTTTTTTTTTTTTTTTAAATAACCTTAGTGCATTTTCACCCCTATCTTCAGCTAGCTGTACTTCCATGAAGGGAAGAGCAGTGAAGAATTGCTCTGTCACATGAATTTAAGTAAATTGGACACTGCTGACAAAGAGTAACATTGACTGTATTGGTGAATAAAGCAAAGTACCACCACTAAACATGCTTAAATAAATGGAGCAGCTCTAGAAAAATTCACACTTACTTTACAGGGGTTCTTAAGCCTTTCCTGTTTACAGGCCACTAAAAATTTTCCAGCCAAGACCTCTACTCTAAAAAACCTAGCCTGCTGGAATAGCATTTGTCTACTTTTGGCTTGGCACCAAACAAATTGACTATATGCACTTAAAAATGAAAGAAAACATAGCCCCGTAAGACACGTGCATGCATAATGTGATACATAATATTTGACCTCTCATGGTCTGATCTTTTTTACTAGCTGCAAGAACCTTGCAGCTGCTTCAATAGTAATATCAGCTCATTCTTGCATCTGGAGCACATATCCTCATCTCTCCTACATGATTGGTTTTTAAGGCCGTACAACCAATTAATACATTTATTTATGGTCAGCAGTTGCTTTGCTGGTAATTTTGAATGAAAGATTCTGTTCTACGAAAAAAAGCAAACAGTGGATAGTTAGGTTTGTAATTAATGCATTCTTCTACTTGGTAAGATTGCTACAATAAAAGGCAATTTAATTGACAGGGGAGGAGGCAAACTTTCCCATTGTAAAAGTTTTGTATGGGAAATGTAAAATCACATGGTAGTTTCTACAGCTCTTAAGAAATTACCATTATTGGGTCATGTTATGTCTGATTAGGTAATCTGCTTTACCACATCATGAAACACTGAATTACATCAACAAAAACCAAGACATCAAGACAACCAAAGGACAATCTTTTTAAAAGCACTGGTGATACAGAAGTCCAGAGAGCTGGAACAAGTTCATCAATACGAATTGTCATTGTTTGCAACAGTTTGCAATTACTGTTTGACCACAATGGTCTAATGGAAGATTTTTTCATCTTCACTCAAATTCTTTCCTATTTTAAATTTGCAGTCATTGCATTTCTGTGAAACACAATGTGTTACAATCGACTGCCATGGAGTAAACATACTGGCTTTGGTAGTGGACCTGCCCATCCAGAGAACATACCTGAGGGAGGGTTCAACGAAGCAGATGCATGGCAGAGGAAAACACTATCTGATTCAGATTATAGTTATTATTTTGGTTCTATCCTGCTTTGTGCTCCTTAGCATTGTTCAGCAAGTGGAAAACAGGAAAAACATAAGAACACAATCTTCTCTATCAAGAATGCACCTATGAAGTTCAAGAACAAGCCTCTTTTTTTTTTTTTAAAATATTCATCCACATATGCCTCTGTAAATTCTCATGCAAAAATACCTTCTGGCAAAATTAATTAACTGCTCATGAAAATACATCTTGTGATCTGTTTTTAAAAAGGCTCCATCCCCACAATACATAGAGTTTGTCTAGATACAAAAGCTACACCGACATGATCACGAGCGCAAATTTTTATTCCTATTCATGCCGGCAAGAAGACTTGAGTCATATTTTTACTTGAAAACAAGCGTGTATTTGGAGTTTAGCTTCTGTAATTTCATAATTAAGTTTTAAGTAAAAGAAACAAACAAAACCGCACCTTCCCTTTTTACTGTTTTAACATTACTGGATAAAAACTGACGTGACTGCTAAAGCACCCCGATAATGAGCCACAGATGGCTGGACTTCAGCTGGACTGCTAAGCTACATCATTGTTCACGCAGCTAAACCAGTGCGAGTTCAAAGCCCAAAGCCACAAAAAGGCTTTAAGGAAAAACATGAACCAATAATGCATATAAACACAGCAGCTGTTTGATGTTCAACACTTATAGTTCTTTTTTTCCCCGTGTAATAACACCGCTCCCCTTTTTGGTGATTTGGTAGTCGCTGCTCTACTCAGTTCGACCAGTCTCAGAAAAGAAATAAATAGATAAAAAATCAGGTTTTCACTGTTTCACACTATGATCGTGAAGGTTAAGAGACAAACAAATGGGCAAATACCTGAAAGCCTAGTGTGTTAAGTGCACTTTTACCGGGTCTTCGCTCTGAACGCTTTGAATTGAGTCAGCCACGGGGGCTACCCCGCCCGGCGGGACACACGCCCCCGCCTCTCCATGCCCGTCGGCGTCGTGCCCTGTACAACACCGCCGTCCCGTCCCGCATCAGGCCTCCCCGCCCGGGCGCCAGCACTTTCCCCGGCCGAGCGCCCCGGGCCCCCCCGGCCTGGCCGGGCTGCCACCGCGGCGGGGCGCGGCCTCCCGCTCCCGCCCCAGCCCCAGCCCCAGCCCGGGCACCGTTACCCTTCCCCCCGCCCCCGCCCCGGGGACGCCGGCCGCTCTCCATAGCCGGCAGGCAGGCGGGCGAGAGCCCGCCCCTCGCTAGCCCTCCTCCTCCTCCTCCTAGCTTTCTCCTCCCCCTCCCGGCAGCCCCAGACCCCCTCCTCTCGCTGCCGAGCCCCGACCGCCCTTCTCACCTCTCAAGGTCCGGGAAGGGGGCGAGCTTGGGAGGGGGCGGGGAAAGAAAAAAAATCGCAAGGGAGGCCCCGGCACCCCCCCCCCCCGCCCCCCCCCCCCCCCACCCCCCCCGCCGCCCCCCCCCTTACCCC
>JAVKLA010000053.1:22299372-22318913 GCA_034782735.1 Sagittarius serpentarius
CCCTCAGCCCAGCAGCAAGACCGCCCGCTGCCGAGCGCGCAGCAGGCGGGGCGCGCTTCCCTCCTCTCGCTGGGGCGCTGCCGGCGGTGCGCTCCCCCTGCCGGCGGGTCAGGTAGTTCCCCCTTTTGTGGGGTTTCTTGATGAACCCTATGAAAGGCCTCAGCCTGTCCCTGGGTACCCTTGCCAGTCTCCTAAAACCACAAAGCTAAGCATTTCCGTAACTTCCTACTCCCCCATTTAAGTGAAATAAATCTGCAGTGACACACAATGCAGCCGTTAACTTCCTCTCAGAACCCTGGCAGGGCACGGTGCTGAGGCAGCCGGTACTCACCCTCTAACGAGCAAACACGCTCCAGCCTTGGCCAGCCTTGTCACGCAGCGCCTTACCTGTGACCTCTGCCATCCAAAGGTAGAATAATTTTCCAGCTTAATAGACTGTGTGACAGTTGGATGTGCCTCCGACTGATAAAGCTGATTTAAGGGCGTGCGAGATCATTGCTGAGGCGTGGTGGTACGAGTTTGCTGCAGTAATGAGGTACATAGTGCTTTCTTTGCCTCATTCTGTAAGGAAATGTGACCTGCGTGGCTGTGTGCTTCGTCTGTCTGCCAGTTCTCATCCTGGCTGACTTTAAATGATTTAGCCAATTTTAACTAAATTTGACCGAAGGATAGAGTTTTCAAAGGTACTGGTTGTTCCAGCCGTGTAAAAATTATTAGCTAGGTGGAGGGAAGCGTGTCCCCAAGGAGGAAAACTCATGTTTTTCAGGTCAGTTGGCAGGTCAGGCCACACACATGCAGGTGATTCAGCTAGTTTACACATGCACAACTGCCTGAGGGTAATAGTGTCTAAACCTTAGGGTGTCCCTGGGGTGTGTGTGGACAGATCACACATGGGCCTCCTGAACTCAGAAACTAAACTAAAATGTGCCATCACAATAGCCCTAAATAGATATTTCCCATCTGCTTACTGCAGAGTTTTTGGAAACCTTCTTCTGTAGAATCTGAAACTCAACATATTCCACAGGCTATTATTGTATCAGGCTGAACTTCAGTGTGATCCTGTAGGGCAATTTCTATTCTGACCTTGGGCACTACCAACAACGATGAAAGTCTGAATGTGTCAGAAAGGGATAGATACACATATTACTTGACAAAGTCCTTCTGCTATTTTCCAGTATTTTCTCAGTTCCTTCCAGGCAGAAAGGATGGGTGAACACCATGCAGCCTTGAAGACAGGAAAATATAAATAACTGATATCGAAGAGACTGAAGGGGCAATGCAGTCTCTCACAATGTAAAGCTAATTTGCTAACAGATGACAAATATCAATTGTGCAGTGGGTGTATTTTACTTTTTAAATTCATACCTATGATTTTTTGTATCCTTGTTATTTCTGTTGTACTATACTGTCAAAAAAATCAGTTCATTTTGCTTTGGTTTCATTGCTTTCATGGCAAAAGCGCTACATTTAAAATATGATACTGTCCTAGTTTCAGCTGGGATAGTCAATTTTCTTCCTAGTAGCTGGCATAGTGTTGTATTTTGGATTTAGTATGAGAACAATATTGATAACACACTGATATTTTAGTTGTTGCCAAGTAGCACTTATTCTAAGTTAAAGATTTTTTGGTTTCCCATGCTCTGCCAGCAAGCAGGTCTACAAGAAGCTGGGAGGGAGCACGGCCAGGAGAGCTGACCCGAACTAGCCAAAGGGATATTCTATACATGCTGGCTGGGGTTAAACCACGACACGTATTAACAAATTTATATTCACTACAGCTCCATTAAGAGTCTATAGAATGAATACTGTATTTGCTTCCACCTGGCTTACTCATCTTCTGAGGTAACTAGATGACAAGGGCATTTCAGGTTTGTTGGACATTTCTTATTTTAAATTCAACAGAATTGCTTCATTTTGGTAGTACTCAATATTTAATGGGTTGTGGGAAAAATACTATATCAGAAGAGAGCTTTCTGAATTAATTAAATACTTCATACTGTATATACTCTATATTTGAGTCAAATTGCTTGTTTTTACATATGCATTATTCAGAGTACTTTTATTCAGTACTTTTCAGTAATGTTCTTTGCAGTCTCATCTGTAAGAATAATTTATGGAATATCATGGTGATTGTCAGAATGAAAGACTTCACTTATTTAACTGGAAAGTTTAGCTGGAAAATTGTGACTAAAATGTACAGAAATAGTAATGGCTCTATCCAGTCTTCTTGTGGTGTAAAGGATGGTAACGTACACACTGAAGACAGTACAGATTCGCAACACATCTGTTGTCTTTTAAGAGTGCAGCAGCAATGATAACATGAACAACTCACATTCAGTTCATTGTACTCAGTACATCACTTATTTGCCAGATCAGAAACTTTCAGTTGTAGTGATCAACTTAATAGTCTATTAAGTCTGAAAGATTCTGTATTACATAAAATTATCTTCCCCCAGCCCCAATGCATATGTATATAAATAAAACAATAAAATCTCCATATCTGACTCATGTGGTTCTGATTCATTTTTATAATGGGAATGACTCATTTTTAAAAAATCTTCTTGGTCAAATGAGAACAAAATTCCTTCACAAAGATTATTTATTTACCTTTTAGAAGGTATATGAAAGTGGCCATTAGGGGGTGATGTTCCTAAAACAAAACTACCCCAAATTAATCAAATAGTTTCTATGCATGATTTTTCTCTTATTTTCATTGCAGTACATGAGTGTTATCTTCAGTGTATTCATTTGAATCATCCTCATCTATGCCAATGTAAGAACAGAACATGGGTCTCTACAACTTAACGTAACAAGAAGTAAAAAGAAAAGTCCTATTAGAAAAAGGAAATGCATAGACGTTATTTTGCATAAAGTCTGCACTAAGTTAAAAGCTAAACCAGGAAGGAAGTTACCACCACTATGCTAGATGTGAGTGCTTCAGTGACATGTGCTTGCTTTTGAGAAAATCAGAACTCTTCAGATTAGTACTTGGAATAATTACCATGTTTATTTTATGTTTACCTGAATTTTTCAAAATCCATGAAGGTGAGTGATGAGCTCCTAAAATAACCTTTTATTTATTCTAAAGTCTGATTGCAATTGAAAAGTTGGTACGTGCTTTCCTAAAAGCGATGGTTAGGATGCTGTACTCATATGGCCTTTGCAAAGCATATCTATTTTTTTTCATTAGATTTTTAACCGAGTTAATTATATGCTGTAATTTGAAAGGAGTTTGTCATTCATTTATGTACACTGCAACATTTTTGGTAACTATTTCCGTGCAACTGTACTTTTACTATCTTCATCATGAAGACAGTAGTTAAAATAATGTATGTTCTTTTAGAGCAGGTACTCATGTCTTAAAAAATAAGTTTTTTTAAGTTTCTATACTTAAATGCCTATAAAACTTTGTAAAATTACTCTCTGGTATGAGATACTGTCTGTGAAAGAGATATGCTGTGGTAACCTGACAAAAAGTAGAGTGGAATAGGTGTAAATGAGTGAAGCAAATCTTTTAACATAAATCCCAAATGCATCTTCGTGATCCTAAAGGTTGATACTGGATTTAGGATGAATACAAAATATATGTGTGGAAGTTATGCATTTAGTGCTTTCTTAAAAATCCATAAATAAATTAATATTAAAATAGTTTTGTCACATCCCTTCCTAAGTAAGCTTTTGAATAGCTAAATGTTACAATAAAAAGCATTCCTTTGACAAATGGTGCGTATTCCCAGGCATCATGAAATAAATTATTTGTGAAGCATAATTTTCTGAAAACAAATTAATATAAAATTATATCCTGATTAGGTTACTTATATTTATGTTTCTATTTTCATTAACAAAAGGATAAACATGGCAGTAACTAGAATACAATTTATAGATTTTTACAGTTTATAAACAAATAAACTTGGTAAGCTGTCATGAGTTTTGAGTATCATAAAATTGTTGAGTTAGTTTAAGATGTTGGAATAATTAATGTTTTACCTCCCTGCAGAAGTAATGAAAGTATTTGCTAGGAAAAACTGTGCAAATAAACAATGACATGACTATTACCAGAATAAAACATTGACCTTACTGTCAAACATCAAAGAGTGAATAATTTCATTTTAATAGAACTGGGTTTTCTATAGAACAACACCCTGTAAATAGAGGCTTAATAAAGGAATTTCATGATCACAGAACTTCCGAACATTGAGCATGCGGGTTAATGATCTTTGAATACACAGCAGTTTTCTAGAGATACTTTGCATGGTTTCATCTCAGTGATCCTCTTAACTCTTCAGGCAGTCTGTGTTCAGATTTCACAAAACCCTTTCCACATTTCTAGTGAAGTTTACATTTGGGAGGGTGCCTCTCAGTCCTGCAGTAAGGAGCAAGCCTTTTGCAGGTACGGCTCCCTGTCTGCTGTGTAATCCACTGGGAAAGTCTAGTCTTTTTGCAGCCCTGCTTACAGTGTTCAACAGTATATATCCCTTGCTAGAAAGTCCACAGTCCTGTGAGTCAGAAGAAAATAAAGTTTACTGATGCTACATCGTAATTTGGTTGGCTTTCTCACTGGAGGTCTTTCAAGAGGATAGTAAGCACCCTTCCTACCAGGACAGCATTCAAACTTGTTCCACTCAGATAACATGCCTTTTACCTGTCTACAACATGGCTCACAGGCATCTCTGGAGCCTGTTTAGCCATGTGTGAAGTCCAAAATGGAGTTCATAGTGCTGTACATAGACTGCTGTCACAGCACAGTCAGCAGATTCCCACGTCAGCGTACAAATTTCTTGGTGAAAGGGGTACGGTAGGGAATTGCTGTTAGTTGACCTTGAGAGCTGTAGCAGTGGTTTTAGACTGACTGCCCAGGTGCACACACACCTTGCCATGAGAGCAGAATAAGCATTCAATTTCTGCTCCTGGCTCATCTCCACAGAGAAGCTCTGCACAAAATGCCTCCTTCAGCTGGAAGAATTTGACCTCAAGAGCCTGCCTCACTCCAGGTTGCATGGGTCAGATCATAAACGTTTCAAGGAAAATGTTTTGACTTGCCTCAGGGAAAGATCAAGCCTTAAATTTTGTCTGACATTTTTCCTTTTTGTATTAAAATGAATAATTTTCTTACCTGCATAGGATGTGTATTTTATGTTTCAATTTATTATGTTTTATAAGGAGTTTATGACTCTGAAGTAGTGTTAGTAAAGTGAAGATAATTGACTTTGGTGTTGGATTTTGGATTCTATTTCTGTATCCTGTCTAAAATCCTTCACTGAACTGTTCCTGAGGCCAACCTGCTGCTGTGTGTGCACAGGCGGCCTGTTGAAGCTGTCAGATTGCAGCTGAGCACTGGAGCAATTAAAAGCTATGTTTTTCTCTCTGTACATAAGGATTTATGAACATACTGCTCCAATTACTCATAAAGGGAGTTAGCTCCAAAATTTCCTCTTCATAGAGAGGCAAGGGTACTACTAGAATTGGAAGCTCAGCTACAAAACTATAGGTTAGTGCTGCATCAGCTCCAGGAAGTGGATATTTATATTCATAAAAACATATTTCATGTTGGGGTCCCAGAAGTTTTTTATTCTTGAGGTTTTTTTCATATTGAAAAAATAGTTCAAAGATAACTCAAGTAAAAACGCACAATTTCTACAATAAAGCCCTACTTTAATGTGGAAGACAGCTAAAATAACACTCATTAATAATTAATTCTATGTGGTTTTTGCTGCTTGCCAGAACTGCATTAATGTACTCTAGCTACAGTAATTTGATACTGAATTTGACTATGAAGACCAAAACCAATGGTCATAATTAAGATTCGTGTTTGTTGACTGAATATAAGAGAATGTGAAGGGTGTGGTCAGAGGATTCAGCAGCATTTCTGTGTGTTTTCACTGTGTGGTTTCAATGTCACTGGAAATAAAGTTTTCATTCTGATTATAGCTATTTTACAACATAATTGCACTGGTGCGTTGCAACTGCACAGTTCCAGCGCGAAGTTCCCCCTCCGAACATGATTGCTTTCATCTTTTCAAGTACAATCAAATCCGATCAGCTTTGAAACAGGAATGTGACTAGATACCACCACAAATTCAAGTTAGTATTACAAGAGATTTCATATGATTCAGCAATAAAATCCAGTACCTAGGTTGTGGGAAGACTCTGTACTTGCTTTCTCTTGTTTGTTGATGCATTCAACATGCTGCCATAACCCTCAAGAAAGAAAGTGTGTTTCATCGTAAGATGGTTAAAGAATCTGTTACATGATGCTTCCACGCATGTATTTGTCCGTGTGTCCTATATGACTGTTTTGCTAATATAGTACTCTCTTTTTTACAGCTAACACTGTAATTGTGTCATGCATGGATACCTGTTCATCAAATAACACCACTTTTCCACTTTGTACTTTTAACAATTCTTGCAAAAGATCAGTGCAACAAAGAAGAGAAAACCAGACTATTTTACTGAAGGCCATTGTAAATCATTCCATCTTCCAAAATATTCCATGTATTTGCCAGTCCTCCAGGAGGGAACAACAGTCCCGTACTAAACACACAGGGTGTGAATCCAAGAGAGATGTGAATGTTGATGATCAAGGATCAGGATCAGTAGCTAAAAAAAGTAAGTAGGGGAAGAAAAATACTTAATTTTGAAGTAGTTAATTACAACATAAAAGACATGCTTTTATTTGGTAGTTAAAATTATAATATGCTGCTCATTCTCTACAGTCTTTGCAAATCTATGAACAAAGGGGGTTTTTAGCTTGTCTTTGCATGGCTAGAAAAGGCAGGTTTTATGCCAGATTCTCAGTGGCATTCATTCCTGGCTGTCAGTGAAAGTTGTTGGTAGCAAAATGTGGTTTCTTTTCTTTGAGGATCTTCTATAAAATTGTGGGTGGGGGGATGTCGTTATCTTCAGGGGGCTTTGTATTCCTCTGGAAGGAGGGTGCTGTGAAAAAGAGTGCCTTATCCAGCAGCCACCTGGAATATTTCTGTTGCAAATTTGGCCTCTGCCATCTGGTTTTTATGAACGCTCTCATATCCCCATCTTTATTCTTTTATTCTTGCTAAATTTTCTAAAATACATTATTTTTAAGGAGTTGTACTTTCTGATCAGTTTTCACACTGAATTTGCTTTTAAATGTCATTGTGGAACTCGACATGTAGATTGCTTATATTATATGAAGATAGGTTGTGAGCAAGTGCCTGAAGAACTAATTCAAAGATGGTAACTATTCAGATGGCAGGTATACAAGAAGTAACCGTTGTTGTGCTTGTAGTCTATGATACCCACAACTGTGTAGTATCAGAAATGGCCTTGCATGTTTCATAGAAGGCAGCACTGAATACGGACTGGCACAGCAATACATAGAAGAGTTCAGCAACATCCACATCTTTTCAGAGCAGTAGCAGCTTATTCCTTCCGTGCCATATACACTTGCAAAGTATCTGGAAACTTTCGGGAAGGAGGATGCCTCTGAATTTTGCTTTCCTAACATTGTCAGCAACAGGGGCAACAGGCCTAGTCCTGAACATAAGAAACGCAGTTTTTCTCCAACTGCATAATTTTCTTATTACAAAATAGGTGTCTTAACAAGAATGGAAAATGACAAAACAGAAAACAGGTGGACCAACTCTGTTCTCAGTTATACCTATGCAACTCTAACAATTTTGAGAATGTGTCACCTGCCTATGGTTCTTGTTAACATTGTGCAAGTCTCACAGCTTGTGTGGTTTGACATGAAAGAAGGACCTTCTGCAACTGATAGCAGATAGACTAGATGTACATTTCAAATCCCTATCATTGTATGGCTTTTACCTGGTTTTTATTTTTTCATAACCTGATTTTTGTCTGTTACCTTTGACAACAGATGACAAAACAAAAAACTGAAAAGCTCTGAAGCTGGAAGTAAAGCAAAAAAGGGGCTATAGTTTGCAGGGGAAATATATTTTGTATGGATAATTAATACTCTTCAGATGTATTCAGAATAACTTTACATGGTATCCTTTTGTCCATTTTATCATAGTCAATAACATAAAAGCCTGCTGTATGTTTTTGCAAATGAGACAAAGAACTTATTTTATTCTTCTTTCTGAGAGTTGTCTCTTTGTCTACCATGTTATATAACAGTTTTGTTTTAATTTTTATTTCCAAAAGGAAAAGGCTCACTTGAAGTGGAAACAGAAGATGTTATTTATTTTTACAAATACTTTAATTTCACTACGGTTTCCAAGAAAGAAGAAGTAGAGCATAATACTTACTACCTGCTGGAAATCCACATCAACAATTCTATAGTAGGAGGAAGAAATGCAGCTGAAGAATACCTAAATCTTTCCTGTCTAGTGGCAATGATGGAAGACCAAAATGACTGTATAAATATTTCACTGCAACTGAAGTCTTATGTGGAATGTAAGTTACAAAGGAGAGTCAGAATGGAAATCAAACCAGAAACAATATCAATCTTGCAAAAAATCTCCAGTAGCTATTTCTCTGCTTTCAGCAGCCATTTAAGTATTTCACAAGAAGAGAATACAATCTTGATCATCTCTTAGTAAAAGACTGTCTTTAGTAGGCAACTGACAGTTTTTATAGTGATTTAAAGCAGGTTTAGCTGTGCCTTTTTTTTTCCCTAGAAGCAACACAGCAAAGTAAGTGTCTTTACGTTTTTTTGCTCAGCAGTGACAGACTCACAAATTGCATATATGACAAAACCTGGAATTACTTCTTTCCTCTCCCCTCCCTGATAATGGCATAACCCTGTTGTCTTGGGGGTAAATTAACAAATTCCTGTTAACTTCAGTGGCAGAAGAAGCAGGAGACAGGTTTGACTTTTCTTAATGTCGTACTGGAATATCCTACTGTACAGCCTTACTACAGTACACTTAGAAGAGAAATCTTCAGCTGAACGAGGCTTAGTTTTCCCAGTGGACAGCCTGTCAACTTTTAAAATTCCTCTTTGTGCTGCAGGAGTTTTTTGGCCGATTGCCTGACCATGGTCAGGGCTTCCAGCCTGTCTGTATGCAACACTTGCCATTTGGGAATTGCTGAATTATTACATTCATTTAATTTTGTATGGCAAATGAATTTTATGCTGTACCTTTGCTGGAAAAAGAATGTGTTTTGGAGTTAGCTAAACCTATGTTAAGTAAGTCCAGGTAAAATCCTAGAGAAGAGAGGGCAACTTAGTTGTTTGGTTTTTTTGTTTTTTTTTTTAATAAGTAGGTCTAGCTGTGAGAGGAGTATAGTTTGTAACTTGCCCTGCTAACTTGTGTCAAAACTATGAGGTAACCACCCTTTGCTAATGGTGATTTACCTGGGAAGCAGTTATCTGAAATTAACAATAAAAATTAACAACACATCTTTTTTCTATTTACTTCAAAACAAAGCTAAAGAGGTGCTCGGGGCTTTTACTAAGCAAGGTTGATATACAAGTCATTACAAGTCTACACAAGATGGGATAGAGTACTCTGTTTGAAAGGAGCCTAAACTACTGTATAAAAGGTATTTTTAGTTCTGAATTAGGAGGGATGAGCTGTGCTTACCTCAAAGAGCCACAGGGTTATTGGCAGTTACCTCATGACTTCTCAGTGGCGAAGATAACACAAGGGAAGTTGATGTAGGTCTAATTACACTACTCTAAGTCAAGGAAAGGAAAACAGCAGTTTGGCTATAGTCTGTAATTTGGTTTTATATGAGTCAGAGTAACGTAGCAACATAGTAACATGGTTGTTATTTAAAACAGTTATTTGACAATACTAAGGTATGTATTAACATGCAGCTGCCAAAGAAGCTTGAGAGGTCTTTCGACCAACCAGGGAGGAAGGTTCCCCGCATCCTTTCTCTGTGGTATATAGTCCTGGCTTGTACTAGTTACTCAGCTAATCCCCTGTGGAATGTGGGTGCATTTCTGCAGTAGCTGTTGTCCGAAGGAGCAGCCTGCCTCCTACACCCAGTCCCATGCTGATTCTCCCCCACGGCAGCTTTAGTTAAAAATACTCCCCAGAAGGGTCCTGTTGGTGGCATTTCCTCACTTTTTGACGAGAGAATTTCTATATGTAGAATCTTACATTCTGCCATATATGAAGATGGACCAGGAGGCTGAGAATGCCAGTACAGGCCAGTGTTGGACAGTGGAGCAATTCCTTCCCTAGTCCATCCAAACAAAGAGGGGATGTATGTTACCTTTGTTCTACCTTAAATATAAATGTTGATCTTGGAAGCATTCTCTTCCTGGCTGAGTTGCATATAACAGTTTATACAAATAGGAAAAGTTTCCATTCACTTAGCTAGGTATAACTATTTCAGACATGGGGAGATAGATACACATGAAAATGAAGCTAAATTCTAGATAGGAAACAATTTCAAACAACAAAGAAGGCTGAAAGAAAGAGGCATAATCTTCTCTTTTGTTTTAAATTTTTATCTGTGGGGTTAGGCATGGTCCAAAAACCTACCAAGATCGAATGTGCTGCTTTTCTCTGCCGGTGATTTCCTGCTTCATTTTCTCTCTTCTACATTTTATGGACAGATCCAATGTGTATGACGAAGATCATTTGGCTCACTATGATTCCAGTAGTTTTTGTGTTTACTATTTTAATCGTCATCTACAAAATAGTCCAAGAAAATGAACAAAACTGTGAGTAACAAAAACTTAATCTGCGTGAATTTAGATTTCTATGCAATGAAAAGTGTATTAATTTACAATAACAAAGCTGTTGATTATTAATGTGGCTTAGACTCCAATATTTTAATAGTAATACGGTAAAATCTTCTTACAGAGGGACTGAAATACTCAGAGGATTGACACTATCTCTTCTCACCTCTGAATTGTGGATGCAAATCCAAGCTTATTGATGGTGAATGAAATGTTTTTTTTGACAGATGCTTTGTGGCCTATGATCCTTAGTGATATGGACTTCTGTTTTCAGACTGATTCCAGTAGATAAAACAATTACAATTGAACCTTGTTGAAGATCTTAAGCAGAAATGCCAATGACCAATATAAGCAGACTGAAATACCCTTTCCTTCCTGAAGATGATTCATCTAGGTCATGGTCAAGAAAAATAACAGGATAGGTATGAGAGATGCACTCAGCTGTCTGTCCTAAAAACTGGTTATCTAAATTCAGCGGTGGTGTAATCCCATACAGGACAACAAACCTGTGCCTTCTTAACCCCAGAGTTGAATTAAGCCCAGATAACATTTCTTCTCTTTGCTGTTACTTCAGCAAAGAGAATATTGCTGTGATTTCTGAATCAGCACTATTGACTATTCCAAGTGATTAAAACTTTGCTATGAAAGAACTTGTCCTTAGTTCAGAGACTGAAACAACTGTTTCTGCAGAATGCCTTCACTAGCCAAGACAGGCTCTTCATATGCAATTCACTTGGGATACAGGCTGAAATTGGATTTACAGTATTTCTTCTAGCAATAGACAGTGAAGAAAGCAAGAATAAAAGTGTAGGAGTACCTTGAGCTTGAGACTTCTGAGCAATAAAGATAAAGTCCTCTGCACCAAAACAATGCAGAAAATTGACCATTTGTCAGCTGCTAGTCCTTGTTTTCCATCCCAAGTCAGAGGCAGGTGGTACAGGGAGCACACTCCCTTTCATCAGTGTGAAAAGAGCATTACTTACCGTGTCACCTGAGATAATAACTCTTAGATGCTTTTCACAGCAATTTCCTGAGAGTTTCTGCCTGTGTGAGCCCTGAGTGGGCAGAATGCCTCTGGACAACCAGCATTTAGTTGCTATTACGAGGCAGACTTCCATTCCCCTTGTAGTCCAGAGCTGCCGAATGGAGACATTGGTCACAGGGGTAATAAAAAAACGATAAGCCATATCCATTCCCCTGATCATCCTTACTGTATCCACAGGGAGTTTTGTAATGAAAGAGCAATAGCAGCCTAGCTTTAATTGTAACTGAACAGAAGGAAGAAGAGTGCCCCCACACAAAATGCTTCTGTGATTTTTTTGTATAATGTAAATAATTTATGCATATATTTTTAATGAATAAGCAAAATAGTTGCTTAAAATGGCAAATCTGTGCCCCACCCCACCCCCCGATTAAAAAAACTCCTTACCAGATTATCTTGGTTAAAATACAGGATCTGTTACTTATTGCTAGAACCAAATTCTGAGACCTATTTTATGTATACAAAAATCCCACAAAGTGTAAATTGGGTCTTTATAAGTGGGCTATTAAATGCTCTAATTTAAAGGACATTTATTTGTAATTTGAAAGCTATCTATAAATGCCATGAGTATAATTTTCTATGCTTTGAGTCATAACATCCCATTTTTAATGCAGAACTATTAGTAGTGATGATTAATGATTTACTGCCTTTATTCTTAAACAACAGTTTTCTATTAAATGCAGGTTTTCCAGAATTGTCATGGACACAAGCAGGGAGGAAAAGATGCCCTTTTGAGGCTTGGATTACTGATTTGCTTCTAGAATACATTTTCTGTTAGTAGAGGAATAGTGGTTTTATTAGTTAAATTTATAATATACAACATTATAAACAAAATCAATACGTTACTGATAAGAAGACAAGCACAGAAAAATCAGATTTAAGGGTTGTACTTCTTACGTGTACATATTACGATGACACCTTTAATTGCAAGTCTACATACTGCTTTTTTTCAGTGGTGCCCAAAGAACACTGCAGAATATTACTATATGCCTAGAACAGCTGGTAAGAATTTTCCAGTCATAATTCATAGTCATAATTAGTAGTTTTTCTCGTAATTTCTGAGCACCACTGAAAGCTGTTAAGAAACAGGGAATTACTCATTTCCTCTTGAGACCTTGCAAGAAATTCTGCTAGGCCGACTCTTGAGACTCTCTGAAACATTAATTATTTCCATGAGTGCATAAAATAAAGTATCCAAATAAACTTGGTGGAGGTTACAACTGATCCATGACAAAGGAGCTAAATTAGAAATTAGTACTTTTGCCTCTTCCCTTCCGCTCTTGTCTTACGACCACTTCCAGAGCTTCCTTCGACATTAAATGTTACAGTGCATGCTTAGGGCTTCAGCGCATTAGATCTCCACTGGCTATGCATAAAGAAATCATGACCTAAATAATGCTAATTTAATGAATTTCTGAAAGCTGAAGTTTTGTAGTGTTCTCAAAAGAAAAAGACAAAAATCAGTTCTGTCATGGAGAACTGGAGCGAGACTGTCATCAGAAGCTGGCTGAGCCCTGAACTGCTGACATTGTAGAACAGGGCTAACCATAGCAGCTGCACAATCGTCTGCAATAACCCCACCAAGAGCACAGTATTAAGAGAGCAGCAGAAAGATGGAAAGACTGAGGTGTTTATGAACAAGGTGCTGAGGAACAGTCAGAGGTGTTCAACGCAGCTCTCTCTTTCTTTCTTTGAGTGGTGTAGAGCTTCCTCTCAAACTGTGCTTCCAAAGATGAACACCCCACACTTGCAAAGAATCTGTCAGCTTCCTACGGTGCCAGTACACTCCACCCTTGCTATTCCACTGTCAGCAGTGTGAATCTGAATCTGTACTGGGACATGTACTTTTTTGATAATCTTCCAAAATTTGTTCAAGGTGCACGGTACAGAAAAGGGAAAGGAATAATTTGAAAGGGGCAAACCTGAATGGAATTTCCAGAAAATTTCATTCAGAAAAATGTAAACCATCTGGCCCTTGGTTTTCCTCATCACCTTATTTCAAAACCTTCCTGTTTTTTCATGGAAGGTGTTCAACAGTTTAAGAATAAGGGGTTTACCAGCTTTCCTTCTAATCAGTGCTGTACATAATTCTATAGCTGAGGATAACACATTTTGTTTAAAACAGATTGTAAACACAGAATAGCAGCATCAGTTTCTACTATTCTAAGAAGAAAGGGTTCCAGACATGAAAGAAGAACCATATCTGCTACTAAAATCCATCCTTTTCCTGGTAAGTAATACAAAAGTAAAATAAAAACCTAACAAATCTCGAGGCATGAGGAGGTCAAGAAAGACCTTTTAAGTCTTTCCTGTCAAGGGATGCTTCAGGTTTGTTTCAGAGTTACCTTGATCCTACACAAATTTGATCTGGCTTATGTTATGGAAACATTTTTATATCATAAAGAAATAATTCTGACAATAAAACTATAGGAAGACGTACATATATCACATGGGAATGCTTCTCAGTCTTTCAAATATATTGCATTAATTACTTTGGGTTTTTTAACTCCTTTTAATTTTTGGTCATGTTGAGGTTTGGCAGCTGAGTGCTTTGTGTGTGTATGAAAAGTATACAAACATGTACACATGTGTATGCATGCTGTATGCATTTATGTCTCTTGATAAAATCTGCTACCAAAGGATGGAATGGATGGCTGTAGCAGGACTCAGAGAATGGCTCTGCTGGCACTTTGTATCCTATTTCTATTCCCACAAAGTACAATTTTCTGGATTCAGATAGGAATTAAAATGTGGTCTTCTGAGACTGTAGTATGCTTGGCACAGATAAATTAAATGGCATGGCTAAACTCAAACTTTTGGTTCCAGAAATTATGATTTGGTAACAAATCTCTGTGTGAGGGAAAATTAGCAGCTGTAGCTCTGAGTGTTACTGATATTGCTCAAAGAGTCACACACTTGAATAAATTCCATGGATTCTAGTTTCACGAAGGGAGCTCTATTTTTAAAAAGATTAACATAAACATATAGAATAATAGGACTGAATGGCAAAACAACCTCCCTCTGAAACAAGAACAACTACAAAGCCAGCAAATGAAAAAATGGTTTTAAATTTGGCTAGGCTTGGGTGCTTTTCTGTTTGTCTTGTTAGTTCTTCAGGAATAAGAGGTGACTCAATAATTTCTCTCTACAACTCAGTAACTCATGGCATTTCAATTTTACCTAGAAAAGAGTGAATAGCTTCTTGTCTGTCTGAAATCTCCTGCGAGTACAATTTATGCTCCTTGCTTTTAAAGCACTGGCTACTCCTAAGATATATTTATGAGCTCATTATTTTCATCCCACAGGAAAGGAATTATTTTTCTGACATCTTTTGTCTTGAGTAGCTTCACTAATACCATACCTGTTTTATCAGCATTTTCACAATGGCATTTTTAATGTTGTATATCCAAAGGCATTCTTGATGATGGAGTTTTATGGAAATTCAAATCTAGTTTTACTGGATTTTACTGAAGAGAATAGGAATCTCTTACTGGTCTGTCATTCTTACTTCTGTGTGCCTCCCACTTCAGTCTATCCATTAAACCCAGAAAGATGCTTTGTTGTATGAACTGCTATAACAGGTTCTATTTTAATATGAAATTCCTTGATTTCACACACCAGTCTATCCAGTCAATTTCCCAATTTATACCAATATAATTTAAAGTGGAATCAAGACCAAGAGTTTATTCTTTCCACCGTTGCCAAGTTTAAGATTTGCTGCTGTGATAATGGATTATAAATAGCTATAGATGACTTCTTCAGCAGCCCTTGATAATGTTTTCACTCTCATTAGTGCATAGCTTGGAATCTTGAAATAAAACATTGAGATCTACTGAAGACAATACAACCACCCTGGAAACACCGTAATGAGACTAAATAACTGTATATCTGAGAGGATGTGACAGTGTATCATATAGATTAAAAGATGTATACGTACTACTAAAAGGTTATTCAAAGTTCAGAAAGGGTAAGGGAAGAAAAAGAAGGAAACCTATACTTTGAGAATGATTTCCTAGGTAGGCTCAGGGACTTACTGTCTTAATATCACTGTGGTCCTACAAAAAGATAAATTTACAGCATGGATGCTAGTTTTGTGAAACTGTTGGTGGCTCTATGTCCATGAATCATTACCATTAAGTAGGGTGGCCAGAGGAAAGGAGGAAAAATGTATCGTACGTTCTCTAGGGTAGGATTAAAGTTACAGCCTTCCAAATTCATGGTACTACAAAGGATTAAGCACATATAGTGAGGATAGGGGAGCTTTAAAGCATTTTGGTCATAAATGTTGACTAAACATTACCTGTGCTATTAAGCCAAAAAAGTATGCACTAGAGTGTGGGCTGTACAGAGCGCATTTTCTAGACTTTGCATCTGGTCCTGCCATTGCATTTATGTAAAACTGTCCCTTGAATTGTATGAATTGACAAAACACAGTTGCCCTTAAATGCAGCCACAAAAGAAGGCAAAAGAGTACAGGGTGCTTTTTTTTCAGTGCAAGAAGTAAGTATTCTTCAAGTGACTGATCTGTATTTCCAGACACAGAGCATTTTCATATCAAATAGGACTTGATAGTAGTAGCACATGGAAAATAATCCATAGAAGAAAAGTCAATTCCTTGCTTTGTGTTCATGACAGAGAATCTTAGGGCAAATCCCACGTAAAAGACTTTTATTGCAAGAATTTCTTTGAGGAGCTTTCTCAAATTGAAAAGACAGTACAAGAGGTTTTGGAACAACTTAATAAATTAATAATAGCAATTAGAAGGACTAGACAGTATTCCCCACAGTGTTTTAAAAGAACTCAGAACCTGCTAAACTGTCATGCACAACTTACTGCTGGAATCAGCCTCAGTTCCAGAGAAAGGGAATGCAGCTATACTTACCCTGCTGTTACACCTTTTCCTTAGCCCACTTTCTTTAAATCACTTTAGTACCTTTTCTACTACTAGTAACTGATTAAGTATAGCTATTCTCATATAGCTGTACCCTAAAAAAAACCATAAGCCTGGGGACATGGCACAGAAATACTTGTTGGGAACAGGCCAGCATGTGTGAACTATATACTACATTATTAAAAAAAAAAAAAAGTTGCACAGGAAACAGGTTGCATGACTCAGGGCGTTTAATACCCAGACTGAATCTGCCTAGCAGGGTCTTCTCATACCAGAAGTTTCATTAATATAATTATATGGATTATACTTAAGTGTGAATTTATATTACTAGAAGTCTACCACTATAAATTCCCATTTAGACCTTCTGTTCCTAGCATAAGGATGACATTCCTTGTTTATTTTTATCCTATTTTGAAAGCAGCATAAGGTCTATTGGAGAAAAAGGCCTGCTCCCATTCCTATGCTAGAATGGGACAGTGCAGGCAGGGAATCATATTGTTAATATCATCATGTTACTACTCTACAGTCTGTGTAGGCAACCTTAGTTCAAACATAATGCCTTTTTCTGCATTGCTTAAATGGTATACTTCTCTCATTTTCAGTGATACTCCATTGGCTCATGGAGTCACAGTTTGGTTCATTACATTGTAGGGTACAAATACAGGATTCCTTGACTCACTTGTCTGGCTCACAGTAATGCAAAGTTAATTCTGATGGATGGTAAGTTTCCAACTCATCCTGAAAGAAGGACATTGCAGGATCATGGTGACAACCAGGACTCAGAGAATAAAACCTCAGGGTTTCTGGCCTGCAGTGTTTTTCTGGACTGTTTAGACTTTGTGACATTCCTAGCATTTGATATGAGTGGGCTTGACAGCTGTAATTTGCACATAAGAAACAACAAGACAAATTTCCTCTCAGACATTTGAATTCCTGTATTGTTTTCTGTGTTATCCTATTAAAATAATAGTTCCTCTCCTATAAGAGTAGAGGAAATAGGTGAAATCCTGCCATCTCTCTGATGCGTTGCTACAGATGCAGGTTAGTTGACAGGTTGGAAATAGAAGCAAACGCTGGCTCGCTAGGGTGAGGGCTGGCATCCCAGTGAATTCAGACTCACTCCTCCTTGTATTCTGCAATACATTTTCTTTTTAGCAAAGAGGACAGGCAAGATACATCTTCTACAGCAGCAAATAGATGCAAAGCCAAGAAAGGAGAAATTTGTTTAATCTTGGCCAAGTGAAGAATCACCGATTTGATTCTGATCCTTCTCAGCTCCTGACATAGCTGAATAATTGTCTTTTCCTCTGCAATTTAGATTAATAATGCTGGGAAAAGCAAAGCTTGTCATAGTATTCAATATTTAACATAGACTTACGTGTTTCTGAGATGCAACATTTCCAGAGAAAAACGCGAAGCCTTATTACCACTTTGTGGCTTTTTTTATTTTTTCAGATGGGAGAATAATCATCTATAGGACACAGGTAATTTTAGGGAGCTTTTCATAGCCCCTGGGCGCTTTCCATAGAGCACTGATGCACAAGGGGCCTTTTCTCTGCTCCGTTTGCATGCATGCAGGACAGTGTTACACACAGGCTCAGTAGGGAATATCAGCCTACATTCCCATTCTCTCCAGGTTCATCCTGAGGGTCAAACAAAATCCATTGCTATTTTTAAAACTACCCCAGTTTTATTTTAACTTTGCTTTTCATATTCAGTTTCTTAATTACCAGGATCCAAACTCTACTTTTTAATTGCATTTGTAAAGCAAGAAGCCCAAATGATATAGTCAGTGGAGAAGGTATGTAGCTAAATATAAGTGGCACAGTTCATCCTCTTGTTATGAACTCAGTAGAAACCCATTTGTAAGTTTACAGAAGTTATGGGTGGTCAGGGACAGGATGGACCTGGGGTTAAAATACTATTTATGTTCTATTGCAGTTCTTTCAAAAATGCATTGGATCAACAACTCTTGAGTTCATTTGCTTGTCAATGCTATTTCTGCATTTCTTTATCTGTATCTCAGTAAGATATCATATCAGAATCTGTTGCCAATGTGCTAAAGGCATCGCCACACCTTTCCCTGCTTCTGAGGTGCATGCTGTCATCTTTGTTAACAACTGGGTGATACCCAGTATCTCTTCCTGTGTGTATGACAGGTTAGCTGAGGCCACATCATGTGTTCCTGAGTGGCAATCTGGGCTGCCGTTATGTGAAAATGAATCAGAAAGTTCACAAGCTAAATTTCAGTTGTTTCCACTTAACTGGCCAACTGTAGGTTTTTGTATTCTGGGAGACTCATATAACCCCAAATTTGCATGCCTTTGTATTATCACCACTAGTACAATTTCCAAGAGCAATTTAGTTGCCTGCCTTCAAGCTGCTTCCCAGGGAGGCTTAGGATCAGCATGTTGTAGTCCTGCTAGTATCAAGAGGAAGTTAAGTACAGAGCACGGTCAGTACTTTCAGGAGTTCCTGACATGCACCTGCATCCCTAGGCATTGAAATTCCACTGAAAAACTGGCTTTCCACCTCTGCCTTGTTTTCAGATAGGTCTCAATTATTTTCAAACTTGCAGATTCAGTGTTTAAAACTCTGCAGATCTATTTGCTATTTAATAATACGGATAAAAATGATTTTAACTTTCAATAGTGAAAACCAGCAAACAACAGATTCCACTTGCTGCACAGACCACAGAGATACTGCCCATAATTCCTGAACAAGAGCATTGTCATGTGGGTGCATCAGCTGTAGAAGGTAAGTAAATGTCTGTCCTGGTTTCAGCTGGGACAAAGTTAATTGTCTTCCTAGTAGCTGGTACAGTGCTGCGTTTTGGGTTTAGGATGAGAAGAATGTTGGTAACACCCTGATGTTTTCAGTTGTTGCCAAGTTGTGTTTAGACTAAGTCAAGGACTTTTCAGCTTCTCGTGCCCAGCCAGCAAGAAGGCTGGAGGGGCACAGGAAAGGTG
>JAVKLA010000053.1:22319013-22335877 GCA_034782735.1 Sagittarius serpentarius
ACTGTTCTTATCTCAACCCATGAGCTTTACCTTTTTTCCAATTCTCTCCCCCATCCCACTGGGTGGGTGGGTGGGGAAGTGAGCGAGCAGCTGCACGGTGCTTAGTTGCTGGCTGGGGTTAAACCATGACAGTATCTTACAACTCTGATTATTCTGTTTTGCCTCATATTTTTAGAATTAATAGTACACAGTATCTGCTCAAAATAAATTACTACTTCTTCTAGCCAAGTATATGAGATGACAAGCTGGAAAATGTGTTTTATGAGAGCCATTTGGCAGGGAAACAAAATTTTCCTTCTGCTACCAAGGGTCACCTATAAACTAATGTGTTAGCCTTTTAAACCCTGTGTGTCCCTGAAGGCCCCAGTGCAAATTCTGACACTATTTTTCTCATGTAGAATATCGTGGCCTGGACTTCAGCATTATGCTGACATTTGTTTCTGCCAAAGGCAGAGGAAAGAAGCAATTTGCAAATGATCTCTGAAAAAAAATCTGTTTGAAATAAATAGTTTGTTGGTCAAATTCCCCAAAGAAAAGAAATCAATTGCTTTGTCATTATTACATCAGTCAGAGTGACAAGAAGTTGGTTTCAGCTTGGAACTAAAACTAGTCTCCCACTTCTTTCTCCAGCCCTTGTACCCCACTAATTGTTTCAGGAAGTCCAGACATAAAGAAACAAGTCTGAAAAGAAATGTGCAGTAAGAGGTTCCTCTTCCTCTTACTTGCAATGCCTAGAAACAGAACAGGTGCTAGTCAAATAAGTAATACAGACTAATGTATCAATTGCATAGACAGGGTTATGGCTACTTGCACAGATTATATTACTGTTTATGGTGATTTTTTTAGGTTAAAAACTTAAGAAGCTTCTTTACATCTATTTGAATTGGATGGGGTTTTATCGGAAACTCAATATCATGTGATGCTATCTTTTTAATGTGTTAAATCTATGTACTGAAGAGCAGTTTGGTTTCTGTGCTTCATGTGGACTCATAAACAATGAAGTTGTACATTGAGAGCAGAGCAAAAGAAGAAATTTTGAACAGCATTGCTGACAAGAGATGAGGTACTGCCATAATAAATAAATAATTGAGCTAGATTATTGTTTGGCTTTTGAGAGAGACCAGCTGGGTTACAGGACAGTGTATTATAGTAATTAAAAATACTGACCACTTTTTAAGTGATTGCCACCCATAGATCTTATGAGGACTTACAAAGATGAAAAGCTGTCATTATTACTATTCTAAAAGGAGGATATCAGGAGGCAGAAAAAGATAACGTGACTTGGGAAGTTTGTGACATAGATGAGACCAGTTCTCAGATCATCTGAGCTCGGCTGTTTGCCATTTGGATGTCACGAGCTTCTGCTGAGTGAGCAGGCCCTTTCCAGGAGGCCCCATCAGCCTTTCCATAGGGCTGCTTCCTCTCTTCTCCAGGGACTCCTCCCAGCCGCTTCCGTACTAGACCATTTCTTTTCCCGATACCTGTCAGCTGGCTCTCAGGTAAAGCTTTACTTCCCATATCCCTGTCTGCCACATACCTGCCCACCTTAATCGTTTCCTGTGAGAACATTTACTCTTGGGTTGAAACCAAGACATTTCTAAGGTTGTAACAGGATGTGTTGCTAAGGGGGTGCTCACTAGTATTCAGTGCCTCCATTTATACAGCATTATGGCTGATCAGTAGCATGCTTTGTCCTTCCAGGATGTTGCGTTCACCAACACTCATCTTTTAGAAGCAAGAAAAATAGTCATGGCCCATTCCCGTGCAAATTTAACTTTTGTGTTCCTAGAGATCAGAGTAACAGTTGGGATCGACCTGCAAGAACTGCTTTTGCTTTCATTAAGTGTTATGTATTTAAGGGTAGAAAGAAGAGATGGAACAACTTTGCAGATCTTTGGTTGCTCTGTGAAACAATATATGAGATCCAGAACACTTTGGGATGAAATTATCCCTTTTCTTCATCTCTGAGTCAGTGACTGAAAGAAAAACATTAGGTATCTTGAGAAACCCCAAATACCTTGTTCCAGTGCTAAGCTGTATAGAAGCAGGCTTGCTTTCCAGGTCACAACGCAGTCTTCCTGTCAGAAGGACTGCTGGCAATGAGGTGAAAGCTGGATGTGATGCGTGGGATTAATGCCGAATACATGAAATTGTGATGTTAGATGACATTGTGTGGAAAGATTGTTAAAGGATGTGCCTGGAGAGGCAGGAACTTAGATCTGTATCTTGCCTTTCATCATACTAGGTTTTGAACAACATTTCTCAAAGGAATACTGTCTCAGAGCTAAACACTCTGCTTTAGTTTTGCTTCACTTCCTGCAAAGAAACACTTCCCCCTTCATCTGATAAGGTCAGATTCAACTCATTACTACTTGCGTTCATGGGTGGCTCAGTGGCTAATGACACTGCAGTTACAGGAAAGCTTGCTAGCTAGAGGTCCTTTTGATTACTTAGGCTGTGGAAGGAGATTGTGGCCTACTTTTCTCCTGAGCGCTAGGGTTGTCTTTATGAAGTCTCTAGAATGCTGCTAAGACTACCTCGCTCAACAGGGAGGAGCTGGCTGCAGTAGAAGCGCTGTACATCAACAGCTGAGTACTGAGACTGAAAAACGCCGAGGTGATTAAATTCCCCGAATTGACAAAGACAGTTATAGACAACATCAGTTTGATAAAACCTGGTTTTTCCCAAGAAGAAGGTGGGGTGGAGATAAGAAGTGTGTACCAGGAGCTTCTTGATCAAAAAGCATCAACTTTGCATCACACTACCAGCTGCTCCCCTGAGCACATGCATTTCAGACCACCGATACAAGAGCCCCAGACAAGGAGCCTGAGCCAGAAATCTGCGAGAGCTCCACTGGAAATAGAGCGAAGATCTGCCCTTCTCTGCTTCATATCTGGCTTCAGTCTGAGTGGTGAGAGTTACCTCAATGCCTGCCCTGGATCAAACACGCAAGACGGGGACAGGCAAACCACTTTTGAGTCACGCTTTCCCTCATTTCCAGCTAGCTGAAGTCTCACACAGAGAAAGCCTTAACCACAGCACAAAGTGTTTATTTCATCTCTGTGTA
The DNA here is from genome assembly GCA_034782735.1 of Sagittarius serpentarius. Classification (NCBI taxonomy): domain Eukaryota; kingdom Metazoa; phylum Chordata; class Aves; order Accipitriformes; family Sagittariidae; genus Sagittarius; species Sagittarius serpentarius. The sequence continues at coordinate 22,322,081 of JAVKLA010000053.1, forward strand.
AGGAGGCCAGCTATACAGTAAGTGTCATAGGAGGAAATGGAAATGGAAAAGCAAGGATCACTCTTATCACCATCATTATTGCTACTGAGCTGGAGAACCTGCTGATTGCCTCAGCAATGTCCCTTAACCCAACACACTGAAAGCTGAAAGACTTGACAACATTGTTTTTAGCCACAGGAATTTAGTAAGTTAAAAATCCAGACTGGACAGGAGAGCAAAGTATGAGGCATATTATTCACTCGTTGCTCCAGCCTGCAACAGGGAAGTATTTGTCTTGCGAACAGATGGAGAGAGATCAATAATCATTGACACACTGCTACTTTCTGCTGAATTTTTCTTTTTATGTCAGAAAAAGACATGTTTCTTTCTATAAATGTCTTTTTAATTTCTTTATATTTAAGACACATTAAGATCAATACTGTTGATCATAGAATGTAAGTATATTGATAAACATAGGACCACACATGGCCACACACACGTGTGTGGTCCTATGTTTATCAATATACTTATACCCTATGTGTGTGTATATCTGTATATCTCTGTGTGTGTGTATTTGTGTGTGTGAGCGCACAGAGATGCATGCACATGCTCCATTACTTACTGTTCTTTGGTTACAATCCCACTGACAGCTAATTCAGCTAATAAAAAATGCACCAACTTCTGCACTCATACCTTTGCCAAAGGAGAATCTTTTCAGCACAGGTCACTTAATGTCTCTGTGTATTTTCACAGTCACTATTTTGAGTGCTCAAGCTAAGAATCCTCCTCTGTTTCTGCCATCTTTCATTAAACCACCATATTAGCAACTGTCTGGAAAAAATGAGTGAGCCAAGTCTCTCAAGTGCTTTAAGACAGTCATCTCTTTACTTATGACAGCTGTAGATGCATTTCCTTAGTGCTGTCAAAAAGTGACATTAATTACTGTAAATTCCAAGGCTGCCGTTTATTTAGATAGGAAGCATGAACATTTTATTCAGGGCAAATATTTGCATTTGGAGACAATGCTGTTGAGGGGCCAGCATGCTAGAATAAGGCTCTGGAGACCCAACTTTTTCAGTCTCAGCCAATGACACCTCGTTACTAATTTGCACTGAGGTAAGAACTGTTTATCCTCAGCTAAAACAGAGATTGTGTAGTGCTTTTAACTTACAAAGCACTACTTGCATCAACTAGTATTTTTAACTTTAAGAGCACTGCTTGCATCAACTATTATTTTTAGGAGATCTAAAATGCTGTGAATGTATATCTGGGTCTGCTTTTTTTTTTTTTTTTAAGTGCCAGCAGTGAATACCCTCTTCTGTGACAGATGAAAAGAGAGAAAGAGGAAGCTGGACTGATAGCAAGAAATCCAGGGGAGCAGATCAGAGGGATAAATACTGAATTTATGTATGGGAGCAAGGTTACTTGCTCCCTTTACTTAAAAAAAATGCAGCGTGTGAAACCATAGGAGGACTAACATTTCTGAACGCACTTGATTCAACGGCAAAGAATAACTGGAGTTAAGAAATAGAAGTGGGCAAGTAACAGTCAAATCACCATGCCCATTAAAACACCCCTCTACATGATGAAGAGCCTACCTGAAGGTGTTAGAACATTCAGCAAGATGTTTTTGCTGATGGTTAGCCCTGAAATCATTGTTACATAGGGAAGGTTGGCTAAACTTGCCCTTGGAGGCTTAAAAAAGCCTCTGTGTCTGTGTCCTGCCCTTGCAGCAGTCTGTCTTTCCCCAGTGGCGGGGCCACGTGGAGTCTGGGCAGACTGGCTGTGCAGGTCTCGCGGGCCTCTTCCACGCCGAAGGTGCACTTCAGTCTTACAGTGATCAGGGCAGAATAAAAATCACATGTGTGTATAGCATGAACAGTAATTGTGAGCCTTCTCGTGCAGTACTTCTGACCTCTGCCTGTTTAAGGGGAAGCACTGTTGTATTCTCTGCATCAAAAGGAGCATTAATGGATTTCACGAACGACTAGGGACAGAACAGTGTTCTCCCTTATTTGGGGATGTTAGGGACAGATACAGACCTGGCAGTTCCTGGATAAGGTGCTGCCATTTGATGAGGAAAGAAGGAAAACTCAGTATCTTAAAGCCAACTGTTGTGGACTTTTTTTTTTTTTTGCTAAGAAGTGTCCACTGTCATGCTCTGAGGTGTTGTTAGATCAAATTCACACAAATTGGTCACTATTATCCCCGAACACTTTATTTACTGCATCAATCTCTTTGACAGTCAATGCCCCAAGGACAAGATGAAACAATCTTAGTGTCCTGCCTCCCATTAATTCTCTTAATAAAACTGGTGGACATGTCGAAGGCTGCATAAAAGCTAATGAAAGTTCCACATCAGCAATTGCCAACGATTTTTCGTACACTGCCTTTTGCCATCAGCACTTCCATCTTTCTTTGTAAAGAGCTTTGAGATCCTTGAACATGTAAGGTGCTCCATGTCTCTGTACTTCCTTCTGAGTGACACTGTAGCTGTATAGTTAAGAGAGGACAAGTTGGTCTCCCAGTGAATATAGAATTTAAGGCACAATCTTATCTTAGGGTGAAATGGATTATAAAACTGGAACATAAGGTAGATGACAGGTAACTGACAGGGATGACACACAGGGGAAGCATGTGTATGGCTAAAAAGGTGAAAACCTCCTTCCCAGAAATTGTAAAATAAAACAAGTTGATGGGTCCCTTTCCTCTCTTACAATCTAAAAGCATGTGGACATGAAACCTCCCATGTGGGGTTGCTGGCACAAGGGATCTGTAAGTAACTAAGTGTGCGAGAGGCTGATTTCTATCCAGCTACGCTCACAGTATCATCCCTGCTGTTGTTTTTCAACGATACCCTCCCCTAGCAATTTAGAAATTTCATTGTGCAGATTCCAGTCTAATACGAGGAAAATTCAGTGCAGGTCCACTGAGGGTATTACCTGGGCTTTGGCTCAGGCCCCTGCTGCCTTCCTGAAGAGGTCCTTAAATGCCATCATTGCAGAACTTAGTAGCACAAACAGAAAGGGCAACTAAAAATATTCTTTGCCTGCTTGTCCTTCTGTGATTGTGGCTTTACAAAAATGTTTTCATATTTAAAAGAATCCCTCTCTTGTCTGTCTTCGAGCAAGACACCCACACAAACAACAGAAGGTACAAATTATGCAGGGAAAACAGTGAAGCTCATAGTTCAAAACATTCTAGCAAAGGCATGTACCAAGTGTGCTCAGGAGCAAGAGAAAGATTACAGTCAAGCTGTTTTTATAAATCATGCATGTATTTGTAAATAACAGTAGGTGTGATTTTAAATTGCTGGGATCCTTCCAATTATCCTTTTGCCACTTTTTCTGAAAAGCATCATTTCAGTGCTCAGAAGTGATAGTACCGTGGTTAAAGTAAAGATAAATCTGGGTGTGATGCTGCTGAAGGCAGAAGTTCCTGCTAGTACTGACATACTGAGTTTGCCAGTTGGCCATTTTTGTAAGACATCATTTTTTATGCTTTCATGAATTCCTGTAAATAACTATGAAAAAAGATCTATGCCCACGTGCAGCTTTAAGTTGTTTTCAGGACTGCATGCAGTAACTCAATTACATATTTATTTTTTAAATATCATGAAAGATAATTCCTCCTCTGTTTCTGCTTCCATACTAGATTCAAGTCTTAATCGTATATTAAAATGAAAACTCCTCTCAGTACGAAAAAGCTCACAGGATCAGATTGCTGAGCACATTGCAGGGTACTTGGCTCTGCATAAAATGCACGCCAGGATGTGTTTCTCTCCAAAACAGACACTTAGAGGTTTTTGAAGGGAAGCACTCCTGCTTGCTTGCAGAACTGGACTCTAATGGGCACTGTGCAGGCTGTTTAAATCCACTGTTCCATTAGCCGGCATCAATTTTTGATGCATTGTATCCTGCCTACACTTGTCATTTTCTAGCTCACTTCAGCGGCTGCTGCCTCCAGTATGATTTCACAGCCAAGGAACACTTCTTATCCCAGCTCTTACGATGTAAAGGAAAAGGGAGACAGATGTTGTTACTGGGCCTGCAGCTACATGAACTATCGGAATGGGTGACAAGCTACATTTGCTTTTTCACTCAGTGTGAGAGTAAAAAGTACAGAAATCCTGCGCTTCCCCCTCCCCAACCGGTGTTGTGTAGTTCCCTAAAAACTAAGATGAGCTTGACTGAGATCTGGGCATTGTCATATTTCAAGGTTCCTCATCACATGCCACTCTGGGAGCCACAGTCCAAATTTCAAGTGTCTTATTCATGGTTACTAAGGAGTATTTTTCACTTGGGAATGTGGAAAAAGCTGCTTTTATTTCATTATTTCCAAATTTGTCCTACTGTATACGAGTATGCAGTTGGGCACAGGTTTGCAAATTCTTCCGACCAGCTGCTGGTTTGGATCGGTCTATTTTTATTTTTTTCCCGTTAGGATAATTTAGCTTATTTTGGCTCAGCTGCAGTAAGACCTTGTTAATACCCCAGATTTACTTCTCAACACTCTGCTGCAAAGAGAGTAGTTCATGAAGAGATGCCCAGGAGCTGACACAGAGCAAGAGATTCTGGAGTGGAGGCAGGTTATCCCACAAAACTCTTCTCCCCTCATCTAGCTGCCAGGAGGGAAGAAGAGAGGGAAGTCTGCCCATTTACTTGAAGGAAAGAGATCAGTCACCACCTACCTTCAAAAGACAGTTCCAAACTGAACTCTGCGTAGATGGAGACACTCTGCAGAAGGCCAGTCTGAGACACCCGAGAGACATCCTTACTGGAGCACTTCAGCCAGGTGGATGTGGTGAACACTCTCTTGGGCAGTTTTGGCTCTGCCTGCTCTTACACTGCCGGGCTTCCCTGGAAGTGAGTAAGGTCCAGCGCTTCTCACTCAGGTTCCTGTGCCAGGTGCTTGTGGGGCAGGTACCTAAGCCACCATTCTGCTGGCAGGTATCATTCTTAGGTCTTTTGCTCCAATCTGATGTCTATCTTCTGTTGCATGTGCCTCTTAGTTACAATGCCGTTTTCTTTTGTAATAAAAAGGAGAATTCATTACTGTGTAAGTCAAAAGAATGACATTTAAGATAGATTAGGAAAGACCTAGTTAACCTCCTCTTTTTTTCTGATACTGTTTTCTTTAGTTTCAGATGTCGCCATATGAAATATCATTACTATAGGGATGAAAGAGGACTCATCATACACCACAGAAGAAAGCATCTCCATTTCCAGTCTGGGGAGCTATGTCATCCATCTTTTCATTAGGATGTCAACTATGCGTTTTGGTTGAGAAGCTCCATTTTATCCATCACCAGAACTATTTGGTATTAAGAAAACACAAATGATGGACAATGATGGACAAACATGTTTTGCTGTGGAAACAAGTTCAGTAAGAGAGTATAGATTTCACCTCTGTTTTCAGTTCATTCAGGATTTATACTTATATGGTTGTGAGATAATCTTTGCGATAATTTCATTTTCTATCAGGGAAGAAATTTATTTTATATTCTCCATAGGATAAGAAAGTCTGTTTAAAGACAGAAATTACCCTCTACTGTCATGAAACGAGCACAGTTTTCAGCCTATTTAATGCTCTAGGTGAATAAGATGCTTAAAAGATACAATTTCTGGCTGTGGAGGAAGGTGGCCGAAGGATCATAGAAGGGGAGAAATCTGCAGTACATTTTAATTTCTGCAGTAAACCAGGAAGACGTTCATAAATTCTGCAACATCTTAGTGGATAAAGAAAAAAAATGTGGAAAACCAGTCATTTGGCTTCAAACCACAAAATCGTTATTATTGTTTTTTCGTAACTCATTAAGACACCAAATGGGTTTCGTACTTTTTGATAAAATGTGTTTCTATCTTTTGTACTAGCTTAGGTCATTAGTATTCAGACTCATTATCTCCTGGAACTTTTCCTCACATTCCATTTGCTACTGCTCCTCTGATTGTACTGGAGCTGTTTGGGCTGAGCAGGGTCCCAAACTCATCCGCTGCTAACACCTTATCTGCGGGTACAATCTAACCATCAGTTACTAGGGGGAGACGGAAATTGCAGAGCCAGGAGTTCAGACTCCCTCGTCCTAAATCTGTCAGGATGAACAGATTGTAAACTGCCCATCGCAAATACGATATGCAGCAATTTAGCATCATGTTAATACTTCATAACCTCCCTCCCTTACATTTATACAGCCTTTCCCTCCTGAAGCTTTCTGAAATTGCTTCTCCAGCCATTATACTGCACCAAGCAGTTCAGATTTAATAGGAATAGTTGTGAACATTAGCTTCTGAATGATTTGAGGCCATATGGAATTTCTTATATTTAGTTGGGTAAGTCTGAAACATTTATTTCTATTGTTTGCTACCATCTTATGGTAAAAAAAATCAGAGAAAAATACTGACTTTCTTGATTTGGGGGCTTTTGAGGGTTTATTGCTTAACTGTGGTAATAACTTAAAGCTTTTCAGAAATGGATTTTTTTAATACAGTCTATAAAATAAACCTCTCACAATTTGTTTCTGGTTATTTTTTTTCCTTCTTACTACAGAACAGCAATACAGATGAAAAGACGTATCTATCTCAAATCACTGCAGAATTGCTAAGGCCATTTTAGTCAGTGTTTAAATGCTTCAAATGATGGCACTATCTCTCACTCTTCCCCTTCAGTAATCCAGAGATCTTGTTGATAGGGGCAGCCCTGCCCCTTGTGACCCCAATTTATTTTCCTTTCTCCTATAATTTAATTCTATTATTCTTGCTGGCTATAACCCCCCTCTTTTCTTTTCCTTGGATGGCTAAACTGTGACTTACTGTTTTATTACCCACAGTTATCCCACAGCTCTCTAAGTGTCTGGTTTTACTACCCTGGAAGGTTCCATCCTCCAAGTTACCTTTAAAAACACCAAGAACAAGTAAACCCAAAAGGCTCCCACAAGCTTTTAATCTCTGTTGAGTAGAGCTTACCTTGTCTCCACATATGATCCAAACTACAGGGAACGGTGGGAGAATGGGGAGACATTGGTAAGAACGGTAAGAAAAAAAACGTGATCCTAAGGTGATTCGAGGTTGAAAGGGACCACAGGCAGTCTCTAGTCCAACCTCCTTACACTGGAGGAGGAAGGACGGGACTAAAAAGCAACTGGTTTACTGTCTTCCCATTATCTCCTGAGATCCTCTGGGTTTCTCTCCTCCCATGTCCTCTTAACCCCTTGTCTTCATCTCTGGCTTTTTCGAAACTAAACACGTGAGGAGAGAACGGGTGTCCTGGTGCAGCCTCTCAAGCACAAGATGATGGGCAGGAGGGAAGAACCTCAGAAGCCAGTGGGGGGAAGGAGACATGAAGGTGGAGGAGAGTGGGGTGAACAAAGCTGGTGGGGAAGGCAGAACTGATGCCGTACAGAAATGTGCAAAACAGACATGGGGCAGAACTGGTAAGGGAACTGGAGGAAAGGCACCTGAAAGACCATCCTCATATAAGCTGCCGATACAGCATCCCAGGTAAGCAAGGGGGGAAGAGCAGGACTGCATTTTTCCAAGCCTAGTAAATGTGTTGAGAGGCTTCTGAGAGTGTTTAAAAATTGTCCAAGTTACCCAGTGTTCTGGCTGTCATTTAGGTGACACTGTTTGACTCCAGAACTGGCACCTTTTGTCGAATGCCTTTCAGCCTCAACCCTGTAGCACGGCAGAGAAATAACACACATTTGTTTAAGTAATGTCTTCGCACCTTCCTCTAGAGCAGCAGCAAGTTCAGTTCACTGAGAATTATGATTAGTCCTTGCTGCAGTTCCTTCAGACTCCTTTTGCACATTATTGTAGGGTTGCACAAGAAATACTCTTTCACTCCTTGGGTACAATGTCTGAAAGGCAGAATGAAGCGCTAGTGCTCTGAGTCCATTAGAGCACCTCCTCAAAAGATGGTAAAGGGAAGCTGTGAAAAGGAGGTCAAAGCGGGGAGACTAATAAGGAGCTCTTAGCAGATGTGTGCTCAGGGACTTTTGGGTGCAGCAATACAGGCAGAACGGACCCTGCAGATCCAGAGTGATCAAATTAACTGTCGTCTTTCCTTTGAGCTCCTCCTCTTTGAACGTGCTTATCTTTGACTTACTTCCTACAAGTTCATGCAGATTTTAGTTATACTTCAGAAGTGCCGTTATTTCAGTTCTGCTGGAACTAATCAGATGTCATCTCTTGTTTATTCTGAACAATGCTGAAAATTTCTTTGAAAGCCTTTTCTCTAATCCAACCTCGCAAATTGTTCCTATTTCCAGAGAGCACGTCCTTTTTTTTTTCCCCTTTGAAAATAATTTTCCCTCTCCCATCTTTTTAATACAGCTCAATTTTTGACATTTTCATTTTTTTAATTCTAAAACTGCACACCATTGTCAGTATTATGACTGAAGTAGGAGTCAGAGGATGGAAAATGTACAGGTCGCATAGTGAAAGCAGCTTCAGCAACAAAGGTTGACCTGAGACAGAAAAAGTGTTTGAAGTCCAGAGGGCTTTCCAGTCAGGCTGTAAGAACTGCAAAGTAGGTCAGACTGGCTGATGGTGTCACGTTAAGCCTCACTCTGAGATGGTTCTAAAAAGAACCCAGGAAAGTCCTTTTCCACTCTTTACATTCTTTTAAGACTAACAGAAAGGACAGGGCTGTCATTTGAAATAGAACTGGAATGTCTCAAAGATAATCCTGTGAGCTGGGTGACTGCTTGTATGATGAAAACACTTCTGTGAATCAGAAAAAAGGTGAAAATCTGTATTTGTCACTCAAAATATTGTAGCATTTCAGACTCATTAAAGTTGTTATGAATCCTGACTGACTGGTGGGTGACACTGGAAACATCATTAAAAAGTATCTCAACTTGTAATGACCGTGATTTGGTATTACACGATTGAGGCACATTTTGGAGGAAGATATTAACGGCTTCCGCGGATGATCTAAGCAGCATGAAAAAAGTGGAAGAGACAGTTCTTTTGTTTAGCTGTCTCAAGCAATGGATGCTGGTGTGTAGGAGCAAATCACGGGGAAGAGATGTTTACACACGAATAGACTATACCGTAAAAAACAGCAAACAACTTACAGCTTGCTTTGTTTTGTTTGCCTTAAAAAAAAAAAAAAAAAAAGCAGCAAATACCTTTAATATACAAATACAGAAATGACTCATCTAATAGTTTACTTCTAGCCCATCCTTCAGCAATGACCTGTAACAGTGGATCACCTGCGAGGTTGTAGGTATGCAGACATTGTTTTAGGTTTCATCTTGATAAATTTCTCAACTTAGTGAGCACAAAAGCCTGCTGCCTCCTTTGTCTCTGCACAAAAAGGTGTGCCAAGGCACACTCAGGGTACTGACCTGCAAAAAGCTGGTGATAAAAGAATGAACACTCTTCCTTAAAAGTTTAAGGCAACATCTGTTTTTGTCAGACTCTCAGTAAAATCATACTCATCATTCCAAAGGTGAATCACAAAATCAGGAAGTGAAAGACTTCACTGAGTACATCCTCCCAACACATTATTCTTCAGAACATTCTTTTTTAGTATACTGTCCCAGTTCAGTATCTCAAATGATCTGACTGATGGAAAAATACAAACCAGCGTGAACAAAATATTCTGCTTACATCCACATAGTACTTTTCTACTGAAATGTTATTTACCTAAAATTGATTTAAAGATATGACATTCAGTTTTCCAAGGACAAGATGATTGCATCTGAGATCAGACGGAGTATCCCTATGCTCATATTCTGCCCTATTTCCCTTCCCACATTGTATGGATGTAAATATTTTAAGTCTCCACATTATTTTTTATAGCTTCTTTTACTTCAGGGTAAGGTACTTTATTCAGCACATACATAATTTAAGCAAGACAGTGAAACCTCTAGTAAGGAATATCTCAGACAAGCAATCTTTGTCCTAAGAATGCCCCTCAACCATTTCAAACATTATCGCCTGAGGCTTCCAATACTATATTGTTCAGCCTCTGCTAAAAGGCACCACTATCAGTCAACACATTTTTCTGACACGTTTAACACTATATATTCTGCACTGCCTTTCAGAGAAAAAAAAAGATCCCTATGAAAAAGTAATTTAATTCATTTACGTCTGAAAACATTAACTCGGTATAGGAGCAATACAAAACAGCTACTGCTATGTTCTATGACTCATTTGGCAGTAATATGATGTTTGCAGATACCTGGTGCAGAGCTGTACTCCGTTGTGGACAGAAAGGCTTCTTGATGAAAAATAATGACCAAATTAAAGCAAGAATAAATCCAGGATGTAATGATTGATAGGTGAAAACACTAGACTTTTCTTGACAGTCTTTGTTTGAAAAATAAACAAGCTTTTAACCAGGTATTATATTCTGCTTGCCAGCATAGAACAGCAGAAAAAAGCTGCTTTAAACAAATTAGGCCTGTTTACAAGCTACTGAATGCTTTCACTGGGGTCCATATCTTTAAAACTGAAAACCACTCATGCTCAAGTGTATGGAGCAAGTACACGGTCCTCAGTAATCTGCACTGAGGAGCTGTTCTTCTGGGTCGAAGTGCGTACATGAGAAGTCAAGTAAGTACAAGTGCGTGTCTCTTCCAGCAGCCAGACAGCACTTCTAGAGAAGAGTCTGCTTATTGCCCCCAAAGTGTAGAAGCCAAAGATGCAAGGTTTCGCATCAACTGAACATTATTTTGTAATGTGCTTTTGAAATGACGCTTTCAGAAATAAAGCAATGCCAGACAGAAGTGTCATGGATGTAACGGTTGGTGGCAGCTGTATGCTACCTTTGGGCTAGTGAGTCTGCTTACCAGTTGCACTGTCCTGTGTCCTGCCTTCTCCCATGCTGAGGTAATGTTAGCTGTGCAATATGGCGTAAATACCAATGAATGTCAAGCTTTGTTTGCCTTCTCAGCTGCCAAGTGGCTTTCTTATTTTTGTTCACGTTGCTGTAAGTTGGTTTTTTTTACATTCTGTGCAAGTGGATCTGAAGACTGTACCCCTTCTGCTTACCCAGACAGATATCTCAAATTTGTTAAATTACAGGGTGGCAGAAAATAGATTTTGTGTAATAAACCTTACTTCAGGGATAGGGAAAATTTCATCTCTAAATAACAAAAGACAGAAACGTCACAATGCGTGTGGCAACAAAACAGGAACCACAATAGTGTAAGACACGCAGACCTTTCTGTCCTCTCTTATTTGGACTCAAAAAAGTTACCATGTGCAAAGCAGATACATGGTTTCTCTTTTCTAACAAACAGGATAGTATTTCCTCATGCTCTATTTCATTATTTTTATGACGTATGAACCATGCTTCTATGATTAAACATATTCAGATGTCAACTACAATTAAAAAGCATTTAAATACAATTCATGAGTGTATCAAGAGGGAAAAAATACAAAATAGCTGAAAGAAATGTAATAAACAATGAAAATCCAGGAGAAGAGGCTACATAAAATACTGGAAGGTTCTTCCTGTCTACAAGGTAAACCAGCCTAAACAAATTCTGAGGTTCACAGCTCAGGATTTTAAGCTAAGGATACGGACAAATTATCGCAGTTGCTAGTCTTGTTACACAACATCATTCCTGCTGCTCAGTTAAGCTCTGTCTAGCTGCTGCTTCAGAGAAAAGGTGATTGCTCTGACATACGACCTCCCCACCCAAAGCAATTCTCTCATAACTTCTTTTCACAACTTCTTTTCTATGCCCCAAAACTGTATTTCGAAATTTTCAGTATTAGTAACTCCATTCGATAAAAAGGTTCATAATGTTTAAAAGTCAAATTAAATCCCAAAGTGCCAACCTGGTAACTCATCTCGGAGGAGGTTATTTTGGGGGTGTTTCGATTGCCAAACAAAAGGAAAATTTTCTATTCCTTGCATATTAAAAAGATTACTTTGGCCTGCGATGTTGTTCAGCCGTTGGAATTAAGAAATAGATATAAACCAATATAAAACTATGGGTCAGCAAATACAGAGCTTTACCCGTACTCTTAACTGGCTCAGAAAATTTCTTTTTGGTATAATTCTTCATGCATAACCTCCATAATTTTCATTTAGTAAAGTTAATACCTACTACTGTACAACTCTTTCAACACAAAGTCTTATGTAAGTGGTACATATTATTATGATGTTATTACTTGCTACTCTAAATAATATTTAATGAACACAACGCTACGATAATTTGTTAATGATGGCTAAAATTAAATACTGAAACCAACTTTTGAAATACACATTTTTAACTGACAGTTAGGAGGCAAACAATAGAAATGGTCATTTGGGCTGAAATGTTTTAAAAAGCTTTACATTCCAATTTGCTTCATACACTGTCTACAACTGAAAGGGTCAACATTTAGAATCCGTATTTAAGCCAATGGCAGTATCAATAAACTTCAGTTTAAATTAATGCAAAGGATATACTCTAATGGAAATTACTCACTTTACTAACTAGTTCTGAAGTCTAAAAGAGTTTTAAAATGTTGTTCAATATTGTATGTGCAAAACCGCGTTTAGTGTCTTCAAAGGACTCTCAGTGGCCAGACATCTCTCATACCATCTCTTCTATCCGCGTACATTAAAGACATTAGGTCTGTGGTTTCTGTTAAGCCCAGTGGTGACAACTGCTGGGGAACTGTCACTCTTGTGCTTTCGGACAACTGGTATGGATATGTGAAATTTGCAGAACTGGAAGCAAGAGCTGGAAAGCATCCTGAATATACGTAGTACTGTTGCAGCCCTAATAGGGAGAGAAAACATGGTTCATCAGTATAGTTGTCACGTATTTCAGGAATTACATCATACTTTTTAAAAACACTTTTTTTTAATCTGCATCATGCTATATTAGCATATGTATTCACAAAAGATTTCAGAATCTGTAGATAACAAAAATGATAAATTACAACAGTTTCAGGCTAACAAGGCTAGCCTGTATCACTATATAAAAATCTGATTTCCCCTCAGTTTGAACTCCTGGACAGTTTTGTTTGTAATGTGAGTAGAATAAAATGCCACAGTGTTCAGAAGTAGATTTGACTTTTTAAATACAAACCAGCTAGTCTTTCCATCAACAGAACTAATTTTGAATTGGCTGTAGGTGGAAGAAGTGTCACTTAAATTAACAGTTTGAATTATTATAATGGTTTTAACATGTAGTACTATTTTGGGAATTTCTAATACTGAACGGTATAGCAGCTTGTAATTCTCCATGAACCTAGGCTGTACTAATACATATTTGTATACAAATACAGGATTTAAGAAGTACAAAACATTGTATTCCACAATTCTGGACATTCCCAGATTTTGCAATTCCTGGAGCACAGAAAGATACATCAGCTGTAACAGTAAGTTTACCCTATAACAAAAGGAACTGTAGAGTAATCTTTACTACAGCTCTATTCAACTTTCCATGATTATCCTTAAAGGTATTGTTAATTCAGTGCAAAATTGTTTATTGTAAAACAATCTCTTCCTCATTTTTAAGGGAACACAGCTATTAGATACAGAATGACACTTTGTAGTCACTACCATATGTTTATTTATGTTTAAAGAGAAGTGTGATCTAACTAGCAGAGTTAAAAGAATTAGTGCTGCAGATAGTACACATTTTAGTACTTTATAAGCGTATGCCCTGGTTTCAGCTGGGACAGAGTTAATTGTCTCCCTAGCAGCTGGTACAGTGCTGTGTTTGGGTTTAGGATAAGAAGAATGTTGATAAAACCCTGATGGTTTCAGTTGTTGCTCAGCAGTGTTCAGACTAACTCAAGGACTTTTCAGCTTCTCATGCCCAGCCAGCAAGAAGGCTGGAGGGGCACAAGACAGTTGGGAGGG
>JAVKLA010000053.1:22335977-22348622 GCA_034782735.1 Sagittarius serpentarius
TCATTGTTAGTTTCTTCCTTTCTGTTCTATTAAACTGTTCTTATCTCAACCCACAAGCTTTACTTTATTTTCCGATTGTCTCCCCCATCCCACTGGGTGGGTGGGTGGGGAAGTGAGTGAGCGGCTGCATGGTGCTGAGTTGCCGGCTGGGGTTAAACCACAACAGCGTATTACCTCTTCTCTTCTTGGTAAAACTGAGGCACATTTTACTCACTGTGCTTTTCTGATGAAAAATAGCTCATGGTGCCTAATAGAAGAGGTCACTCATAGATCATGGTGTCCAATAAAAGAAATCACTCACGAGCATTTTGGTGATGTCTGACACACGGTTATCCATGTGCTGACCAAGCCTGCTCCTAGACTGTGAATCTTTGTAGAAATCTAAATGCCCATGGATGGGAAGCACTGTAGCATACCTACAACTCAAATTTTAAAGAAAAGAATAGTCTGAAACTGTCTGTGAATCAGAAATACTTTGCAATATTTGAAGTGGGTAACAGAACAGTAAGGATAGACTTATCCTGGGCAACTTGTGAATAGGTTACAAAAGGGCTAAACAGCACATTGCAAATTGTCTGCTGTGCTCTGACCAATACAGCAGCAGAATTTAAAAGCTGGCCAGTCTCACTTTAGTCACACAGTTCTTAAGAATCCTCAGTAAATGCAATATTACTACTATAGTATTTGTGGGAGACACTGAACACAAAAACGAGAGGTTATGAGCTGGCACTGAACAGCCAGAATGATATTGTCATTACTTTTTATATAGTTCTGTCTTCAGACATAAAAGTGATTGTTTCATTTCAAAATCATTTTGCTAGAACTTTTCCTAATGTTAAGAAAGTGAAGGCTTACCTCTAATAGCACACAGTTGATGATGGGGTTAAGAATCTCTGCCTTCATACTGCTCTGTAAACCAGAAAATAGAATGAAATGGCAGGACAAGAAATACATTTAACAGAAATATACTGATATCTGAGAAGTGGTTTTATGAATTCTATAAAGGTCTTGCTTCACCAAGATTCTTATTCAGACTGTTTATCACAGCATTCCTAATAACTGTGTCTACATTTCATGCACACTTCAGTAGACCCTCTGTATTTCTGTCACTGAGTACAATCAGCTAAGACGGGCCCCACGTTTTACATTTTCATTAATTCATATACCAGGGCTTCAAACTGCCTGGTTTCCTATGGATGTGAGATTTACGTGATGACCTTGTCTGTCCATCTGTCTGTCAGTGCCCTCTTCATCTCCCCCCAAATTTTTTAACCCCTTGCTCATTTTCAAGGAAACAAGAAAGAAAAATACAGGTCAGAAGGAAAATGGCGTTCTTAGAAGTTTCACAAATATCTGTGGTTAGGAGGAAATGAAAGGCCCAGATTAGCTCCCTTACAGAAGAAAAAACAGGTGAAACTCAGATCCCCAAACTGGAGGCAGTATACGTTGAGCTGGACAATGTAGGCTGGCCAGTAAACGTAGCTCAGCACGTGCAGCATTTTTGTCAACCATCAGACAGGAATAAAGATGGGTACAATGAGTAGTGACACTACTAGAGGCTAGAAAACCAAGATTCATCAGCTCCTCTGCTTTTTAAAATGGCAAAATTTCTTTCCTTTTTTATTCTCACCATTCTCTGCATTGTGGTTTTTTAGAACGACAGCAACCTCCATCAAGAGTTGCTTGCTTTCAATACTGAACGGTGGACTTCATTAGAACAAAGGAAACACAATACTGATTAATTTAACTGAAGGGTTTCCACTTACAACCTTGTAGCTTTCATATTACAGATTTAAAGAAACACGAAACACCTTCATTTTATTTCGGAGAAAGATGGCAGAAAAAATGGAAGATGGCTAGAGAAAAGAAGAGCATTTTTACTGTCAGTTACTAGAAAATCCATTACGAAATGCACTGTTTAGCTGGTTGTCAATAAACTAAACCAGATAGACAGCAGTATCAATTAAATACTATTGACTGTATGAATCAATAAGTTCAAGTCTAAAAGAAATCTTGTGTAGCAAGCAAAGCTGTTATTTCTTACTTCTGCATTACTGCTCACTCAAAAACATCACCAACATTATAGACTATGTGTACAGCCAGGACAACAACTAATGTCTGAATTATACAGATACAGCTATAGGGACGGCGTTATGTTTGAAAAAACAAAAGTATTTTCTGTTCTAAGCCATTTCTCAGTTTCCCATGAGTTAATGCACTTCGCAGAATACTGGAATGTGTTTGTGAACCCGGGTGCTGTTGGCAGGTTAAGGAAGAAGTTGAACCACTGGGAAATGCAGGCAGATGTAGATTTTCTATGGTCCTGTGTGACAGGTCCTCCTTGCTTTCCTAGTGGTCATGGTGAGGAGAAGGCCCACATTTTCCTCCAAAATCTTACAAGGATGGGACAGCACATAAAGATCACCAGACTGCCCTACTAAAACTCTCTTATAGAATCATAGAATGGCTTGGGCTGGAAGGGATCATCAAAGGTCATCTAGTCCAACCCCCCTGGCAGTGAGCAGGGACACCTTCAACTAGATCAGGTTGCTCAGAGTCCCATCCAGCCTGGCCTTGAATGTTCCCAGGGATGGGGCTTCTACCACCTCTCTGGGCAACCTGTGCCAGTGTTTCACCACCCTCACTGTAAAAAATTTCTTCCTTATATCCAATCTAAATCTGCCCTCTTTTAGTCTGAAGCCTTTTCCCCTAGTCCTGTCGCTACTGGCCCTGCTGAAAAGTTTTTCCCCATCTTTCTTACAGGCCCCCTTTAAGTATTGGAAGGCTGCAATAAGGTCTCTTCTAGAGAGTATTTTGGCAATGGGAAGTGTCTTTCTGCTCAATTTCCTATGTGTCCACACAAACGTCCACAAAAACAATCTCGTCCTAATAACTGAGTACAGAGTTGATAAGAACAAAACCTAGTGCAATGCTTATGAAAGCTTTAGTTTTCAATTTTCTGAGCTGGGCCAGCTTAGTATTTCATGTGTAATTTATTTTTATATGTCTGTGCATGTATTTATTGCAAGTGTCACACAAAGATATGCTAAACTACAATCCCAAAATGCAAAATAAGCAGTTTATCCCAGAGTAATGGGAAGGAATGTAAATTATTCAGAATAAAAGCAACCCCATAAATCATGTTCTCTACAAATAACTCCAAAAAAACTTGCTCAGAGATGTGCTAGAAGAGCTCATGGGAGAATTGGGAAAATTTTCTTTGATGTACATTGACATTTTCATGGAGTAATCAGAAAAGCCAGAGTTTGTTCTTCTCTGACGTTTACAGAACAATTTCAGCAACAGCACAATTTTTGCCTCTGGATCCTGCTAGAATACTCAGATGTCAATCATCTTTGAAACATCTTGAAAGGCAGGATACTACTTCTAGTAAAGATGTTCATGGATAAATGGATGTTCCTAAATGGAATATCTTGAGAACAAAACAGAGTGATTTCTTTAAAGATGGACAACCAAACAGATTTTCTAATCTCTTAAACCTTTTGAAAACACAGTGGCCCTAGGCCAGGGTATTTAGCAAAGGCTAAGAAGAGAGCTTGTGAAACCATCTTAAAGTACTGGAAGTGTTATCTGTTAATGACTTTTAGACAAATGCATTCAAAAGGGATAGGCTGAGCAGGAGAAGAAAATACCAAGTTGTGGGACTTCAAATGTGTGGCCCTTTCAGCATGAGAAGATAAGAAGTGCTATGTGGTGATCAGGAAAAAATGGGAAATGGTGTCTAGAAAGAGAGATTTTAGAAAGCAAGGGTCACACTGCAGTCTATCAAGGCTTATAAACTTTCTCTGCAACAGGGAATCTCCTGTAAAAATGCTCTGTGTTGTTGATCTGAGGAAGGAAGTGCTCTCTTTGCTGGTACCTCATGTAAAGCCGCTGGACTTGGGTAGTAATTTCTATTTCAAGAAGTGGACTATGTTAAAAGAAGCCCAAATGCTACAGAAAATGCTGTTATCTTACCCCAGCTGCTGTTAAAGAATCGGAAAACTTCTTTGATAAAGATGAAACTTCGTTGCACATGGCACTTGTTAAACTGGTTTAAAAAAAAGAGAGACAAATATAAAAATACATCCTTGTCCTGTCAACGGATTAAAACCCTATGACTGTCCCAGGCACAAACTTCATCTTAGAAGCCAAGAATGTTCTTAAGGCAATTTTGTTTCTAGTAATTTTTTAAATATTTTGGGGTAGACTTTGTTCATGATATAGTTTTTATATTCCTCCACTGAAAAATCCATTGCTGACTACAGTAGGAAAATTATGTCATGTTAGCTCAAACACTAGTCTTTTTTGATAGGGCAATGTTTCAATTTTTTAAATTCTAAACTTCTGATGATTGCAGCAACACAACTAGAAATACTGTTGGCAATAAATCAAACTTTAATGAGAACAGTGAGAAGTTTCCTATCTAAGCAATAAAACATCTACTCTGTACTAAAAGAGGAAGTACCCTTGTGGTTAAAATACAAGAGAACAAGGAGATCTAGTTCTATTCCTAGATGTTTCACTGTTTTGCTAAACATTCACAAGTGCATCATATAGAATCTCATCCTGCAAGGTGCACCATACCTTAGCTCTAATTCTGAAAAATACTTGTTCAAGTACTTTGTTTTAGACTGAAGTGTTCCTATGGACTTTGCCATTGTTACTAGCATTCCTAAGGATAAACACTTGATTTAATACTTTACTTACTTAGGACTCAAGTGCTTACAACATTTTAATGTCAAAACCCATTGAAATCAGTAGAATCGATTACTAGAGAGAGCTTGAGATCTGAATTTTGAGTCCCACTAGAAAAACTGGCTTCTTGAATTTATGTATGTTTTGTCATGGTTTACTACAAAGTTGCTGACAATTGTGATATTGTTTAGAACTACAGATTGACTTTTGTATATTTTTCACAGGTAAACACTAGATAATGAAACTATTGGCCGATAATAAGACTGCATTATGCACTCTGAAAGTAAATTCTATATATGCAAGCACAGTATCTTTTGCAGAGGGAACAGGAAATGCAACCCGAATTAGCACATACATTCACTTGCTGAAGCGGAAACAACTTTCAGCCTGTGAATAGGTCACGGTTTTGTAAACATACGTATGTTAGCCATGTCAAAAAATGACAGGTAGCCTATGTAACTTGATTACTTGAGAAAATGTAGGACCAGGACCCCCAGAGCCAATGCAGTTTCTTGATCCATGAACTTACTGTGCCTTCAAGTGCCAACAGCAGAATGGAACTTCACGAGTTTAAAGCAAATGTCAAATGTTCAAATACGAAGTACAAAATACTCACTTTGTCAGCACTTCTGCTTGATCTTGAGCTGTTTTTTCTACTTCCTGCCCATGTAGAATTAATTCTGCCACTTTATGAAGTTGTTCAATACAACGAGCAGTTACCTCGGCCAGACTTTCAATGGACAGCATGTAGATTTCCTTAAATTAAAAACAGGGAGTAATATAATCAATAATAACAGCACTGGTAAATATACATACATACATATAAAAGAATTTGAAACATAGAAGCCCTCCCCGCCCCAACTGGAAATTCCACTACATACATAGTGAAGTAGTATCAGCCATAATGTCATCCTCACGAACAATACCGGAAAATGTAATATCCACAGATTATAAAACACAGACCTTATACTTACCCTGAAAAATTAGTAAGAACAAGTCTACCATTTATTTGGATGGGAACTAGGTCAGGCTTTTGAATTTTCTAACATAGCATATTCCCAATAAAAAAGTGGCTTTTACCAGCAATGATAAAAAATTCTACCTAGCACTATGGCATTACAGCTTTCAGCTGATGCCAGCTGGAAATTTGCAATCGCACAAAAATCTGTAATATATACAGTGCAACTGTCTCCTTCTTTGGACCTTTTTTGTAAGGAACCATGAGAGATATTTGCTTTATTAGAATTCATTCAAAAAGTCTTGACAAAGATACTAACCACATTTAATATTGCTATAACTTGGCATAAAACATTCAATCACAATTAACCTTATCGACAAGAGGGGTTATCTAAACAGACACAATACTTTTATCCTTAAGAGCTATCTTTCATAAAGGGAATGAACACTTGTGAGTCACCTAAATATTTCTGTTTTGTCTGTTTGTGTTTTAAACTGTTTAAGAGTTTAAATAAAGTCTGAGAATTCTTCTGATGTATTGTCACTGGGAGAAAGAGATGCCAAGGAATGTTGAGATATGACTTTCAATGTGGTGTTGACATTACACCACAGAATCCCTCAGCTCACTGTATGTTGTATATACACATACACACAAAAACACAGATATAAAAAAAATAAAAACAATGTGATAGGCAGAGGACTTTTGCTACTTTGATATTTACGTATGGGAACAGACTAACAGTAAAAATATTTATATAAGTTAGTTTCCTGTTGGGTCTACAGTGAATAATTATATATTAGTATTTCTTAATACTTCCATGAGTGGAAAAAATAAGGACAACATATAAAACCAACACACAAAGATAAAGAAGTAATCTTATCAAAGTATGACAATTTGCTTAATGAAACTTGTCCTCCAAAAGCTATTTTACCTCCACGGTTTTGTTTTTATCTACTTCTGTTTTATCACTGTCAATTTTATCTTCTTTTCCAGTCTTTTCTTCATCATGTTCTCCAGGTTTTTCTTTTAGCTTCTCTTCTATGTCTACTGGGGTGGAAAAACTAGCTTCTTCCAGCCATTCATGAGCTTTTTTCCTAGCCTGCCAAACAAAGAACCCAACCCCAAAGTTCAGGTCAAATAGGGAATATCAAATGATGTTCCTGAACATTAATTAACAATACATTTAATAACTTCCTTTTTACATTCAGAAATCTAAACATATCAAGCTTCTGCATGGCATTTAGTTAAGTGTCTATTTAAGAAACTGTAGGGAAAAGCATTTCTGACTGCATAAAGATGGATCAGCCAGGGATAATTCCTCTACAGCTATGATATTCCTAACCAACACATACAGTTGGCACTAACGTCAAAGTTACTAGTATTTCAGCCTTATGAAGTACCTTTCAAAAGAATTTACATAGAAATCATTTTCCCAAATAAAAAAATAAGAAGGTGGTAAAAAATTTAAAATAATATTGGACAGGTAAGAGAGATGTAATAAATTCTTAAAGGAAAAATAAATAGAAAATCACTGTATCTTCAGCTGCCTTCCCAGGCATGAAAGTAGATCAAAGTGGAAAAACCTTGAAGTTTTATACAACTTTAGACTACTGTTATAATTAGTAGGAAATTTATGATGTCTCTTTTTTAACATGAAGTCAAATTAAAGTATGTTAAGATCTAAGCCTAAGCTAGTTATCCATAGTCTATCTATGTAGCTAGGGACAAACATTCATCTGAGCCTAAGATCAGCAGGTGAATCACCTTTAAAAGGGCCTGACGGTAAAAATGTGACTAGTGATGTGACTTAGCTTCTAGCCATCTAACTTTTAGATGACTGAAGCTACATGAGATAAATCCAAGACTTTGCTAACAAGGTCTGGAGCAGGCCCTCAGAAGAATAAACACGATGAGCAAGAAAAATAATTCTGAACCTGACCTTTGTTCCCCGTACGTAAGAGCAAATCTGCTGTGCTCATGAACTCTGACATCCCTGGTTCAAGGCTTCCTAACATGGCCCATTGTGCCAGCTAGTCATTGCAACTGTATTGCCTTACTAATCTCACTTTTTCTATGAAAGCTTTTCTGTATTTATCATTTTAGTCCCACTCTCCTGTACTTTGCTTTCTGAACTGTCTGAACTGAGCTAGGTAATGCTCTGTGTCAGATTTCAGAACAAAGCCCTCCCTCTTGTCTTTGTCCAAGAAACAGAGGGCAGCTCACTAAGAGGTGCTAACCTTATTAAGTTTGTCAGGCGTAGCAGCAACGTGCAATTCAAACAGCAGTTCAGTGAGCATGCTGACAAACTCTTCTCCCATATCTGCTGCAAGAAAAAGCAAGACAATTTTTGTTAGGGTGTTTTCGCTATAATATTTTACATGATCAAATACATCCAGGCAAATAGCTTCCCCAAGCACTCTAGCACTTGAAAAACAGTGACAGTGATACAAGAAAGGGGTCTGTGGGTGTGTGCGTGTATATGCTCAAATAAAGAAGAGAACAAGCAACAGAGATACCTGTACAACTAGATACGCTAGCCTGACGCTTCGACTGCTCTTTCCACCCCATTCTAAATTCCACTAAGTTTCACAAAAACAGTTAAGAGAAGAAGCTGCATGATCCCTAGTTATCTGACAAAAATACATGACCCACAAAATAACCAAAGAAGATACTAACCTATTCTTTCAAACCAAGGAAACTGCAGCAGGGCCAGATACAAATGAGTTTCAGAGGAAACATCCTGGAAAACATGTTCTCTATTGCTCTGTCTGCAAACCACAGCTAAAAGGTGTGTCTTCCTTCTATTTTAAGATTGAGCTTTGCTTAAATGAAGAATTTTTTCTGTTCTGCTTTGGAGTAATGAGCCTTAAAGAATCTGCACTTCTATTTCACAAGATTAATGAGCAAAGATAAATATCACTAGTATTTGAACTTCACCTTCATTACACATATTCCTTTGACTACGTGCAGTTGCCATATTCCAACATGCTCTAAGTTCCTAAAAGTTGGTATTTTGGTTGGTTCTGTTCATCTGCACTTACTGAGTTTGGAATCTTCATTAACATTTCCTGGTGGAATATACAAAATCCAGGATTTTTAGCCTGATGAGACTAAAACATCAAAGTCCCCATACTAAGCCTGATAAAAGTCCAGCTACTTCAAAAATTAATTTAATGTCTTGCTGTATTCCCACTTTTCTTGTTCATTTATTAGGTAGGGCCAGTTTTGCCATTTTTATGCAAATCTTCAATACTGGGCTTAAAAGCTGAAGGCCATCACTCTCCAATGAGTTTGGGGATTTTGGTAGAAATGTTTACAGTCCACAGAACCTTGCAACACGTGGTAAGGTGGTGGAATCTGACACTCAGATTGTACTTTCCTAGAGCAAAGGACATCTCACCCTTGCTTGTAAAGAGAGTGCCCATCTTTGGTGCTATAAAATAAATTATTATTTAGCACGAAGAACTCTTCACCTGCAATGACCAACAGACTGAGCTTTCCTTTTAACAGCAGGCGAACAAGTCAAGAAGATTGTATTCTGGCAGGCCAAGGAGATGCACAGAGTTCATTTCATTGCTGCCCTTATCAGTAAATTTTGGCAATAGGATTTTCAGGTTTTCAGTAAAGCACCTCTTGGATACACAGAATTCACTTGTTCTTAAAACAACGCCAAATTGTTTTATAAATGGCAGCATGCTGAGAACTGATAAGCAGTTCACTGGATCAATGCAAAATTACCAAAATTGTTGATAACTGGCATATTCAATTCAATATTCACTTCGGTTACTGCCTCCCTTTAACCTCACATATGAAATTTTTTGTGTTAATTGCTTTCAAAATGCAGGTAAAGCTACTTTTTCAGATATTTTCCTCTCATTATTTCAGAAGCAACTGAAAGGAAAAGAAGCTGCTGTGAAAAATACATGAAAGGGTTGCATAATCAAAGCGAGAGGAAACATTAGAGAAGGGTATGCATTTGGCTTTCTCCTGCTTGTGTCAGAAAATATATTTTCCTTTTCTTTCTTTCATATTGATTTTGCACCTGACTGTTGAGCAAAACCACAAAAAAAATATTCCAGTTTCAAAGTTGCCAAGAACAAAGCCTATCCCCAATCCTTTCCCAAAACACTGAAAGTGTTTATGGTAGAAACTAAAAGCAGCACTAACATCTCTGAACGAGATCCTGAGAGTCTAGGGTTAAGACAGGATCCTGAGAGCTTACATAAAACAAATGGCTGGCCACCCTTTTCAAAGACTTGAATGCAAAGTACTGGTTTTCCTCCCAGTTAGTCTTTTTTTGCTGAGTATATATAGCACTGACAAATGACACCATATAAATAACATGACTTTGATGACGAGAAAGTGGTAACAAATTAGCAATAAGTCGTAATGAACTTGTTTTCAAATGATGCTCAGTGGCTAGGTAAGATTTAACATTTTCAAACACCATTAGATAATCTCTGTCTTTTGTAGGGGGGTGGCTTCCTTACATGAAGGAAGAACCCACAAGTTTTATTGAGCTAGGAAGCACAAATCAAAATCCTACTGAAGGCAAGTTAGTTGTAGTTTTAAACTGTTTAGCAAGCAGGATTAGAACTCAAAATTCCTCCACAGAATTTAACATAGCCTGCTACCTCTTGCTAGATTAACTAGCTTAAGTAAAAATATGTAATTCTTTAAAAAAAATATGCTATTAAAAGAGCATATGGCTCACTGACTTGGTTTGATAAGTGTAAAACCTATTAATGTGCTTAACAGAACCTTAATTGTATTAACTAGCTGGAGCTAAGAACACAAACTAGAACGAAGACTTCTCTTCACAGCAACACACGAGCTGCTTTTAATCCTGATCAGCGACCCTGTTGTTAAACTTTACTGTCTTTTATCTATGCATAAATATTAATTATGCTACAGAAATATGCTTAAGGTCCCAACAAGTCATTTCAGGTAAACAATTCCAGTTTAAAAAAAACAAAACCAAACAACTCAAAGCTAGACCTTAAAAGATCAAGTATGCCCTCAGAAGAATACGTGTCAACGCCCTCCAGAAAATACGACCAGAATACTAAGCATAGTCAATAGCGAGTCACTGGAATCCAACTTAAATAATGCAAAGAGTGGCAAACTAAAGTATCAATGAAACATTAAAATTTCAAAAGAACTGTGCTCCACGAGAGAAAATGGATGTGCAAATCAGATACAACATTACATGGAAAGGTGTTGGATGTTGTTTACATCTAAAAATGGCAGACAATTGTCATGTAAAGGCCTATTAATGGAATTCTTTAAGTTTTACAAGGTTTTATGCATTTGATGCATAAATGCACTTAATAAAAACACTTAAGATCCTGTACATTGAGAAATTCAGGAAAAGGTCTGTTTTCTCTGACTCAGGAGGATTGTAAGAAGCCTTCATTCACTCTGACAAGATTTTAATGAAGATAGCACATTTTTGTGACTGGGAAAGGCACCCAGGCTAGGACACTGTCTAGGAGGGAGGTGTCAAAGCACTATACAGTGTGAAGAGCACTATCAATGCAGTGCTGCATGTACTACAGATTATGGGTGAGAGGCTGAAGAAAGAAGTAAAGGCCACATGTCCCAGGTTAGGAGCCTGACCACAGAATTGTAGGCTCAGCCTCAACAGAAAGCTACTCTGACGTATGAACCTTTCTATTCTTTTGGTGTCTTCCAGTGGAACTAAAATTTATCCAACTTAATACTAATAAATGAAATTTATCTTTACTGCAAGTACTAATAAATCTTGAGCCTGATTGCACTAAAGGATGTGAGTCATTTTGAACTGCAGCCCGAAGTAACGCCCATTCAGCTGTTAGGTGGAGAGAACATGGGTGTGGTTATTATTTCCGCTGTCACAGAGCGGAGGAGACGTTTCACTGCTGACTGGTTTGCTTTTGCAGGGGAAAACCTGCAGCACACTCTGATTTGGGTTTTTTTTGTTGTTTCTTTTTGTTTGTTTTTTTCTTTTTAAGGTGCTCATTGCCTTGGTCCCAGCCTATTTAAAAAGCCAGTTAATGTTTCAAGGAGCATGATCAGCAGCTGTGCTTCACTGAAAAAATATCACTTCTGACCACCAGAGAAAACATCACTTTGTGCAAGAAACAGAGCTTTTCCTGGGGGCTAGTTTCAAAGCAAGGAACTATTTCCCACAGAAATTAAGGAACAACAGACGTCTCATGAATCCTCAGTCTTAAGCAGGTAATACACTTTCTTGACTCCTATTTCTCACAATCCCACAGAGGAATGTGGCGTTTTAAAAAGTAACAAGGGACAAAAATACAGCACAAAACTCTACCATACTAAGACTCCACACTGAACACTTGCTGTCTCCCTCAAGAAGAAACAATAAGCTCCCTGTGAGAGACATCAGGCATACTGAGTAAGCACTGCTAGAAAGTGCAGTCTGAGCAGAAAAGACTTTCCGGTAGAAAGTGTGGATGTTAACACAGTTTTTCTAACTTTTCTGAAGGCTAGAGAAGTCATATCTCACCATCTTGCAAAATTTAGGTTTTATGGGCAAAGCACTCCTGAGAAGATTAAGAGGACGTGGACAAACTACGTTTTTATGTTTCTGTGTTTCTGAAACACAACAATACGGCGTTCAGCGGCATAAGCCAGTCTTCAGTCAGGTCAAGGGGACTGTTTCTGTCAGCTAGAGGAGGTTTGGTATGGACCTCACAGGCCTGGACACATGAACTATGGTGGCTTCAAGCTAATTTTGTATCCTGTTCTCAGCCTGCTCTAGGGAATGTCAAAATTCCTGACCTCTTTAAGACACCTGTTTTGCCCCTACACAAAGCACCCACCCATTTTATTGTAACTTTTGTGAGCTGATTGTCCTGGTTTCGGCTGGGATAGAGTTAATGGTCTTCCTAGTAGCTGGTACAGTGATGTGTTTTCAGTTCAGTATGAGAAGAATGTTGATAACACCCTGATGTTTTCGGCTGTTGCTCAGTCGTGTTTAGACT
>JAVKLA010000053.1:22348722-22391088 GCA_034782735.1 Sagittarius serpentarius
TAGTGTCACTGTTAGTTTCTTCCTTTCTGTTCTATTAAACTGTTCTTATCTCAACCCACAAGCTTTACTTTATTTTTCCGATTCTCCATCCCATTGAGTGGAGGGGGAGTGAGTGAGCGGACGCATGGTGCTGAGTTGCTGGCTGGGGTTAAACCACGACACTGATCTATGGACTGTCATGCTGGCTCCATTCTTTTCAATGCTGTACGCTATGTCACAGTTACAGCATGCTTCTGCCGCTCTAACTTCTTTCTCACGCTCCACATGCCACGTCTTGCCAAGCAATACCTACAAACCAGCTTTGCCACTATGTTTCACACTGACTTTCCTCAAAAAGTTCAGGGTTCTTAAGTCTCTTTATTACACTCTGATCTTTTGCCTGTCTAGCAAGGGAGGGTGCAAAGTGAGGATGAAGCTGCTAAACAGAAAAGCATTGCTAAACACTCCAAAACTTTCGGATTACCCAATTTCATAAACAGATTCTGTGAGAAAACCTCAGTTATCCAAAAGTTCTTATTTTCCCTTCTTATTTTTGTTTTGCTTTCACTGATGATATAGCAAAGTAATATAATACGTCCTTACGTTACCTTTCCTGTATCTCACACTTCAACTACAATATAAATTCAAAATTAAGGATTTATCAGCATCCAGAGCTTTTAGAGTATTAATTTTAGTGACTACCTTATGAAGAGCATTAGGATATCAGAAATTATAGTTTGGATTGTAATTTTAAAAATTACTATATACAGAAGTAACGATTATTCTTATGGTTAAGTCTCTGCATTTCTAATTACCTTTCTGTGCCTGCACCACTTCGTCATCTGATTCCTTTGGAAGAAAAATCTCTTTTATAGCAATTAAATCCTTTTTCACAGGCTCCAACTGCTCTTCATCAAGTGTTGCTAAATATGACTGAATCTGTAAAAGAAGGGACAGTAAGCATTCCTAACCAAAACAGAGCATTTCTTAAATGCTAATTTAGAGCCTGACACTGAAATAGTCTAAGAAACGGAAACAACCATTATGCTCAAATCTTGTCCCTAACCTTCCAATGTAGACACATTTTTAGTTCTCATCAACAAAATTTGCTGAGTATCACAAAAATTACACCAGCCTTGTAAGATCATCAGGTCTCTACCTTCTCCCAGAACATTAGTTTTGAATTAGAAATCTATGTTTTAATTGCAAACTGTAATAAGCATTTTGGGATGGCTTGGATGAAGACAGCAGGCAAAAAGAGCACAGGCAGAATTCATGGTTAGTCTAAGCACTCACAGGAAGAGTTGGAAAAAGAAGACTGTTCCCCCTCCTTCAAAATGCAACCAGAACTATTGACAGTCTACCTGTCTGAAGAATGTATTGACAGGTCTTTGCATGTCTCCGGTATCTGCAAGTCCCTGCACAGCTAATAGGTTGGCATGCCTAAGAGGGATGGAAACAGATTCTTTGAATCACTGTCTTCTTGCACTACAGTTACACGATGTTAATCCCATGATTGCCCTCTCTGCCTATGGAAGCCAAGAGAAATGCCTTCTCTCCTCTTGATACAAAATTTTACTTTTAGGTTTGTTTCAAGGTTTTTTTTTTAAACTTGCTTGACAGACATACAGATCAGCTCAGTAAGAGACCGGAGAAAGATGTTCTTTTCTTATGTTCCTCCTTGATGTGTCCAGCTCATATGCTCAGGGTTAAATGCAAGATAAAGTTGGAAGACCCAACTCAGTTTGTGAAGGACTACCTAGGGCTTTTTTGTACCTCTCTATAGCATTATCCATTTCATAGGATTAACTGGGAACGTTCTTTAATGGAAACTTTTAAAATAAAAGCTGAAAAATATTTTTAAATCCCTGCGATTAGAAGCACATATTACATTAGCAATGCCTTCAGTCTCTCTTGAGTTCCTCCTGCGGCTTTTGGGCTGTTAGTATAGGTCTCAGGCTGACAGTACTGTAAGTATTTTGTGGGTGTGTGTATGGTAATTGGAGTATTTATCAGGGAATTGGACTTGTTGACCCACACAGAGGCATTCAATCCTGTTGGAGGGAGTAGGACTACAAACAAGGGGTTATCTAGGACATAACATGAAGCACATCAAAAACTTCATGGTAACAACCTGCACAAGTCTTACTTACCCTGTGGTATTTCATAGTAAAAGAGAAATAGCGTTGACACATGCAATCAATCTGAACTTGTCTTCTATATATCTCTCTCCTGTTTTGTGGGGGGTTTTTTGTTTTGTTTTTTTTTTTTCCCCCCAAAGCAGGCCCTACAACCTTACATATGAGTTCTGAATTTATAATTTTTTATTTAGACATAATTGCAAAAAATAAAAACATGGACAGTATGTACCTACTGTTATTAATATAAGCTTCTTTTATTTGTGAGAGCAAATAAAACATTTTAAAAAATAAGTTGGTTATTTTTTATTAAAAATAACCCAGAGGGCAAGGAGTGCTATTTACAAAAACAAAAAAGAAAACTTGTATTTTAAGAAATTTGTTCAGAAAGCTGTTTCAGTACAAAATACCACCGCTGGGAGTCTACAAAATTCCATTAATCTACTGTCAGAGATCTACTGATCTACTAGCAGAGTCAATAAATTGACAGCTGAAATTAAAAAATACATTTATCAAATAGTCCTTAGTAACATTAGTATGTTCTTCAAAGAGACATTTGTATACTTCCAGTAATAATATCTTGGGGTAGTTTTATGTAACTTTAAAAACTAACACAATAAAGAAGGATTGGGAATTGAATAAGTAATCTGGGATTCATTTTAATTCAGTAGCCTCCAGGGGTAGTAGGTCTGGAATTCCTGAATGTAAGTATCACTGCCTGATACAAACCCAAAAGACTTCAACCTCCTTGCAAATTCTGAAAAGACATCTGCATAGTGTCACAAGCTGAAAAATACACACTATATATGGTCCTAACAAAAATAACTTTCAGTTATGAAGTTGTTTGTTTTGAGTTAATCTTGGAGTTAAACTTTAGGTGCATTGAGATTGGTTTCCTGAAGCCAAGGACTGGCCCATGGGACCTATCCAGCATTCTCTGAAGTTGATAGAAAACTTACTGTTCATTTCACATGCACCTGCAGAGTGAAATTAATGTAAAGATCAACTTTTTACCAACCATTTTGATTTATGTTGTCTGCATACTGTACCTGAGCTTCACTTTCATTTGACAGGATTTCCAGAGCTTCAAGATGAGATAGACCTTGGAATTCATCAAAAAGTAGCCCATAATGTGCTGTTCTTTCAACTGTAAGTTGCTGGGCCCGCCTCTGTTTCTCTTTTTCTTTAGCTTCTCGCAACAGCTGCAAAAATATACATAATTCCTGTTGTTTTATTGGTAGTGCTGCAGGTATGACAGATTTCATTACTTTCTGCTTCTACTTGTCTAGGAAGTAGTAATAAAATTTGGGACTATACCACACTCGCAGAGCTGCAATTTTAGAGCTGAAATATCTAACTCCTTTTTTGATAAACTTCTCTAATAAAATATTTAAGTAGTATTCTAAGCGTTGTTTTTCTAGTGGTAATTGCTAACCATCTTTTTTAAAAAACCAATGAACAAACAAATAGTCTTGCTTATGTTCTCAAAACCAATGTCAGCTATGGATACTGTACAATAAATTTAGCCACCAATTACAATGAAAGAAAAATAAAGAGGACTATTACACACACAGCCCTAAACAGTCATGCAATCCATTCCACAGACCACAAAATATGAAGAATATTATTTCCAGGACCTACCTACCTACTTGCATAAATAATGCACCTATATAGATATTTCCTGTGAAATATTTTTAGCAGATACTGAAGTCACTTTAATGTGACAGCAGGACTGATAAAAGAGATTGGCCTAATAGGGTAAGACTTCTATCAAAGGTAGGGCAGAACCGCACTCCACATACTTGGGGATATTTAGGAGTGATCTTCTTACACACTTCTATTGGTGTAAAAGAAGGACAGAATAATGTATAGAATAGGATCTTCTATTCCTTCCTTCTGTTCCCAAGAAGGAATGGCCTCTTGTGTGAATTTGCTACAGGAAAGCTGGTAAATATATCTGAGCTGCATCTTAAGTCACATATAAGCCTCTGAATACAGGTGAACTCTCACCACTTACACTATTCCATCATTCAAAATTTCTGTGAAATTGTCTTCAGTTATTCATTTGTTACAAAAGACTTTGATGGTAGATTTTTCAGTCTCCACCTTCAAAAGATCACTCACAAAGTTTTATGTACAAATCACTGAAAAGGAAGCACTGTGTTATGTGACCCATGAGAACTGATTTATGTCACTTTCTGCCTCAGATTTTATGTGTGAATTCATGCATATTGTTTGGGAACGTATTCTCAAAAGCTCATTTTAACCCTGTGGACCTTAACAAGAGTTACTTGCTTTTGACTTACTACAACAGTATCAGTCTGTTCACACTTTCAGTGGCAAACGCTAAAGATGAAACATCTCATTAAAAAAAAATACCTTACTCCTCTCTACAAGGAAGTAAACATGCAGTAAAATTAGACGGTTTTTTCAATGTCTATTGATTTCCACAGCCTCCCTCCTCTCAGTGTCTGGAGAGCTAATATAATTTTGTACTGACAGCACTTAAACTTCT
The DNA here is from genome assembly GCA_034782735.1 of Sagittarius serpentarius. Lineage (NCBI taxonomy): Eukaryota > Metazoa > Chordata > Aves > Accipitriformes > Sagittariidae > Sagittarius > Sagittarius serpentarius. The sequence goes on from JAVKLA010000053.1 coordinate 22,353,355, forward strand.
GTTCTGTTTTTATCATGTCTCTGAACTTTTAAACATATGAGTCATGACTGTGTAAGGGTACCATTAGTTTAGATGGACATTAAGATACAACTTTTCACAGCTTTAATTCCTAATGAAACATATGTCATATTTCAGTATTACTCATTTCCAAGGAAAGTAGTATAGTGATGTTTATGCTGGAAGGTATTTATCTACAGCTGTTATAAAAACACCAACAATTTGATTCTGTCTCCAGAGTGTAATGATTTATCACCACATATACTATCTTACTAAAATCAGCTCTTGCACTTGTGATCACGCAGATAAGATGATTTTACATTATCTTTTGTGGTTCTGTGAAGAAAAATAAAGTGGGCCAAATATAAAGTGTAATATTTATTTCCATATCCTAGTCAATGTTTACTACAATAAATAAAGCCTCTCCCTGAGGCACCTGAAATTCTGGAAAAAGAATCTGAAACTGCATTGACAGAGCTGTATTTAAATAAATCCAACCTGAGACAGAGAAACTGTTCTTGCCATCAGTGTTTTGGTTCTCTTAAATCCAGGATCGCTTTCTGCAAGGACATTCATGGTTGTCTTCCCAATAAATTCCAAAGCATCTAAGCCTCCAGATAATACACTTTTCCCCTGTATAAAATAATGCAATGTAGTTATTTTCTTTCCACTTTATGCTAATATGAACTGTAGAGTATTGCTTTTGCTGACACCATCTTTGAACATTCAGGTCCCTCAATTTTCTATGCTTTAACTAACAAGAGGATTGATACATTTACAAAATTATGTTACCTTGTTCTGAATACATTTTCAAAAATAAAAGAATGAACTATACAAATATTTCTAGTTAATTAAAAGACTCACACTGGAAGAAATGTAACACCTGTTGCCGATAAAAAAAAAGATGAATACCACCACTTTAATTTCAGCTGAAGTGGCATCTAGTCCATGGGAACATATTTTAGATACTAATAATATGGAGCCAAAGTCCATCATGAAGAGGATGACCCTGCCTTACCTAACTGATTCCTAAAATTTTGACACTTGTGATGATTCTGGAACTGTCTATCAAAATACAGTTGTTTTTCCTGTGTCTTCATATTAGCATTAGCCCTCGCTTACAATTTTTCATGTACACCGAAGAAGAATTTTCACTGGCTAAAGATTTCCGTTTCAATCTGGATTATGCATCTGTCATACTCAAATGCTGATGTAACCTGATATATAATGGAAAAACCTTCCAAAGTCTTAAATGGCATTGCAGACAACTTACTGAGACCTTAAATTATTTTTTTTGTTTGGTGACATTCACCACTGTGGTATAGTAGCCTCTCTAGGTTTGCATAAAAGCACATTTCTCTTATTTGCAAATCTCATAAAATGCTCAGGTAATCTTACTAGTGTCCAGCTCTCACAAACCTTACAATGCTCCACATTCTGTAGCAACAGTGTTAGGAATAATCTATAGGAATCTCCCTCTGCTCCCAAAATCTTTTACATTAGAGTGATGAGGCACTTAGAGTGAACTGGATATGCACTAAAAAAGAATTGCCACTTTGTAAAATATGCTCAATGCTGAGTTAGTCTTCTATGCTTTTTTAGCCGATGCTTAAGTCCCTTGTAATTTCAAGGGAAACACCATACTGAAAAGCTCAGAGGAAAACATTTGCTGTGATAATAGTGTGTAAAAAAAGCTGGGGAAAAATATGACACAAAAACTGATTTGGAAACAGTATGGTACAGGATTTTGCAAAAGCTGAAACACAGAAAAACAGAAAAGGATGAAGCGCAACACACAGAAAATATATGGAGAGCGTAATAGGAAAGAACTGTGGACAAAAGATTATACCTCACTGAGTCTGCAATCAGACCACCTTCCGGGAAAGCTAAAGAGAGACTAGATAGAGGTGAATGTAAGGACCTCTAACAATACAGAGTTTAGTAAAAGCCTGAAAATAAGCAAATGGAGTATTTTCTTATTTTATCTGCCTTCAAAAATGACAACAAATCTTATCATACTTTCTCTGGAAGGACTTAACTGTAAAAAAAATTAGATTATGGTACCACAACTATAAAAAAGATTTCCCAAGAATTTGCAGAATTCTATATAGTTTAGAAGACCGTATCTTTCACTGAAACTGGAGCCAAAGTAGTAACTGACATAGTTGTGTTGGACTTTTTTTTTTTTAATTTGATAGTTATTTTGCCATGGAAGAGACTCTAAACAGACTTACAACAGAACTGTTTTTACAAAGACCTACAACTTAACAAATGTGACGTACAGTGAAGTTGCACCTAAAAATGATGAAGAAGAAGAACTAGAGCAGAAAGGCCAGCTAAAATGACTCACTGTGTTCTGCACAGCATTAGTGATAGCTGACAACATGCCACGAGATCCAGATGAAGGAGAAGAAGGAATATTCTCAGAAGAGCTTTGGTCCAGAGAATCTTCTGCTTCTAACAAAAGAAAAAAAAGCAAGCCACAGCATAATTTCAACTCTACAAGTCACAAATTACAGTAAACTGGATTCTGTGATCAAAATCTTGAAATTTTGTAAATTGGACTAATTTGGCAGTGTCGAAGAGTTTTGTCCAATTTCAGTGAACTTGAACTTACGTATAATTGGTGTTTCAGCTGCAGGAGGCTCTGCTGTTTCCAAAGATGCTGAACTTGCATTATGAATTCCTAGGGTAGTTCCTGCTTTTTCCTTTACTGCTGTTATCCCATGACCTGCATCAGAAGGATATTTTAGATTATATGATTTGAAAACTTACTAACAGTGCATAGTATTCTTATACTCCACGAATGATGACAATCAGAATAACTATTAAACTTACCTCAATTCCTTAATTTTTTTCTAGGTTAATAATTCACTTGCTCTACTATATCCAGTATATTAACTGACTAGAAATGATAAAGCTGAAATATAATACAAATGACACTGGATCTGAAATGTAAAACTTGTTCCAGTGGCACACGTTAAGTTTAGCTCCCTGCTTTTCAAAATGCTAAATATTCTATTACAATCAGTTTAAACAGAAATTGATGATCCTCCTAATGCTACAGGGTTTGGCCTCATCTAGTTTTCAGAAGTCTAGAACAATCAGCCCACAATTGATGGACTGTGAGTGACTGCAGGGCTGAGGTAAGGAATCTGTTCTTCAGTCTGTGCATAGGTGCTATGTTAGGTAAGCATTTTAGGAATACTGACCCAGGTCCTTAAAGTTATTTCAGGATTTAAGCTCCTCAGTTGCTCATTTGAAGTCAAATTCTTAAGTGTCTCTCCTCAAAGCTGCTATTTAAATATACTTTGTAAAGTCATTTGGTGTCAGATGACAGACAGAATTACTGTTCCAGAGGCAGCTGATCTCCTCCAGCGATTTTACCACCTTCACCTGACGCATACATAGTGACTCACTCTCTGTTCTATTAAAATGGTCTAGTTTAATGTAAAGAATCTATGTTATTAGTGTTTTATCTGAATAATTTTGACAGAACAGGACTGCTTTGCCGCTTTTCTACAGAGTTTATTTACACTAGCAGATCACATGGACTGGTAATATCCCCCTACAGGATAGGGTGGGATTGCCTGGTAGCCAGCAAAAGGAAGCAATAGCTTCCTAATCTACACCAGCTGTAGTTGAAAAATGCTGCCCTTAAAAAAGACTACCCTCAAATTGTCTGCCTATTCTGCTTCTGGATATATCCCCAAGTATGTTCATGATATGCTTCACTCATTACAAATGATCCAGCTAGCACATCTTCCTTAGCTGGAAGTTTCTGTACATCAGCTGAGATGCAATAAGTAAAAAACCAACCAGGTGAGGAGTATTTCTTTCCAACACAAAATGAAATGGTTTCAGTGTCCCTATTCAATTTTTTTCTTGCACAGTACACCATTACTGCATCTCCCATAAATCCGATCACTTCCAGCAGTAGGACAACACAGAGTGCTTTAACTATCTGCCTGACTACTTACGAGAAGTATTAATCACAATTTCATACTTCTTTGCTTCATTACCTTAAACTGAATTGTAAACAGACAAATGATTTCAGAAAAGGCATTCAGAAAAGGCGTTCAGAAACCACGACAGGCATTAATACAGATGCCCAGGCAGATACCTAGACGTCTAAGGCATGAAGTCAAGCATAACGATTCATTAAATGTTGTCCATACTTTCCCACAATTGTGTGCACTTCCTATCAGAAAATTTCGAAGCATCTGAGTTATATTAACTACAGCAAAATAGTCTATCATTTGCCAGTGTTCTGAATAAACATATACATGTATGTGTGTGTGTAGTCATACAAGTATGCAGCAAAACTATTTGAAATGGAGTAGGAAGAAGGAAAGCTTAGATTTATCATTCTATGATTTCCAGAAGGGTTGCACATCAGGTGCTCTATGAATTCAATAATAAATATACTCTAGAAAACATATGTGAAGCAGCACTACTGAAAGATCACATACAAGAAAACTGGAGCATCTGGAGGTAAACACAAAGGACAGATGTCTCCTAAGGAACAGGTGAGCAGAAACAAGTAGTTTTCTATATGACAGCATAAGCTGCATGGTGTCTGATGTTTTACACTGAAACAGAAAGATGAGGCAGGTAAATGCTTTCACCTGCCTAAAGAAATTAATGACCTTTGTCTATTTTATCTCATATCTTACAAAATGTAGCAGTACATCCAACTGCACAGGACATACCAGGTTATGTGCCACAGTGATTTAAGTCATTACTGGATAACTTCCTGCCTTTTGCAAAATCTGTTCCAATGCAGATACTGGAGAGGAGAGTACTACTTTGTCTAATCCCCATCTCCTGCACATTTTAATTGGTTCAATGAAAATATTAGCATGAATAGATTCTGCAGTCCTTTATTTACTCTCCAAATTCCTGGGACTCAAATAACTATTAAATGTGCTTTTAAATTAATGTAATAGATACTCCATGTCACATTCCTTTCCATTTCTCCTGCTCACACCTTTTTAAACGACCAAAAGAGTTCTATTCTTTCCACTGACTTATTTTTTCTCAAGGACTTGACTTGCTAACAAAATATTATTGTCCTGTAATTATATAAAAAATTAATGGTGAACATTAAGCAAAAATTTCCTTTTAACTGTGTGCAAAAGTTATGTTTTTTCAGTTTAATTTCCCAGTTTTCTTCTGTATCTAAACATGTTTTAATTTTTTTTAATATTCCATAATCTGGTTCTCATAGTTTTGCAGACAAGCTTATACTTCCAAGAAAAGGAGGCACACAGTTGCTGTACTGATATTTACAGACTTACAAAATGCAGCATTTTCAGGGCTGTGGTTAAATGCACTAGAATGATAAGAAAGTATTTCAGGACAGCTAGGAGTGGTTTTACTGAATTAAGCTGTACGGCACATATGTTTGACTACAACAAAACCAGATGAGATCAGAAGACCACAACTGAAGCAAGTCAGCACTGTTAGATACAAAAACATGCACAAACACAGCAAAAGCGCATGTTGCTCTGGAAATGAAAATGATTATTTGTAATTTCAAAAGGCACAGAAATAAAAGAGGTTATGGGAGATGAGCCTACATTTTAGACATAAAGGTACACTGGTTTTGTTACACTAGGTGTGGTAACGCAACTGAGCTGGTATTGCAAACTTTGGAACACCTTGAACACCTCCATTTACTCACCTGTAACAGCAGAGACAGAAGAGCTATGCAATGGGTATTGTTAACTGCATGGTTTTTGAAGAAAGCATGCTTTTTTGCCCATGTTGTTGCTTTTGTTTTTCTTGCCTACATGATTTCTTTTCTTTCTATTGGCTGGCAATTTCAGCAGCATATTGTTGTTCATCTTGCTAGCTGGAATTTTCCATTTGAAAAGGAAGGTTTTGCAAGCACTGCCTAAAAATGTGGCCTGCCTTTGAGTCTGCCTGATCTGCCCAAAGCCAGATTACAGTGCTCACAAACGCTTTAGTCAGATACATCCCACTTCACTTTAGGCTCTCTTATCTTCCACGTCCCAGCTTACCAGCTTTGGATTCCCTGCAGAGCTGAAAGAGGCCAAGAACACCTCTGGAGAGCAATTCAGCACATCTGAAATCTAAAACCATTCTCTGCAGGAATCGCTGTCCCTTGTCAATCTAGTACTCCCAGGCAAATGGACACCCTGCTTCAATGGTACAGATGGGGAGGAAGAGTTTCAGATTTTGTCCCTGGCTACTACACAGTCTTTGTCACCTGTGTTGCACCATGGGGGCATTTCTGATGAACAACCAGTAAAATTTAGTCTAGTAAGATGAATGAAGCTTCATCTGGTTCAAGCTAAAGATGAAGATCAAGGCCACAAATTAGCATCTGACACTGACTAAGAAACTGAGGAACCTGAAGATGGCTGGGGGAGGGGAATCACTCCACTATATGAAGTATAGATATGTGGAAAAGCCAGCTGTGCTCTGTTTTTGTACACTAAAAAAGTGGGACCCCATTGTGCTCACTTTGAGGCTATCCTATTGGAACTCTAAATACTTCAAGGCTTTAGAAAAATTCTCTTCCTTGTAGTTAAAACAAAAACACAGGCTAGATCCTGATAATACCTATGCTATCCAGTCTGTAAATCAGGAATAACTCCAAATAAGCTAGTTAATGAAACTAGTTTCACATCTCCTTATTGCAATGGTAAAAGGTTTTAATAATAGTAACAGGTATAAAGGCTGCTACAACAGATTACTGGTTCTCAACCTCTTCTAGATCATAAGTCCATGTTAAAAGACATAAAGAAAGCAAATGGGACTGCTGTCCCCAAAAGCATGTCCACAATTCCTCCTGTTACTTGCATTCAGTATTCTTAAAAAGGAAGAACTGTAAAAAAGGGGTTTGCCGCTACAGCAGCTGTAAAGAGTTATTTACAAAACAGCTGAGTGACCACCATGTGATTTCAGGCCCCAAACCAGTTTCCCCTTAATCAGCTGAATTTATGCAATGAAAAAAAAGGTCTTCTGAAGAGATTAACTGTCCTTTTTATGACCACATAAGGTACAAGCATAACACCCAGCCTTTGTTTTTTTTATATCTTTCTGTATTTCACAACAGGGGAACAGTATCTATAGAGAATGGAAAAAATATTCACATAATTTCAATACTTTAGTTTCACATTATCTTAAACATTTGCATTTCTGTTCCACACAGACTTCAATTTAAGCTATGCAATGCTGATTATTACACATACCCATGTGTAATCATATCAAGCTCATCACAGTGACATCAAAAGTGACATTTCATTCTGTCATACTGAGAGACAAGAAAAGGTTTTCAGCATACCAGGGAGAACTATGGGTGTCTGGTATTTCTGTGAGCCATTCTACTAGGTGAAGAACTAGATGAGAAATATAAACAAGTACAAAATAATCAAGACAGCAGATTATTAATTACAAGCAATGTATGAGAGAGATGCATTAAGCAGCCTTCTAGTATGAACTTCAGAGACCATGTAAATTAAATAGCTAGGTTCTATTTTTTATTACTTTTATTGTGTAAGAGGTATTGTCAGATGTTAGTCTTACCAATGGCACTAGAGGTAAAAAAACACAAACTTACAAGAAGCAAAGCACATGCATATACCACGGTAGAGAACAGACTTTGCTTGGAAATGCTGCTTGGTGAGCACCATAACTTAAGCACCTTACGAACACCATAATTCATCCATACAAAACAATAGAGCATATGAAAGACAAGGCTTGTAAGAAAAGGTAGTAACTTCCATTAAGCTAGGAGATAGCTTAGTTGGGAAAAAAAAAACAAAACAGGCAAGTTTTCAAGCATGTTTTTAAAGATGGCAGTCACAAGTTTGAAGTACAGACTGAGAATATATTTTGCCTCACTTAAGCCCTGGGGATAAAATGTTTGCTGTCACAGCTAAGCTGACCTAATGGCTTCTTGGTGCTGGTATGGGAGGTTCTGCTCCTTATATGTTCTGTATTTGTCCCTTCTGCTTGCCCTGGCACTTATCTCAGTGAGCTGGTTCAAGGAACTGGAGAGGCAGAAAACTCTTCTTTCTTTCCTCTGCAGTTATTCTTACATGAGTTTAGCTTTCTGACCTGGATTACCAGGAGCTCAGAGGAACATGAGTGCTGGCAGAGGGAGGAGGAAGAAACGTGCAAGAGAGGTGCAGGACTGCACATTTCAGTGGCTGCTAGCCATTAGATTGGTTTAGCTGCAATGGTAACCCACTGTTAGAGCACAGTTTTATCAACGCTGTTACTAAAAGACTGGATGGTGTAATTGCTGATTTACTAAAAAATACAATTTAAAAGAAAGAGGGTAAAATGATGACAGTAAGTACAACAAGTTGTGTCTCCAGATCACAGTGAGCCTACTTCTCCCATCTCATCATCCCAGCAACTATTTCAGTGGATCTACTCTACTGTGGTTCTGCAAGGGTGGAAACCAAACTTCGCACCTTTAAAAAAAAAAAGAAAACTCTTCACCTCATTAATGAGGCAGATTCAATAACTTTCTTAGTGTGACATCTAGTGTCAGACACTAAGCATGGTTCAGGCAATGACTGCTACTAATCCAACAGCATTACAGATTCTGTTGTGTAGAGGAGTATCACATCTGCCTTGTGGCAGGGACCTTGGTCCAAAATCAGTTCAAAGACAACAGACATTTGCTTTATAATACAAAACCATCACCAAAACAATCACTGGTTATATGTGCAGAGTTAGTTAGAGATAAGATACAAATTATATGGAAACTACCTTATTATTAGAAACTAAAATCAGCTATGCTAAACAAATTATAGTCATGCAGTAAAAATGCTAATCTTTTTGGGAGCTCTAAATCAGGGTTTGGAGGATAATGAAACCAAGATCCTTGGAACAACCATTTCAGCTCAGTCTTAAAGAGGAAGGAACGCAAGAAAAATTTTTTACAGTAAAAATAATCATTCACTGGAACAACCTCCCCAAGGATATGGTAGAGTCCCCATTGCTGGAGGTTTTCAAGGTATGACCAGACAAGGTGCTATACAATCTCATCTAGGTGCCCTTTCCCACAAAAGCCTGGACTAGATGATCTTTCGAGGTCCATTCCAACCTGGGCTGTTCTATGATACTATTTGTTAACAGCTGAATGTATTTAGTTAGGCCTTTAAGGTGTTATCTAGTCCACCTCAAACTGGTTTTGCTGTTTTTACAGAGTAAGATTTTGAAGAAAAATATAAGGAATAGTAAATATTTGTCATACTTAACGAGACAAGCAGCTGTGTTGTACAAAGATAACAGAGCAACAGCAAAATCACACACCAAAGGTGTTGCTGGTAAGTCTAACTCCAAGAAAGCAGCTTTACTTATACCATTTGCTATAATGAAGGAATAAGCAACATTAAAATGGACTGGATCATGGCAAACCTGTTTTCTCATGTAGAATAGGAGATGAAGCGTCGGCTGAACTGCTCAGATATTAAATGGAGTAACTTGAACGGGAATAATAAATATTTAATAAAAAGAAGAAAGCTTATAGAAATTCCCAATAGCTTTAATTTTTTTTCTCTGTCTGTCTCTTGCTAGGAATTATCATACTGCAGCAGATATATGGTGTATGCAGTCCCACATTCTGTCTATGACAGTGACAGACAGTAAATACTTCACAGGATCAAGCATGAATTTCCATAACAAACAACTAGGAAATAAGCCCTCTACATCAGGAATACAAACTATTACCTGCTGCATTGATTTCCTGGAACAAAGATTATCTAAGTGGTCTTTCAAGTTACTTTGGGTTCAGTGAACAAGGAATAATGTACATTCAATTTCTGCTTGATTCAAAGTCTATTTTATATAATAAATTCACAGAGAAAAGTTAGATCCAGAGTTATTAGACAGTTAATATGGGAACTCAACCCTACCCTGACCCCAGGGTCAGGAAGTCTGTCCAAGCTGTGGATTCCAGGAAACGGGAAGAGAAAACAGGGGAAGTGCTGCTTTACATAAATCTGGTTTTAGGCTCTTTCCCAGTTGCTCTTGGTCACTGCCAGAAACTAGACAGTAGATGGGTCTTCAGTGTGACATAGTACAACCATTCTCATGTAAAATTAAAATTATTTTTAGATTTGCTTTTCCCTTTTCTGCATGTGGATGCTCCTTTGCCTAGGCAACTTGACCTGTTCTAACTGTGCTCATTTTTAAATAATAATAATTCTAAAAATATATATATATGTGATGATATGCCTATTCAAAAAAGACAACATCACACAACTTTATCAAGTCAGCCTGCCTGGACAACAAACTTGTTTGCATATTTACACTCTGTGAAGATAGTTATGATGCCAATATAGGCAGATGGTATGTTAAGAAGCCAGTATCAATTAAGCATGAATTTTTAATGTCTATTAACCAAGATGTTATATGGCCTATATAAAAATGAGATTACATCGTTAAAAAGTCCATGGAAATCCACAAAGATAAAATGTTAGCAGCAGGTTCTATAGACAAAAGCAACAAACAGGTGTAAAAAGGTACACCTTATTTACTTATTAGACAACAAGAAGGGATACAACACACATTCTTGTTTGTCTCGCAAACTTTTTCCAACAGCATTCATCATTTTCAGGCAAGCTCACGTCAGTTGGGCAAGAAAATATATATGGCCATATTGCCCCACAGAAAATGTATACACTTTGTGACAGTAAACGGATTGCTCGGTGAGGCCAAGACTTCTAAGCAACAGAAGACTGTAAGTGAGATTGCCCCTGCAAGAACAGTAACTGTTTGGTAACAAATAATCTTATTAATCACAAACAACATTAGAACGGCCATTTGATACCATACTATTTATCGCAAAAGCTAAACAGAATATAAATATGGCTATCTCACAGGCAAAAACTCAATAACCTGGAAGTACTCTGTTCCAAGAAACCCATTGCTGCAACTATAAAAATGAAGAATTCATCAGCATTACAATTCCAACTGATCAACAGTAAAATTACTTTTAAGCAAATAAATTTTCTGCTTTAGTTATTTACACTAAGTTGAATTCTTTTCAGAATGCTGTTGTTAGGATGGTCTGAGAATGTAAGAGAGGCGAGACTCATGGAAGTCTGTGAAAGCAGTACCGTTTATTGGACCTACTAATAGGTTGGGAAAAAAAATGAATGGGCAATTTCAACACAGACACCCTTCTACAAGTCTGAAAGAGATGCGTTAAACTTGAAGGATAAATACAAGTTGAGAACACTTATGTAGTTCTACAGTTAGTTAAGCTGCCCTTGTCACCATCAACATGTTCTGAGTGTTCCCATCATTTCCCATTCAGTAGCATTTGGGTGATCAAATGGTGAGTCAGATTAGGGAATTTACAAATTGATCCAGCTGAAGATCCAGCTCGTACTTCATCTGTACTTTTCAAAATCAGTCCCATAAACCAGCTGCCCACATCACTACTTGAAGGCTACTGTTAGTATAAGAGAAGGAAGAAATACATTGTTGGGGCAGGGCAGGCCTGCTCCTTTCAGCAGCAACCTTCACTTATGTCAATTTAAAGACATCTTAGAAACCCATTCTGAGCTTCATTAGATACGTTAATTGGTTGGACTGTCTGAAAGAAAAGGTAGTTACAAACTCTTGAGTGTGGGTATTACTGAAAAAAGAGAGGACAGGGGAAGTTCCTTCCTTCTCTGAGAAACAGAAATAATTTATTGCCCATGGATCAGAGGATAAGGAGGATTATTTAGACTTATATGGGAACATAAAACCAGTATCTCTGTTGAATCCGTTATTTTTAGTAACTAGCAATTAATTCCTCGGTTCATTTTTTGAAAGTGTTTTGTGGATCCTTTATGAGAACTGATTAGGTAACAGCTTAGTAGCTGTTGTGTGATAAATTACTTCCCACTGGTAACTAGGTATTTGCATGCTTTGCTTTTTGTCTGTGAGTTTCGATGTGTAATGATTAAGTTTTACCTAAAGTCTTCACAGGGACATTTTGCACTGACATACTATTGGAAATAAGAGTACAGGGAGAGGGAGTATAGGGTCCATGTTTCAATGTGTTGTTCTACTCTCTGAAGTCTGGTGTGATAGCTTAAAAGTTTCACTGGATGTCAATGAAAGCTGAAATGATTTACAAGAAATGAATTCATATTGTGTAGACAGAAGTCATGGTGTATAAACCACAAACATGCATGTGCACAAATCTGGGTTGGAGCACTTTGACTTCAAAAACCATAAGCCTTTGCCTGATAGTAATTGTATCAGATCATGTATCCTTTCTGTGAAGAACCCACAATGAGGTAATGCACGAACTTTACAAACAAGACTAGTACCTTGTCCATAATCTGACCCAAATAAATATTTATGTGCTTTGACAGTTTAGGAAGGTCCTTCTTCCTATTAAAAAAAAATCATGCTTGCCAAGCATATCAGGACAAAACTTGTATCTTTAAGATACAACATTAATGTCTCTAATGACACATTAAAATTACAATTTATTTCCACGTACTTTACTGATTGAACACTTACCCACTGTGGCAGAAGCTGATGACAGGAGAGACTTTCCCCAGGTACCCCAAGCTCCCCATCTACTTGCTTTAGATGAGGAGTCTGTGGCCTGTAAGAAGAAAAATATTACTCCACTGTCTAAAATTCATGTTTTCCAAAGGCAGGAGGAAACACAAAGAACCTGTCGGGCAACAAAGTCCAGCATTTAATAAATGATGAAAGATTGGGTATTATGTGGAGTTCAAGCTTCAGTGCACAAGAAAGCAGAATGGGAAGCTTAGTTCAGAACAGCTATTCCTGAAAGTGCCTGTAATTCCAGAGGTGTTTTTACAGATGTCCTAATATTTCTTCAGGCACCCAATCCTATAAAGCCACACAAGTTTATTAGGGCTATCCTGAGTTCTGCTGAGAGCCAGAGTTAGAGGCTTCTCTGCCTGAGTCTCCTCAGAGATGTAACCCAGTAGGTGAGCACAGGGAATCCTAACAACCGAGTTCAATAAAAACACAGCCAGAGGAGGTGCTGCCCACTTTTTACATTAATGTGTAGTATTAAGTGATTATTAGTATTCCATATTTAAATCATATTAAGAAACTGTTGGCTCAAGAAAGTCTCCAGCAACATATCGTCCCTACACAATCAACACAAAACCAGAAGCTGAAGTATCCCAAGACAGCTCTGCCTTGTGCAGTGTACAGATCCCTGTGGAGGGGTTAAAACAATGTGTTTTAACCTTTTCCAATTTGTGGATGCCTGAAAATTTTTCAGTAGAGATGAGAACATCTTCAGGTATGTCACATGTATTGGATTTGGATGCTGTATGGACTGTAAAAAGGCCTTGTTTTTCTTGATTTTCTTTTACTAACTTCTTGCTTTTAACTTTTAAAGTTTTATTAACTTTTTAAAAAATATTATTTATTTTTAATATTATTTATTTTTAGTAACTTTTCTTAATTTTCTTTTATTAACTTCTTATTAATTCACAGGACTCCCATAGGTCTGTGGATCACAAATCAAAAATTACTGCCGTTTCACTAAGCCTGGTGAAACATACACTGTTTTCGTAAAGTCAGTGACTTGAAAATTAGCAAGTACAAGATTCAGTGCTGTATATGCAGCTTAAATTCTGTCCTCTTCTAAGTTCATTCTGTGAACTGAAGGAAGCAGATTTGTACAGAATGCCAGATAACAAAATCACAGGAGTATTATATCTACTAGATTCTTAGTAAGATTTCGGCTCTGGTATAGTTTTATTGCAACCAGGCTAGAAAGATCGAATTAATGTCATACTGACAAAGGGAAATTCAAATGTTCCTAGTTTCCAAAAGCTTGGTGTTGCCATTTAACTTATTTTATTCCCATATAGGTTTTCTGTATATAACTCCCTAGGCTTTTGTGAAAAACAGTATGTACATTGTAAAAACTTCTGTCCTTACAAAGCAGTGAGGGGAAGGCTTCTGTGGAAAAGAAAGTATTACTTACTGGACTGCTTTGTTCATGCAGTGTTTCTTCAGATTCAGGTTCCGCATCAAGGCTTACAGTTTCATTGCACTCAGTGGGCATGTCTTCAGTTGCCTCTCCATTGGAAGGTAGACTTTCAATTATTTTTTCAGTCAAAGGGTTTTCATTAATAAATACGTCTCCTTCCTGTCTATTACTGGCACTCTGAGTGGCCTGTCCATGTTGATCTTGTGAAGACTCATGCAAGACCTCAGCTTCCACAATGTGTGGTACTGACTCGTGAGGCAATAGCGCATTGCTGGGCATTTCCATTACTTCAGGTTTTTCTTCAGATGGGATGCCATCACGTATGTCTTCAGACATTTTCAGTTCTGAATACAGAAAATAAATTAAGTCTTTTAGGTTCCGTAAACATTTGAATGACCGTAAAATATGCAGCGTTTACCAGAAGCTATTGCTGAAAAACAACACAGCCTTGATGTAAGGCTTCCTGAAGCATGGCACACTGTGGAACATGCATCATGCCCGCATTGGTATCATGATGACACTCTGAATACTCTATTGACCTTGCAGGATCTCACTCAAGTACAAAGAGCAGCGTTACTGTTTTCCAAAATACGGTTTGGTGAGGAATAAAGGAAGTTCATTTGTCTGGAGAAGTCAAATATAAGAGCTTCCACATGGTTAATGCCTACATTCCCTATTAGATATATAAGAAAGACCACTGGACAACAGGATAATCTGAGGTGCAATAGCCAAGCAGCTCTTGCTCTCCTCATCATTTCCACATATGCACATTCCTATAGCCTGCAGAATGACGGAGGGGAGGATGACAAACACAGTGTGACTACTACTGTGGTGATATTTATGTGTTGGAGAAGGGGCATAATTTGAGAACATTACAGGCCATGGTCCTTGCAGCCATTTCATAGACAGGAAGCATTCATCGCTCACAGTTTCTGCATCACTTGTCTCAAAGGCTTACTGTTTGGGGAGTGCAACGCTTCTTACCTGCTCTTAAAATTCCAGCTGTATGATTAAACTTCAATTTTGAAGCCAAGGTAAGTTTACATGAGGTACAGTTATTGGTTGTTTGGGGTTTTTTTTGTACATTACAAACCAGTTTTCTCTTATTTACACCTTATCTTCCAACGTAACTTTCTTTTTCTAAGTATTTTCCACTACTGTGCAGTGATCAGACTGAAGATCCAGGAAGGGAAAGAAATGGCCACTGAGCAAGCTCTGCAGCTGATTAAGGAGTGTCACTGGCAGAGTCCAAAAGGACTACTGTACAGTGATTACTACCACTTACTTGGTGCCAACAACAGTATGCCTGGCACTCCACTCAGAAGACAACCCTTGACAGAGAGCTGTCATTGCAAGCTCCCGACCATATGCTGAATTGCACGGCATAAAATAAACTCACACAGACCTCTCCATAGATGTCATCTTTTCATTGACTCCCGTATTAATTAAATACGGTTCAAAGCTTTGTACCTGTTAGGAAGGACTGAGGTTCTAAGAGAGACTGAAGAAGAAGAAAAAAAAAGAAAAAAGGCAAAAAGCAAAATATAACTGGGATTTAGGAGAAATCTGCCTAAGAAGCTTGTATTTAAATTAGTGTATTTTATTAAAGTCTATAGAATCACGTACATCTGTGGTTTTAGCAGCCTGTTTATCTAACTTGAATGTAGATCAGCTGTTTGAACAGTTCCAAGAATAGCATTTGGGATCAGCAAACAAGAAACATAAGCAAACAAATAAGCACTTGGTACCACTTACATTACTTTAGCTTACACTGTAACTTAATTATCTTTAGAAAACATGTATTTACAAGTCAGAATCTTTATATTTGCCACAAGTATGTGCATTTTCCATTACAAATATAGCAAATACTATAAAACGCTTTAGTGTAGGTAAGTATTGCCATTGTTTTAACAGTACTCACTGTGTGATGGGCAGCATCACCTAAAGAAATTTTTTTTTTTATTTGTAAACCAAATTCCACCGTCAAGATACAAGGATCCTTTACCAAAACCTGAAAAACCTGTACACACACGCATCATAATTTTGCACGGGGATTAGATCTGAATGAGAAAATGCCCAACAGGAGTACAATTTTTAAAGGATCATACATGTGCACATGAATTTTTGGAGGACTGGATCATCTTTGAGGACTACTCGGGCCAAGGTCCCTGCAGTTGTCTGCTAAACCTTCCTCATAGGAGTAAATTGCCACATCTGTCAGAAACCACGAGCCGTGCTTGACCCGGGGGTAAGGCGTCATTCAAGCTGTCATCCGTGAGACTATACTGATCTAAATCAACTCGGACAACTCCGCCCCAAGGGAATTACTCTCTACAGATAGCTCTTGAGGGAGATGCCAAGGCCAGCTCCGGACCGGGCGGCAAGCAAGCACACACCACCCTCCCCACACACACACCCCGCCGCAACCAGCCGCCCTGAGGCGGCCAACGGGCGGCAGGACCGGCCGCCCCTCTGGGGCCGGCGGTGGCGGCAGCTCCCGCCGCGGCTCGGTGGCACCTGCCGACCCGCCGCCTGAGGAGTTCAATCCCGCCGCGAAAGCAAAGCCCAGCCGCCGACGGGCGCCTTCAGGTGCGGACTAACACCTCCGTGAGGGTAACTTTTTTTGGGCCGCGGCACCACTCTCCCCTTTCGCTCGACGCCTGCTGTCACTTCTCCCTCCGCGGGACGCTGCGGGCACGGCGCGCTCCGGGCACGGCGCGCTCCGGCCGCCAGCTCCCCCTGCCCCGCTGCCACCTGCTCAGGGCAAAACAGGAGCAGTCGGAGCGCCGGTCCCTCAAACCCGCAGCGGCCACAGCTTCTCCCTCCTCTTTTTTTTTTTTTTTCCCCCTTTCGAAATCCCCTCTGGGGTACAGTTATTAGTGAGGAGCCCGCAGCCAGTTTCAAAAGCCGCAGAAAAAGAAGAAATCGCTGCGCTCCTTACCGCTCAGCAGTCCCCTTGCCAGCGCGCCCCCTGCTCCTTCCCCTTCTCCGCCCCGCCACGTCGGCAGCAGCGGGGGGAGGAGGCAGAACAGACCGGGCAGCCGCGGGCCGGCCGGGCCGCAGGGAGGAGGGAGGGCTGGCTTTTCTTCCCTCGCTCTCCCGTCGTCTCTCTGAGGCGGCCGCCTGTTGCGGAGGGGCTGCTCCCCGCCGCTGCCGAGCCGCCCCCGGCTCCAGCCTGCAAGCCGGGGCGGCAGCGTTGACCTGCC
Source organism: Sagittarius serpentarius (assembly GCA_034782735.1). Taxonomy (NCBI): domain Eukaryota; kingdom Metazoa; phylum Chordata; class Aves; order Accipitriformes; family Sagittariidae; genus Sagittarius; species Sagittarius serpentarius. Next base: position 22,370,536 of record JAVKLA010000053.1, read on the forward strand.
ACGGAGAGCCGCCCCGGCCGCCATTATCGCCCCTCACGGCCCCCAGCTGTCCGCAGCCCCGCTCGGCGGAGGGGGTGGCGGCGGCTGGGCGCGGGCTGACAGACGCTTGTGGGACACGGCGGTCGCCCGGCGGGGGAGGCGGCCCCGGCGCTGGGCCGCGAGCGCTGCCCAAGACAGCCGGGCGCGGGTGGAGCAGGGCCTCCCGCACGGCGGCCGGCGGCTCCCCGCGTCCTCGCGGGGGAGGCAGGAGGGGTAAATGCAGCAACGCTGATGTGATAACGTTCATACTGAGGCGATTTAAGTAGAAATGAGTCTAGTCACTGAGCTGGCGTCAAATTTTTTTTCTTTTTTTTTTAGAAAGTTTAGTCCTTCCTCAAAGCGAGCTACAGCTAACCACCGACTGAAGTGTGGGGCTGCAGAATTAAACAATGGAGATGCAGCTTTTCTGATGCTACTGTGCACCTTCGTTATACGAGTGTTTACAGGAAATGCCGCTAAAAGAAACCGGGAGGTGTGTACACACATTTCTAGTAAGTTAGTGTCAGCGCTGGGTGCACGCAGCCATGCCAGAAATACTTCGTTGAACAAGGGGATTGCAGGCTCTTGCCCAACAACCTGTGTTTCTTGTCTCTGTCGAATTCCTCGTACCCTTTCCTCTTTGCCACTTCATTTTGAGGCGAGGCATGCCCTTCTACAGTGGTAAGAGGCAGTTCCATGATTCATCAGTGTCCTTTCTATCCCTAGTCTTCTTTTGCTGAAGAAAGAAATAATACTTCACTGTTGCCACAGGAAGCAAAATACTACAGGTTGTGAATCACTGAGGAGAGCTGCTATAGGAGGTCACAAAGCCCGAGCTCTCAGAAGCGTGCTTCACATGTTACGTGACTTACACATTTATCAGGCAAAAGTCTCCGAAGTTTCCAATTAAGGTAGGTGGTAGCAGAAAAAATTTTTGTTTTGCTAAATAAGTTTATTTTGAAGGTGTTTCAATGAGAATTTAAGTATCAGGGCATTCTGGTAGTTGTAGCATCTTTTAGGTTAATTTATTTATGTTTAGATGTATTTATTGAAAATGAAATCTAGAGTGGCCCTAAGGATTTCCCTCTGCTTTTCAGTGGAGCTCGTGGAAGAGTAAGGGCAGTGTCTTAGGAGGAATCACAATAGATGAAGCTCAATAGCTGGAGGTTGGTTTTCCCCATGATGGATGGTAATTTTGACTGTAAGTGGATCTTACACTGTCAGTTTTGCAGTTTCTGTACAAGGCCATGTGTGTTTTAGAACTGCAAGACAGTGTTAATCACTATTTTAATATAAAGTTATTGCTTCAGGATGAAATTAACATTTTAAGTGCATAAATGTGTATGTGTGTGTATTGGGATAGAAGGATGTATTAATTTCCTAAGTTCCTAAATTACTTTCTTGAATTTAGCACTTGCATTTTCTAATTTTCTTTCTCTTTCACTTCTCAGTAGTTAATTTCACTTGTATTTTCTCACTATGGTAGTATTGCAAATGGTTTTGGAATAAATGAGCAATAGAGATTGAACACTTCTACTCATCTCCGATTTCACTGAAGTTTTTTATTTCTCTAAGTTGAGTGTCATCATCTTCCTAGTGGGTTTCAGCAAAGATACTTGCCTTTTAATAAATAGATAAATATAAAGAAAAGATAGAAGGAAACAACTACATTTGGCTACTTTTAACAAAACACTGAAGTATGCATAGCATTTGAGGAATATATTCATCTTCTTTCTAGTGGTTGCACTGGTAAATCTCAGGGCTAATGTCATGCAATGAATGGTAATATGCTTATTTTGCTGTTTAACATACACTTTATCTATCTTTGTAGGCAGAACTGGAGAACTCAAACTGTGCTAGTGGCCAGCTCATATTGTTTCTTAATTGAAGAGAGAACTATCGAATAAGAGGCTCTAATTTATGGCAGCTATTACATGCTAACTAAATATACGTCTGGTTCTGTAATCATTAGAGTAATAGGTAGGTTATTCAAGCAGTTAAATCATTATATTCCAGAACAGGAATGAATGTTTGGTAGAAGCAAAGTCTTACCTTAGGATTTTATCTCATCCTAACGATGGATAGCAAAATCTTTCCAGCTAAGGGCAAACAATGGTGAGCCTTGTATGTAACAACATTATAAGGTGTCATTTGGAAACCAGCTGTGAATACTCTTGTCTGTGTTGACAGAAGTGGAGAAAGAATCATAGAATCATAGACTACCACCATAAGGCTCATCAGCATAACAGCAGACAACATGAATTGTCCATATTGTGTTGCTTACTACCTGTCCTATCTTTCCCTTCCTTTTTTGGAAGACCACCCCTTTTCACTTGAATCTGAGAAATGAAATACAATATACAGAATAAGCTTTAAAGTGAAAAAGTAATTTTAAAGGTTATTTCCTTTGCTTCCTGAATCATCGAAATGTTAAATCATGAATGCGTTATGGTATGCTAACCCAGAAAGGTAGGTGATAGTGTGGCAGTTCTGTATTTTAGATCTCAGCTAAGGTGGAATTTCTGACCAACGTTATACAGAAATAAAGAGAGATTGGGTTATGTCTTTGCCAGGACAATAACCCAAGTGTTTGGGTATTCAGTATGGACGTCGCTGCTCTGTTTTAATTACAAAAAAAAAAAAAAGAAAGAATCCACTCACAGTTTCCATGTCCACTATTTAACCCAGTCACAACGCTGCTGGAGCAGGAGAGAAAGATTATTTTTCCATTCTCATTAAATAGAAATTAAAATAAGACAAACAGTACTTTTATAAACCAGCCCTGATAAGAACTTGACAACTAAGTTGGTATGGCGAAATGGGAAAAAAATAATCAGAATAATGCGTATAGACTTAGATCATTATTAAGTTCAGAGAGGAAGATGTTTGAATTGCAGTGTAAAACCTGCTCAAAAGAAGTACTTATTTTCGTATTAATTTGATGAAGACAGTTGGTAAAATGATTAGTTTTTTCCCCCCTGCTTAATCTGTTGCAAAGCATGAAAACACATAGTTCAGTAATAATTAAATAATGGCAAAATTACAGTAATGTTGTATGTGGAAAATACATCTGGAGGAAAGCAAATGCCATTTCATAAGCTGTCAGTAGATGGCACAAACATTTATGTAAGAAGTTTGGGCGTTCCTAAGTATTGTTACACAGTAGGATAGAGTTACAGGAAGTTTTCTTTTTGTCTTTTCCTGAATACATTTTTCTGCTTTTTTGGAGAGCAGGGATTTCTGGTGAGCAAATGTTGATTTTATTGATTTTATGGGGTTGCTAGTTAGCTAAAACTTTTATATTCTGCATCTTATTTGAAAATGAGCCTTGTTTTCCATAGAGGGTTATTAGCAAATGTATGATGTACTTTAAAGTGTATGGGTAAGAAATGAGAGTAAAGTTGCTTATGTTCAGTAAATTTATCCAAAGAAGCTGGCTAAACAGCAATCTCTTTGTATTAGCATGACACCCATAGTTAAGGGTGTCACAATGATTTAATGGAAATAGTTTTTCTACAGTTCAGGAATGGGTCTAACTTGATATGTTTCATCCATGTGAAAGACGTATTTTTAACGTTTGAGTTTTGTGTTATGCCAATAACTTCCAAAGCATGTGCCTTAATACTGAACCATCATAGCTCCATGCATTCTGTACGTTTCTTATATGAAAGTTTAGTCAGTTTATACAGAGTTTATATTGGAAAAACTCTTAAAACCTCCATTTTTATCTCTTCCCTTGCTTTTTAAACAACAGGACAATTTCTCGCTATGATCTTGGTTTGCTTAGCCTACTGGATTGCTTCTCTGCTTATATCTTGATAATGATCTTTTTGTCAAGTCTGAAGACTTGAGGATACTTCTGAATTAAAAGGGATATGATTATGAAGGATAATTTCACCAGTGTTAGCCCCCAAATCATGGGGCTTGTTATAACAGTTGTTAATTTTGTTGCTTCATAGGATATTCTAAAGAAAGTTTGAAGGTACTTGTAAATAATTTGACTGAATGCCAGGATATAGGAATGAGAAAGAAAATTAAGCACGTGGAAGAGTCGTATCCTTCTTTCACCTAGTCCCTGGATATTGCTGAAATTTTGTCCTAAGAAATAATGATTTGAAGGTAGATTTTTTTTTTCAGATTTCTCTTGAAGCTACATATTTTGTTTGATTATATACACATTAGTAGTGTTGCCCAAACAAATGGAAGAACAGGATAGAGGATGCTGATTACCTTTTGTTCTCTGTGCATGCCCAAATGCCTTTTGAGGGCTATGATGGTAAACTACATACAATTTTTCCAATTGAAAATCTGGAAAAAGGCTGGAAAAGTTTTGCCACATTGCCCCATTATTTCTGGATGATTTCCAAGCCTAGTTTCATGCATTCTTTACAAAAGAAGAACTCAGTGGACTGGTTTTTATTGTACTCTTCAGATACTGTAATATAGGTTGTGTTAGATCAGGAGAATATATGGTTTAGACCCAGTAAAGTAATTCTAAGAAAGCTTGTGGAATGGATAATGGTACAGAGGATGTAGTCCTCAAGGTTGTTTTAGTCCAACAAGTGACAGCTGTTACTGTCTCATTGTAGAGTCACTAGGAATCACTGTAGAGGCACTAGAAATACAAACTCACAATTTAGCCATTTCAGTATCAAGGGAAAATTGAAAGCCAGTGCAGTCATGAATAAGCACTATGGAAAGCTTCAGACAACAACTACGATTTAGAAGTAATGGGAGGAAGAGGGGAAGAATGTTCTGAGGAAAGAAGAAGATTTCAGAAATCTGGAAAACAACTTTAAATCAAGATTTACGCATACAAAAATGTTAGCGAAGTTCTTACCAGTTCCTCTTTCAGAAAGGCGGTCTAATGGATTTATGCAATATCTAAAAGGAGATTTAAGGTGGTATTCACAGTGGCTGACTTAAACAAAGGGAGGCTGGCTGCCCTAAACTCGTGCATTCAGAAAGGAAAAGTGTCCTCCATTAGGGAAAATCAAAGCAAAGGCACGGTTATGATTTTTCTCTAAATTGTGTTTAAATAAGCCTCTTCCACAACAGAGACATTTGAGGTCAGTGTCCTTAGATCAGGGCTAGATTTTGTGTACAGAGGTTCTACAACTGGTATTTTTTTGTGTAGCATGAAAATATTTTCAGTGTACGTTTGGTATCCTCTGTGTACACCTAACAGATCAGACATGGGGACACCCCACTTTCAGAGTCTAAATTCAGGAGATGCTCAAGCGCAGACAAGAAGCGAATTCTTCTGTGGACTTTCCCGTAGCATAAATATAGAACATCCTATCCCCCTCCCCGGTCTCCCCAGTTAAAATAAGCCCTAATGACCAATCTCAGCTACCTAAAGACATTCAGATTTTGATTCACTCTCTTGAACCTCCATCCTGTGTTTCAGTCCAGGTTTTATAGCCACAAGCCCATTTAAAAAAATGTGTGAGTCTAGTTCATATCCTTCAAGAGAGAATCTGAGGAGAGGATGACCATACTGACCTCAAATACTGTACTTTCTGATCAAAGTGTATTATACAGTTGTGGGAAGCCTTCATAATACATTGAATCACAGCAGTAATTCTGTAAGTGAGCAACAAATTTTAGTCACCTATGAAATCAAACATGTTTTGTAAGAAACAGACTCATTATATATTAAATACAACATATTTACCAAATAGCAATTTCAGTGGTGTTCTCTTAATAGAGTGCCTCTCCTGAATGGTAATAGGTGCCTTCATTGCTTTTTGAGTCAGAGGGAGAGATGAGAAACTGGAACCTTAAAAAATCAATCTCTCTGATGGCTTCTGCATAGCCACTTAATGATACTATCTGGGTTTTGGTTTTGTTTGTTTGTTTCACTAAGGATTAGAGCAAAGATGGACAGATAAGAGAAGTATTGAGCATCTCCAAGGAACCAGAAACCAGTATGACAGAAAATATGAGAGATCTCAGAAACTTTTTTCTTTACAAGTGTCTGTTTGCATTAAATTTTTGGAACCACGTCAGCCTATCTGTGGAAAATGAACTCTTCACATCTGTTTCTAATGATTTTCCAGAAGATGGTTCTGACAAAAAATCAAGAGCCTGCCACTCCTGTATACAAATAGTCATCAGTCCAAAGCTAATTTTGACTGGATTGCGATACAAAATACTACAGAAAGCCTGTCGTTGTCAGAAGTCACAAATGACAATGTAAAAAAATTAGTAGCTTTATTGTCTAATTTCAGACAAGGCTCCAGGTTACAAAATCTGACACTGACAAATGTGTCAGTGCACTGGAATGCTCTTACTGAAATTTTACAGACTGTATGGCAGTCATCCATTGAATGCTTCAATATTTACTGTGTAACACAATTGTCGGACATCAAAAGCTATGACTTTGACTATTCAGATACCTCTAGGAAAGCACTGACAATGAAGAAAGTTTTAATCACACATCTGTACTTCTCACAGGATGACCTCTACAAAATATTTGCAGACATGAATACTGCAGCCTTGAAAATAGCTGAATCAGAGAGGATACATACGCTGTGTCCTTCGTCTGACAGTCTCTTTAGATACTTAAATTTTTTAAAGAACAATTTAACAGATCTTCTTTTTCAAAAATGTGACAAATTAATTCAATTGGAGACACTCATCTTGCAGCAGAACAAATTTAAAAGGATAGGACCCAGATACAGGACTGTGATCATCCAGCACAGGTGGATAAAAATGGCCATGCCACAAAAGAGGACTGAGTGAGGGTTTTCTTCTTTAAAAGAAAAGAAAAATAAAAAGGAAAGATAAGCCGCTTCACCTTTTGGGACTCACAGTGTGGCACTGCTGTGAGGGAGAAGCAGTGAATTGACAATCAGGGCTCTAATTCCCATCCTTTGATAGAGTCCCGGTATCATTTTGATCCTGAGAGATACCCTGACCAAAGGGACTGAGGGGATATCTGCAGTAACAGAACTGCCTTCATCATCATTGGCTATATCTTGAGAAACTCTTGACTTCTCTACATCATGCTTTTTTTTTAGCTTTCTACTTTTTTTCTTCTCACCCATATATCTTACTTCATGCTTATTATTAAAAGAATCTGTCCTTTTCAGCCAAAACAGTATCTTTTGCAGGACAACTACAAGTTCTGATCGGAAATGCAATAACAAGTCAGAGGCTGAAAAAATTTGCCAGGTCTTGGGACAGCAGGTAAGACCCTCTAGTCACAGAGTCAGAAAGACAAGCTACCTTTACAATATTTGCTCTCCTTTATAGAAATACAGCAGGCCCCTCTACCTGTACTTGTGCCGTTTTGGCTTCAAGAAAACATGTCTGGGCTCCAACAAACATTCACAGCTTCTAAAGATGATCACAACAAACTCCCTCTTTACCCCCAGAAGGGGAGGTGTTTGCTGTCTGGAATACCAGACTTAGATGACCAGCAAGCAGGAAGTTTTCCTTTCAAAAATGTGTTTCAACATGAAGACGCAAGAGGAAGGGATGTTAAGATGAAATCCTCATTTAGTATAGAATGTTTGCATTTTATCTCATTCTGTTATTATTAACAAAATATTTTAGTTTTGATTTTTTTCCTGATGTCTAAGCAGGCTGAGGTCTATAGACTTGAAGTCTTGAACTGTGAGCGACTGTATGATTTGTAGGGGAAAGGTTAAATTTAACATCTTTAGCTCTCTCATCCTGCTTAGCCTTAAAATTAATATAACACACCTATTACCAAACTGCAGGCATCTCATTCAGGATTGTGGAAACAAATGTTTCCTGTGCTTCCTCCTTCCCCTCCAACTAATGCTTCAGTGTATGACTTGTTTAATCCTTAGAAAACTGAAGATGAACAGACTTAGCTTGGTTTGCCTATCCCTTTCACACAACCAGGGACAGCTGGATTGTTACATGGTGGCTCACTTGAAAATGCTATTCGAAAGCCTCAGAGTTTTAGGTCAGTAGCCCTTGAAACTTCTGTAATACAGTTAACATTCCCTGTTTTGAGCTTTAAGAACTCATATGGCTTCTTCTGTTGGCTGGAGGACAGAGAAGGCCTCTGAAAGTCAGGGAGTGCACCAGGAATCCTTCATGTTACTCAGGTGGGAGCACATAGCTGTTGCCAGAAATTAATTATTTCTTTCAGGAGTGGAAGTTTTTAGCAGGGGTTTGCTTGCCACTTTCGAAAGAACTTGGAAGCTATGTGACCTCTGGCAACGGGGCTGATGCAGTCATAAGCAGAAATATATAATTGCAGGTTTCTGGTATATGTCCAAAATCCTTAAGTGAATAATGTTGGAAAGGGCTTGTAATGAGCATGGGGAGCAAGTAAAACTTGTGCTTTGGAACCGGAAGCCCACATACTGTTAGATTTTCGTCCATGGTATATGCCAGCTAATTGACAAAACAGCTACACATGGAAAGAATTACTACATCTAGTTTCTCTGATTCCACAGAAGAGAATGAGTTTCTCAAGTGATACATATCAAAATATTTCAAACAATTATTTTAGCCGCTATACTCTGAGCACTTTCTATAAAACCAGTTTTAGAGCACGAAGAAATTTTTCCCATACAAGGGTCCATGTGTAGTCTCACAGCCCATGTCAACTACTTTATCTGCACGTTTTGGAAAGTAGCTACTCTTTTCTGTGCACCCTGGTGATGTGAGTCTGCAACTGGTTCTGCATTGAAATCTGTAACTTATAATGCACTCCAGCTATCAGGAAAATGACTGTAAATGTATTCTGATGTCAGATACCATATCAGAGCAGATTCCTGGCATTTGACTAGGCGTCTTGGTGACTAGCAGGAATGCTATTTTTACATACATAATATCAACATATGAAACTGACAACACGGGAGTTAAACACCCTCCAAACCCTAGAAAATATGCAGAATTAAGTGAAAGTTTAAATGTTTTTATGTATATTTAAGTAGTGTGTAGTATAAAGGAAATTGAATTGTGACAGACTGGGAGTCCTGATGCAATGTGGTCTGCCCTGCTGAGAGCTCGGCTCTTTTAGCTTTAGAAATGTTACAGAGCATCATCAGTGAAGTTCAGCTGCACAGGGTTAGAGCAGAGAAAGGTGCTCAAGGGGAAAGAATGGGACTCTGTGGGAGGTGAGGCATTCTTCTGAGGGGAAGGTTCAAAACCTCTGTGAAACCTGTGTTTTTACTCAGGGCTTCAGTGTGGCTGGTTTTTCTTTCAGAAACATTTACTGAGATTGCCTATAATGCTCATTTGTAGTCACTGTTTGGTCAAGAGGAAGCAGTATTGATAAACCAATAAATGAGAAAGTTCTGTATTCTGCAAGGTGGCTCTGTGTTATCAGTTTGATTTCCACAGCTTTGATCCTTGTGTCTATTTATGCCCAAGCAAAATAGTCTTGGACATAAATGCGATACAATCTCTGCTCACTTTGACTTGTGGTGGCATTTAGCCCTTGTTTCACCTACTTGACACACAGGGTTGACTTGTGACAATGAGAGTTGCAGTTGAAGATAAGGTCCTCAGTATGACCAAACACTGGCTTTGCAACCTTTAACAATTCTATTACATTTTCATGAATGCTTTGATGAGTCCATCTGCTCTGGCTATCTTTTAACTTGGTGTTTTGCATGTGTAAGTTCCCTTCTGCAGTTCAGTGGGAGAGATCCTTCACACCTTTGGGCACAGTGCTGATCTTGAATAGCTTCTGATACGCAGCCAAGTGTAGCTACAGTTCCTCTCTGGGTAAGTAATCACAACATACAGGCAGAAGTGTGAAATGTACCTTGAGGAAAGGCTGTTCGTGAAAATAGGTGCTCATTGATAGAACCAGCTGCAAAAAAATCCAGCAATATAACCTCAGAAATGGAACAAGGTATGTGTGTGAGTGTACGTATGCTGACTGGAAAGGATGGTATTTAGCTGATACATTTCAGGATGCATGAACAGAAATACATTGCGTTTTAGTTTTTGCCCATCATGTGAAATGACTTAATCAGTAGACTGAAACCAGCCTCAAACAAAGCTTTGCTGAATTGGTTAGTAAAAATAACATTATGCAATGTTCCTAATGATTTAACAGAGGTATTCAGGAGTATCAGTTTTATTTCAACCAGTTGCAAATTTTTCTTTATGGCAAACTGTTTATTTGAATGTATTTTAAGTTCTCATAAAGAAGGGTGGTAAGGGAATTAAACATACTACAACTAAAGGTGTAGATACTTTTGCTTTTTACAGCTATGTGTGCACTGGAGTAAGTTCTGGTGAAAGTTGATGTTGTATTTGATTTTGTCCATGCAGCAAAGTCTTTTCATGGATTATATTGGAAGTAAAACTGCCACTGGGTTGCATAATTGTGACATTATTGTTCTCTCAACAAGTGTCTTAGTCTATTCATTTTCATAGATTAGTGCTGTCATGGTTTAAACCCAGCCGGCAGCAAAGCACCATGAAGCTGCTCACTTATTCCTCCCCCCCCCCCCCGGGTGGGATGAGGGTGAGAAAATATAAAGAAACGCTCGTGGGTTGAGATAAGTCAGGGAGGGATCACTCACCACTTACGGTCAGGGGCAAAAGACAGACTCAACTTGGGGAAAAAAACAAAATCAAATTAATTTACTACCAATCAATTCAAAACAAGGATAATGAGAAGTAAACCCAAATCTTAAAACACCTTCCCTCACCCCTCCCTTCTTCCCAGGCTCAACTTCACTCCCTCCTCTTGTTTTCTCTGCCTCCTCCCACCTGGCAGCGCAGGGGGACGGGGAATGGGGTTGCAGTCAGTTCCTCACAAGTTGTCTATGCTGCTTCTTCCTGCTCAGGGGCAGGACACACACTCTTCCCCTGCTCCAGCCTGGGGTCCCTCCCACAGGACACAGTTCTCCATGAACTTCTCCAAAGTGGGTCCTTCCCACGGGCTGCAGTTCTTCACGAACTGCTCTGGCATGGGTCCTTTCCGTGGCCTCTAGTCCTTCAGGCACTGACTGCGCCAGCACAGGCTTCCCCACGGAGTCACGGCCATCTTGGGGGGCACCCACCTGCTCCGGCGTGGGGTCCTCCCCGGGCTGCAGGTGGGCATCTGCTCCCCCGCTCCCCTCCACGGGCTGCAGGGGGACAGCCTGCCTTCTCACCAGGGGCTGCAGGGCCATCCCCTCTTCCAGCCCACCTCCTCCCCTGCTTTCCTCACTGGCCTTGGTGTCTGCAAGGTTCTTCTTCTCACATATTCTCACTGCTCTTTGCAGCCGCAGGTTCCTCTTAAATCTGTTATCCCAGAGGCGCTACCGCTGTCGCTGATGGGCTGGGCCTTGGCCAGAGGTGGGTCTGACTTGGAGCCAGGGAAGCTTCTAGCAGCTTCTCACAGGAGACACCTGCAGCCTCTCCCCTGCTACCAAAGTCCCGCCACACAAACCCAAGACAAATGCCCAGCAATGGGAAGTTCTTCTTTAACTTGAAGACAAGACAGTATCAGCTGACAAGAAGAGTCTTGCTGCTCATTGAGAAACATTCATGATCCCTGGTCTTGTCTTGGGTCACAGATGTCTCTGATTTTTCTGAAATGTATTACTCAGATTCACTGCACTGAGGAAAGCAGAACGGTTTCAGTTCAGTTTCAGTTCAGACTATTTTACTCATCAATCTGAAAATGAAAAGCAGAAATTTTCTTTCAGCAAAGCGAAAGGTTAAATTCTTCTTTACAAAATTGAAAATATAATTGCAAAAGAAAAGTTTCAAAGGAATCTAATGCAAGCTTGAAATATAACTGGCACTGCTGTCTAGAATAAATTTTCGTTCTTCTCAGCTTCCTTAGCTGAATCCCTTCTTGCCTTCAACTTTCCTCCAGGGCGCTGTTTTATGGGGTGGAGTAAGCTCTAGACTGAGTCCAGAATGGGCCCAGGTGCTCCCTCTCCCCCTAGTTTGCTCATACCTGAAGAATTCATTACATACTTCATTAAGATTAAGTAAATCTTCGTTCATTTGTTCGTATCTGCTTGCTTCTTCCTTGCTAATTAATCTTACTGAAGCATGTTGTATTAGTTTGGAGGCTTATGGGAGTGAGGTGTTGGTTTTTGTTATTTACATCTGCCCTTGCAATGCACTCACTCTCTGCTCTGTTGATCTGCTCGCTAGACTCATGCCTCTGTTCAAAACGCTAATGGAATGGCTGCTTTATTGGATTCCTCTATTGCCAGATTGCCCTACATTGCTGTATTCTTCATGGCTTCTTTACAGCTTTCATATCATAGAGAATACTTTCTATAGTTCATTTTTTATAATTTTTTAAAGGAAGCTACAATGTAGGGTATCCCCAATCACCATCTGAGGCATCTCTAGTGTAAAGATGACTGACCTGCAAAGGTTTTGAACTGTGCCAATTTGCCCCTGTTACTAGTTTTTGAGATCTAAGCTTTTGCCATCTGTCAGTGTGGTACATTAATTAGTCTGCTTGCTGAGGAAAATAATTCAGCGGGGTAGACCTCTGCAAGAGATTTTTATATGAAGAGAAGTTGGCGGTGAGGGTTCTGCTTCCTCTTTTCGGTGTATGCAAAAGAGGAGATGCAGTTGACAAATTTCTAGAGTGTATGTGTAACCATCAGAAACAGACATGAAATTAGAAATGCAGAATTATTTAAACAATCTTGCCTTGGTGAATATTCTGTACCACATATAGGTTTATTTCCTCCTAAACTGTACAGTTACGTACGTATTACAGAAGTAAATGTATTTTGAGTCTGGACTGTTAGAAGTTTCTTTTTATTGTGCTCTTAATACCTGCATTGTAGGGAAATTTCATGAATTCTTAGAATCATATAACCTATATAAGAAAACCTTGTTCTTTCTACTTCCTGAGGTAGTAATTATTAAGGAATTAGCACCTCATGTGAGATTCCCCAGCATGAAGGTTACATATGTCTGAAATTCTGTTTTGAGGATGTTAACCAAGTATGCAGAGGACTTTTGCTGGTTCTTCACTGAGAGATGAATTCCATGCACAAAAGGTGGGTTACATTTGCTCCATTATTTACCTTTTTTGCTTTTTGTTATATGTATTTTGGACTCCACCATATTTCAGGTGCTGATGTTTCTTCACTGTTGGAAGATACTCTTGCATTTTGAAATTTCAGTGAAAATGCTCATCTGTATGTTGAATTTCAACAAAGAAGAAAGGGAAAAAATATTTGGTATGGCAATTTTCATTCTCATCCAACTCTAATTTAATACCATCATAAAATCGTGTTGGAGGGGTAACCATTGATCCTTCATATTGCTTTGCTAGACATATCTGCTTTATTCTTTGGCTGTGGCACTCTTCAGTGCTATATAGTGTCGATTGTCCCTTGTCGCAGTGTATAGCATAGCATGCACAGTAAATTAAAACTCATCTGGCAATGGAGCATGGACAGAGAATATTTTTCTGTTTTTTTCTCCCTTCAGCACATTTCTTGCTGTGTTCCTGGCATGCCTTTTGCCCAGGGGAAGGTTCCTCCAGATAGTTCCAGATCAAAGTTTATTTGATTCAAGAGGTTCTTTACCAGCCTGGACTCTGAAGATAGGGTCCGCTGCTCTTTGAAAGAAGCTGGGTCAGATTTCCTTGTCTTGGTTCTTCTTGTGAATGATACTGTACTTTGACCAACCATCCCAGCTTCATTTCTATTCTGTGCTCAGATACCCTAGCACAACTTTCTGAAGGCAGAATTTGGCCTCTCGGTTGGATTCTATTGAGGTAGAAATCTATACTTTAATGACTTATTCTTCTGTTGCTTTTGGTGATGTTAATTACTCATATTTTTGCTTTACTTAATTAAAAGAAAACTTGATTAAGCTTGGTAGGAGACTTGGAGGAGAAGGGATGGGTTTTGATATCAGTCAATCAGATTATTAGGGAGTAACACACATTATAACCGAGAACTGAAAAAAAATAGGCTTTTGGGTTTTATTTAGCAAAAGATTACACAGGGGCAGAATTTTAAAACTTTGGGTTTTGTACAGACAAAATCAGAACAGGAAAAAAAATGGGGATGTTTGTCTCCTGAAACAGTTTATGAGTTGCTCATGCTTCAGGTTGTCTGTGTGTTGTGTTAAATGCTTGACAACATGAAAGTAATGCCCAGGTCGTGGTTTTTCATGATAGGGCTGATGCCTCTCCAAATCTATGATGTAGGCTATTGATAGACATAACCAGACACTGATTCTGCTGGACCATTTTCCATATCCACAAAATCTTTCTCTCCCTGGGTTTTTTGATCCTTAGAACTAAACTCATTGTCCCTCACCATTTCTAGAGAGGTTCTTTGTCAAGTTGCAACGGTGGGGTAATTTGGAAAAAGTAGGAAATTTCCTAGGGCACCTACGAAATCCTGGAGACTTTGGGAAGTGTCAAGTGTTTTCTTTCAGACTTTGGGTACCACTGCTTCATACATAGTGTTTGGTTATGCTGTAGTTTTCCTGTTAGCATGCTCTTGGCCAGACTGGCGTTAAAATATTAATGAGACAGTGTAATTCCTCCTCAAGATTCTTGGCTTGCTGGAAATATATTTTTGTGCTATAGTGAAGACAAAGCTGATCAGCTTCTCTGATCGGCTGACCCTGAGGGGGTGCATGGCCATGTCCTGGATCTTTGGGGTGTGAAGAGGAATATCCTTTGGCTCTTCCGAGTGAAGAGGTTGTTTTTGCACCAGTTCTTGTGAGGGTCCATGAGGCTTTTGGAGTTCTGTCCCCAAATGTGTGTGGACATGGAGTTCATGGAAAGAGTGGATGGGAGGCTTGTTGTGTTCTCCTTTACTCCTAAATGCATTGATGTCTGTTTGTACTGGGTTTGTATTTTTCAAGATTGTTGGGAAATTTGTATTTCTTAACATCTCTGTGGTTTTTTAACATACCACTGATTGTATTCGTCCCATTATAAAGGAATTAATTTCTACTCAACTGAGAAAATCAATAATTGGAATTAAAGAATGGGAGTGAAGAGGATTGATAAGAATGTAGAACAAGAGTATGTAAAAATAAAATTTTTATTACATAATTTTGCGTTTTATTTTAGCAATAAAAAGCAAATTCAGCAGTTCAACAATTTCAGTAAATTCCATGTGTTTTCTTTCCATAGGGCTGGACTTATCACTGAGTTATATTGAACAGAAAATAAAGATATGCTTCTGTGTTTCTGTAAAAAACCAAGATAAACCTCGAAAGCATAATGAGACCCCTTACGAATACCTACGTCTTTGCTTGTGTCTTTACATTCACGCTATGGAATAATATCCAGCCAACTGTGGAAAATGAATTTATTGCAAATTATTCAAGCAGTTTGCGAACTAATGTTCCAAAAAACATTCCAGTCCATACTCATGTGTTAGATTTATCACATAATAGGATTTCTGAACTTAGTATCTCAGAATTTATTTATCTTTCTGACCTTCAAGTGTTAAATCTTTCTCATAATCTAATTACAGAGCTTGACTTTAGTGTCTTCATTTTTAATGAACATTTGAAATACTTAGATTTATCTCATAATAATATTGTGAAAGTTTACTGTCAATCTCTTGCATATCTTAGACTTTTAGATCTTTCTTTCAATAAGTTTACTGCCCTGCCCATCTGTAAGGAATTCGGGAACATGTTTCATTTGGAGTACCTAGGATTAAGTGCCACGATGATACGAAGGTCAGACTTCAGGTATATCACACATTTACAGCTGCAGACTGTCTTTCTAACCTTAGAAGACTTTTCTCTGTATGAGCCTCAGAGTCTGACAGCCTTGAATACGAGGAGCCTCCACATTGTTTTTGCAGCAAACCAAAACTTCATTTTTTCCCTTTTGTATGATGGAATGAGCACTGCAGAAAACTTGAGAATAGTTAACTTAAGATATACCTTGAGCTACAAAGATTTCCACTCTTCTTCAATGCTTCTGAAGAAAACCAAGACAACAACCCTCACACTTGACACTGTGGACTTAAAATGGCCTGTCATTTGGCACATTTTTGTGTTTATTCAGCGTTCACCCGTGGAGCATTTCACTGTGAGAAATTTGACTTTTCGGGGACTACTGGGGAAGCAGACTGAATATGAATTTCTACCCTTATTAAGCTCTCTGGAACAATTAATCTCTGTGGGTGGCTCCTTGAAGGTGCTAACTTTGGAGCACGTTCGTAATAAGGTTTATTATTTCAACCAGGAGGTTCTATACAGACAGTTTTCTGAGCTGAATATTGCCAGTTTGACAATATATGATGCATATATGCCACATATGCTGTGCCCCAATAGAACGAGCTCATTTCAGTATTTAAATTTTTCTCACAATGCCCTGACGGATGAATTGTTCCAGAATTGTGGCACTCTGACAGATCTGAAATTACTTATTTTGCAGAGGAATAAATTTGAGAGCCTTTCCAAGGTAAGCTTCATGACTAGCCGTATGAAATCACTGAAATATCTGGACATCAGCAGCAACTTGCTGAGTCACGATGGAGCTGATGTGCAATGCCAATGGGCTGAGTCTCTGACAGAGTTGGACCTGTATTCAAATCAGTTGACGGATGCTGTGTTTGAATGCTTGCCAGTCAACATCAGAAAACTCAACCTGCAAAACAATCAGATCACCAGTGTCCCCAAGGGGATGGCTGAGCTGAAATCCTTGAAAGAGCTGAACCTGGCATTGAACAGGCTGGCTGACCTGCCGGGGTGCAGTGGCTTTACGTTCCTGGAGTTCATGAATGTAGAGATGAATTCGATCCTCACCCCATCTGCCGACTTCTTCCAGAGCTGCCCACGTGTCAGGGAGCTACAAGCCGGGCACAACCCATTCAAGTGTTCCTGTGAACTGCAAGACTTTGTCCGTCTGGAGAGGCAGTCTGGGGGGAAGCTTTTCGGCTGGCCAGCGGCGTATGTGTGCGAGTACCCGGAAGACTTGCAAGGGACGCAGCTGAAGGACTTCCACCTGACTGAACTGGCTTGCAACACGATGCTCTTGCTTGTGACAGCTCTGCTACTGACACTGGTGCTGGTGGCTGTTGTGGCCTTTCTGTGCATCTACCTGGATGTGCCGTGGTACGTGCGGATGACATGGCAGTGGACACAGACCAAGCGAAGAGCTTGGCACAACCACCCTGAAGAACAGGAGACCATTCTGCAGTTTCATGCGTTCATTTCCTACAGCGAGCGCGATGCATTGTGGGTGAAAAATGAGCTGATCCCGAACCTGGAGAAGGGGGAGGGCTGTGTACAACTGTGCCAGCACGAGAGAAACTTTATCCCTGGCAAGAGCATTGTGGAGAACATCATTAACTGCATTGAGAAGAGCTACAAGTCGATCTTTGTGCTGTCTCCCAACTTTGTGCAGAGCGAGTGGTGTCACTATGAGCTGTACTTTGCCCATCACAAATTATTCAGTGAGAATTCCAACAGCTTAATCCTCATTTTACTGGAGCCGATCCCTCCGTACGTTATCCCTGCCAGGTATCACAAGCTGAAGGCTCTCATGGCAAAGCGAACCTACCTGGAGTGGCCGAAGGAGAGGAGCAAGCGTGCCCTTTTCTGGGCAAACCTGAGGGCAGCTATTAGCATTAACCTGCCAATACCCTTCGAAGCAAATGAGGAGCAGTGATGTTACGTCTCCTAGTAGCGTAAGTCAGTATGTGAATAACTGACTTGACTGTCTTGCATTAAATTGTTATAATTGATTTTTTAATAGTTTTTTACGGTATTCCTAGTTTGTAGCAAGATGTAATTGTGATACATACAGAAATTGCTATTGCTTATTCTAGTCGTGAAAGTAGTCAGAAGTCTTCTGTAGTTGCCCATCGTCAACAAAGAGAAGGAGAGAGAAAGTTTCATAGTGATTGCACTTACTTTTATAGTTTTGGGTTGCATTTATTTTTGACTTTGCCCATTGAAAACTGTGTTTTAAAGTAACAGAAATAGTGGGTGGTTCAATGTCATCAGGACTGTCAAGGCATGCATTTAATCTTTGTTCTGACATGGATCTTGTGGGTTAAGGTGGTAGGGAACTGCTTCCTTGGGCTTAATTAAATAAAATAATACAAAGAAGAAGAAAACTCTTGTTTAAATCCCTTCCTGTACATTGATATAGTAGATGTCAAGGGTACAGTATCCCTACACCCTCAGCCTGTTTTCCCTTCCTGGAAGTCTTTCCCTTCATCACAGAGACTTTCCTGGGTAAGAGCTAAAAGTTGGCACCATTAATCCCCGTTTAATATTCTTCATTTGCTGTACTAAACGTTCCCACTTGCCTAGATTTACCTACCGAGTCATGATTTCATAGAATTCGCTATTCATTGCCTTCAAATTAGTATCTGAACTTACGATATTTTTATAGTATTATAATATTGGTGCTTTCTGCTGTGACCATATCAAGCTATATTGGGTTGCTTGTTTTTCCTGTTTTCTAAAGCGTAGAAGCTTGATGTTTGGAGGTGAATCCCCTTTTATCTCCAGACATTCAGCGAACTCTGTTACCTTGTCCTTTTAATCAGCAGGTGCTGAGGGTCATCATGCAAGTGAAAAAGGAGTAATTTTCATTGGGAAGTAACTTCTCTGCTAAAATCAAACTGATTAAACTAATGGTATTTGTTGATAGGAGACATCTAATAATTTGCTGTGCTTGGATTTAATTTGGCGATCTAATAAACCTCTCATTTTTTTTATCTGTTGTTAAATCTCCTGGTGTCATTTCACTAGTGATGAGGAGTTGTGTAATTATACTTGCAGCTTAATGGAAATGCAAAGCCCTCTGATCACAGCCGCGAGCAGCACGTGAGTTGAGCCAGCCCGTAAGAGGATGTGATCCTTAACACTCACCAAGGACGGCTGACTGAGTACCTGCCAGGGGTGTGTGGTGATAGCTAGATGAAGCAGTGGATGGGAAGCTATCGGAGAGCTTCCCAGTGTCCAGAGGTGCTGAGATGCCACTGAGCACCCACCTGCCAGCGCAGGTTAACTGAGTGTC
Source organism: Sagittarius serpentarius (assembly GCA_034782735.1). NCBI lineage: Eukaryota > Metazoa > Chordata > Aves > Accipitriformes > Sagittariidae > Sagittarius > Sagittarius serpentarius. Next base: position 22,389,491 of record JAVKLA010000053.1, read on the forward strand.
GCAGTAGGATGCTAGGTGCCTGGCTTTCAATGTAGAGCTTTGGAAAGAAGGGCTAAAAATCTCTTAAGTCTTAATTTCAGGCGAAGGGAAGTTGGCTACTGACTTCTGTGGTAACACATAATGTGAGATCTCCTCCTCAAAGCCAGGACCAAGATTTCTTTGTGTACCTTAGAAAGGGCTGCTAAACCCTCAGTACTTCAGTGGGAGCTGGTGGATGTGGCATGCTTGAAAAGCAGGTTATTTATGATGAGGGGAGATGTTCAAAGACACAGAGGAGCTTAGTGCTCTGCAGGAGTTCGAGTCAGAAGGCTTTACCCCATCCTGAGAGTCACTTGTGCTTCATGGCAACCCGGCGCGGCAGCCAGGGCCATTGGGCACCATGGGGCGCTGCTGAAAGTGCATCGCAAACCTCGTGTGCCAGCCAGCCAGTTAGAGCAGGCCAAGAGGCGCTTTCCACAGAAGCAGTGATCTTAAACCTGGGGCTGCAGCCTGAATGCGCTGCTGGAGCGGCAACATTTACTTCTGAACAGGTTTTTCCCAACCGTAGAGCATCCCTCTGAGTGCAGGTTCTTTACTTCCTCCGTAACATTGCTGTCTGCTCTTAGGCAGCTGCCTGGCTAAGCTTTAGTTGCTTCCGTATTTCAGCTACAGCCAGAGTTACATCTGTCTATAACTTAAGGCTTGTGTGCTATGCAGCTCTCAGGTATTTAAGGAACTATTCAGTCACAGAGGCCAGTGCACATTCAGCTGCTTAGGAGTTTTGTAGCTTTTACCTCTCCATGGCTCCTCTGCGCTTTATAGTGGAGAAAGCTACCAGAAAACCTGTGCCCCTCGTTCCTGAAAGACTTCTCCCCCTCCCAAGCGGTACAGTCTAGGGACAGGTTTAACATTCACACTTAGTGGTAACGTTTTAAGGGGCACATATTCTGTCCTGTTTACTAGATGAGAAAAGAGGAAGTAAAATTTCTCAAATCAGGCTTTCCGCTCTCTGTAAATGTAATGCATCAGCAAACTGGGTTTTATGTCCTAAATAATATGCAGGGTCTGGGCCATGGAAGACACCCTCATCTTTAAGACAGTTCTGAAACCTAAGTTGTAGGTAGGTGTGAAAGATATAGTTTCTAAAGTCTGCCATGCATATTGTTTTGGGATATTAAACCTTTAACACCCCCTTATACACTGTCCTTCCTGCCTCACAAATCTTTCATGCACTGTGTCGTGGTTTAACCCCAGCCAGCAACTAAGCACCACGCAGCTGCTTTGTCACTCCCTGCCTCAGCTGGACAGGGAAGAGAAAATATAACAAAAGGCTCATGGGTTGAGATAAGGACACCAATCACCGTCATGGGCAAAACAGGCTCGGGAAATTAGTTTAATTTATTACTAATCAAATCAGAGTAAGGTAATGAGAAATAAAACCAAATCTTAAAACACCTTCCCCCCACCCCTCCTTCCTTCCCAGGCTCAACTCCACTCCTGATTTTCTCTACCGCCTCCCCCTCAGTGACGCATGTGGAGGGTGAATGGGGGTTGGGGTCAGTCCCTCACACCTTGTCTCTGCCGCTCCTTCCTCCTCAGGGGCAGGACTCCTCACTCTG
>JAVKLA010000053.1:22391188-22438302 GCA_034782735.1 Sagittarius serpentarius
CTCCCTGGGCTGCAGGGGGACAGCCTGCCTCACCGGGGTCTTCCCCACGGGCTGCAGGGGAATCTCTGCTCCGGCGCTTGGAGCACCTCCTGCCCCTCCTTCTTCACTGGCCTGGGTGTCTGCAGGGTTGTTTCTCTTACATATTCTCACTCCTCTCTCCAGCTGCAGTCTTCTGAGCCCCAGCAACTTTTTTTTTCCCCTTCTTAAATCTGTTATCCCAGATGTGCTACCATCATCGCTGATGGGCTCGGCCTTGGCCAGCAGCAGGTCCGTCTTGGAGCCAGCTGGCATTGCCTCTGTCGGACATGGGGGAAGCTTCTGGCAGCTTCTCACAGAAGCCACCCCTGTAGCCCCTGCTGCTAACAAACCTTGCCACACAAACCCAATAGAACATGCCAAGTATTTCAGTTATTTACATATTGTACCACTACAGCTGCTTGAAATAAACTTCTGAGTTTCTTTGATAAAGCAGATTCATTCTTTAGGTTTTTTTGTGTGTTTGGTTTTTTTTTTTTTTTTTTTTTTAAAGTTAGCATTTGCAGTGTTTCTCATCACTTCTCTGTTGGAACTTCCATTTTCTTCTTCCCTGAAACTGTTTCTGTTCCAAGGGTACATAAAGTGTTGGTTATTTTTTTGTTTTGGCCAAATGTAGCAAATGCTTTTCTTCACTGTTTTTTATGAGGCAATATGCTGTTGAAGACTGTTTTGAAAAATGTGTTCATAGAGCTGCTTCTTGGGAAGAAGTTTGCAAGACTTACAAGACACGAGTTGAACTCTTGAAATACTGTCATATTAGCGTCCATGTTTATAAAAATGATGTCAGGTGCTGCTCTCACTGAGCTCACCGGCCTGGAAGCCCACATGAAAGCAACATTGCATATCGACTTCACTAGTGTTTGGCCAGGCCAGAGTTTTAATTGTAGAGGGTACGTTAAAAGTGTTTTTATGGCTAAAAATGGCAGTAAAGACACAAAGATCAGTTTTGAATCCTTGAGCAGATCTTTGTGCATGACAGGCTCTGACTCAGTGACAGAAGGTAAGACAGAGGGACCAGCTTCATTTCTTAACTACGAGAAAAGAAATACTTTCTTAAATTACAATCTCGTGAGCTTCAATTTTGCCTTTTTTTCTCAGACTAAGGGTGACACCCAGTGGCCGGTTAAATTATCACTATTTCCTGAAAATGGTAGCTCAAGCTAGCATACATTTTGCCTCTTCGGAAAAACTGACACAGATAATCCTATCAATCAGCCCAGCAAATGCAGGAGGCTCTTGCCGGTGGGCGCGAAGACAGGCCACAGTGGCTGGGACTCAGTCCCCCGCGCCATCCGTCCCTCCCGCCCAGGAGGCTGCGGAGCACAGACACCGACAGGTTCGCCAACCAATGAACCTTGTAAGTCAACAGCATGATGTGAACACTGACTCTTGCTTCGCAATCAGCAATCCTTATTTTCAAGCAGGACGCCAAGAAATACAAGCCGGTCATTTTCTCACATTGTCTTTGCTGTTTGCAGGGTTCTGGTTTTATGCCTGATTTCTGCTGTACCTGCTTTCCTTTCGGTACATCACCACGGCATACCGTAGGTGCTCAGCAGGCTGATCCGCTGGGTCCCAGGCAGCAATAGACCAACAGCCTGACTCAATTACCTCAGCAGGCATAGAAAGTGTTGAGAGCTGCATAGTGAATTCGACTGGGCTCACTCTTTTCAGGCATCTGAAAAGGCGTGAAGAAATAAAAAAACACCCCCACCTTCTTCCTCAGCTCTACGCAGCAGCATCCTCTCTCAGCAAAGCCCGCAGGTGTGCCTGGAGGTGAGCAGGATTTGTGCGCATCGATGCGTTGGCAGCCTGCCTCTGCGCTGCCTGCTCCGACACTCCGGCCAGGGAAAGGGCTGTGGGGGAAGAGCGTGGCTAAAGGAGCAGGCCCTGACCGCCACTTTGCAAGCGATAAAAGATGCACTCACCTGTTTGGTGCTCCGGCCCTGCCAACGGACTAACCAGAATGCCCTAATGAGACGCGACTAAACTATTTTTGTGAGTTTGCCACTAAGTCCGCCGCTGGGCACAGCTCCCCCACAGCGCGGGTGCTAGAAGAAGTGCAGGTGCTCACAGGCAGCGCCCGCAATGCCTCGCGCTCCTGCCCTGCCTGCTCCTGCCCTCGGTCACATGCGGGGCAGGTACCACGGCGGGTGTGCACGGGCACTTGCGGAAGGGTCATCCGAAAACCCAGGGGCTCCCGCGTGGTGCCTGGAGCCAGCAGGGATGCCCGGGCATACCTCTGACTGACCCTTGTGCCTCTGTCATGGCTCTTTGTCGTACAGCGTAGGACGACAGAGACCACAAAAAGTATTCTGAGGGTTTTATTAACAAGTATAATACATATGCATTGTATACTAAATATAGTATGACTGTACAGTACAAATTTATGTTCACAGTTCGACATGACAAAATGTCATTACTGAATTCCCATTGGACTACCGAAGTAGAAACAGCGCAAGTACATTAAACATTCACATCTTTAGTAAGAAGATTACCAAAATGTCTCCGTATATGCAAGTTATAGTAATGCACGCTAGAAACCTTTAATTACCCAGTCTTATTAGCTTATAAAATATATTACATCTTATTAAAAAATTTCTGCATAGTTTATACAAGTATTAAAGTAAATATGACATCCCTGCTATATTTGCAGGTGAGAGATGCTAAGCAGAAAGATTATTTTGACCCGCTAATATTTAAAGTACTTTCAAAAAAACAGTGCTAATATCTGTAAAATATAATGAAAACTGGTGTAGCCCTCTTAAGATAAGTAAAATGCATTGTAATTTTTTATAGAAAGGATTTGTATTCATCTACATGTTGCTATCCTTGACAGAGACGACGTATTTGGGCAAGATGTGGCATTAGAAATATCACTGCAGAATGGCAGCGTGTATTTAAATAAAACCACACACATTATTACTTGCTTAGCTTTTTGCGATTGTCTTAGAAACTAGTAATTTATTATAATCAAATGGCTTAAACAGGCACATTTCAGTAAAACAGTATTACCTGTTGCACACTGCACAGTGCAATAATGCTAGGGAAAAAGGTGGGTTTTTTAAAATACATTCTGCAGGATTAGGGTTTTCTGTCTTTGTATCTAAACTGGCTTCTCTTCAGGGCAAAGATGGAAGGACTGGCTTTAAAAAGTATTTAGTTGTGTATATTTAAAAATTACAAGATACCCCTCAAATCATTTGCTAAAATGAATCAATGAGCCAGTTAAGATGTAAATTCACATTTTCAGCCGAAAGATGAAAGCATATGTGTGACTTTTTTGAAATCCCACAAAGACACCACAGACACAAGTGAAAAACCCTATAAGACGGCATTTACATGAAATAATGTAAATACTTATATTTAATATTTAAATTTCTGGTGTCCTAAATCACAAGGCACATGGATAAAGATATTTTAAAGTTCTATTGAATCTCCACTGTATTTGTCCCCACCAGTAGCATAACTATTTTCAGGAAAAAGGTACATAGGCTAATGAATGAACATAAATAACCTAGATAAAATTCTTCAAAGTAACTCTTAGTTACAAAGAAATCCTGCTTTTAGGGTACTTGACTTTAGATTTCTCATTTAAAAAAAACCCAAACATTTTCTGAAAGCCTTAAAAGAGAAATAGAGCATTGGAAAGAAATGTTCTTTAAACATCTCAAGTTTTATGCATTTGCATTTGTTAAGCTGAAAATGGGACCCGTTGCCATTAAGCCGCTTATTTTTATAGGATCTCACCTGCTTTTTTATAATATAACAGAATATAATAGAGAATTGTTTTCATCCCAGGATACTAAATGTCTGTAGACTTGTGACCAATGCTACAGGGGCTCCGCGCAGCCTCTCCGTCAGTGCTGCACCTGCCTTTGTGGAAGTGCCATTAAAACCTAGAGCCTAATGAGGGAGGCCAACTCTGCTACGACTGACAATAAAAATATCCAACAAAAGTCCCCATTCTGGAACAGCTTCTCATTAGTATCATTCTCTTCCCTGCAAGTTCCTCAATGTTAGTAACAACCTGGCCTACCGAACAAAGACCGGTTCATCTCCCAGGTTTTTCAGCTCCGTAGCTAAGCGGGTGAGGGCCAGTTGCAAGATCTGGCTTAGCTTCCCTCCGTCCTAGCGAAGTGGTGAGGATGCACGGTGCTGTAACCCAGCGTGTGGATCTCCCTCACCAAAGCTTTGCAGGGATGTTCCCAGCCCCGCTTTGCAAATCCCCGACCGCCCCTTTGCAGAGCACCGGTTCAGGGCTCTTATTCCTTAAATAGAATTGCTGGTTCCGTATGCCCACGTCAGATTTGTTAAACAACTGGAACAGTACTTTCCATTTCGCAGCAGTCGCTCTAGGAGTGTTTTTCTCCAGGAAGCACAGATCCTCTCCTTCTCTAATTCCATGGGCATGTGGATTATAGCAGGACAGCTGGCAAACCCGTCACCAAGGACAGGCCCTTTGCACTCCCTCTCTTGACCTGCAAGATGTTTTCAGTTTGCCGTTGGACCCCCCAGGATGTGGCAGCACAGCCTACCTCCTCCATGAGCTCAAATATACCCACCTGCAGGTGGACACTCCACCTGCCTCCTCTGGGAGAGCTTCATGAAACTCCTCCTCCCCTCAGCCCTCCATTTCCCAGTGGGTTTTTCCAAGAGCAATGAAAATCTGACTTCAGTCGGATTCATGTTTAATTTTCAGGGAATGGCATTTACCTTACGTAGGGGGAAGAAGAGAAACACGCCAGTGTTCAAAAGCCTAGGGAAATATATCCTGTTTCCTTGCAGAGCCACGGAGTCTGCCAGCTAATAAAGACAGAAACCTTCCTTTCAGCAGGCTTCCAGAGGCAGGAACATTTCTAGGGTCAACTGCAGGTTGCTTAAGTTTATTTTATCTACTGACTTGTGTATGCTAACATGGGAGTTAAGACTTGCTGATGTGACGTTTTAATGCAATAGACACATCCACAGGAAAGCTTCATCTACCTACCATTAAGAGACTACCAGAGTCACAAATCAGAGTTGTCACAAATCAGAGTTATCAAATGGGTGATTTGGTAAACGTTTTTATCCAAAACAGATACATGACTCAACTTGTCATCAGAAGGGCTTCGTATCTGATGCCATCTTCTCATAAAAATATTGTGGATCAATAATTTTAGATACTGTAGTGTACTGAAGTGGCACGCACTCACAACAATACAGTTCGGAGCACTTCTGACATAACGATTGCCATTTTCTGAGGTCTAGCAAAGAAAAAAAAATATTTAGAGGAAATGTAGGGGAGTGATTGTAGAGGGACAGTCAGCATCCCTGAAATGAGGTGTGGTAGGTTTCTATGAATATCGTTTAATGCCATGTCGTAGGAGAGTACCATGCGTGTTCCATCCATCCACTTGCACAGAAACCAGACATACAGTGTCACACAAGGTCTTTCTTTAACAAACCCACCAGGGCATTATGCAATAAAAACAAGGACATATACTACACTATAATACAGAGGACAGATGACATTGGTTTAGATGCACAATATTATGTACGGACCAATTCCTGCCAATTTTTCTTCTTGACTGGGGTAAATGACAGTAAGACTCAGTCTTTCTGTAAAGTAATTACATTGCTTAGATTTATTTCTACCGTGTTACTCACTGTTTGGGCAGAAGGGATTTCTAAATCAGGTGTCTTTCTAGAACTGCTGTATTAACCATATTGCAGAAATCAACACGGCTGGGAGAGTCCATTCATTGCATTGTTGAGCATAAAATGAGAGTGTATCCTTTACAGGGCACATAAATAAAAGTCTCTGGCAAGGACTAGCATTTTGGATATTCAATAACATTTACTACTTTATCAGTATATGCTGGGTTGATTATATGAAGAAACCAACAAAAGCTGTTAGTTTACAAATTCCCTTACTCACAATGGAATACATTAAACATACTGTCTGCAGAAAGGGTTTGCTTAGCATCCCCCGGAGAAAAAAATAAATGTTCACATTCTTTAGGTCTGACCCGTGGCAAGGACATAGAAGGGTTAGATAACATCTGTTACTGACCATAAGTAAGCTTTTAATGGTATAAACTCAAGAGATTCAGACCAGCTGAATCCAAACTAAAATGTATGTGTAAAAAAAAAACCAAAGTGTGACAGGAGTCAGGGACAGAAGATATTCAGACTAGCATGTGGCGTTTTCTGTGAAGAGCAAGATGGTCCGAACGTGAAAAGCTACGATCACAGTCTGGGCACTGAAAAGGTTTGATTCCTGTATGCTTGCGGAAATGCCGCGTTAGTTCATCAGAACGAGCAAACTTCCACGTGCATCCCTCCCAAGTGCATTTGTACGGTTTTTCACCTGGAAAAAGAAACACAGAGGTGGGGATTTCAGACACAAACAAATCAGTTAAATATCTGACAGATTTATCCTCTTGCCTTGTCAAATTTCAGCAAGTATTTTAATGCTTATTCAAAAAGCCTCCAAAAAGCACTGGGCTGCAGAGTACTCTGTGCTAGGAACTGTGTAGTCGAAGTTAACAGATCAAAAAATTGTTTCCTGCCACAACTTATTTTTTATTGTCTCTCTGTTCCTCCCTCTGCCATATTAGCACTTGTTTTGTCTCATTAAGCCCAGAAGCGTGAAGGTTTAAGCATTTGTTCAAGTATTTCAAAACCAGGACCTCGTATTCTGGATTAGTTGGGGGAAAGGACTGGTGCTACCATTCAGCACAACAGGCAGAAATCTTGCTGTGACCTCCTCAGAGTTACTGCAGTGTAAGTAACTGGCACCACTGCCACAAGTAGCTCAACTTAGAATCTCTCTCAGTCATTACTTTATAATATGTGATCCTCCTTGTCCTTAATACCATTGTGCTGCCCAACCGGTAAAGGGCTGGCTTCATGTAAGACAGATGTGAACTGGCCTCCATTGTACCTAAAAGTGTCCCATATCTTTGTAAGAATCTTGGATGTACATATATTCATTCAGCATGCCAAGATGAACACTTCTGCAGAGAACAGAGATGGGGATATGTTTATAGGAACACGCACTCAGAAAAGAGCATTGCTGGACCAATGCTTAGCATGTCCACATGAAGCAGATGTGTTTGTATTTGGCACACAGTCCAGACTTCTGCGAACGGGCTACTCCCATGGAAGTCTCAGTCAAATTTAACAGTGATGTAAGAGGTGAGGTAGTGCAATTTGAACCGATTTGGTGTTTACAGGGTGTGCAGAATGAGTAATCTGCAAGCAACTGGACAGAAAACGAGCAAAGAGACAGTGAATGTAAAGCATACCAGCATACACCATGATCCTGCTTTGGCTTACAGTCTCCTGCTGCGGGTTTTTCCTGCTACATCCTCTGACTTTTGCTCAGCCTGTAATGATATTCTGAACAATGCCAGATCTAACTTCTGTCATTTTGTTACTTAAACCTGTGGTCACCTAGCCATTAGCACAAACTAAAAGATTAGTCCACTGTTTTACCATAGACTTGGTGAAAGCAAAGCATAGCGATGCTCAAACCTGTATGGGTTCTTCTGTGAGCTTTCAGATGGGAGCTTTTAGTGTAGACTTTGTTGCAGCCTTCATAATCACATCGATGTATTCTGCGTTTTCTTTGCGTGTCCGGAGATTCCACAGGTAAAGGTCTCTTTCCTGGCTGAACTATAACTGAAGGGTGATTCCTGCAAAGTCAAATTGAATGTTAAAAATGAAAAACATTTAGCAGAGCAAACCTCAGCTAATATGATTCATGACAGAGCCCTTTATTCGCTACCACTCTGTCTCTTGGCAGAAAGAACATTACATGCATGTCGAAAAATTCCAATTTAGCAAATTTCACGTATTCTAGCAGTAATATTTTTAAATGTTTACTCACTTTGTGGCATGATGTAGTCATTTTTACTACTCCCTAGCTTTTTTTAAACTTACAAAGGAAAAAAACCCCTTCAAATTCCTATTTTTCAGTTAAACCCAGATTTCTCAAACTCATAGATCATAGTGAACTTCTCTTGTATTTGTTAACAGTTTTTCTTCTTCCTTCAAATGTAACTAATTTGCTTGTAATTGGAAACAGCTATTCCATATTATTAAAGAAATTGTATCTTTAGGGTTTCAAAGCAGAACTCAATCTTTATTGTTCCAGCCACTCCTTCAGAGAGTAATTAAGAATTTCCTGTTTGGTGCTGGCAGGAGGGTGCGGCCTCCCTATACCACTGACGTCAATTCCTAAAAGTAGAGTTTAGCCTGTGTGGCACACCCACAGGATGTCTGAAGTTGTCCCTCCACCTTCATAAACATCGTTTTTTGCTTTTGAAGCCCACAGGTAGAGTGCAGGTAAGACATGTACTAACTACATATGGGCTTCTGTGACAACCAAAACCATACAACATTCTTACATGTGAAAACACATCAAGCTTCTTAAAAGGTGTCATTCATTGACTGTAGGTATTTAAGTTTGAACAACACCCCTACTGTAGAACTGGGGACAACCTTGATTCTTTCTTCCATGTCAATGTTAGAAAAGGAAATAAGTATGTTCGTCAAAAAGGTAAGTGGCATTACAAATCTTGCAACTTCACAAAGTTTCATTTTTCAATCTGTTAGCAGATCTGCATCAGTGCTTTTAATATATTTTCTTTTAGGTTTTAACTGAGACTTAGTATATAATGTGCAGATGCTAGCATTCCTCCTTGCAACACCAGCTCCTCCATGTGACAGAAATAAGCTTTCTGGAACTCCCGTCTTTTCTCAGTTACTTTATTTCACATTTCTTCACTGATCGAATTACATTTCGTAACACTAGGTTGTATTAGTTACTTAAACCAAGTTCCTTTAGGGCCTAATTTTCAGAAACACTGAATACCCTTCTTCTCTCAGCACAATAAAGGGCATGTGCTAAAGACAGAAAATCTTGTGCGTGGTTTAACAAGAAAAAAAATGTCTATTGCTCTCCACAGCAGCAGGATGGGAATTACCGATGTGGGAAAACTTTAATTCTGTTATTAATTCTTTTATTAGAGTTACAAGCTTGAAATTGGGAGCCAAATCTCTTTCTCAGGTGTTTCTGTGACTGTTGAGTGATGTTCTTCTTCAAGTACACATTAAATCTAGCCAAAAATATTGTAATGGCGGGAAACCCCAGACGGTGATGTTAGACACAGATGTACATACTTAAATAAGAAAGGCAGGCTTTTAGCTTCCAAAGAAATGCTTCTCTAAAGCAATGCTCAGTTTTAACGCTGTTGCATACCAGTCTTTCTGGAGAAGCTCTGGCTTAGGACAGCAAGCAAACTTGGTTTAAATCCCTATGTGTGGAGGCTAGTCCTGGACATGGTAACATCTGGAAAAAGGGAGAAAAAGGATATTGGCTGTACACCATTTGTGATGGTTTTCAATCTAAGAGTGTGTAAAAAAAGCACTGAGAATTTGTCTCTGTCTCATTTTCCCTTTAGAGGAAAGGAGGCTGGCAAGACTATAGAATGTTATCAATAATCAGATAGGGTGTGACAGTTTTAAGAAATGCTTAAGGCGGTGTCAGAAATCAGAGGTAAATATTAAGTAAGTGCCAACAATAAAAGCACAGCCCTAATTCTTTCATTCCCTCTTACACAACTGGACACAAATTCACCTAAGTCTAAACATTTAAGAGCATCTTCCAAAAATCATGTTACAGTTTCAAAAGCTTTTTCTCCTTCTTTACCAACAGACCACACTATGTTGACAGCATGAGTTAGACTTTCACACTTGCACTCACAAGAAAATACGTTAATGAGGCTTCTTATTACCTCAAGTTTCATTTTAGAAATAACTGCACAGTTACGCCAATTATTAGACATACTAGAAAGTTAAAAAAATCCCTACAGAAATGCCACCAACATTATATATAATGTGTATGCCAAAAACTAACACTAAAGCAAAATCAGTCACTTAAAAGTGAGACTGAAGGTTTCCTATGCCCCTTTAATGTAACTTATGTGTCTGAATAGTGCACTTTGGGCAGTTGGAACCTATGAAAAATGATTAAAAATCATTGCCTAACTATAGCTCCTAATGCAGAGAGAGAGGCTGATTAGGCTGTGAGACGAGGAAATTTTATAAAGGTCTAGGTCTCTCATCTTGCAACTTGTGTGACTGTCTCTGTATTTTTTTAAATGATAAAAAGATAAAAACTACCATTTACAAACTTCTTCTTGTGGATACAGCAGAATGTGAACTTCAAAGGGCTGACTTTAAGAACAAGCAAGAACTGCAGCTCTACAGGACAGCTATGAAGCAATTTAAGTCATTACGAAGTGACGACAGGGTCCCCATAAACATAATGCTCTGCATGGGCAAGCAGAGAAGATGCTTTGGAAACATGGACTATTCACATGTTTTTTGTCACAACGCTACCTACACGTTATACCATATTTTATATTCTTTGCTCAGCGGATGAGTTTCCTGTGGAAAATGGACTCACTGGGAAATAATTAATGCAAATCACTAATGCAGGTGACAAGTCTGCAGAAGTCTCAAGCCTGGAGGAAGGGTGTGGTATCAGCCAGGAACAGCACTTACTGGTTTGCTCTTGTTAGAGAGGCCTAACAGAGGACAAAAGTAAACTGAACTATTCGATAGTCCGAACCTAGCAGAAGTTAGTTCCAAGTACACGCAGACCTGACTCCCTTATGTGGCCGGTCCATTACGGAACATAAATAACCACCTAGTAAACACGGATGTTTACTATTTTACTATATGATTATTATAATAAAACATTTAAAGTTATTTTTAAATAAACAGCATATAGTTTATGAAAGCTAGCTGGCAACTAGTTAACTGCAAAGAGCCTGAAGTCTAGAAGCTGCATCTAAGCTGGTCAGAGACTTGAAAATGAGGAGGCATGCCCACAAGAAGACTGTGCAGAATGTAGTTAGCCCTGGAGCCGCGGTGTGCCTTCTAACCTGGGAAAAGTCATGAGCAGGAAGAAGAGGCTGCCCTCCTGAAGGAAACGCAGAAGACTGGCCATCTCATGCTTTCTCTCTTTCTGCATCACCCCGGATTCACACATTGGTTTTGGGAGTCTGGCTTGGAGCCCTTTTTCCTCACTCTAGGAGGTGAGGTCTCGTACAACCACTCCAAGGGCGATGGTGAGCAGGAAGAAAGGGCAGAAATGGATTCTGAGGTCATGTAGCATGAGCCCAGCTCAGTTTCCAGCTTCAGCTCCTGCCAGAGCCATGCTGGCAGCCTGCATGCCTGCCCAGAGCAACTGCCTGCTGAAGGATGAGCCGGGCTCTGGGCCATTCCATGATTTTGGTAAGTTGACAGAATATTCCCTAGGAAAACAGAAAATGAAAGGGTGCCCATGGCTCCTCAGGTACTTCCTGAGCTATTTTTAGTATGTCCAATGAAAAAGTCTCTGCCCCAGACCTCACTTCTTCTTTCTAGCCCTTGCTATGGCTTCTGCAAACAGGACTGTTTCAAACCCAATTAGGTCTGTCATCCAGTTCATGCAGTGGCCCCAATAACAGTTTTACCAGCACAATGAGTTGGTACCAGGGTGGAAACAAGTGGCTGGGAGGAGAGTGACCTTCAGGAACTGCTTGAGCTGCCAAAAAACCCTCCCATGGATCAATGGTCTCAGGTAAACATGGAATTTCACTGGATATATACAGAACCTGTAGTAGGCCTGAGGGGGTTCTTTCCACCAAGTAGCCAAAATTTTTAAAAGACAAATTGGTCCTCCAAGAAAAGAAGGTCACAAGAATCTTTTTAAAGAAAGGTATTTTAGGTAACATAAATACAGACATCAGTATGAAATGTTTTTACAGTATCTTTCCAGTTTGCTGCTGGCTTTACATAAACAGGTCTCACTGGCTTATTGGGAGTTCTACTTTCCGTAAATTGTAGGATTGGGACTAGCACTACGTTAGAAATGCATTATATAAGTGGCAGATCTATGTGGTTGTGATGTATAAATACGTATCAACTCCTGTATTGCTAAAGAGGGAAAAAAGTTGAAATCACATTTCACAGCGGCAGTGTGGGGGGAAGGATGTTTTTCTGTATTTTATCGTATGTTCTAAAGCACAGCAACACTCCCTCCCACTCCTCAAAATTGGTACCTGCTGCAATGAACTGCTTTTCATTCTTCTGCTGATCTTGGGAATACTGTTAGCTACTTACTCTTGCAACATTACTTGCTGGGGAGACAACGAGGTCATCATTGGAGGTGACATTTGTTCAGGATAGAAGTCGGTCTTGGATGGTTCACTTCCTGGCTCTACTTTGATTGTTTTCTTCAGTGTAGGCTTCTCGTAAGACTCAATGACAGGCACTGTATGGGGGAGGGTAGGAGAGGGAAGGCAACACATCAAAAATATGGAGGGTTATGGAAGTAAAAACTGTATGTAAAAATCTATAGTTAAAATAGAAGAAATCCCCCAGCTCTATATTTAGTGCAACAATTTATGCTAAAATACAAAATCTTCCAGTTTTAGCCTATCTCCTAATGAACTACGATGCAAAACAATTCTCGTCATCAGTCCAATGTTTCTGTCAGTCCAAATCTCAGTAGATAAATAGCTTTATGCAGGTATAAGCCACAACAGAATATGACCTTGGTAAGTTTGGTAAAATATTTACATGATAAATTCTACACCTGCATATTTTATAAGAACAGGAACTATGTTCCATTTCCTAAAATGCAAAAAACACACAAAAAAGTGCTTGGATATACAGTTATTTTCCCAGGATGAGATGGCATAAAAAAGAAACACCAACCTTGCATGCTACTTGGAGTTTCCATCTCATCTGCAAGAACCGTGGACACCATGATGGGCTGCTGAAGATGGGGAGCATACATAAAAGGAACTGGCTGGACCACAACAGGCTGTATCACTGGGAGTATTCCAGGGCTTCTCAGTCCGTGGCGTGAAAGAGCAGCTGCCATTACAGGTGGGATTGTTATTGGCATGGAAATAGGCTGTACTCCTGGGGGTGATGGTGTGAATTTACTGAGAGGTGAACTGGGTGAGGACAGAGTCAATCCAGGTGAAGTTCTCCTATGCGCAGTCTGAAATTTTAAGGGGGAAGGAGAACTTCCAGTTGAAGGTGGTGAGCTCCGTTTGTTCACTGTAAGGTCTACTGGCTCCATCTGGATTCCATTTGATAGTCCTTCAGAGCTTGAGTAGAATTTATTGTGCAACATACTTGGTGTAGAATAAATGACGCTGTATTTGTTTGGCTTCATTTGGTCCATGTAATTGGACGGGTATGACTGTCAGAACGAGTGGGAAAAAAAATAAAGAAAATCAAACAATAAATCAACACACACACAATCACTGCTGAAAAAGAAAGGCAGCTAATAAAACTGAGGCAAAATGAATAAGTTTCAAGAAAGCACTTTAATGTACTTTCTAAATAAATGTGAATTAAATAAAGCCTAAGATTTCACACAAAGGAAATTATTCAAGTACTGATTCACTAACTGTTTCAGAAGCAATGTAAAACAGATGATGAAAACAAACCCTCAAGACTTATTCAACTCTTTTTCTTCCTTAAAAACTGCTTTTCACATACTAAGCTGCACATTACTTAACGGCCCTGGGAGATACATGGTGCTGTGCTCAGCATATAACTGTATTCTGAGGATCATGAGGTCAAGCAAGAGGGGAGTTAAAACTGGGCTTAGAATTGCAAGTAATGGGTCCCAATCAACTGCTTAAGTAATTGGAAAACAATCATCACTAAAGCAAGAAATTATGTATCTGAACCCTACAAGCAATAAAAATCACACAGCTGAACTATATAAACAACGGGTGAGAAACTCAAGAGTGCAAAAGGTAAAGTCTAAACTTTTTTTTTTTTTTTTTGAGAAATAAAGCAGCTAACTAGGCAGTCTGATTTTGGAAAACTGGTATAAGGATAAACGTTTGGCGTGTTGGAATAATATTCCTGTTAGTGGTAGCTAGCAGTTCTCATTACAAATCATATAAACCCCAAAGCTCATCTTGACCTACGTGACGATCTCCACATTTTAGTAGAAATAATTTTTCTAAAGAAGTATAAAACTATTCTATTTTTATACAATTATTTCCATGACATTTCGATTATTTTTTTTTCTGGGGTGAAAACTTCTAGCAATACATCTTCCTGACTTCTTACCTCTGTCTTCCCTGTGAGGGACAGTTAGTTGATCTTAAATGTCAACATGAACTAAAAGTATTTTTGCAAAATGACACAAATGTATTTTTCTTCTTTTCAGTTAGTTGGAAACAGTGAGTTTAGAAAGCATTAAATTTTCCTGCTGCATTCACAGCACTGTGAAAACCAAGCTGAGTCACCTATTCCATAAAATACTCAAATAAAGCAGCATACACAATGATGATTAACCTTCAAACAGTAAATATTATATTAAGACCTCTGAAACTTTATTTGTTCTCTTTATGACTATTCTTACAAATTCAATCTATAAAAACGTTCACCTTTGACAGCAATTGGTTCCTCAGAATTCTATTAAAACACCATTATTGCAAGCAGTGCTGGCTAAAACAAGCTCTGTAGATTTGGCAGCATTGCTGAGCCCAGCAAAGAAATTATTAACATTCTAAGTGATGAAGGCCACTGAATATTGATAGAGTTTAATATTTAACGGTATTTTAATATCTACTAAATCTGATCAAGTTACAGGCATAGGCAAAAATTCAGAATTTAAATACACAGAGCTATTAAGTACTTCTGTTAAAATTGCTGTTATTGGTTTACAGTACAAAGTCTACTCAGCTTCAACAAACTGTAAATGTTCCACCACTAAGCATCAGTGCATTTACAGTGCTGCAGGTTTGCCAGGGATGATCACAAGGTCGCTACCTGTGAACAATTTCTTCCAATACTAGAAAGGAAACAGACTATGCAATTTAAATCTTAGGGAATGTTTTCAGTCAACAAGTCTATTAAAGAACAAAGCATCTCCAGAACAAAGCTGTAACCTTTCTATATAAACAGTTACCCTCTTTCAACTCTTCAAGTAACACCGTGTGTGTGTGTTGAAAAAGACCAAACTATTAAAATGTTGTGCAGAGAACTGTAAACTAGAAAAGTTAAGTAAAATATATTTAGACAAGGAAGAAATACTTTCCAGGAATTAAGAAGAAAATAATCATGTTTTTAAGAAGTGATTATTTTAGGGACTTGGTATTTTACCCCATATGCCTTGCATTATTTTGCATAGAAGCTTTTAATTGTTGTAATTAAGCTGGCATAGATTTAACATCAGCTATTTTTTCTGGCAGTTTGGGGAAGCTGAATCATTTCTCTAAACTCTTCTTCCTATGATTCTACTTGAACTGCAGATAAAGTTGTGACAGAAAAATGTGGTGCGACAAATCCTCTGTTGGAAGAAAAGGGTGAAAAAGTTGAGAAGGATGCTAGAACAATGAAGAGGAGAGTATCTGCTGTCCAACAGACACTCTGCTAGAAAACAGTTTTGCTTCACTACCAATGAAGCGTGGTTGCAACCCTGTTTGTTTGGAGTAAGACACACTCAGATCTGTATCTCCTGGTTCTGAAGTTAAGGTTCCTGTATCTTTTACCATAGCAAAGTTTCAGGTTCTAGCTCCCTGGGACACAGCAATTGCCATTAGGTTGATACGAACCACTGCTTTCAAATCTGGTAAGTCACTTTCCCTTTCTTTGCCAGGGAAGTGGACAGTACCCCTTGGGGTATATGGGATGGGAGAGTAAAGAAGAATTCACAGTCTCTCTCTGTAAATAGGGAGCATCAACAATAGCAAAGAAAAAAGCAAAAGCCCAACTACCTCTGGTTTTCTAAATGCCACCAACTGCAGGAAGCAGGAGCGTACTTCATAGCCTGCAAGAGCAGTCTTTTCTTACCTGTCCTAGAACTTACACGAAGTATTCTGGTGGAACAATGGAAAATTAGATATCATTGTTCTGTTTGCCTAAAATATTTAAGCTGACACATTTTCCTTGGATTTCTACTGTGGGAATTAACAGTGTATGCAGGAGTTTGGTCTGACTTGGATTGAAAAAAACCCACCAAATTCCCACTTTCCTGAACACCCTTGTGCAGAACGGTATGTTACTACAGCAGATCATTATAAAGATGCAGGATTGTATTTCAACATGTAGTCCTTTACAGTCTCCACCTAGCTCTTTTTTATGTCTGATATCATCACTTTCCCTCCTTGGGCCTTACAAAGCAAATCATTTACCTTTCCTTGCTGTCTATGCATAATAAAACCCAGAGCACTGAAGCCACAAAGAAACTGGAAAATAAATCAAAGGAAAGTCTAATATTTTTCAGTCATATCCATGTGGCTTACACAATTAAATCAGTAAATCCAAAAGGAGAATCACCATGCTTTTCCTCTTGACAATCTATCAGGAATAAAGACTGGCCAAATACGTCACAGGCACACCTACCACCACCCAGAAGACTACTGCTTCCACAAGGGGACATTATCAAGCAATAATCTGATATAATTTGCCAAGTTCTGTTATACGGCCACAGTGAAACATCTCCTTTGTTGTACAGGCAAACAGATTTTGCAGCAATTCACCAAGTCTTTTATAAACTACATAGCCCTATGAATTTAACTTTAAAATTTAGCCAGCCTCTTGGAAAAACAGAAACAGGTGAAGAACCTGCTTACCTACTTACACTGTTTGTCAAATCAGTACCATGTAAGAGAATGAATAGGATTTAATCCAAATAGTAGCTCATACACAAAAAAGCATTCTTGCCACATGAAATTTGTATTTCAGTACACTACTTAAGACCTCAACCCCTCATACAGCACACAGCTATCTTTAAAAACAGGTGAAACATGTAGTTTTGGGACTGATGGAAGGGCAGAGGAAAATTGTTTATTTCAATTTAAAGAAAGATGGTAACACATACAAAAGCAACTTCTTTCACTAAACACTAACTGGTATTTGTTTAAAATGTCCTCGCAGCAAATATTTAGGTAGGACTCAGATGACTTTGTCACTAGTTCCTTAAGAACTATCATAAAATGTGTTCAATAATTCAGTTCAATAAATAGCGTGAGCTGTTGGTAGAGTGATGAAATACTCTTGAGTACGAGCTTCAGTCATCTGAGAAGTATAGTTAATCCTTTCAGCCACACCCCCTGAAATACAGTGGTGTCAGAACCATGATTTGTTTCCTTCTCCCACCCCAACTAATGGGATTTTTTAAAGACAGACTTTATACCTACGGACAGTGTATGTTCAGGTAAAATAACAAATAATTCCTAAGGGGCTTCATTTAGTTTGGCCTCTAATGATACTATCAGAATGAAAGATATGATACAAATAAATCCTGATTTTAGATTTCTGAGTTATGTAAGCCTGCAATGAACTGAATGCTATGCTTAGCATTTCCAAAACATCACACTAACGGTCTGTCTTTCCTTCCACCTCCTCAAAAGGTGGTCAAGAAAACTAACACACTCGGTGGCTGCTATCCTTTCCTATGTTCTCTCCACAGCCTGACTGCTCCCTTTAGAGGGGTCTCCAGAGCAGTTTCTGCTGGGGAGCCGTGGTGGCAGGGCTCCAAGGAAGCCGCAAAACCAAGAAGTGCTGGGAAAGCCAGGACCTCAAGGGCCTGGGGCTAAACAGCCTGTGTGTGTACAGAAGCTGAAACACACACACTCCTCAGCCTGAGGGAAACCAGACTAACCTCCATGAGGGGAACCTCACTCAAAAAATGTCCTTTCCTCTGGACTTTCTGCTTTTCCTCTCCTGTTGTTTTGTTTTTTTTTTTTTGCATTATGCAATAACAAAAAGGAAACCATACAGATTTGGTAAAATACTCTATAAATAGTCTGTAATGGCTAGTCAGAGTGATGACACCGAGTTGTAAGAACACCCAAGATGACTCCAGAGGTCCCATGCATGGCAGGTACATCTCTGCAAGGAGCACGTGGTACAGAGTAAGCAACGTTTGGAACTAGTCTTGAAATGCACTTGGCTCAGAAATGCTCCCTTGTTCTTCCCCTTGCAGTTTTTCCTTCATCTGGCAGTCTGGGGAAGACTGCTCACTCCTCTCCTGGTCAGCCTGTTGAGGGACCGACCCTGTCCATCTTGCAGAAGCACACAGCTGCCTGGGGCAGGATCTTGTGTCTCTCAGATGCATCATCCCAAGCCACTGCAGAACCTTCTTTGGGAAATGAAGGTAGATGTGTACAAAAGACAGCCCACAGTGTCTCTATAGCAATCTTCTGTTATTCGTGTAATTACTTTTATTGTAAAAGTGGCCCGTTTTCCACTTTTGATGGACACCATTAAATAACCTTAGTTAACTGTAGATAATCAGCACTACTCTTAATAAGGTTATGCAATAATTGTGATTGAAGTGACAGACAGACTGGCCAATACATAAGTTCTTCCTTGACCCAAATACTGGAATTTGTCATACTTACACTCTCAGTGATAGATCAGTCATTTTTCTATCATTGTTCTCAAGTAAATAAACCCCATGAAAGTCAAACTGTAATTTTAAAATGCATGTAAGTTTAACTCTCAAAAAGTGTTATTAATAGCACTGAAGAAATCAAACTGCTTACAGATGCATTTACACTGATGACAATTATTCTACATTTTAAACAAAACAGAAGCAAACTTTTCACTGAAAGATGCCATTCACAGCATGAGTTTAATGCACTCTAATTTATGCACACTGACTTCACCCTTTTAATTGATCAGCCTTTCTAGGGGTGTGGTTTCATGTTATACTTAATCTGATCTTATTGCAGGCTACTGCGGAAAGGGGAGGTCCGGTTCCCTTGTCCTCCCTGCTCCCCTTGCTCTAGCACTGAGCAGCTGCACAGAATGAGTCAGATCAGCTTCCCGATCTGACCAAAAAGTAAGACTATTTTTGGTGGGTTAGCAATTCTGACCATTCAATGAGCTGATCCAAAGGATCCAAATCATTCTGTGGCTACACAATTGCCTCATGTCACAGAAAGGAGACACAAAGCTGGAAAGAAGGGAAAAAAGCCTGAACCTTCCCTTTCAGCAACAGCTGAATAGGTGAAGTATACATGAAACTGCTTCCTAAGGCCGTATTTCTCTGGCAGCCTAAATCATCACAATTCCCATTGTCTACCTCCCAGCTAAATGTTCCTGCTGCTCTTGCTTATCAGACTTTTCTTTGAGATGACCCTATACACCAAGCTGACAGAAAATTAACCCAATTGAAAAGTCTCCCCTTCCCCTATTTCCCCGTTCCTCCTCCACTGCCCTGGTTCTCATCTGTTCACATGGTAAGGTAATGCACCCAGCTTACCCAGCAAAAAGCCACTGCTTTTTTTGTCAGGATTAATTTTCTACTGTTTAGGGCGCAGAGTTAGCTCCAGGCACACGTTGCCAAGACCAAGAGAGAAACAGAAGAGGCGACAGTGAGAAGCTGTTCATTTAGTTCAAAGGTGTAACATCAAAACGACAGGCTCTTGGCACTTCACTGTGAAGTCTGGCAACTTAATTTCAACCCACCTCCATCAGCATGAGCTACAGAGATCATATTTGCACTGCAGTGGCTGAGGAGTACTTGGATGTTCTCTCCTCTGCTCTGGGGATAGAAGCACTAGCAGAAGTAATGGGGCAGGTCATCTAGGGGCAATAAATTCATGAACTACAGAAAAAGTTTCCTAGAGTATGAATTTGATTGCCCTAAGAGCAAAATACGGCTTCACAGCCTTTCCGAAGCTAGTCCAAAGCTTACAGAAACCTTGGTATGAATTTCAAGGTGGAAAACCTATACAGTAATCACAAAGGCTAATTATTTTAAAAGTCTTACCACTGAAACAGGCTCCATGGCTTCTTGCTTGATAGGGACTGGGTCAAACATTAGCATCTTTTTTATTCACCTGTTCTGATGCCTCTGATGTCCTGGCCTGCAGGGGAAAGACAAGGTGTTAGAAAGCCACAGGAAATCCCCTAAACAACTTTCTGAATTGTACAGAACTCACTATTTTGTCATATTCATGTGAATATTTATCCATTTTTAACAAAGCTTCTTAAATATTTCAGTTATTTTAAGTTTATTCTTTCCCAACTGCTATCGAAGCAAAGTGACATCTGCTCACTGTAATGGAAGTTAATTTTAATTTTTATTGTGCATGTTAGCATATCAAGATCACAGAATTGTCACTTTCATTAGCTGTCAGTGTACGAACACATCACAGTTTAGAGTACGCATTTCTCAGCAGCTTTACAACTTCAGAATAATCTTGTTTATACAAGTGAACTTATTCTGGAGCGGATATCTCTTTTCTAGGACTCCTGAACTTGAAACTTTCACATACAGCGACACTGAAATCAACGCAAACGAAAGATTAAAATCCGGGACTAATTTGGAGAGGTATATTCAACATGCTGCAATGACTTAACATAAAAAATACATCTGTTATTTCCCTGAGATAATAGATCTACTGACAATTCAACAACAATTTGTGCTAACTGTGCAAAAGAAAAGCACTTCAAAAAATCTGGTTGTATTCTGTGCAGCTTCAGTTGTTTTTTCTACAGTGTTCAACCCCACTTGTTCGATTCTAGCTTATCTCAAACTGCTTGAAATAGAAGTATTTAGCATAAAGCATGTCATAACTTAACTATCATACTACACATCTGCGATGGTCAACTTGGAAAGATGCTGTGAAGGAAAGGAGATACCTCTTCTGGGCAAAGCCATAAGGGTACAGAGTAAAAACCAAGAGAAGAAAGGAAAGTTATTCTCAATGAAATTTAGATGTTGGCAAGCTTTTTTATAGATCACTTGAGGTTATACATTATATGACTGACGTTAAAGGAGTAAGTTCTGACCATACACTGTACAGTTCCCAGCCCTGCCTGGAAGTGGTACGACCGCTATCAAGATGCAAGGAAAAAAAAAGTTAACTCAAATTCAATTTTGACCAGTAGATGGCACTGGAAAGAAACGAATACAGCCAGACATCATCCAGACAATTTCACCCTGCAGAAGTAGGCTAAAGGCTCAACAACAGATTTGTAGTTGTGGCCGGAAAGTTCTCCCAGAAATTTAAATTAAAATTTTAAGATGTACCTGCTCAAATTAAAACACTTCTAATGAGCCTACACTAATGAAGAATCTTGCAATTAACTGTCATGTGTTTATAGCTAAAAATTTGTTAAGAGCTTCCAGAGAAAGACGACATGAGTTATTACAAGTCTACCATTAATTATTCAGGTATATGAATAAAGTTTAAAGACTTATGGAGATATATTACAACAGTGTACATTTTGAATAATAGAAATAAACAAGTATCAAAAGTAAATTAAAGTATCTTCATAATTCTTCTTGCAAAAGTCAAAGGCCTTACAAAACCAAAACACAAAAAAAAAGTGAAACAAATAGAGCAGCTCAATGTAATTTCCAGTTTAAACTTAACATATAGTTTTATTTTAGAAGTCGTTGTGTAAGATGGCACTACTTGCTAGAAGTTGTGATAATTTTGTAAATACTTTAAGTATGTTTGTGAGAAGGTTATTAATTATACTATTTTTCTTTGAATGGTTATCTTTTTCAGATTTTTAACATTTCACATAGCTAGAACTAACATTTCAGAAGACTGTCTTGCCAGAAATATATCCACATATCTATGCATTAAATATATATGTGTATCTATGCATCACTCACATTCTCACACATATATATGCATTGTGAAAACAGAAAAAAAATTATACTTCCAGACATAAAAAATGTTTATAGTAAAATGTAGCCTCTCAGACCTCATATATAAGAATCTGGAACTACTTGCTTTCGAGTTTCCAGAAACTTTCCGATTTTTAGTGTGTATGTGCATAAAGTGACACACCAATCTGTACCTTAGGGAAAGAAGGGAATGAAGAAAGGGAAAGAAAATGAAAAAGGGAAAAAAGGAAAAAAGGAAAGAAAGAAGGTAAGAGTTTGTTCTAAGTAAGCAGTCATGCGCTCCCAGACTATTCTTTTTGTCATTTTTGTTGTTTTAAAATTGTTTTTTCTTCAGTTTAAGAGTTACTCCTTTTCTCCTTTTTACTCCAAGCAAGTGCATGAAAGACACTTGATACACATTTCACATGTCATGCTACACATTTGAGTGTTTCCTGAGAGGGCTCTAAATTGCTGTGTAGGAATCAGACTGACACAGACAACAGAAAGTGTACTGCACTGAATAAAAGTGAAAAGTAATTCTCAATCTTTCTCAGGTGCAGTCACCTAAAAACAGCAGAGGAAAATGTTACTTTTATTGCTGCATCATAGTACAGAAATTGAGCACTTCTGTATCACATTACTCTTAAGTGGTAGGTTTCTTTTCTCCCTTTGATAGCGACTGGAAACCAATTTTCAAGAAAGGAAAATTAATCTATAATGCTTAGTCCTGTCGGTCCAGATCAGAGGGTCAAATTCTTATTTGGTGGAAACTGATGGAGCGGCTATAGAGTCAATATAAACCAGCTTTGGGTCTGGCATTTAAAATCTAGCTCAGAAGGACACCTTCCTAAGGCTGCAAATAAACTCACAAAACAATTCTCTTTGTATTTAAAAATAATGCTCCAAATCAATTGCTTGGACCACATTCACAAGCAAGTATGTGCATCCATATTTGCACACAAATAAAGCATGCTAATTCTACTAAGCAGTTTTTCCAAGTCTATTTGTAAAATCATGCCTACTAACTCAAAAACTCACAATCTTTCTCTCCTAAACATTTGAGAAGGGGGCAACAGGGAAGGTAAACAGTCTTATCTGTTTCTATTACAGAGGAATGAAAAAAACAGTTGGGTTCTACTTTACACACTGATTTCACAATGTACTTGTTTGAAAGCCCACAAATTGTTTAGTAAATACAACTAATTTCTGGAAAATCAAAATACTGCCTCTCATTCCTGAGGTACCCTGGAAAAAACAGTGAGGAGACAACAATATATTCATACTAAGCATATTAAAAAATAAGGGCCTTTGTCTTTCACGTTATTAGATAAACTATTTTGCATTAAAGGGTTTTTTTCATGTGGGTTAAAAGAATTTAAAATGCATGTAATCTGAAACGAAATAATTAACTACAATCCAGTAGGCAAACATTCCACCCTCTCCTTTTTTTCTCCTCTCCCTCTCTTTTTCTGCTAACAAGCCACCCAGTTTTACTTTCTTGCCTCCTCCCATTCACTCCACCCTGTGGATCTCTGCCAAGTCAGTCCAACTTGTCCAAACAGGACATGGCTTTTGATAACATTTTGCTCACACCCTGTACTTCAGAAAGACAAATGAAGCAATTGGTTTTTGTATGCAAATAAGGACAGGTACAAGGTGAAGTCCAGGCAAAGTCCCGCAGTATTTTCCTATCTGAAGTCCAGTGAAGATAGCAAGCCAGAAAAAACACAGACTCTGCCCTTATGATCCAATATACAGCAAAGCATCCCTTCCAGAAGGGAAGTTCATCAGTAGAGCTCATCGCCTTGTCAGGACTGAAGACTTCTCCATACTAACTTCCTGACAGGTATGGTTTACTGTTTCAGAGACATAATTAAGAGTAAATGAAAGCTTAAAGGTACTTCACATGTATTCTGACAATAAGGACTTGTAGAGATTATTTACCCTGGATGAAATGAGCAAAGCAGTTAAGGAATGCACACAGACTACGCATCTGCACTGCACAAGTGGCTGGAGAAGAGCAACCGCACTGCAGCTATTCCCAGCAGCTCTGTACATCTACCTTCAAGGTCCACCAACTCTGCAGACCTGTTATGAAAGGAAAGGGTGGGGTGGAGGGCCAGTTTTGACTGTGCACATCCAACAACTACAAAGCCTCCCTCTAACATAGAGACTTTGCTCTCATTAAATACCTGCAAGAGCAGCCAGTGACCTGACTCTTGTTGCAGACACGGGGGTGGTGACCATAAATTCTGCCTCTCTTCACCCTGCATGAAAGCATGCATGGGGTTTGCTTTCTCAATCTTTGTGCCTGGAGGAAGCAAAGAATGCTGCCCTGTGGTACAGTGAGACTTTGTCTAGAAGCTTCAAGGTATGATTGTTACTGTTGGTATAATTACAGAATAATGTAATGAGATCTGCTAAATTAGCACTGCACAAGTGTCCTCTGCAAAGACGGTGCAGTTCTTGCAGCACTGCTGGTATCTAGCAGCCACCCTAAGTCATGTGGCCAAAGCTCTTCAGTCCAAGCCCTTTGGGACTTAGGCTGTTGCTCTGAAACTATTACTTCTTCTGTGAGCCTTGAGTCAAACTTCCCCTGATACTAAGGAGAAGTGATAATATCAGAAGACTCTCCACTGATGAAAGCCAAAGGGTGGGGAGGTTTTCTGAACCTGGATGAGAAGTCTTCTTCAGTGGAACCTTGAAAGAGCCTGACAGAGAAAAAGCAGTTTCTGAGAGCAGGATTCCCTGGAAAAGGTACAAAAAGTGTTTTCCAGGACTAGTAACAAGATGTGTTTCCACTTACTGTACCAGTTGCTCATCAAGACCTGAGTCAGCAAAAGAGTGTTTCTGAAGTTCCATTAACTTTAATGGGAAGTAAGCAAGTGCTTAACTGCACTGGGCCCCAAAATAGCAGCAGGCAAAGAAACTTTCAAGCTCAGCACAGCAGTCAGACCCAGTCAAAGCAAGCAAGAGCAGGGGAAGGAGCAAAGGCCCAGACACGGTGCTGGGGGAAGGGACCAGAGCAGCCAGCCCATGAAGAACAGAGCAGGGGGAGAATCATGAAGAAGTAGTACACCAAGAAATGTTTCTCTGATCGGCAGCCTTCTATGTTTGTTTATTCGTTGGATTTCCACCGGGAAATGGTAATAACTGTTGAAAAAGTCAGGATATTGTGTAAAAAGAAAACGGTACCTGGGCAAAAAATTTCTGCTGAAAATTTTACTTGATAGACATGAAGAAAAAAATTATTTCTATAGGATTCTGTTATTCAGTATTTCAGTCTATTTTTGCCTTTTATTGACTTGAAAATCTTCTACCTTCCTCCTTTCAGAACTGCAAGAAGGCTGAAAAATCTGGTTTTTGCACACTTTGTGCATCCCAACTTTGCTGATGTCACTTTGTTTGACCTAGAATTGCTTTGACATAATCATTTATCAGTTACGTAGCACACTAATCAGTATTTTCATTAAAGTTACGATAATACTGTTGCAGGCTCTGTGAAGCCACACGCCTGGAAATGGCTTTCTTGTAGGTAAAAATTTTGGGAAAAAAAGTTCTTGTAGTGCTCATTAACAAAATGACTACTTTACCAAGGAAAAATGGAGCCCATGTAAACCCTGTTCAACCTTCGGTTCTACAGTTACTGAACCTAAGGGAGAGAGAAAGAAAAGCTCTTGAGGCACCTCCATTAGACAATATTCTCCCTTATCAGGGCAGACTGCTGTCTGGTTTCCTGTCTCAAGCTACTTCTTAGAAGGAGAAACAGTCTAGTAAGGATAAAAGATCAGACTTTTGAAAACAAGTGAAGTATGCAGAATGGTATGATAATCTTTCCCTTCTAAACTGAACTTTGTTTTTCTGTTGTGTTTTTCTTAAGAGGTTAATTTTGAAGATAATGTAAAAGGAGAAATATAAATCCTATCTTTTTATTACAAGAGGAGAATGACAGAAAATACTGTTCTCTTATGTAAAGGGTTCTGCTATTTCATGAAACAGAGATTCAACATTTTTGATAGTACAGGGAAGAAGAAAAACAAATCTAATCCTAAAGAAAAGAAGTGTACATTTGTGAATAATAGCCTAAATGATTAATTTGAATGAGGATTTGAATATAGGGCAAATGTTGATTAACTTCTATGTATCTACAAAGTGGGGAAAAAGAAACAGGGAGAAGAGCTGGATAGTGTAGTGGGTGCAAACGAGACAGTGATCAAAGCAGCTTAGACTCTTTAAAAGTGGAAAGTCTGTCATGCCTTCATGGATCAAGTTAGTCTGTTGGTAACACACACTGACTGCATGATAGGCAGACCACGCATTTGGTTTTTTTTCCATTCTGACTTAGTTTACTATTAAAAAACTGTTAGAGCTGTATCTTTCCATTTGGCTGATCTACACTTACACTTCCTTCCCCTGGGAGATACCAACTACGGCTACAAAACCCTCAAAGGAAGCCTCAGCATCAAATGAATGCTTAACAGGGAAGGGTTAAATCTCTCCTAAAACCAGCCCTGCCAAACTTCATATTCTGGATTGGAAGCAACTAGCCTTGGAATGAAAACACAAAGCTGCAATGCTGACAGCATAAAAGAACTCTAAAAGACCTCCTGTTAGTGGTGTTAATTAATATTAAAAAGTTGGTTTACAAAACCATTATAATTTTAATCTCAGTCCCTGATTTTGTAGAACTTCTGGCTAAAAAAAGGTGTGAAGCAAAAAATTTACTACATTTATTATACACAAGTTTACAATATTAAATGCAGTTCAATGCAACTTTTCCTCTGTCATGGGAAAAAAGATTAAATATGTTTGAAATCCTGTGCAAATTAACAGAACCAGAATTAATCAGGTTCTAATGGATAAACTCATCCACGGTATTCTAAAATTAACAGAAAAACAACTAAATAAAACCAACTCAGAGTAACAAATTAAAATAATCAATAAACAACTTACCAAAACTGTGTGGCCAAGTACTTCTTGTTATCTGGATTTCTGAACAGACAAAAAACAAGTTGATGTAAGGATGTGCACAGAATTCAGTAAAAATTATTTCTCACATACAATTAAGCCCTGAAAGAGGAAGTTTAAAGCATGTATTTTGGATACTTCTTAAAAGATAACTGCAATGATCACAAACAGCTAACTTTTTAGCATCCAAAAGAGTAACAGCAGGAACTAAAAGATTACTTAAAAAATGAGTGAAATAAAAGAAGGGGTAAAATGCAAGGATGGAAGTATTTCTGTGTGTACAGAAACCATGCATATTCCAGCCCATAAGTGACAAAGAATAAACACTCCATCTTGCATTTTCATCCAGGGCCTGATTCAAAGCCCACTGAAGTTAATGCAAGTCTTTCTCTTGATTTCAATGAGCTTTGGCTTGGGTCCTTTAGCTCTTCTTCTGTCAGATCCAAAGCAACAGAAAGATTTATGTTGTCTTTCTGAATTTCCTCTCGATGTTTCTCTGTGTCTGCCTCCAACAGGGTGGGGGGAGAAGACAAATATAAAAACAGGATTAAAAATTTATTTTTATGCCTTCAAAAATGCAAAATGTGGGACAGCCATACCTATTTATTTCAAAGAAAAGTTAGCCAGCAGTGCCTCATTTTCTGTATTACATCTGGAAAACACTGAATCTTCTAGTTGGTATAAGGAAAAAATATCTATTCCTTTTGAGATGCGGAAATACAAAGTGCTTACGGGGGCCGTTCAGGTTGGGTAAGGGCAGAAGCCGAAACCCTTTTACAAGTATGAGCCTACAGATATGGATTCTCTTCTCACACTCTTTTTACACCAGTGTAACTCCGTGACTTTAATGGAGCTATTCCAGATCAGCTGATGAGCAAGTGAGAGCAGAAAACTGGCTCACAACTTTCTGGAGACTCAAGTACAAATTCTCAGGGAAGGGAGCAAAGCTCTCCAGTTCACCCCCATAACTATACTGGAGTCGAGGGCGTGTGTTAAAGGTTAACTTGGAAACCTCGTTATGACATAACACAGGCATCTTAAGCAATCGCGAGTGTGTAGAGACATGATAACTCATTGGGTGGGGATTGGGAGTTGAGGGGCAGTGACAAGGGGCCTGGACGAGGCTACCGATCTGCCAGAAAACAGCCTGAAACAGGAAAGAGCACCACATATGCCACTTGGAATGTGTGACGCAAACCCCAGCCTTGAAACAAAGAACAGGAAACAGCTCTGCTGGCTGCGCTGGGGAGAAAGCACAGAGAAACATTTAGGCGGCCCTCCCTGACCCTATATTCATGAGCAGCTGGAGTCTTTTAAAAAAACAACAGTGGGTGGAGGTGTTTGTTCATTGGGTGTGAATAAAAACACTGTCCTTATGCAGGGGACCTGCCCTATTTACAAACAGGCTCCCTTAACATAAGGGAGCAGGAGATTTTTAGACACCACAGGTCATGACAATTAGCTGAAACCTTCCCTGGAACCAGTTGGTTTATTACTGTATTTACAGAATGCCAGTAGCTAAACAGAGCTACAGCTTCATGACATCAAACAGGCAGCACCCAGCCTGACACCAAGCACCTTCTTTGTAGACAGAGCTAGGGGGCTCAGACCATTGCAAGAGTGATTTGCAAAGCTAAGGGTTGCTCCTGCACAGTGGCTCACTTTTGTTCAGTATGGTTCAATGGCTGAGGACCAACATCACTCTGCACCCAAGAGTATTTTTCTGTCACACGCTTAGCCTTCTACATCCCTGTTTCATACACGCTCAGGCTTCATCTCAGGACCTGATTTTCCATGGATATAATACTCCTATTTTTGAAGCACCTAAACAGTCAGCTGAAATAAGCTGACAACATGAGGCAGAAATGTCACGCAATAGAGTAACTTCAACAGTTGTTTTCCTTCAAAGCCATGGTTTCAAATACTCTCTCTTCCATCAGTTATTTATATACTATGGGTGGGACATCTAGTATTATCCAATGTGAGAATGTGTCACAGCAAATTATGTGGACAAGTGCCACAGTAACACTAGTAATTGCTGTGGGGTTTCACGGCTGGAGTTTAACACCACACATGAGGTGACAACCGGCCAGTACAGCACCTACACAGCAACATCTGGGTGTAGGTTTTATGCCGATAGTATCAGTGCCTTCCTTTCTTCATACTGCATATCTGGAAATGTAAGTAATTTGGTGGCTGTATAACTCCCATCTCTATTATCTCTGAGCCTTTGATCAATCTCACTCACATTTACATCATTATTTATCTGAAGACTTTTGCTTTTGGCTAAACAGGTGTTGCCTAGGTCAAATCCTCACAGTACCTAAGGGCTCCCTCGCAGCTCTGCCGCTTAAGAGGAAATTTTGCTCAGTTTCTGAGGGAAGGGAGAGACCATTTAGTATCACCTTTTTTTTCCCTGCCCTTACCCCCAGTCCCCCTTGTGGTCTCTAACATAGTTAACATGTGTACAGGAGGGGAAAAGAAAAAAAGTATTTGCCTTTGGGAAAAAATAAAAAAGGCCACTCAAGTCAGCTTCAGGTTTTTTGTATTTTGATACTAGGCAAAATATTCTTAAAAATACAAGAGGAAAGTTAGTATGAAATAAATCTCTTCTGGGTCAGGCAGGATTATCAAATCCAGATGTAATTTCTCTCACACAAGAAGCAGCTCTTGATGCGATTATCAAGACAGCGTTATCTTAAAAATGTTCTATGGAAAAGTCACTAGTGAGCAGCCATGTAATCCTTTGTTTTCAATACAGGTAATGAACATTTATGACTGTTAGTTTAAATAAAGTCAAGTCTTCAGAGCTCTCCTATCAGCCACCCAAATTCAGCTTTTCCCAACAATAAAACCTTCAGAGTTCAGCTCCACAAATAGTGACACTTCCTGAATTTTCAAAGGCGAGGAAACAAATAAAACACAGCAGACAGTGCAGGTACAGTACCCGAATCACCAGGGAGTACACAAAGCAACTTTAATGTATTTTTTTCACGTATCTCTTGAATGACCACTTGGAACTATTCTGAAATAGGTCTTTCTCCCAACCTCCGGTTTGGTGCTGCCATCTCCCAGTGCGGGCTCCTGTCGCTGAACCTTCCTTTTCTAGGGCTCCCCTAGCTGTGCCAGGCACTCACCTGACAAAGGTCCAAAGCAAATAACTCCTATTCCCATTTCGGCTTTAAAAAAAAGCCCAACACACGGCATGTAGAAAAGGGAAGCTAATTACAGTCGTTGCTTCTAACTCCACACTTAACTGCCGTGCTGTCCCAGGCGCTACGCGTTTTAACTTTGCCTACATCACGGCTAAGTGGTGCTAAGATCAGATGACAATACGACGGACACATTCTTGAGAGACGGTCTCATCCTTAACTTCACCGGGAGTTAAACCGGGGACACGGCGCCGCCGATCAGCGTCGCGCTTCTGGTGGGAGACCGCCAAGAGGCGAGCTCCTGCCCTGGCATTTCCCCCACCGCCCTCAGAACCGAGGGAACCCGCTATACTTTTCACCTCAGTTTCGTCCGGCACGATATCCCGGGCCGGGGTCCGACAACACTTCAGTCCCTCTCACCGAAGACGAGCCTGTCGCACCCCGCCGGGAGGCCGTGGGCTGCGGGCCCGCTCGGCGGGAGGGCGGCCCTGAGAGGCGGGCGACCCGCAGGCCCTCCTGCCATGGGCAGGCGGGGGGGAGGCCCCAGGCCACCCCCACCCCCCACCGCCGCGTGGGAGCGCGGCCGGCGGGGAAGGCGGCCCCGGCCCCGAGCGGCGGCGGCGCCGCTGGCCACACAGGTGCGCTGCCCGCCCGGGCGGGCGCGACGGACAGCGCCAACCCCCGCCTTGCTCCCGCCGCCTCACCGCGCCGGCGGCCACGCAGGAAGTTTCCCAGGCGCCGCGGAGGGAGCCCTGCTGTGATCCCCCCGCGCGTGTCCCGTCCGCCCCCGACGAGTCCTGCTCCACCCTCCCCACAGCTGCGGCCCGACGGGGACACTTGTCCCTGCCACCCCCGCCCCCGCCCGGCTGCGGCTCCCGCTCCCCCCGGTTGACGGCGGCGTCCCACGCCCTGCCGCCCCGGGCTCCGCGCCGCTCACAGCGCAGCGCCTGGAAACTTTCCTCCTCCGGCACCTCCATCCCGCAGACGGCACAGTCCGGCCCGGCCGGCCCCCCTCGCCC
Source organism: Sagittarius serpentarius (assembly GCA_034782735.1). Taxonomy (NCBI): domain Eukaryota; kingdom Metazoa; phylum Chordata; class Aves; order Accipitriformes; family Sagittariidae; genus Sagittarius; species Sagittarius serpentarius. Next base: position 22,422,019 of record JAVKLA010000053.1, read on the forward strand.
CCACACTTACGCTCGGCGGGCGGTGCGGCGGGTGCCGAGCCTCCGTAGGATCCCGCAGTGCCGGGGGTCGCGCTAGGTGGCGGGGGCTGGGGGGGGGAGTGGGGTAGGCGCGCTCCGGAGACACCGAGGCGCGAGGCCGGCGTGTCCCGCGTTCCCGCGGCTGAGGCGCCTCCGCGGTGGCTCCGGGTCTGTGTGCGAGGAGGAGCTGCCCGCCCGCCGCCCTGCCTCCCGCCCTCCGCCCGCCCGCTCGCTCGCCTTCCCCCCCGGGCTCCTGGCACCGGGCCGCGCTGTCACATGACGCCGGCGCCGCTCGCCCTGCCAGGCTCCCCGGGCCGGCGGGGTGAGTGGCGGTGGGAGGGTCACGGCGGGGAGCGCGGCCGGGCGGTTCCCCGCCCGCGGGGTGGAGGCTCCGCCGAGGGGCCGGGGCGAGTCACCGCGCACAAACAGCCGGGCACGCACTGACTCCGCGCCGCCCGCCCTGCCTCCCGGGGGCAGACAGACTCGCACAGACACTAATTATCCCCAGCAGCCCGGGGAGGGGAGGGGACGGGAGGGGAGCGGGGCCGCCACCGCCCCGCTGACAAACCTGCCCGTCCAGCTCCTCCTCCCCGCCCGTGTGTCAGGCAGAGGCGTGCGCCTGGCACCCGGCCCCGCAGCGCACCGCTTCCCCCCCACTCCCTCCCTCCCTCCCTCCCTCCGCGCCCACCCCGGCCGACCTGCGGCGGCGGCAGCAAAACAACAGCAACACCCAGCGCCCGGGGGGAAGGAAGGGAGGTGCTCGCTCTGGGGCGCTGCCGCCGAGCTGCCTTCGCCGGCGGGGGCTGGGAAAGGGAGCGGGGCGGCGCGGAGCCGGGCGGCGGTTCCCCCGGCTCGGCCGCCGCGGGGCAGCCCGCGCCGCGCCCCGTCGCGACGGGGAGGTGGTGGGGCCGGGCCGCGGCCGGGCGAGGCGAGGCGAGGCGAGGCGGGCCAAGGCGAGGCCCGCCGGCCGGAGCGCGGCGGGCGTGGGGCAGAGGTGTCGGCTCGCCTCCGCCCTGGCTTGGCGGCTCGCCCGCCCCGGCCGCCGGGACTGCCGGCTGCCTGAGGCCCCTGCCGGGGTGGTTTTTTTTTATGGCTGCGATCAGCCCGTCGTGCCCGGCTGCGCTCCCGCCTCCCACCGGGAAGAGGCTTCGCGCGGGAGGGAGAGGGGCAGACGCGCTGCCAGCTCCCCTCGCCTCGGCCTCCCCTCGGCGGAGGCGGCGGCCCCCGGGTTGGGGGGGCCGGTCGCCCGCCGCCGTCGCCCCTACCTGCCCAGCCCCGCGGCTGGCACCGGCCCGGGGCAGGGGTGCGTGTGTGTGTCCCACTCCTCCCCCTCTCCGGGCTCCTCTCGCAGCTGGAGGGCGGGAGCAGCGGCGGCTGCCGCCCTGCCCGGGGGGTGGTTGGGCTGAGGAGGCCGCCCGGCCCGGCCCGGCCCGGCCCCGTGGCTGCCCGCCCTCCCGAGGCGCAGGGGCACCGGGGCTCGCCATGGCGGCGGCGGGGAGGCTGAATTTGTCCCACGGCTGCGCTTGCTGCTTGAGATAGAGTTTTCAGCGGGGTGCACTGCACGTACCGCCTGTGAAACGGGAGCCGCTTACCTCCGTACTCGGGGGTAGACCGAGAGACTTCACTCAGGGCTGTGCTTTTAAAAAAAAAATAAATCCTGGCCTACTCTCTCAGCCCCATTGGTTAGGGAAGGGTGCTGCCACTAATTCACTGTGTTGTGCTTACAGTTGTTAACAGCGTGCCGTATGAAATCGTGTCCTCTCCTCATTGATAAATGGTACCTAAAAATGACGCCAAGGAAGAGGCAAATGCTGTGCTTGGCAAGGCCCTGTCCTGCAGTGCAAACTGCGTGGACAGATGAAAAGCAAGCGATGCGTCCTGTGGGTGGAGAGGTCACCCTGTGGCACTCCCATTACATGCTTCATCTCCTGGGTAAAGTCAGTGGTAGGTGCTGAGCATCTCCAGCTCTGTAGGATCAGTTTGTATTTAACTGCCTGAATAGGACCCTAATGTAACATACATGTTTTTTGCATGTTTGGGTTGAAGTTTCTATTCTCGATTATTATTAACCCAGTCAATAATGCTGCAAAAGCAAAACAAAGAGGGAAGGGGAAAGGATGGGGGAAGTGTTTTCAGACACGCTGCTGTGTGCAGGCACGTGTTTGGTCTATGTCTTTATATCTAGGATGTTTTAATGCATCCCTTGACTTAGCTTGCTGGTCTGTATGTCTTTAAAAAGCAAACTAAGACAGCAGTCTGAAGCCCTGAAGGGTATGACTCAATGACATAACAATAAACTGTAGTATCTCTTGCTAAGTAATTACACCATATCATGTCACAACAAGGTATTGTTGAAATACTATTGTGTAGCTCATAAAGTGTCATTTTTTTATTGTAAGCGTATAAAATAAACAGAATTGCTGTGTTAGAACATACACACAGACACAAAACATTTCATTAGGGCTGTGAAAAGGAACTGCTGTGTTTTTCTTGCATGAACATGCTCAAGATAAAGTGGTTATGTCCCAGTTTTGCATTCTTTTATTCTGGGAAATAGCAGAGGTTACACATTACTAGAATCCTTAGGTCAGAGGCAGAGCTGTTTTGATGTCAAATCATGAGAAATGCCAAAATATTTAGTAGTAGCTAGCATGCTGCTCCTGGTAAAGTCACCGGGTTTTCCTGCTAACTATTATCTAGTTCTGGCCTCTGATGAACCTGTTTTAATCCAGTGTAATTTTACTGTCGTCTTGTGAAATCACTTTTGATTTGTATTGGCAAAAGAGGGGAGAGGGAGGATTGTGAATGATGCTTTTGTGGTGCCAAGCAAGACTGTACACCTGTCAGCATTTTGTTGCCTTCCTGTGTTTGGTTTTCACACTTTAACAATTCAAAAATTTGAAGGGATGTTCAAATTCTGAAGAGAGCAGAATCTCATTGATTTTGATGGGAACTGAAAAACCAGGGGGGAGAAGCTGGGAACACAGAGTCCTTGCCATCTGGTTAGCAGACCCAGCAGTTTTAACCAGGTCTGGAAGTGTTTCCAGATCAAAGGACTGGCTGATGGCAGCCCTTAACATCTTCCAGCACAACACGTCCTCCATCCCTGCTCTGCCCGTCATCCCCGCAGCATTTCCAGTGTTGATGTGCTGAATGACTTCTCTCTCAAAACAGAAGGAAGAGAAGCGGTATGCAAGTCCTTGGTATTGAAAGAATAAAGAATATTGCTTGTGTGTCCTTTGGTTTGTAGCACATGGCATGAGCCTTTGCCATGAGATGGAGCATTTGACATGATGGGGCCTTGAGGATCCGTACTCCCGAAGCATTGGGGAGAGTGTTGGCACATCCAAATTTCTGGTATAAGCAGACAGGAGGTGGTGCGTAGAGTGGGTGGAGGGGAACGTATGGATCTTTGGTGTGAACAAATCGGCATCAAAATGTTAAGTGAAAAGTTATAATGTATTCAGATGTCTGTTAAAGGACTAAATCCAACCGTGGTGAAATGAACTCTTGCTACAATAGCTAAATTACCACTGCCGTGAATGTGACTTAAATTGTACACAAATGTATGGCTTTAAAAGGTAAAAGCCATATTCTGCTTCCCAAAGATCAGTTAAAAATAAGTAGGTAAGAATTTTGTGTGCTTTTTCAGTCCTTAATTCAACTTCAGGTTATGGGGTGAAACTGGAGTGGTTTGCTGGTCTCAAGCAATGCAAGTGTTAAGCTGGCATTTCTTCCAAGTTGCTCTGTGTTGCAAAATGTACTATGTAGTCAGTGAGTGGTATTTATGCAGGGAAAATGTCCACTGGAATCAGTGGACTTTTCCCTTAGTCCACAGATACAGGGTAAGGCCTAGACGTGTTTGAGGTGTTCGGATATCTGTGTATAAACTTACTGCGTTCTGCAGAGTTTCAGGTCAGGCAGTCACCTTGTACATCTGGTACTCACTGAACTGCTTCTGGAGTGAATGAGAGAGGTCGTCACATAGCCAGCAATATTCATTATTTTTGTTAAACACGGTTCACATCTTGGAAGAACCATAAATTTCACACTTAAAATGGTATTTATTGCACCCTAAATGTTTAATAGCAGTACAGTGATGATACAGGCCAGTGTTGTAATTCCAAGTTTTTAGAAATGTGGAAGTTGAGACAGTAGGAGTTTAAATAGGAGATTAAATGATTTAGAAGCTTAGGTATGTCTACGCTGCAGTCACAGACATACCTGAGCTGGTTTTAAACTGGTCAACTGGGGAGCTGGTAGCAATCCAGCTGTGGCAGCGTGGAGCTTGGAGCCGGCTGGAAAACATGCCCAAAAAGCTGGGTAAATACTTGAGTTGTTAGGCTGGCATGAACTCAATGGTTAGACTACTACCAGTGCCCAAGCTGGCTAATTTAAAGCTTGCCCGGCTATGTTTACACTGTATTGCAGTCACATCAGTTGTGACTATAGTATAGACCTACACTCCTGTGAATTCTGTGACTCAGCCTCATCTTTTGGCAGACGATTCCCGTGCTGTTCTGGGAGCTGTGTGGGTAGCGTCAACTCACTGGTCCCCAGGAAAGGCTTTTTGCAGGTACTAAAAACCTCACAGTACAACATAAGATGCACTTTTATTGCGTTGAAACTTCCCATATTGAAATGGTGGGCTCTGCTCTCATCTTGTAGCCACACGGGCACGTGAGCAATCTGTGAGTCAACCCACGTGTTTGCATAATTGGGACCTTATTGTTTGCTCGGAGGAAGGGCAAGGCAGCGGCGAGCAGCCAGGCTCCCCGGCTCTGTCGTGCAGGTGCGGGCAAGAGGAAACCACTGGAGGAGCTTGAGCAGAGCTGGGGTTGAGGTGCATGGGGCCTAGAGCAGAGGCAAAGGCGTGAGGCCCCCCCCGCCTCCCTCCTCCTGCCCACACGCTGGATGACGAGTCCTGCTGCCCAACCCGGCCCAGGTTCCTCCTCCATGCCTGCCCCTTTCTGTGGCCCGAGGACCAAGACAATTGCTGTAGTTCCTCACCCTTGAAATGAATTCTCGTTTTGTGCAGAAACAAATTTCAAACACCACAACACGAGGCTCTTTTGTGTTCACCACCTCACACAAGGAAAGGATGGATGGCTGCTCTTTCTAGTTAAAACCACCGAGTCGCACATCACTGCTTTTAATAAAAAAACAGCCCTCCGAGGGTCAGCCTTCGAGTCCAATGCAGCAATCAAAACTACAGAGACAACATTTGGGGTCAGGGTGTGTGTGTGTTGAATTTCTTGTTACATGCTGATATTTTTGAGAACAACCATGGTTTTGTTGCAGGTGTAACTGCTACTGAAGGCTGCTGGGCTTCAATTTCATTATTTGAATTGCAGAAAGATTGTTGTATTAAGTATTGATGTCCAAGATGTAGTTGAGGGACACTTGAGATTTCCATAGTAGAAAGAATAGCAGCAATTTTGGAAGTAAGAACAGACATGTATGTGTAAAGATTGTTGGGTCTGGAGACCAAATTCTCATCAAAGCTCTGCTGATGTGAACTCAAGAGGAGGTGTGGATGTTGATGTAATTGAGAACAGAGTCTCGCCATCTGTGTGGATGCTCTGTCTCTTACTACGGTTCTTGGGCTTTATTACTGTAATGACATTTTCCTCAGTACTGGGGCTGGAGTTTCTCCTCAGAGTGTAGAACAGGAAACAGAAGGATGATGTGATTTGCTCATACAAAAATATATGCAGTCAGTGGCTTGGATATGAAAGTTCTATAGCTTTTAGTCTCTGTCCACTGTTCCTTCCCAACAGAAAGCAAGGGGAAACACGTGGATAAGAAGTGAGTTACTCTGTTCAGCTCTGTTCACTGGATATAAAATGTAAACTAGTCTGCTTATGTAGCTGTTGACTTTCACTGTATAAAGATTTGCTCTGTGTTCCAAAATACTCTGCAAAAGTCTTGATTTGATGGGAAGTCCAGAGAAGTAATTCTGCTCTTTGCTATTCTCAAAAAAATCTTGTTATGTGCCAGTTAGGCAGAAAGTTGAATTGTTAACAGATGAGAGTTGACTTTGCTGTGCAAAAAGTAATTTACATGTATCTATTTATGTCTATTGAGGGTCCATATCATGTAAAAGTCACTTTGTCTTTGCTCAGTCAGGCAACTCAAGGGATGCAATGCTAGGTTACTGCTGGAGAAAAACAGATCTTGGATCTTCCAGGAGACAGTTAAGGCTACCTAATCATAGTAGCCTATAGTTAAGGCTGCTGTACTTCCAGTTATTATTTATTGCCTTGACTGGTGGGAAAATAGATAAATTCTAAGATATTCTGTTAATTTTTTTTTTGTTTAACTAAAGCATTTCTTTCCCTATTTTGTCATGTTTTATTATATATGGATTCAGCTTTATATAACTTGAGTAGGACACAGATGAACCTTTGGAGGTCTCATATATCCAGAGATCACACGTTTTTAGGTGTCCTGCTAGAATGGAGGAACTACTTTGGGTCTAATTTGAGCGATTGAGAGGTGTCTTAAAATATGGAAGATGCTAACACCCATTTTTGTATTTTTTTTTTCCTCCTTTCACATTTGGGGAGTTGTTTGCTTGTGTAGTTTAGGATGTACTGTCAAAAATTAAAGAGTCCAATTCAGGTCTGACATAACTCCATTGACTTACTGGAATTTCCACAGTCACAAATGACTCATAATGCTCAATATTCAAAAACAGCCTCCAAAAGCATGCAGTTTTGGGAAACAATGTTTTGGGGGGGGTTTTTTGTGTTTTTTTTTTTTTTCTTGCAAAGCTGATTTTGCATGAAAAATGTCTACTAGCAGAATTTGAAAAGTTAATGTAGGACTGAGAATGTTATATCTCTTTTACTCTAATGTCACTACTTACTGAAAAGTTAGCACATTTCTTTGCTGAATTGTGAGGTCCTGAAATGATTTATCATACAAAGCACAGAATTAATTCCTTTGTCTGAAGAGATGTGCTAAGTTGGTATGATACTGGTTTCTTCCCTTGCTGTTTGAAAAAACTTTGCAGAATCTGACCAGTTTGGACTAGCTGCCATCTTTAGCTAATTTTTTGTACATTAAAAATATGTATCAGTATATTAAAAATATCACTATATAAAAAAAGTATTTCAGTAAAGGCTATGACAGCCTGGAGAAGAAATGGCTTCAGGGGAACCTAACAGCAGCCCCCCCAGCACCTGGTGGGAGGTTACTGAGAAGCTGAAACTGAGGAGCACAGTGTGAAAATGGGAGACAGTGGTCATAAAAATGAGGGAATGTCGGGAGGGGGGGGGGTGTTGTCCAGCCAAAACAAGAAAAAACAGTCTTTGCCGTGAAGTTTTGGAACAACCTGCCCAGAGGGGCTCTTAGATCTTTTCAAAAGGTTTTCGGGATCTGACTGGACGAAGCCTAGACAAATCTGTTTTGAATTCAGAGCTGAAGCTACTCTGAACAGAAGATTGGACTAAATGACTTTCTGAGGTCCCTTCCAGCCTGATCGATGCTGTGATTCTTTGATTCTGCATGAAGTACTTTTAGGGGAAGATAAGTCTCATTACGTGCTTTAAAATTAGGCTGTTCACGGCAGCCACTACCTATAAAATGTTGTGCTTGTTAAATAGAAAACCTGAATGAAAACAAATTGCAAGTTAAAATTACCATAATGCAGACATTAACAACAAAGTAAAGGAATGGCCAGTGGCTACCATCTTCCATACCTGTATGTACTACTATATATTCCAGCAAGAATGGTATCTGTTGGTTAAAAACAGAGAACAAGTGCTGTTCTCCATTTTTACCAACAATACCATCAGTTTTTATTATTTTTTCCTTTACTGCATATTCCAAATACTAAAAGCAAAAAAATGTTCCGGAAAATACATCCTTTCAAAAAGATTTTTTTTTCTTATATCAACATGTCTAATTATTTTAACATAACTGCTGTTTTCATGATACTTGCAAATTATTTTTGTAAAGCAATGTTATTTAGAATTTCAGTGTATAAACAAAAAGATTAATGTTCTGGGTGATAGCAACTATAGTGTGAGATATAGTCCCCTTACATGAAATTTAATTCTTTGCCTTCTACACAGACGCTTAGTAATACCATTATTGATCCACCTATTTTAAAGAAAAGTGATTTGACAGAAAATTTTTATTACATACTTAGCAATAGAGTTTCTCTAGTAGGAGAAGATATCTTTCCGTCTGCAGAACAAGATTCTAAGCTCATAAATTAATGGGAGAAAACACCTGTTAGATAAGAACTGCTTTGACTACCTGTGCCTCACACTTCCAGCTACAGTATGAAGCATAGATGAAATTTCACTAATAGAATATGGGCAAATACTTTGAGACAGTACAGCCAGCAGAAACTTGAGATGAGGATTATCTTGTAGGTCTGGTTTTTCATCCTAGCGAGGGTGTGTTACCTTAATAAGTAAGCCAAATAATTACTTATTTACAGATTCAGCAAATGGTAAGGTCACACTGGCATTTCTGAGCAAAGAGCCACGCTGAACTGATCAGTTAAAGTGGCCTGAATTTCTTTGAAATACTCCAGCAGTAGTTAGAATTCAAGCACAGTCTATGGGATTGTAAAAGAAAAGGTACTAGGATAGAAGGGGATGTGGCATTCAGAACCTCCAAAGGCATGGGGGGGTACTACATAGGTATCCTGCCTACATCTCAGTTTATTGTTCAGGGTTTCATTAAGAAATACTGAGTGACATTAAAATGACGTGAAGGCAAAGAAATTATTTCACAATACATGCAAGTCTTCCAGTTCTGCTCATAGTTTTTTCAATACAATAGGAAAAGCATTTGTACAGTGTGTTTCGCCAAACACCGTCGTAATTTTTCATGAATCAGATAAAACTTAGCACCAGAAAAACATTTTCCAGCCTAAGCTTTAAGGGAAGACTCACCATTTCTGTTCTTTTATCTACAACACTTCACGTTAGTATTGTATTTTCAAAAATGACCAGGTTCTTTTTAAGTCCTCAGCTTTTTAATGTGCATCTTGAGACACTTTTGAAGGAATCAGATTGTCAAAAATTGGGGGAGTCAGTACGTCCTAGGAATTGTTCTCTGTTGGCATTTCTCAAGACAAACTGGGCTTTTTGGTTTTTTTTGTTTTTAATTGTGTTGCTGGTGACTGAAAGAGGAAATAGAATTGAAATGTCTGTATATTTATCTATGCACTACAGGCACTGGAGTCCTGACCACCTACTTGCCTTCTCAGTGCTGGATCATTTAATACCCGTCTTTATATTTACATAAACCCTGTCTTTTAAATGTGCAAATGCAATGGACCTATGTCTGACCTGTTTTACATGATTTGGGAAAACTCTACTAACTTAAGTGGACTAACTACACTTATTTAGCATGGTGTCAGAGACTATTTCAAGTACAGTACTGCATATGTAGCTGGTGAATATTTGGATCATTGAAGAGTATCTAAATGGCCTTTGTTTAATCAAAACCTGCATATGGGTTAAAAGCTCCAGTATCAGCATAACTGGCATTTGAGGAGCTGTGAGATATAAAACTGGGGTGGCAGGTATATGCAAAAAAACAGGGAAGGTGAAACAGGGCTTCTGTTCACAAAATCTGCCTACCTATATTGCCGTGTGACGTTAATTAATTCTTACTCACTTCTGGTCCAAAATGACTGTGCCTGATCTCTCTGCTTGCTGAGCTTTCTCCTTGTTTCACTGAAGAAGCAGCAGCAGCAGCATCTGTGCTGGTTGTAAAAGGAGCATTTGTAGTAGTTGTCAAGAAAGGCGAGATTAAAACTGATGGTAGTTTAAATAAAAAACAGTTGGGCATTTTATATGCCTTCAATACAGGGAATCTCCATTTCAGCTGCCTTTTTCTTCAAACTTTGATGATAAGCATCACATACTCGCTAAGGGAATTTCTCTTTGCTGCACTTCTGTGAAATAGGGAAGCATGATCACCATTTCACTCATGGAAAACAGAGCGGGTATGAGCAGGAAAGAGTGAAAATTACAGTGTCTGAATCAGTAGATTCTCCGTTAAATGTTCAAATGCCTGTCTCGATTTGGAAGTATGGACTTAGACTTTGATGTTTCAAGGGGTCAAGAGCTGAACCCGGCTTTCTTGAAAACATTGGGAAATCAGTGAACCATCCTTCCCCTTCTTACATGCAGGTGTCTGCTTGGCATTCAGTTGTATTTGGTGGAGCAACAGAGAATTGATAGGCTTTGAGGATAGTGGACTTTTTCTAAGTAATTTCCAAAATTATGAACATGATGGTGAAAAAGCCACATGCCTTTAAGCATTTACAAGTTGGTTTAGAAACTTCTTTTTCCCTACCATATGATAAAGAAATATTCATGAGTAACAGAAAAATGCCTGAGGCCATGAGCATACCACCGTGGTTAGGTAACTTTGCTCAGAGGTTGCTCTGAGCAAGCTGGTGACTTTTGAACTGTGCTTAGCCAGCCACCACTGCAAGCCTTGGGCACCGAGACAGCACTGACACGACAACTGACTAGCTCTGCTTTTTGGGCCAGTTAGCCAGGGTGCGTGGCCACACCAGCACTCTGGGCCGGGAGTTGGCTTCTTCCAAGGTGGGTTGGTTTCAGTGCACATCCCTATCCTGAACAGTCCAGACAAATGCAAGGTACCTTCATTCCTGTTTCCAAGGTGTGGAATGTCTGCTTGTATGTGTTGCTGTTTCTTGACGTCTGAACAAAATCTGCTATTAACCTTTTGATATTTTTAATGACTGTCCTATGACTAGTTTCACCCAATCATTCCCAGATGCTTCAGCCACATTCAGTCCCATATGGGCCTGCGGGCAGGCACACAGCCTCCCAGACCAGGAGAGAGGTGTGAAGGGTACCTTCTCCTCCCGGTGCTCTCGCACCGAACGCTCTCCGCTGCGTAGGGTTTGCACAGGAGGATGTTATGTCCCTCCTGACACCCTTGCCCTCCCCTCTGCAGAGGCTGGTTATGTAACTTTGCGAGGCTGAATTCCAGTATCTATAGTAACATTTAAACAGAAATAAAACAGTTCCCAAAACAGGAAAAAGTTACTGAAAACCATCCAGAAATGAGATCTTACCTCTCCTGGGTCACACAGGCAGTGAAACGTGGGTTGCCGGGTCTGTATGAACCATAGATGAGATCCTTATCCGTATTGTCTCCTTTCACAGTATGCAAGAGAGATGGAAGAGAGGAAGAGGTCTTCAGAGGGGAGACAATTGACCTGGAACGGGAGTGGGGGAGGACAGCCATGTGGCTGCTTTCCAAAGATGCTTTCAGAAACGTGGTAAGAGGGGTTTACTAGGTATAGGTGTGGGGAGAGCCATGGGGACATTAATAATGGCTGCACTTTAAAGTGTATTGGTGCTGGGAGAGCGCTGCTGTTCACGTGCCCTCTGAAGAGTCTTTCTGGGATGCCTGAATTACGTGGGACTGAGAAGACCAAGATTAGGAGAACATGAAGCTGGCTTTCCAGTCAAGTTTACTCTCCTGTGTTTACACTGAAGGCATGCTCTCTTCAGGCTTCTTTGAATCCCTTATCAACGTCTAAGCTACTCCTATGGTGATCACCTCTCAAAACAACTCCCTCAGCAAAACCTTCTGGTGAGGCATGGCCAAAGCAGGTTCACGCCAGTGGAGAAATTCCACCTTTGGTGAACACTTACTTAAAGATACCATCACAAAAACCTACTGTAGCAATTCTGAAGCTTGATTTAAAGTACTTGTAAATGCTCAGAATTCATTCTTGAGCACAAAATGGTGTCCATTCACATTTCTTCATGATTATTCTGTGAACATACTTTCGAGGAGCCCTTGTGCTGTATTTATTTCTGCAGGCATCCAATCTGCTCTGTCATCTCTTTGGGGCATACAATATCCAAAATCTTCCTTTGGCCTGTTCCCATTGTGCCTGTTGCCATCTCTCCTCTTTATGAAGCTTTTGCAGAGAGCATCAGGAGAGGACAATATATTGTGCATATATCCAATAAAGGGCCTGGACAAACTGCTACTGGTCAGCCATGTATTCCATGAATAGTTGGAAATTCAGAGTTTGGGGCTTCTGGAGCCTCCAGTTTTGTACAGAAAGTAAGTATTTTTCTTGGATAACCCTAATGGCTCTCGCTTCTAATAGAATTTACAACTTTTTTTTTTTTTTCTATCATGTTTGAATGCTTGACTTTTGAAAAGGAAATGTGATATAATTGTAGGATTATATTCTGGCACAAAATTACGTCTCTTTTTGGAGTGTGCTTATGGCAAGTAAGAAGTATAAATTCAGAATACAGAAGTCTCAAATCAGATTTTTTACTTACTGGGTTTCAGATGTGATAATAAAATATGTCAGTTATTTAAGATTTAAAGTGGAAATAGAAAAGATGCTTAAAATTAAGGGTCAAGCTTTAAGGAAATATTATTTTTAAAATTATGACAGGTAAAATAACTTTCATATTCAAAAGCAGTTGAATTTTATTCCTTTGGGGAAAATAATTATATAATTAAAAATGCAAATGAATGTTTCTCTCAAAAAGGGCTATATACTTCCTGTAAAATTTGCCACTGAGTCTGAAGTCTTTAAACTCTCAAGTCTTCCCAGAGAAAATTGTTGCAAAGATAAACATCAGTCCTTTGGGGCTGGAAGTTCTCAGAAATAAATACTTGAGAAAGCTAGAGCTTCTTATACAGGCACCCTCAGTGACACACTTTTTCCACAGTACTCCAGAAACCAAGACTTACTCTGTTAACAAACTAGCTTTTAGTTACATGAGTAATTAATAAAAAAGTCACCAATCCATTTAAACTTTTTTAAGCAGTATGATCAGGGCTGGGGAAGAGACTTCAAGGTGAATGGAAAAAGGATCAGATGTGGAATATTTTGACCACAAAGGTCTTAAATCTGACTTCAAGTGTACAAAAAACCAAAACTAACAACGGTGATTTTGGCAGGTGGTAATGAAGAATTGGGAGGATCAGAAATTCTAGAGTGGAAAATCAACATACACACCCACTGGACAGAATTCACACGTGTGTAAACAGCCAGCAACAGCCTGTTTCCCGCATAAATCCCATTTACATCCTTAAGTTGGAGTAAATGTTCAGGAGTAATTTCAAGGCATGCTTGAGACGAGAGAATTTCAGTCTTCGCAAATTAATAAGTATCCTGGATTCAGGAAAGGCTTATGTATGTGCCTAACCTGCAGATATTACTGCAGATATTTCTGGTATAATAACTAATAATGTATAAACTTAAAATGCTCGCTGTAAAGGTTAGGTTAGGTAGAATTGGGACCTAAGCAAAGAATTGTAAGACATGAAGAATAAATCATAAGATCTATCTTTTAAGTATGTGTCAACAGTAACAGAGTAGTTAGCATACGCATAGGGCTTTATATATCAAAAGCACTGTATGAACAATGGTCCAGATCCAAAATGCCAATATTCATGTCAACGGTTCCAAGGAAATTCAAGGGGCTACTTTGGTAGGATTGCTGTTCACTAAGCTTTCCATGCAGCAGAATCACCTATGTTATTATCATGTATAGTTTACAGATGAAATAGCATGATGGGGTAAGAACCAGACATTTGTTTCTTTTTTCTATTAGTAAACTTATCAGCAAAGCTAAGACAAAACACCTTAAGGAATCAAACAAGTCATTATTGTGTAGCTATGTAGCCAGGCATTAGTAAGGCAAGCTGGTGTTAGAGCTTTCTCACTTAAAAATTCATGTTAAATAGAGATATATCATGCAGTGGGTGAGCCTAATGAAGAAGAAAATGTCCAGATTTTATTTTTTTTCTTTGAAGATCCTGTTCAAGGAAACTCTAAGCCAGTAGGTTCACCAAAAGGCTCTTGAGCCTTCAGGGCAATGTGTTATACATGGATTTCTCTTAAGTGGTTGGACACTGCTTTAAGGCTTGTGGCAGGCATTGCTTCAACGTTGCTGTGTAGCCAAGCAAGGATCATTTGCTTTAAGATGCTACATCAGCTTTGTATTTTCTTTGTGACATCTTCTTCCCCTCAAATGGTGGACTATTAATTGGGCTGTTTTGCAGAAATGGGGAGAATTCAAGGTCTGAAAGCATGGTAAAGTCTGTCTGCCCATCAGCATGCAGTCTTTTCAGGCTAAGCTGATTTCTTTCCAAATACCTCCCCTCCCAAAGTTTCGTCGTTGTTTTTTTTCCTTTATAATTTCACTTATTGCTTGAACTTCTGTCAATTTTGCAGACTAGAGCTCCTGTTTCTGTATAGATAGATAAGAAGAACACACCAAAACAGGATTTCTTTCAATCTTAAAAATGGTTTGCATATCCCAGGGGATAAGGGAACACAAAGTGAACAAAAGATAAGTGGAAGAAGTAAGGTGGAAATAAGTCAAATACAGATGGTTTGCCTCCTTGCTTTCAGCAAAATCTTCAGTTCTTAATTCTAAAATAATTAGACACAAATCTTGAAGAAACATTGATTCCATGAATACAGACTAAATTCCCTGCTCATTTCGGCTGAGCTGCACCAAGAAGTTATTTACCCTGCATATTTAGCAGAAGATATACTTGGGCGTGCCTGGTGATAACTGTAATTGTGAGAAAGCAAAGCAAAGCACGTCCCTTTTTATGCCAGTGGCTCCCACAGTGAGGGACCTTGAAAACTTGTTTCTCAGACCGGGTATCTGTGGAATTCCTGCCATCTATGTGCAACGAATTTAGACTGAGATCTTAAAATTGGCTTCCTTCAATCGAGTTTTGTTATGCACTTGGCATGCTTTCACACCCAAACCTCCCATCTGCAGCCTGCACCTGCATTGCTTAATATTTAACTCAAAGATCTCTGAACTTCCTGGACCACTAAGGTGTCTTTTGGTTTGTGGCTTGCTGTCCGGGGCTGTTGCTTACCATAAGAAAGAGGTTTAGATGCAGTAAATAATGTAGATTTCCAGTTTCCTGCGTTTTGTTTCTGCTCATTGAAAAGAGCTCCTTTCTGGCATGCTGCAGCTTTTCCTCAGCATGAAGCATGGGTCGTGAAAAGCAGCATATAGCATTTACAACCTGAAATTAAAATGCTATTGTTTTGCATTCTTATGTTTTCTGCACAGTAGCAAAGTGAGTGCAGGATATACTGCTACCTTTACTGCAAACAAACCCACTATTTTCTGCTGTCACTTACTGAACTGTTTGAAAAAGAGCAAATCCTTCTCTTGTTTCCTTGTCTTATGACTGTTTCTAATAAGCTGGCACTAAGAATTCAGGACTCCCATGCAGCCTGTTGTATGACACAGCTGAGCTGCTCCACGGCATGCCCTCCCCAGCCAGTGGGGAGTTCAGCAGCGTGATGGGCCAGAGACACAGCCAGTATTTGCCCAGTGATTTTACGACTACATTGCACCACTAATTATTCACCCTGGCTTTATAGCCTTGCCTCTCCCTTTTTTGTCTTGTGGGTCTCTTCAGTGCTCTGAAGGCTGGGTCCGGCTTGATACAGTGAAAAAAATCCCTCTAGGGTTCCCCTGTAGGTGCATATAAATTTCTGGTGAGCTGTATACATTATTAGTAAGACCAAATATTTAAATATCAAGAATTTGTTCCTAAAAATTACCAAATTGTGTGTGTGCACATGCACACCCTCCTGGGTACACCCAAATATGCATATGTACATGTATTAATAGAGATACACACATAGATATTTATTTATAGTTGCTTGGATAACCTAGGAGCTTGAAAGGTTCATTGGCCTGACTTTTATGGATGGGAGATGATATAGTATCTGTGAAGGTTAGAGGTCTGCTCTACACTAGAAAAGATGTTTGAAGCTGGCAAGCCTTCCACAGTGTGGTGGGTTGACCCTGGCTGGATGCCAGGTGCCCACCAAAGCCACTCTATCACTCCCCCACTCAGATGGACAGGGGAGAGAAAATATAACAAAAAGTTCATCAGTTGAGATAAGGACAGGAAGAGATCACTCACTAATCACCGTCATGGGCAAAACAGACTTGACTTGGGGAAAATTAATCTAATACCAATCAAATCAGAGTGGGTAATGAGATATAAAAACAAATCCTAAAACACCTTCCCCCCACCCCTTCCTTCTTCCTAGGTTTAACTCCACTCCCAAATTCTCTACCTCCTCCCCCACAGCGATGCAGGGTGGGGGGAATGGGGGTTGGCATCAGTTCATCACACCTTGTCTCTGCCTCTCCTTCCTCCTCAGGGGCAGGACTCCTCACTCTGCCCCTGCTCCAGCCTGGGGTCCCTCCCACGGGAGACAGTCCT
>JAVKLA010000053.1:22447786-22466342 GCA_034782735.1 Sagittarius serpentarius
TTTCTTACGCCTTGGAATCGAGAGCTCCTGCGCTCTATGGAAAGCCTCCTTAAAGATCTGCCAGCTCTGTTCTGCCCACTTGTCCTCGAGGACAGTTTCCCAGTGAGTCCAACTGACTAACTCCTTGAAGAGCTGGAAGTTTGCTTTCCTAAAATTCAAGGTCTTGACTGTACTCTTTGCCAGACCCCTATCCCTCAGGACTGTGAACTCCACCAGTGCATCGTCACTGCAGCCCAGGCTGCCTCCAACCTGACGTCACCGATTAGCTCCCTCGTGTTGGTGACCATCAGGTCCAGTATC
The DNA here is from genome assembly GCA_034782735.1 of Sagittarius serpentarius. Taxonomy (NCBI): domain Eukaryota; kingdom Metazoa; phylum Chordata; class Aves; order Accipitriformes; family Sagittariidae; genus Sagittarius; species Sagittarius serpentarius. Next base: position 22,448,087 of record JAVKLA010000053.1, read on the forward strand.
GCCTCCCCTCTGGTGGGGGTGTCTGTCACCTGGCCGAGGAAGTTATCGTCCATGCACTCCAGGAGTCTCCTTGCCGAAACCAGGACAGCCTACAGCTCGCCGTGCTGCTTTTCCAGCAGAGGTCAGGGTGGTTGAAGTCCCCCAGCAGGACGAGAGCCTGCGGGCGCGACGCCTCCCGTAGCTGGAGTAAGAAGGCTTCGTCAATAGGCTCCCCTTGATCAGGCGGTCAAGGACGTAGGACCAGATGTAGGACCAGAACTATCAATACAGGGGTCTCCTTAAAATGCTGATCTGTCACTGAATGTTTGTCCAACTATAATAAGGAGCAAAATGCTTCATTATTTTTTCTATAAATGAACAAGTCAGGCTTTTGGGAAAACACAGCGCCTAGAACGGGAATCCATGGCAGAAGAGTGAGTAAGGCTTTTTCATGTCACAGATCTCTTCAGACGCAATGTTTAACAGGCAAATTCCTGCCGTGGCGCACACTCCTGAGTCTGTAGTGTGAAGTGCCAGGTTGGGCATCGTGGCCTCTCTCTGGTGTGGGACTGACAGCAGTGTTCTCTGAAGGGAAAAGAAAAGAGATCAGATGCTGGAGAGATGGGAAAGAGGGGAGAAAGGAGGAGCTGAAGCTAGAAGGGTGCCCCCACATCCTGGTAAGCTTGGCTCAGCCATTCAGCCTAAGCCCCATTACGTGACTCAAACCCTAAATTTTGGGACTTGGACAGAAAAATCTCTGGGGAGCAGCAGGTACTGATGAAGAGCATTGTAGCCTTGCTGTATGCATAGCAGCCTCTTCTGAAACCTAAACCTTGAAGCTCTTTAAACGTTTTTATTTGTTCATGACTGAAACTACACTGAGGATTAATTAGCCTTTCTGCTTTCCAGAAAGCTACGTGGAATTTCACCACATTGTTCTCATTTAACATTTATCTACAGAAATGCAAAAATTATGAGACTGCATTTTGTTTAAAAGTGCCAATTTGTCACGGCATAGTTTGCTGTAACAACCAAGGAACTCCTTGGAATTACTAGAGGCATATTTTATGAGGATTTCCTGATGTAAAACCCAACTGACTTCATTTGAGCACTAGGGAGACAGGTTGCTCCTTAGCTGAGACTGAGCGAGCTAGATTTCACCCTTGATTGAGCTGAGAAAGCCCAGGTATCAACAGCTCTCGACAGTATTTATAATGAAAGGACTTAGCCAGCCAGCACACCTTACTCAAAGGCTATGTGAAAATTCGTGGCTACTACAATGAAAACAGGCATAAGAGAAACAATGGTGGATCCCGTTTTCACAATTGGAATTATGATTAGCAAACGAGAGATCACTTTCAGTTCCTTTTGCCCATGAAGCTCCCTCTCCTCGGGAGTAATTGGCAGAGTCATCAGCGAACCATCAGCTAAGGCATGGTACACGGGGCACTTTGGGTGGTTGGGCGCTGGCAGGGATCACGGATTTTGGGAGAGATGCTGATTAAGGAGGGTTAGAATTAGGAGGGGAGTGAAAGTGGAGTTAAAAGCATAAAGAGGCAGTAGGAAAAGATCATGAAGTAATAATTTTCATGTGCCATATATGTAGAACATATGTGCTAATATTTCATCGCGAAAGGATTTCACAGTTTTCCTATGGAAAGTCGTTATCTTTTCCTGGATGTCGGTGTCTTCTGCAGGATCTTCTCACAGAAGTAGGGCTTTCTGTTACAAGTGCCTTATGTGCTCCAAGACCGAAGCTGGCCCTGGCCCCCTGGTACTGTAAGAACAACCTTTTGGGGAGGTCCTCCTGCTTAATGGACCTCTGAAGCACACATAGACTCTCTAAATGTCCCCTCCCCATGTTACTCATCAGCTGAAAAAGTACACGGTAGAGCTAAAACAAATAATAAGCATTCATGTGCATACCCATTGCATCGTTCATATAGTATAGTTGCCTTAACTCTGTTATTTGACTACCCTAAGCTGGAGAGAGAGAGACTAGAAAAGGAGCCCCTGTGAGTGTTGTCCATAGGAATTACAGGCAGAGTAAATGCTTGAAAGTGGCGTATCCAATGAGTTAGCACAGCACTGAAATTAGGTGGCTTGAAAGGCTGCGTCGGTGGCTGCCTGCTATGTCTCCTTTGCAGGAACGGGAGGGATCCAGCTGCACAAATAGTTTGGCTGTTCAGAGGCCAGGGATTTTCTTCCTCAGCTCTGCTGCAGTTTTTGTATGTGTTCAAAACAAAGCAATTATATGAGGCTGTAGTGCTTGAAAATGGTGAAAACACTATAGCCAGCCATGCCACTAGCAGTCCCTCCTTGCCACACCAGTGTGCAGCTCTAGTTTTGCCATCTGATTCACATATGTAGATACAAGGTAAATGCCCATCTGCATGCACCACGCAGCCAAGACCTACAGAAAAGTCCGAGATTCAGGAATTTCATGGAAATTCCTAGAAAATTTGGCCTTCTCATCTGAAAATGGTTTTCCACATCAAATTACAATAAGAAAAATCTTGTTTTCCCGTTGTCCTGTTCACCTAATAAAGGCTATTTATATTCTTGAGCAGATTTTTATATAATTCATTAGAATATAAAAAACCCCTATTTGTATAACTGTGTGAAAGTATGAAACTTTGACTGGAAGTGCAGTAATGTATAACTTATTGATGCCCCAGAGCCAAAGAATATGAACAGAATTAGAATACGTCCTGGAGAAATGGGCCCGCTACTGAGAAAGTTTCACATTCATAGAAATGGCAAATTTGTACATCCGCATTCTCACGGATGAGCGTTCAGGCATTCAGAGAAGGATACAGGGGTTAATTAAGACACTTAACTCTGGTGGTTGAGGTCCTACTAGTTGTGACGTACAGTTAATTCTACCAACATGATAAGAAAAAAAAATAGGGAGAATGTAAGAGAAGCCTTTCAAGCCTTAGAGGAAGGCTGAAGAGGAAAAAAAAAAGCCTGCCAACTGCAGTTCCTGAAGTCTGCTGAGGTTAAAGATGATCCCGGTGAAGCAAATGAAGATTGTCACAGAAAAACAAGGGAAGATCTGTGAAAGCAGCCGGTAATATGTAGATCTGAAACTGAATCATTAGGAGAATGGGCTTAGCTTGATGCAGTTGAGATGAATAAACCCCCGAGGCAATTAACTTTGTGAGTTCAGAGGTGTGAATGAGTGAGTCAGGTTTTGTAGGGAGAGGTAGTGTCTTTTGCTCAAACAGCACGTGATATTGCAAACTGGGGATGGAACCACGAAGGCAAGAGGGAAAAGTCGGAATGAGAGCGGGGGAAAGGGGGACGTAACGTCCACTGCAAGAACAGGGTAACCAGGGCTGGGAAACAAGAGCAAGCAGCAAACGTGATCTTTTCTGGGAATGACAGGGAGCTGAGGGCTGAGGATGCAGTGAGCTGGCAGTGAACCAGCAGCTGAGGAAATGGTGGAAGAAGGAAGGGTTGAATTCGTGGAAAATTAGTTTTCTTTCTCTGGGAAAGAGGTTGTTTTGTTTTTGACACTCATTTGAACAGAAAGAGGAATTTGCCATCTGTGGAGACGCCACTTCCAGAAAATCTTAACCTTTTCCTGACCGACTGTGGAGCAGCAGCTGCCTCATACACTAACAGTGTGGTAGCCCCAAACAGTCTCATTTTTCACTGCCATCAGTTTGAAATGTCAGGGTTCTTTATAACTTGGTAATACAGAGTTCTTTGGTTCTTCTAACATGACCTTTAGTGGCATTATACCACTGGAAGTACAAACCTTCTTTCTTGGCCATAACTCACCTCCATAAAATGTTACATGCTTCCACCCAGGAACATAACACACAGCGTCACAGCTTTTAGTGCAGTGAGGACTGATTGCTAGGATTGCTGGGAAGCTAATCTTACTACCTCTCCTCTGCACTTTGAAGTAAGAAAGTTACATTATTTATGTTCTTTCTGTTTCTCAATATTTGGGGTACTCAAATAGCCTAAGTGATGAGGGGTATGAAGTACCTGAAGAGAGAGAGAAATAGGTTAGTATTATTTGTGCCATAGCGTCAGGTGTACAGTGCAGTAAACTAATAGTTAAATTTGAATAACAGTAAATCATGTTAGGGCTGCACAGGAAAATAAAAGCCAGCAAGAAGGGCTAATTCTAAAAATAAAGCAGAAGTTGTTTGTTAGGGTGGTCTGGAAAAAAACAGGGCAGTAAAATTTGTAGATGTCTTTTTGTAAAACACTACAGGAATGTGTAACAAACGTGAAGAATCACTGCTTTATTGTGAGGAAAGGAAAATCCTGGGTCAGGAAAAATGAAGTTGTATCAGTGAAGAAAGCCCATGTTCCTCAAAGATACTGGCTCTTGATAAAATGGCTGAAGAAAACTGATATAAACTTTTGAAATGGAAATTTGCCTTTGGAAAATGCTGCTCCACTGAGTGCAAAATGTACTTCACGAAGCAGAATGTTGAAAACAACTGCCTTTTTGAATGGGAAAATTTCAAAGAAGTTCAAAATTGAAATATGAGATCCCATTTGGATATTCTTTTCTTTTTTTATTTTGATTCTCCTGCCTCACTTTTCCTGAATTTTCAGTGTTGGTATTCTTGTTCCATTTCAGGTTTTTTTTGTTGTTTTTTTATTTATGTGCGTGCATGTATGTGCATATGTGTATTATGTGATAATCTTTTAACAGTATTGACAGTTTTTACTAATTGAAATATTTTTTATTTTTCCTGTAACATATATCATCCGTATTTTTCATCTCAAATCTGGTTGAAAACAGACTCTGGTGTGCTGGAAATACTCCTGCTCTAAATGAAGTCCATTTCCTGAGGAGCTGTGCTTCCAGCTGATAATTTGGTTGGGGAGCACCTCTCCAACCTCGACAGTTCTGGTTTCTTTTTCTGTAGATAATAGTTACTTTCTTGTACCTGAATTTTCTTTAATTCTTTATTGCTACTTCCCCTTGATAGTTACAGCGATGTGAAAATCCTCATAACCTGTTGTCTAGTGCTCCCTCAACTGAAATATAGTAAGTGGCCGTAAACTCACAGCATCACAGCATAACTGAGGCTGGACTTCTGGAGATCGTCTAGTCCACAACCTCCCTGCCCAGCTCAGAGCAGGTCAGCTGGACCAGGTTGCTCAGGCCACATTTAAGTACCTCCAAGGATGGAGACTCCACAGCCTCTCTGGGCAACCTGTGCTAGTGCTTGGTCCCCCCACACGGTGAAAATATTTCCCTTGTATCTAGTTGGAACTTCCCACGTTCCAGCATGTGTCTCTTGTCCTGCCCCCGAGCATCTCCAAAGGGAGCCCGGCTCTGTCACACAGCTGCAGTGAGCGCTCACCAAATGGTTGTGGTGCATCTGTTTTTACTGGGCACCTCAACCAGTTAGCAGCACCCAGGCTTTACATTACTGCCTTGCAGCCTGTACAGTGCCTACGGTTCAGGGATGTACTGACAGGCGTAGAGTGGCAGCTTACATCAGAGGTACAGTAATATGATCGCAAACACTTGTCGGATCATATCATCAGCTCTGCTGTTATCTCTTACAAGATAATCAAAGATAAACCTTTATCCGTGGTTCAAATCCATTGATTTTTACCCGGTATGGATGAAGGATTTCAGGTGGTGCTGCGTGTTTTGCAAACGCAGTATGTCTGTCCCTGCCCAGATAGTACGGTGGTTTACTATCTGGAGTCATTGGGCTTTTGGAAGAACCTACAAACTTAAGCAAAAAATATTTTAAGACAGCCGATAGTTATTACTGGGATTCTTTGTATTTTTACTCCGGAGGGTTTGGTTTGGTAATTCAAGAACAGTGCACTTGACCTGCACGGTGAGGATTCTCACCGGCTATTCCTGCCCTGGTGAAAAGGAGCACGCACTATCACAGCTGGCTAATCTTCTGATTTGTTAGCTTACGATACACGGGGATTAGAAAAGGAGCACGGCACTTTGGCGCTGACTGGCAAAAGGCTTGGCTGGGCTCTGGGGCGCTGGCGCGGAGGCCTGACGAAGGGCGCCGGTGGGACGGCAGCACGGGCAGGTGGGGGCTGCCCAACAGGTGGGGCGGCCGGCGGGAAGTGCGGCCCCCAGAGCCCCGATTCCGCAGCCGGCAGCCAGTTGTGCAAGAGGACTGGCACTTTTAAGGTGTTTACATTCTTTTATCGGGCCAGGCAGTGTAAATAACGCCTTTGTCAGCAGCATGGCTGTGACCAAAAAGCTTTGCAAATGCAGCGTAAGGATTGCCTGGACCTCCTATAGCGAGGTAAATCATGCTGTTTGAGCCCTTGGAAGTCCTTTGGAAAGGGACAGGAGAGTTACGATTCTGATTCTGCTGTGGTCAGGAAGTTGCTTCATCCTATTTCAACTAATTTTGACCAGCAGGTCTCCATTAGCTTCAGAGGACCTACGCTGATTTAGGTCTGGTTCAAAGTACCTGAATGCTCTGTGATAAGAAGTGCTGTAGCTATGCAGTATACCCTTGTATATGGGCTACATATGTTGTAACCAGATTCAGAAAGTGAAAAGCTTTCCTTACTGTGTGACCATTAAAATTTTATGTATATATAAAAATATATTTGCTTAATAGAGTTTTTTTAAGATTCTCTTTCTGGCCAATAACAGCAACAGGTTGTGTCTTTAGCTTCTAGGAGCAAACGGAGAAATACCAGCAGGAAAAAAGAGGTGGGGAGGAAATTTGTCATTTGTAGTGTTTTAACTTGTAAGATGAGGAGTTTTCATTCCCGCCCCATTCTTACATAGCGATCTGGAGAAGAAAACAAAAAGATTACCTTTTTTTTTTTCAACCAGAGATGTGTTATCAAACAGAATGTAGGCACCTAAGTCTCTGCTTGCAGCCTCAAAAATACTTAGAATTATATGACCCAGTAAGGCAATTAGATTCCCCAAATCAGTAATTAGACTTGAGAAACTTGAGCTTGAATATCAAGTCACAGAATCAGTAGGAGGTCACTGAAGTTACAAACCGATTTACATTTACTTTTCTATCAGCATTTTGCATCTTTCCAAAATGCAATTGAATTAGCAGCTGAAAATACTAAGTTGTTCATAGCAGTAAAACTACCCCACTGTATAAATCCATGATACACCCCCACTCTGAATACTGTGTGCTGTTCTCAAAAAGGGTACAGTAACATTATACAAGGTATACAGAAGGTCAACAAATGTCACCAAAGATACGGAATAGCTTTCATATCAGGAATACTTAAATAGACCAAGATCCCTGAGCCCAAGGAGAGATAACTGAGGGAGTATAAACTAGAAATCGATAAACGGAGCAGAAGGAAGAAGCTTTGTGGGGGATGAACTGCTTACCGTTTCTTGCGGTACAAGAATTAGGGGGCATCAAATGAAATCATCAGGTGGGAAGTTCAAACAAATAAAAGGAGATGATACTTCATGCAGCATGTTTTTAAAGTAGAATTCATTGGCATCAGGTATTGTGGCTACTAAGGGCTTCTGTGGTTCCAAGAAGTGATTAAATCTAAGTAGGAAGTTAAGCACCAAGCACATTGAGAGCTCTGAAAGGATGCAGTAAGCCAAAGCAATACTTAAGCAATTAAATTCATTCAGTAGAGAACATTTTAACATATATTCAATCGCATGTTTATTCCGTTTTCTCTTTTTTTATCATTAACTATATCCCCTTGTCTTTTTAAATTGAGTTGCTCAGAGCAGGGACTATCCCGCAGGTTTGTTCAACACTTCTGAATTTACATTCTGTGAAGTGACAAGTATTTCTGTGGTGCTTTCTAAACGATAAGCAATACTGATTGGTCTCCCCACCAGTGCCTGACTGGTGTGTGCCTGGCTGCTTTTCAGGAGGAAAATACCTTAAGCAAAAATACCTTAAGTAGAGTCAACAGCAGATCGGAAGGAATAGTCGGTCGTGTCAATGCCACGCTCATCATCTTTGCGTGTCCTGCTGACATCTCGGTGTGCAGGGAGCTGACTTAAAGTAAGAGGTGTTACTGTGGCTTGTGCAAACAGGTGAACCATTATGCCAAATGCAAACAAGTATCTTTGCAGATTTTGCACTAATGAAAGCAAAAGGGTGGGTGGAGCTACCAACCTTGTCCCCCACATCTAACTTTCAACAGAAAAGTATCAGTTTTACGCAAATTAAACTTCCACCTGTGCCACAGAATCTTTCTCAAGGCTAGGTGCAGCTTATTGCTGCTGCGGTGCCTGCGGCGGTTTGGGTGGAAGACAGAGAGCGTCTCTTGGATGACACCAACACAAATAAGTAGCCTGAGAAGCTGCGCAAGCCCTCGGCTGTGGCAGCTGCCTGCCTGCCTGCTGCAGCCGTCTTCAGGCCCCCTCCTTTAAAACACAGTCAGCGAGTGGCGGATGAGCTACACCTCCTCAGAAAGGCTTCTTGAAACAATCACAAAGAAATAAAGCACATATAACCATAGCTGTGCACTGCCATGCGGGCGAGCCTGAGGAAACAAGCTACGCAAAAGAAAATGCTCTAAGTGAACCCTGACAGCTTAACCTCATTTGGGGTAGTTGTATATAGAGGGTCTTGTTGCTGTGCTGTTGAAGATGATTCAAGAATTTTTTTTTCCACCCCCAAATTAGGTGGTTCCTTGATCAAAAAGGGTAGGGAAATACTGTTTTGCTGTTAGGGCCCTTCAGCTCCCGTAATTGCTGTGAGCAAGCTGCGGCACAGGGGTCTAGCTGCCTGTTCCGCAGCAGACAAGGTCTCCACTGCTGTGTTTAGGGGGTCCCTGCCACAGCAGCCAAAATAATAAGGGTTCAGGAATTAAAACCTGCTTATGCTAGCATTACCTGAACATACTGATGCTGTGCCTGGTTCCTGGAGGGGCCTGTTCATGCTTAAAAAGCCAACAGAAATCCTCCCCCTGAGCAGACAAATCCCCTCAGCCTTCCCATGTTTTATTTCTAAGTGGCAACAAATAACTTGTAATTGTCAATAAATAGAAGCATCACTGAAAGATGGTACATTGCCTCCTTGAAGGTAAATAATTTACTGAAATCTTGGCTTTAGGCAGATGACTTTATAAACGGCTGTTGTTTCTTCAGTACAATATATGCAGATCAGCTGTGGTTCGTAATCTGTGATGGCCTTATTTTTTTGCATTACCCACATAAATCTTCCCGCATCTGTGTATTTCATAAGGGAACAAACATTTCTGTCTATTACACGAACACTACTATTGTAATAAACTCATGTTATGACAGACAGTAATTACTGCAAGCAGCCTCCCCAAAGCCTACAGCCAGGGTGTTGCACTTGGACAAGGGTATTTCCAGCAGCCTAGAGAGGATTAGCAGATCAGGCTGCACAATCATGCCTGTTTTCTGTCGGTCCTGCCTTGCCGTGGGGACTGGAGACCAGCAGCCCAGTACCCCAGGGCTAAGTTGGCTGCCTTTTGCCCACTGCCTGCGGAGAAGGTCAGGGAGGAGTCCTCTCACCCCGGGGCCAGCGGGGCTGATGCAGAAGGAGGGGAGGGATGTGCAACGCCCTTGGGTGGCTGCGGCACACACACCCGGCTGCGCCGGCTCTGCCTGGTGTGGGCAGAAACAAGCTCCTACCTACCAACCAGCAAGGACACGAAGCAGTAACTGTTGAAGTTAAAGATTTTTAAAATCGCTCCCCAGAGCAATACTGAAGTTGGCAGAGTGACTCTCTGGACCACCAGTGTTAAAGCTTAGCTCACAGAGACGTCTTGCAGAGATCTGCAAAGGTCCGTGCGGGGGCTTAAAAGTTGTAGCAAATTGAACAGGGGAACTGCTTCGATCTAAAATCTTAGAGGGGCTATTGTGGCATGCAAATTGTGAGCAGAAAGGACAGTTGCATAATTAATGCTCGGCCATGAAGTTTTATGGTAGCTAGATTTCAATTTGTTAGCAATTTCTCCCTCCACTTCCAAATTAGAAATTAGGCTAACAATAATCCTCCTGCCACCCATTAGACTTCTGAAAAGCATTTGTCCCCATGACACTGATTGAAAAAGTGCCTGACAGGAAAGCAGTACAATCCCACTGCATTAAGCGAATTAAAAATTGCTTAATTGATAGGTCTCAAAGAACAAGATTTTACAGGCTTTGTTATGCAAAGAAGCAATTTGTGATAATGGTTTCTTTTGCCTTCAATTTCCATGAATCCCTGACTGTTTCCTGGCCCTGTAGTTTTCTCTCTGGAAACTTCTCGGGCTGTAAATCCATGACTATTAACGCTGGATCCATGTATGACTGGATCTCCCAGAAGTACATGTTTGCTTCAGATCAGGTGTGGCGCATGATCACATTTCTGTGTAATCATCCAAAGCACGTTTCTCTTGCCTCTGTGTGCTGGCCTGGCTGGTGAAAATCTAGAGGGGGTCAGGCAGGCAAGGTAATGGGTCAGGCATAAAGCCTGCAGGTACCAGTCAAAGTGAACCCATCAGGGATTTTCTGTACAACCTGAATTGTCAGAGTGAGGTTATACTGTATCAGTGCTTGGCACATGGGGTTCTGGTATTTTTGGTCCCAGTCAATATGCTTCAAATCCAGATTTACATAGCTTTTACCATACCATAGCAGTAGCAGCCATAAGTGCAAGAGGCTCTATCTATTTCTCAGCTCCCTGATGTCAGGATGAGGGCAGACGTGTTGCCTGGTCCTGCCATGGCAATGTTGTACAAGAACAAGCCACCCACCAGCCCAGCCCTGTGTTGCCAGCAGCAACGCAACTGCTGGATGCTGTGAGTGAAGTATCACAAAGAATGTAGAAAGAAGAATTTTTCTTCTTTGCTCATTTTTATTGTTTTTATTCCATTTTTTATTAAGTGGGACTAAATCTTCGAAGTATCATTTTGTCAGCTCTTTCCTCCCCTACCACTCCCAGCTCTACAAAGAAGGAAAATAACACAACCTCCCCTGCCTTGAGGCTGTTGATTCTCCAGCAGAGGAAAAGTGGCCCTATGTCTTCTATCTGTTTCATGTAAGTTGTATTCCACTGGTGCTCTGCCAAGTGACACACAAAAGACATGCCACTGACACAGGAATGGGAATGGGCCAAGCAGGAAAGAGGCAGAAGAGGAAAGGAGTGATGGATGAAAGTTGGCTTGTCCCCAGTGAAAGCTGGGGACTGGGTTTTGCGCAATCGTTTGAGCAGAAGCTGTTTTCATTTTTTCATTTCAAATTCAGCCTCTCTGTGGTGAAGTGGTACCTGTGACCCCAAACTGGTTCTTGGGAGTGGCTGCAGAGGCTAAGAGCGGACCAGGAACCCCAAGGTGTGCTAGGTCAGAAGCCGGCGCAGGCGCTGAACGGCCTCACGCAGAGGGGCTGGGAGCACGCAGCCGCCCACACTCATCCACACCCGCCATAGGTGAGGCATCGCAGTGGCGGGGACCTGGACTGAGTCTGACCCACCCTCTGTTTCTAATAGCTACATGTCCCTCTTCATTATCCTAATGTGCCCCTTATTCCATTGCTATGTGCAATACCAGCTTCTCCTTGCCACTTGAGCTCCAAGGTGCTTTTTAAGGTCTATCGACAAATGTGATAAAAAAATCAGTCCCACCAGAAGAGGAAACTTTATCAAAGCAGCGAGGGGTGCTGTTTTTGATCTAAGTGAATAAAACATCTCTAATACATTTCTAGGGAGCTAGAGCAGAGGAGCTATCTAAGCCAAGGTGACAGTGATATTGCACAGATATGAATCCTTAAGCAATAATTTATAGGAAATATGTATGAGGGATAATGAATATTATTAAATATGTAACAAAATGAAAACTATCACAAGTTGTTTTTTTCTGAGGCATTAGATAGGAGAGTTCAGCCTTTACAAACATATTTGCTTTCTTTTGAGGTTGTAGTGGTTGTGCTGACCAAGGATTACTGAGAAGTTTTACTATTGGTGTACACGTATGAAAGACATTCTGAATATTGACGTGTATTTATGTGCCAAGACATTCATTATGCAGTTTAATTATGAAATTCAAATATTAATTATACAATTCATTATGCAATTACACAATGACAGTTATTCAATATACATATATATATATACACATGCACACATACATATACATATATGTTTGAAAGAGACATTTTCTATGTTGCCAAAATGGACAAAAAGGAGTAATTTCTTTTATGAGGACCTAAGTCAGACCTAGCCACAATCAGTGATATTAAAGAATGCTCTGCCGGTTTAAAGCTGGGTTTTTGAGGTCAGAAAAGACATAAAAAACGTAACTGAGATTCTCTTGCAGCTGAAATATAATTAAATCCACAACTGCTACTGGCGTCACATCTTCTAAACAAAGTGAAAGACAGATCTGTGTTCTGTCACAGCACACCAAAGTGGAACTGTGAAGAGAACCAAATTTCTTCTGTTTCAAAGGAAAAGCTCAGTCATGTTTGCGTTCGCTCAGGAAGGGCACTAGCTGGGAAAGAGCCAAGGCAAACGCAAGGCAGAGAGGTTCCCTACAGCTGAAAGACTTCTCAAAGGCAGAGGGGAGACGCGGGTGTTGGGAAGTGGACTTGAGCTGGCGTGAATATAGATGAGCTTTTGGATATTTGCTTTGCTGGCCTGGCTGGTGGCACCACCAGCACGTCCCTGAGGAGAGGATGCTGCAAGAAACTTGCACTTCAGGTGCATAACAATTTCAGATGTTGAAGTCCCTCCTGGGTAAAGCAGCTGTGAAGGAGGAGAAGGGGCACTAGGTGCGGATCACTGAGGTGGGTGGCGGTTGGTATCAGCCATCTGCAGGCAGGTGTGCGTGAGCTCTGCCTTGCCCCGAGCCGAGCAGAGATGAGGGAGCTGCTCGTGGGGTGACAGAGGCACGGAGGTGGCAGTAAACCCTGAAGTGAGGGAGGCTGGGGCTCACCAGCATCTCAGGCTCACTGTCCTGCTGCACGGCTCCTCACCAGCTCCCCAGGCGGGCATCTGCATTTCCCTGAAAATGCACGTGGGCACTCTAAGCCATGCCGCCAGCAGCATGCCCTCAGTGCATAGAGTACATAGAGGTTTTATGTGCTTTATCCATAAACCCTTCTTTGTTAGTGCTCTCTCTCTCTCTCTCTCCCCCCAGTCTCTGTGGGGGAAGACTTCCCAGCAGTCATGCTGGAGAAGACTCGTAGCAATATGTTAAAATAAAGTTTCTGCCTCTCTAAGAGGCTGGCTATTTCAATATGTTTAAAGGAACCAAAACATTCACCTGCACAGTCCTTTAATTTAGGAAGTCACAAAGATTTCACCTGTAGATACAACAGAGATTTTTATGTTTCCTTGGGACTATTGTAGTATGTCTGTATTGGACACCATACAGAAAGAAAGAAAGGTTTGGATCTGCATGAAGAATCTTGGTTGAAATGACAGGGACTTGAGCTGACAGTTCAGTGATTAATTATTAAATATCTATGCTTTTAACATTAGAATTTTTTAACTGGATAAAAATTCTGATGCTTTTGTATTGCTGTGAAACTTGATTGGCAAATTGATAAAGCAAGTCACTGAGAAATATGAAGTCTCATAATGGGAACAAAGACTCCATGTCAAAGAAGAAGGAGTTAGAAAAAAGGCTGTTCACAGCACAATAAGACTGATTTTTTTTTGGTGTGATTTATTACCTGCATATATTTAACACCTGATATTAAACTCACCTGTTTGCGACACTGTAAACACAGACACTAAACCCTCTTTATTTTGCTTCCTGTAAGCTGTCAATTACATCTGGATTGCCCACATTCATAAAAATTCTTGGATCTGTATTTCAGCTACGTGATCTGTGGGGCCTTCTCCCAGACAGGAGCAGAGAGCTTTAACGCGCGGGGACAGCAAAACAGCATGGATGTGGCAGATGTTGCTAAGAAGACAAGACAAATGTCCAGTTGCATTTTCCCACAACATCCTCATCTGTGTGCATCATGCATTAACAAAAAACTCAGTGAATTCATTCAAATACATTTCTCTTAATAGCACCCTGATTGATAAAAAAAGTAATGCAATGTTTGCAAATACTCAAATGTTTCTTTTTCCATTCCTTTCAGACTTGCAGTCTACACAAATATGAAATATCTTATGTTTCACAGTGGGAGAACAGATGTGGAAGTCACCAACTAGCCATGTCACTAATTATCCATACTATACATCTGAGTTTTAACTTTCTCAGCTAAAATTCAGCATTTCAGTTTCTTAGCTAAATTAAATACTTGCTGCCGTCTTTTTGGGGTAGAAGGCAGACTAATGAGAATTTCATTTTCTCCCAAGATGTATAACTGTTACCACCCTCCCTAATCTATCTCCCATCTTCCAGTCCCTTACTGCCTTAAGGAAAGGCTTAAAGAGGTGCGTGTAGCTTTTTTCTCTTATACATCCATCTTTCTGTTGCTTTTTTCTTCCAGTCTTCCTTCTCTGTCCAGCTCTCTGATTAATAAGAGGCTAATAGCTCTGGGGGTTTCACTGGGATCTTTGTTCTGTTTGGCGTGTCTGTTGCAAGCATGTTTTCTGGAGATAAGTGATTAGGGCAAAATCTCATCTTTATTTTTCTAATGGAGAAAAAGTTTGCATAAGAACTCCAGGGACGCAAGAAGTCAGATGGCGAATAGAAAGAACAAAAGTGTCATTTTGCTTTGAAATCTTGTGATTCTTTGGGGCCTGACTCATGACTGTGGTGTGCTGGGATTTTGCAGTGACGTGATCATTCATTTCTTCCTCTCTATTCTGCGCTCCTTCGGAGTGTTTCTAGGAAAGAGCTTCTATCTTTCCAGTTTTTCTTAGTCAGATCGGCTTTCCTGCCTCTTCTGAAATACCCTGTCTTTGGTGGTCACAGTGGCCCCTGCCGTGTGAGAAAGCACGCATTACTGCATTTGTCCTCACAGTGCTGCTGGTAGGGGGATGATCACAGCTACTGCAACTGGAGCGGAGGCAGAGGGGCTGTGAGTACTCTACCCCTGCAATGTGGGCTCCCATGCGGTCTGGAGCAAGGGTCCTCTGGCAGCAAAGCATCTCACGTTCACACTCGTGCTCTCACTTGTTGGCTTGAGCTCAGGTAGCCCACAAATCCCATGTGGGCCTGTGGCAAGAGGCACTTCTGTCTCACTCCAGGTGTTCTTCTCTGCCCAATAAAGGTCATAGGATATGTCTGCAAGGGCAAATGGGCTAGGTCGAGGCTTCACAGAGTCACGGGCCCCATTTGCACTGCGTGGAAATAAGTGTGCCCTTTAGTGCACTTCAATGCGTTAGGTGCACATAGAGTTCATCCCCCTGAGTACCAGCTGGGCTGCCCCAGAACCTGCCCTGAAGGTGCTTCTGCAAGCAAGCAAGCTGGATAGGAGGTGAGTCTGGCCTGGAGCCTCGTCTTTGTGACACTGCCGCACCGCAGTGGAGATGCACTCTGGAGATAAAGGGTTAGATTAACATTTAGGCTGGTATCTGGCTAACCTGATGCTTACACGTTCCGGAGATCATCAGGACCCACTGTGCAAGGTCTGCTTAGCCTCAGAGGCATTTGATGTCCCTTGGTATTGAGGATGACAAAAGTTAAGGCCATAATGCACCTACATTTTTGCTGTGAGTGTGCACACAATCCTCCCTCCCCAGCGCCTCTGAGCTGCCAGTACCTGCTTACTGTGGGCATTCACATCTCCAAGTGTCTCTACCTCGCCTGAAACGTGCAATCTGAGAGAGCATGCCTTCTGCATTGCACCTGTCCCGAAGCATGAGAAGCGGGAATCCCTGCTTCTGCATGCCCCAAAACCTCAAAAAAACCCCAAACAACCAACAAGCCCAAACAAACCCCAAACCCCAAAACATTGCACAGAGAGGGTAGAAATTCCAGTCCTGATCCCTCTGGGTCTAAACCTAGTTCTTCTGTAAAAAGTGCCCAATTCAAAAGACGAGGATATTCTGCAGTGGGTCTCAGCTCTTCCAGTTTGTGTAAAGCACTTAAAAGTTCGCTGGATGAGGGCTGGAGTGTTCATCCTAGATCACTGCTCTAACACCAGGGCATGAGAGCATGTTTTTGTCTCTCTGGCCAAAGGAGTATTTAAAAATGCTGTGCAAAGGAGTGCAGTTGACACTGAGAATGCCGGGTGGCAGATGGCTTGCATTCAGAGCACTTGTTTAGGTGACAGAAAACCTGAGAGTAGATCCCTGCTGCCAGTCAGGCAGAAGAGAAGGCATCCAAACCTGAATTCTCTACCTCCAGCATGAGTTCTCTTGCCCCTGGGCTACAGGGCGTCGTCTCTACCACCACATCCTCCTCCTCCTCTTTCCGCGTACAATCATTGACCTGGTTTAGCTTGGCCCTGATTGGAAGAAGGCATCTCCCTGCAGCCTGGACTCAGGCATCAGTGCTTTAGGAGAAGGTTAGCTTAGTACTCATCCCTCTCCTGGCATTTCCTAGGTCATGTTCAGCATCTTTGCGCCCATGCTGCATGAGCATCTCATTCTCCTTATGGGGCAAATGAAGAGCTTGTGAAAGGCAGTGGGTGCCTGCATGCCGCAGGATGAGAATGAAACCTACATATTACATATTTATCCCTTAGTGATTTGCCTAACCCACACAAGATGTCTCTGAAAGTGGAGGGAACTGCCAGAAGTTCTCACAGGTCCCATGCTCGTGTCTGAACCAAGACCATCTGTCTCTCTTCTCTCTCTGGAGATCCACTTCTATCTTTCATGCTTTCCTGTGATATAAGCAGATACCCGCTCATGCCTGCATTGTGACTCTTTCAATTTCCCTTTGTAAACCTTCGGGCAGGGTTTGTGTCTTCCTTTTTGTTCCACATTTACGGTACTATCAAAATAACCTGATTTCAACAGGATCTGATGGACTCTTTTGGGATATGTTGAAGTTCTTGCAGGATAGGGCCATGGATAATAAGTGTATGTGGGCACTTACTCACTTGAAGCTGGCTGATTACCAGGCCCATCCTGTAATCTCTTGATCGTCCCACATCCATTTATTTGGCAGAAGCAGAGCTATTGTTAACCTGTCAATATTTCTCCGAACAACGTCATAAATACTAGATTTTTCATGAAACTTCGGCGGTTCTGCTCCTAAAGACAATCCTTTACAAATGAAAGGGCTACATTTCGGTCCGAAGAGTTCTACTAACGACATAGGAGATAAGGTGTATAGCGTAGGGCGTCTCACTGTCTCTCAGGAAGGGGAGGATTAATATCCCAGTGCCAAAAGCAATGATTTATTAAGTGAGCCATGGCTGCAGGGTCTGCGAGTGGTGCGCATCCTCCTCGTATTCATCATACGTTTTTAAGTATTGTTTGTGAATGACATCTCAGGCAAAAGGAACTTAGTATTAAAGACACCTAACTTCTGGTGGTATGTAGAGCAGGGGAGAGAGAAAACTCCCCGTGACTTCCTCCTTAACAGCTGTCGTGAGCTCCACCAGTTCAGGAGAGCCCAAGAGCAGCGTTTTGGAGGGTGGCCTTGTACTACAAATGCTAACTAAAATCAGAGTGGAAGGATCGGTTTGGGTAGATTTTCTTTCTCAGGAAGCGACAGATGATGAGTGCTGATATGCAAAATCACTTCATTTTTTGTGTGTGATAACTGGGATTCAAAACACACTGGTTGGCTGGAGACCAAAAGGCAGAAGTTTGCCACAGGAAAGACCACAGGTTTGATGGTGAAAAATTAAAGCAGATTTTGCAAATAGTAGTGAGACATAATTAAAAGTTTTCTCACAAGCTTGAAATGGGTATGATGAATGTAATTTTTAAGATCAGTTACCAAAATGCAATGCTGGCTACTAAACTTTCAAAACTAGCCAGCATTTTGGCAGGAAAAAAAAAAAGTCAAAAAGGATTTATCTTCTCTTTACTTCAATGCTAAATACAGAAATATCAGTTGTCCCTTTTCAGTAGTCAATGTGCCAGTTTGTGGTATTTGGGGAATGTTAGTCCACTGCCTATACTGGCAGATGATGTAAGTGGAAAGAGGGGTGTTGGCATTTGCCTCTGGATGTGCTACAGGTACTGACAAAGATAAAGTGTGTGGAAGTGTATGGAGACAGTGAACAAATGCCAGTGTCTCTTTGACTCAAACCCAGAGTAGGCAGGCAAAAAAAAAAAAGTGATAATCTCCCGGAATTTATTGGTATTGGATTGGCCAACAAAACAGATAAGATTTGGGCTATGCATGGCAAGTGGCACTTTTGGATATGCATCTGAACACTGAGTAGTGGCGGTGCTGAAGTGCACGCAACTAATTAGCATGGTTCTTTTAGTTATACAAAAAGTATGCCGGTCATGCTGTTTCCAGCCCCGAACCCCCC
>JAVKLA010000053.1:22466478-22480617 GCA_034782735.1 Sagittarius serpentarius
GCTGCAAGCGCACACTGCTGGCTCATGTCAAGCCTCTTCTCCATCAGGACCCCCAAGTCCTTCTCCGCAGGGCTGCTCTCAATGAATTCTTCTCCTAGCCTGTACACGTCTGGGGTTGCCCTGAACCAAGTGCAACCCCTTGCACTTGGCCTTGTTGAACCTCATCAGATTGCCATGGGCCCACTTTTCAAGCCTGTCCAGGTCCCTTTGGATGGCATCCCTTCCTTCAGGTTTATCAATTGCACCACTAAGCTTGGTGTCATCAACAAACTTGCTGAATGATGGTTATGAACGTTTCATTTGAAAGGATGTCAAGAGCGGCATTCCTGTCTGTGGATGGGGATGAAACCGCTTCCGTTCTGTCCCGTCAGCAACTGGAGGAGAAGTTAAACTTTGGAAACAAACTATCCAGATAACTTGCATCTGAATGTTTTAGCAGAGTCATTCTGAAGAGTGTCTAATTACTCACAGCTGATGTTCAGTGACCCCTGAAACTCTGGAAGAGGTGGGAATCCAGAATAACTTATGGTAGATACAGTAAGGCCTATAAAGAATCATGGGCAGAAGAATGAACAGCTGATTAGGACTAGAGTAAAGAAAAATTAAAGGAGAAAAATATAATTAATGCCAGTCGACATTACTGTATGTGAAATCGATACTGTAAATCTTATTTGCCACCTTTTTTGATGGTATGGCAAGTTGGTTTGGTAAGGATGGTGGAAATGACCAAATCTGACCCAACATCACATGAGAGAGCAATTAGGAAAGCCGAACAGTATAAAATTACCATGGCACGTGTTACATTGATTGAAAGCTGGCCAGCTGACAGGTCTTGGAATACAAATGGAGAATCACTGTGGAATCATTTAGGTTGGAAGGCACCTCTGCAGGTCATGTAGTCCAGCCCCTTGCTCAAAGCAGTACCATCTTCAAAGGCAGATCAAGTTGCTCAGGGTCTTGTCCAGCTGAGTTTGGGATGTCTTCATAGGTGGAGATTGCACAATCTCTTATTTAGTGTGAAAGTTTCTCTTCCTTAAATGTATTTGTTTTAGCAAAGTTCTTTGAGAAATGGTTCTTCTACCTATGATGTTCAGTACTTTTTCCAAATATACGGGAGAAAGCACAGAACTAGTGCAAATGAAGTTTGCAGAGGACATTAACGCTGAAGAAGCTAGCAAAAGTCAAAGGGGTAGTGTCAGTATTACAATTCAAGTGACCTTGGATTGCTTGTTTTAACATGGTTGAATGTAAAGTCATTGGCGAGAGAACAAAAATCTTAGGTCATACAGATGGAATGGACAAATCTGTGCTGGGGAAGAGTGATGTTCAGAGGGACATGGTAAACAGGGTGAATAACTGTCTGAGCATGAGTTGCTGGTGTGGGTCAGCAAAAAACAAACTTCTGTGACCCCTGAAGTTGAAAATATGAGGAAATTGGTTAGAGAAGCTTCTAGAGTCTATGTCTATACTAATCACTAAAGCGGGCCAGGTTCAGTTTTCTGTCTGTGAGGGCAAGTGGGATAGCACAGCTTGTCTCCATACACCTAGGCTCCCCAAACACAGTGGCCTCATCCATACTGCTTGCTTGACTGACTTGTCCCATGCTATCCCTCAAACCATGCTCAGGCATTGTCCAGCAGAGGGGCTGCTTCACATGGTCCCAAAATGTGCTATGGAACTAACCATGACATAGTGTCAACAAATGTGTGCCCGTACTTGCACCCGTCTTTACTTTTCCTGTGCAGACACTGTTGTTAGTTTTGTGTTTAGGACCGGTTTAACAGTTACGGGTGTTCAGTGTCCAGTCCAGGACAAGAAGAATGCTATCACATTAGCAAGGGTGCAAACAGAATCCTGAGGAATAGCAAAATGTGCCTCAATGTTCATATTTTACTAGGGAGAAGGTGAAGGAGGGACCTGGTTGTAGTCTGTGAACAGTGTTTTGAGAGTATTGTAATGAATTCCTCAGCGTAGCAGATAGGTAGGAGGCTCCAATGGCCAGAAGTGGAATCAAAACAAGCTTTGACAAGAAGGAAGCTCTCAGTTTCATAGTTCTGGTCTTATGAGTAGGCGTTTTCCTAGTAGACTTTCTGTAGTTTAAGATGGGATTCATGCAAATCCTATGGCCTGTGCTATGTAGGAGGGCAGGTTAGATGCTCACAACAGATTCATAATCTTTGAATCTTTGAATTAATTAATGAGATTTTGAGATATGAATGGAAGTTTGGCACTTGGATTCTGTTGTTCTGCCAAACAGGGCGACTGATAGAGCTTCAAGGCTTCACCTTTCATCACTACCTTATATGACTATCTACTGACTGGGATGATTCCCAGCATAGAATAGAAAGATTTAGTTAACACTTCTGCCTTTTGTATACTGCTACTGATAATTTTACCATTCTCATCTCATTATATGTTATAGAGGCACTGTAGAATCTAGTCATTGTAGAAGATTTTTCATCATCATAACATACTATTTTTTTGGTCATTGTGCTTTTATTTCTCTATCAGTCCCTATCTTCTGGTTGGTAATAATTATTATCAGCTTCCTTTTTCCTTCATAGGAGTTAATGTAATATCTGCCCTCACGTTCCCTTCATAAGGGAAGGGATGGTTGCCCTTGGCATTTTGGAACAGTGGCTTATTGAACATTTACTACAGTTTCTCAAGAATTTCCAGTTATCATTCACACATTTTTGTTTAAATTCTTTATCTCATTCAATTTAGCTCATAACTATTTACTACTTGGTGGCATTTGTCCTTTTAAATCACAAGCTGAATAGATTACTAGTTTGGACTTCACTGTCTTGACGTGTAACTCACGGCATATAATGCCTTGTGCCAAAAATACAGTTCTGTGATCAAACTATTTGCAATCGAGTTCTAGTATAGGTTTACCTTATATCAGATGCAATTAATTTTCAAATTAGGAAATAATTACCTGTACTTTTGCATTTGTTTAGTGGCAACAGAAGACATCCAGCATGCTTCATTCAGATTGAAGATCTGGGTGATAATGCGGTTTTCTGCTCTGGCACCACAGATAGCTGATTATGGATCTAGTCATCTAGCTAATTGATTTGATTTGATTTTATTTGGTAGTCTGCAAAGTAGACCACCTGCTCACTCGTCTAGAACTTTGTAAGTGACAATATTAATACATAAGCTTTCAAGATAATTTTCTTCCTTAGTGCCAGCAACTCGGAGATTAGTTGTAGGGGGTACATCTTTAACAGGTCTGCAAAGAGAGCAGCTTGGTCACAAGGAGCCTGCGGTGGCTGGGCTGAGCACACAAACCAAATGGGCAGATCTTTGCCAAGCTTTTTAGCTGTGAGTGATTTCTGAGCTCCACACGTGTAGTGATGTACCTTACACGACATGCAGGGCCATCTCCCCTGTTCCCTGTGCCTACGCAGATCCTAGCAATTTGCTTTAACATACTCATCACGCTGGGCTCTGTAACACTGTCACGTTGCTCTTAGTTGTGTAACTCCAGTCCCTCTCATCTATTATCCAGCTCTTGGTGCTGATGATTAGGCAATTATATTTTTCTTCTTTTTGTGTCCTTTGGCTTCATGACTAATTTTGTTCTCAACGTCTCGATTTTGATGAGTATTCTTAGTTTCCCTTTTCACTCACTCCTTTTTTATTAGTTTGCCACCTTCCTAACTCATACAGTGAACTTGTCTCCTAAAAAGTAAGTTTTTCTGTGGGTGTGGAGGCCAACTGAACGTCCAGCCCCTTCTCCCTCTGTTCCACAGTTTCAAGCCCATGTATTATTTACCTCTTGAAAAACTAGGGAACTGTTTGCCGTCTGTTCTCCATTGGGTATAAGACAACAAGGATTTCTGAAAATGCAGCCTCTTCTGGTTTAGCATCTTTTGTACAGCCTCCTGAATTGACAGCAGGTCAGTCCCTTTAGGATGGGATAATGAGAATTGCTGGTAATTACTGCTTGCAAGTGTAAACAATCATGCCCTTGTGCTGAAGGGACCTAACTAATGCCAGCCAATTAACGCAATGAGAGGAAGATCATAGTTCCTGGGCTGGTGCAAGCACTGGTAGCCAGTAAACACAAATCTTTGCCTGCAAGAACTGAGCTGACTAACTCTGCTTTTGCTAATGTTACATGACCTCTTTTGAACACTTCCAGGTCTTCAAAGGAGTCACAATCCACACTTTGAGAAACATTAGTGGAGAATGATGAACTTCATGGGACACTTGTCATTAGTAGGAGAAAACAAATCAAAGAGGTGACTCAGTCCTTGTTAAGGAAACGATATTTCTGAAATCCATCTGGATCATAAATCATCAAAGGACTCTCTGCAACAGACCCATTTGCCTCTTCACACACAGAAATGACAATAATGCCCCATATATGCTGACAGAGCTCTCTCCTTTCCTGGAAAGGTATTAAAAATCATCTGCACTGCATTAATGAAATGCCAGTCTGATTCCTATTAAAGTCAACGGCAGCTTTTCTGTTAGGTTGAGGCATGCGGCAGCTTTTAGTTTTTGAAACATTAGGATCTCACAGAGGAAGGTACTCTTTATAGGCGAAATTTTCTCATGGAAAGCACATGAAACAGTGCAGAAGGCTTTCCTTAGTCTTGCTGGAGAAAAAGAAACTTGGGGCAAACCCTGGGCGAGCATGCATTTTTGAGGATGGCATACTTAAAAGAGGAATCCTAGAGTGGAACTGCACATGACCATTTTCAGCAAAGCTTTTCAGATGGGTCCTGCACCACTGAAATCAATGGGACATTCACAGGACAGGATGGAGCTTTAGTGGTTTGCTGGCTGCAATTCTCTGTTGACATTTTGTGGGTCTGCCTGAGGTCAGTGCCATAACTAAGGATAAAGAGCAGCAAGCTTCAACTACCTAAATAGCACACTTAACTACATTTTACTTCAAAACTTTTTCATCTTGAAAATTTAGAGAAATTGTGCACTTACTGTAAGTGAAGTTTTTGCTCAACAAATTCATTCCTTGAACTGTTGCTAGGTGTGGTTTCAAAACAGTTCCAATTCTACCAATATATCCTCTTAAGTAACAATAAAACATGACTCTTCAACGAATTAGAAATGTGTTTCAACAATGTCCCTTCTGCTGGCATAGCTTTGTTGGTTTGTTATGTTTTGTATTAGTACCGCACATAGATACAAGGCAAATACTCCACTTACATAAAAATACTGTCTCCTATCAGAAAAGCCATTTAATACAAATCATATCAAAATGCTCCATTACATACTGCCAATCCTTAGTGATTTAATAAAATGTCCATCATCTACTATGTGCCCATTTACAAGTCGCAGCCTGTATGCATGTGCTTAACAGTAAGTTATTGCACTGAATTGGTGAAGCTAATTACACTTTAGCATTGCAAATCATCTGTGGACCATCAGAGTCCTAAATGATACATTCTCATTAATTTACTTGTGCAAATCTAGACATTTTATACTACTAAAACAGAGAAAAAACTGTAATATATGGCCCATATAGTGAGTCAGTAAAGGGACTTTTAGAAATTAATAGTTTGCTTTTTTTAAGCCAGCCGAAACAAGGTGAACAAAATAGCTTAGCATATTTTATAGAAAAATTGTTAGGCAAATAATTCTGTGTTTAGTACCAACGTAGGCTTTTAAAACATGAGCAAAATGCAAAGGTTGTAACTATATTTTCAGTAGTTTATTTTTAAAAACTGAAACAATTAACAACCAATATTTGCCACCAGAAAGTTTCGATTTGGTCTAATTAATTAATTAACAAAACTTAGGGATGTGCATGGATGTACAGCTGAGAGCATTTTGGCACATATTATTCCATGTGGTGATACCAACCGCTCCTTGTGGATTACAGCTTCATAACTGGAGGTCGTTAAGGAAAACAGTGTGACACAAGACAAAAGCGAGGCCTTTCCTAAACCTGGAATACCAAAAATCAAGACAGTACTGTTTAAAAATAAACTTAATTTGGCTGCAGTGTGGTAGGCAGCTCCCCCATTTCCATGGAGCAGGAAGGGATTAATATTCTCTCCCTGCAGGTGGGAAGGCAAGTTGCCACCCTCCCCTCCATACCTGCCAATGCAACCCAGGGAGGAAGGAGGGGAGGATATTTGGATGGATGAAATAAAAAAGAGAGGCGTCAGGGCTGGAACTGTGCTGCTCTGTGGACAGATAATGGATGATGTCTGGTGCAGAAATGACGTAAGGGGATGGCCCCAGGTTACGATCAGAGTTGTTAAAAAGAAAGGTGCAGAGTGAGCTGAGTCTGTTTATTTTTCTGGCAGCAACTGGAGGAGTTTTAATATGTTCTTCATTTATCTTTGGGGATGCTGATTTTGACCACATCTGAGTAATTTAGCAGGTGTGCCCACCACTCCTGTGAAGCATTTAAAATCTTTTTTTCTTATACAATCAATTTATTCCAAAAGAGTTTTTAAAAATCTGGCTCTTGTTACTTGTGATTTCCCCAGGGGTGGTGGGGCGTGTGTATTGTGTGTCCGGATTTGGATTCTTTGCTGAAATAAACTGAAATAAATTTTGGTTTTATTACTGCTTGCACAGCTTAGCTGTGACAAAAAGAAAGCATGCTTAGGACATCTCAGGGAAATTTCTGGTCATTTTGGATGTCATGCTGATTTCTTGAAAGATGAAAGGTACATCACTGAAGGGACATGCCTTACAGGCAGGCGTCATCTGTGTCAGTCTCCACAGAGGAGCTCTTCCCCTGTTATCTAGTTTTTCCTGTCTTGAGAGGGTTTCACAATGAACGCTTAATGTGAACAAAAGCGATGTAATCAGGTAAATTGGGCTGCACCAGGGATAGGATTACAAGACCATGATGGCATGGTTACATGGGCAGCGTGCGAGTGGCTCAGTTAACTCCTGTTTCCTGTGGTGGCCAGGGTTGTAGAGCGTGCAGAGGTTGAGGAGAAGTGTATGCGTGCAAATGGGTGCAGCAAAACAGCCAGAGATCTGAAGTGACGTTTCCAGCCCAGCGCCACAAAAGCCTTCTGAAAGTTTCCTTATTCTGGACTTTTTTCTGGATTCCACAGCATTTTCCCTTCTCCCCTTGAGAGCCTTAGCCCCAGCACTTTATTCCTCCCCAGTGCTACGGGAGGAGGGAAGCTCAGCTCCTCCCTTGACAACTGATCTGGAGCCAGCCGGTCAGGAGGATAGATTTTGGGCACTGTTTCAGCTCAGCTGTTTTATTCCTGCACTTCCGATAGCATACTATTGATATGACTCAAAACTGCTTTCCTCCAGCCCCGTGCTCCTGTGCATGGTTTCCCCAACAACATTTGACTGTGGCCATTAATTTTGTCTTGGTAATGAAAACGCTGAGTAGGATTCTTTAAAATAGATTTCTTTTTTTTGCTGTGTAAACGTTTAAAACAGGTTTACAGCATGTTTTTATACCTTGTCAGCTGCTTGTACTTTTATACCTTGTCAACTGCTTGTACTCTGTTACATTCCTCTAAGGTTGGCTTCATATTTTACCATCTCTGTCTGGAGTGCCTTGTGGTTTTTACTGCTCTCTGGGGACAGCAGCATCCTAGCGCCGCAGAGAGAGGTGCTTTGAACAAAGCCAGAGTGACAGCCTGCAAGCCCCAAGTTAGGTAGCTGAATACCTATTCTGTATGGTCATGGCCTATGAAGTCCCTTTGATTTAATAGCTATTGCGGGTGCTTAGAGTATCTCCTCTGGAGACGTGCCCCTTGTGTGGGACCCTTCAACTTAATTTTTTACTTTTTAGAGACAAATACTGAGCACATACTGCACAGAGCAAGAGCAATGTGAATACAACTGAAAGAAGCATTGAATAACAAAACACATTCTGCAGTAAATCTGGTGAGAAATCATATTAGCCAACTTGCTGCGAGTACATCTGAGCTACTTGTAGGTCTGCTTCAACTCGGGCGCTGCTTTTTCTACTTATTGAACTTCTTTTTCAGATTTGGGTTCTGCACGCATTCATAGCCATTGCCCTGGGGTGTTTGCGCAAATGATGTATTAGACATGTAAATCTGACTAATAACACACCCGCCCATGGCTGGCAACCGAGCACCGCAGCCTGACACCCAGGGATGATCTAAACCCAGGAGGTATCTCTGGCTTGAAGGAAAGCAGGGAGGGAAGAGCAGCTTCTCCAGTGGGTGAGCCACACTCTGTGGCCCCTAACTTAGGACTTGCTCATCCAGCAAAGAACTGGGAGAAGCGTGGGCCTTTCAATAGCCATGTCTGGTTTGTGAAACACCTCCTGTACCATGCCTGCCTGCAGTGGTAACACGTAGTGAATACGACTCCTCAGTCTGAGACTGCTCTTTCTGGATTTCCAGAGATCTCTTCTTTGTACGTAAATTCATTCGGGTTTATGGACAGGCCAGCTTAGAAGCTGAAATTTTATCTTTACAGAAGATGGCTTTTTCCTGATGCTCTGCTAATTTGTTCACTGCTGATCAGGAATGACCACCTGGATGGGGAACCGGTAATTTGCTCCAGCAGGCACTTACGCCACTGTAGGAATTGTCCTCAGCATTGCCACTTACTGCCAGCTGTGGCAAGGTGGTGTCTGTGGAAGGAAAACTTTGCCAAGGCGTGACCAAGCACATTGTATATGCAGATCAAGAATACCTCTGTGAAAGTTAGCAGAGTTAAAAATCTCAGGCCTCTGTTGAGTCGCATCACCCCCTCCACCCGCCCCAGATCAGCATCCGAGCTAATAGAGAAGAAACATAATTTCTGGTTCAGTTTCTTGTTTTCAGATATGACTAATACAAATGTAGAAATGTGGGAGAATTTAGAAGAGAGGACTCATGAAAAAGCCAGCCTCTTGGAAAAAGTCCTTCCTCGTCCCCATCAGCAATGGGTTGTCTTGTGACATGAGGTGAGCGTACAAGCTTCCAGTCTCTTAAGAAGGCTCTTATCTAATGCAGTTCTGGATCTCTCACTGTTCAAGACAGGTTTGAGTCCTTTTAAAAGTCCTGCCAGGCTTTTGCCTTCATTGAACATCATAACTGAAGTTGCACTGCAGTAGGTAAATGAATACCACTGCCTGTTTATTTCTTTGTTTATGGATTGATGCTGTGGTGTCACGTGTGATACCTCCTAGGAAGTTGCATAGCTCTGGGAACTTGGCCGTATGTGCGGTGAGCTTTACTTTCCTAGCCATTTCTCTCCTTTTCTTTGTTTTCCTTTCACGCACATTTCTTTTCAGGTTTATCCTCTGAGTGGCAGGCACTGGCACTGGTTGGGAAGCTAGCCCCTGGGGATTTGGGAGGGGAGGGCTTGGGTGCAGCCTTTCCCTCCCTCCAGGGCTGCTGCAGGCCCTCCCTCGGGTGCCAATCCCAACCTGCCGGCTGGGATTTGACGGGGAGAGGCCTCTGCTACACCCTGTTCCTGGCGGGTACGCTCTCCCTTAGGGTACGTGGTGCCTCTGGCTGTGCTAACAAACCACCGCTTCCCTGTCAGCAGGCAACACCAGCCACGGCCCTTTGCCTGCCTCCTTTGCAGTATGCAGAGAAGAAAAGGGCTCCCTGGTTTATTTGCCTCTCTTGTGCCCTTTATAGATGCTGTGACACTCAGCCAGACCTCATTTACATGTAACTCACTGCACTCGTTCCTTTAAATTATAAAGGCACACAACTGTCTACATAATGGCTTAACAGGTACCTATAGTATATAATTAGCATTGCATGGGCTCCTCATCTGTTTGTCGATGGGCTAGTACAAACAAGCGCAACCTTCTGAATAATGATACCAGGCACGGGCTTTGTCTGAAAAAGAAAGCATTTGTCTGTTGGAGGCAAAGTGGACAGAAGCAAGCCCTTGTTGTCACCACTGCGGTTAACACAGAGCCCCCACACATCTGAGTGCTCCTGGGGATGCCCTGTTTTCCTTACAGATGTGCTGCGTAGGCAGAGCCTCGGGGTTTTTACGCTGGCCCAGGGTTTCTAGCCAGTGGCAGACCTGCTGAGTGACTGTGTGACAGATCCTTGCCTGAGCTGCCATAAATCTGGAAATCTGCAGTGTTTCTACAGTGCACACACAGATTAGCTACCCAACATGTGCACAGCCAGCCTCAAAGTCCTGGGGAACCAGGATTGTGGATTTGCCATGCTCACTCATGTTATTCAACTGAGTCAAGCATGCGTGCTAAGTTAAACGCGTTCCCAAGCTCTCAGATCTACTGCATAACCACAGATCTTTTGTGCAGAGTATGTGCAGTCAGTCTGGATGCTTCCTGAAAAGTTGGGCTTGTAACACAGAGTCTGTAGAGCTCATTCACACATATTTCCATCTGGGAAATCCCAGAAAAAGTGTTATGGCAGCCTGACTGTTAAATTAATTTAATTTTCTATCCTTCAGGGCATCTCAACTTGCCAGCAGTCACGGTTTTATCCTCTGAAAAGAAATTCTGAAGTTATGCTTGGCTAACCCTAATTATCTGGCAATTTAATGTTTGCACCCTCTTGTGACCCATCTTCAGAGCAACTGATACGAGCCTGCACTCAGGACGCAGGAGTACCACCAAGCACCCAGAAGTAAATGCTTTTCTGGTTCTGTTCCTCATTGACTTCGTATCTACCACTACACTTTCTTTTTTTCTTGAATTTACTGGACCAATTTACAGGCTGTCTGCCAGTCTAGCCATGGCCAGAGTTAGGTGGGGTGCTGCTAGAAGTGGGCACTTTGTCCTGCCCGGAATGGGGAGTCACTTGTGAGGCCAAGCTTAGGTGGTGACCTCAGGTGGTGTGGTGCCACCATGAACAACAACATAGGGACGCTCACCACCTCATCACACACGTGGGCCTGAGGAAACTAGACTGTTTCCAGTGTTAAATATAACATGGGTGAATTCAAGCGTGTGCATCTCGTCACGCAACACAGAGCGTGAATCAGATCATGTAGCAGTGGGAGGAAAAGCCCCCGTGGGTGCCCTTGAGAAGCGTCTCCTGGGGCACCTGGGTGTGGGTGCAGTTCCAGGCTGGAGTGCAGCGTGCGAGGAAATCAGGTCGCCCAAAGGCAAAGTGGGCAGTTCTGGGTCTTCATAGGTGTGTTGAGTCAGGCAGAGTGCCGTGCCTTCATGTGTGTGTGTGTGTGTACGTGGGTACGTGGGTGTAGATGGGCTGCAATGATTTGGCAGGGGCTGTGTGTGTGCGACATGGGCAGGGGTCAGCCCTTGGTGAGCATGGGAGATGTGCAGCGAGATGTATTGTGGGAGATCCCTGAGGAAAGTGGGATTTCTCCTTGCCAGAGGAGATGGGGGTTCCTACCAGAGAGCCCCATGGAGCAGCACCTCACTGTCAGTGTGGGAAGGAAGGGGAGGTGGTGGTCAGAGGGGAGGTGGCACCTCCTCCCACCTGTCAAATTGAAATGGGAGCTCGGCCTGGCCTTCGTTTGCGCTGTGTGTTTAGATTTCAGGCTTCGCAGGCAGGCGCTGTTCCTTACTGTTTGTACAGTCCTTGGCCCGGTAAGTCCTGATCTTTGCCAGGGCACCCAGGCACCTCTGCAGTACTAATGAGCAACAACAGACCCTGCGATGTTAACTCTTTCTATGCTCTCTACAGCAACCCCTGGCTGAACAGTCAGGCAGGCTCACAGAAGAAGAACAAGGTGAGCAGGAGGATAATTGTGTTCGGATATGAAGGAAGGGAGGCGAGTGCCCACCGCTTAGCCACTGCACGCAGGAACGGTGGCAGAGATGAGTTTCCTGGAGGCAGAAACGGGATTTTTCCTGGATTTGACCAGCGACTAAAGCACAGTATGGAGATGTTTGTATGACAAGGGGGTATCCATGAATTGGTTTCTAAGGGTCCATGTAACAGGAGAAGTCTTTAAAACACTTGAGACTTTGTATCTGGAAGCATGAGAAGAGGTGGAAATTTGGCTGAGGAGTGAAAGTGGAAGTAAGGAGGTTTAGAAGCCCAGTCGCCCCGACACAGTCAGGGTAGCATCTCCTCCTCTGAGCCATGGTTCTGTAAAAACTGGCTGGTTTTGTACCTCTGAGATACCAGGTCAAGTAGATTCATGATATACTTGAAGGGAGCATGAACTCTTGGCAGGAGGAACTCCAAGCCTTTACTTGCAATGGCCTTCAAGGGCAAGTAATTACACCTCGCTCAGTTTATGTGTCAATATTTCACAGAATTAATGAGATAACTCTCTCTGGAGTGTATAGGTACTCTGCCCTTTAAGATTAGCTCAGGGGAGGACTGATTGCCTCTCCTCCCAAAAGTTCAAATTCCCCAGTACTATCAGAGGGTCTTTATTTCTCTTCCAGCTAAGCTGAAGTGGTATGAATTCAGTGAATTACAATAAGTGAGACACTCCCTAGTGCTATTTTCAGTCACTTTTCAGATTAGATCAAGCTGCCCTTTCCTTTGAAATGAAAGTAATCCATTTTTATGTGTTTGTTGCACTCTCTGTATTACTAACATGAGAAAATCAATATCAGGGCAGTCAGTCATTTCAGTGTTGTGCTTATTACGGCTAATGCACTATATTCTCTTATTGAGGGAGTTTGGAGATGTGGATTCTTGAGATGCTGATGATAGAGGGCTCTTGAGATAAAAGGTGAAAAGCAAAGGAACAGAAAGGAGGGAAAATACACCAGTTAAAGTCAGGCGCTGACATTATTTGACATATTTTCTAAAAGTAATTTTTTGATCAAGCAGAGCATTTGGGCACTACTGATTGCATTCATTCTGTTCTGTTCTTCGTAAATACACATATCCATCCATCCATCTTAAATTTTATTTTGAATCTATGTGCACATCATTTTTGATCTGTTGTCCGCTTGATGATGGGCTCATTAAAGAACCTAAAAATCCACTTAACACTCCGTGAAAGACAACTGATAGCTTCAATCCACTGGAACCATCTGGAATGCCATTCCTCATCCTGGTGTCTCAGAAGAAGCATTTGGGATGCTTTGTTGTCCTAGTCTTTAGAAATTTATTAGGCAACAAGTCATTGGCTTACTGGCTTTTCATCTAGATACCAAATGTTCCCTATCTGGGCCTTTTTCCTTTTGATCTCACCCCCTGGGCATGGGACCTTGTTACTCTCTTGCTACCTGTGATTTCCCCAGGGGTGGTGGGGTGTGTGTGTTGCATGTCCTGCTTTGGATTCTCTGTGTACATTTTAGGAATGCAAACTGAATTTTTTTTTTTTTTTAATAGGAAACAGGAGACTGTGCCTGGAATGTCACCCTAGGCATGGGGTGAGTCCCAGCTTGACCCAGGGGGCTGTCCACTTGTCTTTTTTTGAAAAAAATCTGTTCACCTTTCCCTACATTATCTGCTCCTCAACAGGGGTAACATTTTGGGATGCTACAGAATGATGTACAACATCGACTATTCCAGTTAGCTTCACTGTGTAATAGGAAGAGAAAAAAACCAAACAAACAAAAAATCTGCACCTGAATTCAGAGTTCCTTGGGTGGAGAACCAGCCTGGAATTCAAGATTCTCATAAAAGCAATAAAGATGCCACCATGCATTGCAGTGGTCCTTCTTTACATCCCTCCTCTTAATCAGCTCTGTCTTTTCCTTATTCCTTTTCATACACTTACTGGGCAATATGATGGTTTGCCTTTGTTATCCGGTGCTCTTTGAATGGAAGGCACAGTTTAGCTTTCATCTGAAGATGCCAGGTCCTATTTCTGTCTCTTTTTTCTCCTCACAGCCTTTAATACTCCCAGGTCACAGCCTTTAATACACCCTGGTGGTTGCCGTTCTTTAATCTTTTTTCTTCTTTTTTGCTTGTCTCCTGGGATATTTAGTTCCTTTTGATGCAGCTAAGTATATGCACCAAAGTGCTTGGATTTAGATACTTAAGGTAAATCACTTAATACAGAAAAATGAAGAAGTAATGTTTATCAGAGGAACATTTGTTTTCCACAAACAGAAGAAAGTTCTGAAAATCATCTTTTTAAATTTTAATAGATCATTCTTACTTTATGGAAAACATGGTTGGGTCTCTTCCTCATGGGCTTGGAAGAAGGAAGAAGATGTGTCTGAGACAGAAAGAGAGAAGAGGGAGATAAAGTAAAGCCATTTTCTTTTCTTTTCTTTTCTTTTCTTTTTTTTTCTTTTCTTTTCTTTTCTTTTCTTTTCTTTTCTTTTCTTTTCTT
>JAVKLA010000053.1:22490303-22518331 GCA_034782735.1 Sagittarius serpentarius
CCAAATCGAGTCTGTTTTGCCCATGACAGTAATTGGTTAAGTGATCTCTCCCTGTCCTTATCTCGACCCACAAGTCTCTCATTATATTCTCCCTCTCCTGTTCAATCAAGGAGGGAGAGTGATAGAGTGGCTTTGGTGGGTACCTGGCGTCCAGCCAGGGTCAACCCGTCACAGGTTCTCTCTCTCTTATAGCATTACTCTGCAAAATTCACATCTCTTCACATCCTCACATTTTTTTTGGCCATTCATAACAGCAGTGAGCAGTGTTGGCCTGTGGTTTTAAAGTCTCTGTGTGGAAAGAGTAGTCAGTAAATGTCATTTTTTTCAGTCTGTGATCTGTAGTGCTATGAGGATAGTTCTGTATGGAGCAGTTTCAATGGCCAGCTCCCTTTAACAGTCATTATTTATAGAAGTCCTGCCATGAAACACACTCTTTTACCCCTGCTTTTTACATTTCCTTTCATTTTTTTTTTAATACGTTTTCAGGACGCTCTTTTTCAGCAAACCAAACAGATATGGTACATAAATGAAAGGTGACCTTTATGGACAAGGAAAGAGTTCTCATGAATTGCAGGAAGTAATAGACTATATGGGAAAAGCACCTCCTGCTCTTTTTTTTTTTACGTACAGCATTTCCCACAAACTCCATGACTGTAAAACAGAGCCTTAAGTACCAGCCAGAAGCAGACTCCTGAGTATTTCATATTATTTAGCTTTACACTGTTCCCTGCCTTTGTCCTTAGACAAAAGGCTGCAGTCTATTAAATTCATCTGCTCAGTTTGAAATGAAGTCCATATTAAATAGACTTCATTGTGCATTTCTATAGATAGAAAATGCTTTGGGGGTTATTGGAATGCCTGCTGCAGCCATCTACCGCTACTTGGTGTAAGTAAACGCCTATTTAACCAGGCTTTGAAACGGAATATGATTGACAGAGTAGCATTACTCTTTCTATATCCCCATTTCCATTATTTCAGCTCTTCATCGTGTTTTTCTAAAAGTTTTAAAATCCAGACGCCAGCTTCCAAGATATCCCTCCCAGGCCTGCTCATCTCCCTCACCATCTCCAATACCTTCCTGATTTCCTTTCCTCACACACTCCCACCTCCCAGTACCTTGGCTCTTCCCTTATGACCGCTCTGCATTACAGACACTCATTTACTTCCAGTCGTCCTATTTTTCTTCATCTTGTGATTGTTGCCTCGGTGTCTGGCTAAACCAGCCCAGCTCCACCTGCCAAAACTTTATGCCAAGCATATCCTCTCCTTTCAGATAAAACGGCAGAAGCGCTCCCCGCCCCAGGCTGGCAGGAAGGGGCTCTCATCTATTCCTCCCTGCGAGCGCTGGATACGAGGACTTGGCTGCTTAGTGCCTCTCCCTCCCTGCTGCTGGTAAAATGTGTTTCATCTCCTTTTCCACCCTCCTAAGAGCCAAGGGATGTCTGAGGAAACCCTTATCATTCCCTTTTCCCCATATCTGTGTTGTCATGATGTTGTCCCACAAGCAGGGTTCCATACCTAGTGTGCAATAAGCCAATCTTGTACACAGAGCCGAGATACTTATTTCATGTTTGTGCAGAGATGGGTGATAGATGATAATTCCACAGAGCTAGCACACCACACGAAAGAACTACAATGTATTTATTCTGCTACATGATTAGTAAAACCCACCTAAATTTACGTTCATCGGTTGGTAGTCACCATTTCATCTACTATTGGTTAGCTATATTTAAATTAGCCTTGCTGCTATGTAAATTAGCAAGCATGCTCCTTGCAGGTGTGGGGGGCAAGTCTTTCTAGTCTTGAATTGAGTCGGTGGTCTCAATCTCCCCCTGCCACCTTTACCTTTCGCTTAGTTCATGTTTCTTTGGCAATCATCCCGCTTTCAGTGCCTTCTGGGGCAGGATGTTTCCTTTTTATCAGTCTTCAGCTCCTTCTTCAAGGGTACAGTCCTTAGCAAAGCCTGCATCATTTATACAAAGTAACCAGGCCTACATAGTGAAACTATTGAGTAATGGTCTTCCTTAAAGGACAATGCATCCTGTTTAACCCTAAATTGAGCAGTATCACCACAGTTAGCCATAACTGAAACATATGACTACGATGGGTAGAGCTTGTTGAAATAGTACCTCTGGAAAACTAGTATTTTTGGGTAGGTTAACCTTCTTTTCTGACCTAGTCGTCCCATTTGTTATTCATGATGTGAGCAGAGAGAGAGACATAAGAACAGGCTTCATGGTAGGGGATATTCACCATATAGTCACTCGTGCTGCTTGTTTATTGGAAGCATGTATTGTTTATCTAAGACCTAGGACGTTTGATTCTTGATAAGATGCTGTGCTTTCTACTGAGAATGAAATTTTCAGATGAGAATCATATTCACAAAAAACCTCCAAGCCCAAAAATGGAATAGTGAAAAACAAGGAATAAATAATGT
This sequence comes from Sagittarius serpentarius, assembly GCA_034782735.1. Classification (NCBI taxonomy): domain Eukaryota; kingdom Metazoa; phylum Chordata; class Aves; order Accipitriformes; family Sagittariidae; genus Sagittarius; species Sagittarius serpentarius. Next base: position 22,492,741 of record JAVKLA010000053.1, read on the forward strand.
GCTTCTAGTATGAAATTTGAAGGCTTGCTTTTACTATCCAGCTGACAGACACTTACATGTGAGCAACAGCAAGGACAAAAATCACAAGCAGCAACTCTGACACCTTCCAGAGGCACTATACAATTATACTGTGCTGTGGCACTTCCAAAACTTTTCCTCCTTGACTCTTACCAAGTGGCATCCCAACCCACATACACCTGTACCCAGGTCAGGTCCGTGAGAACCACACATACCACTGGTCACTGATTTAAGGAAGCTTTCTTCATTCTTGGTGTCTACTTTCCCGATGTACTAACCTGAGGCAACTGAGAGAAAGCGGCAGTTGGTTTTGGTATATCGGATTTTCTAAAATATTTTAAAATCATCTTCTCAATGTATATGTATAATAACCATGCTTTCCTGGGCTCATTTTTCATGGCTGCACGCTCAAAAACTACCACTTCAAAATGTGAACTGTTCAGCAGCATAAATCTCCAGTAACACAGTAGGGAATCAAGCCCAGTGGGACAACAGAAAATCAGGAACATCAGATTTATTCCTTTCATCACGAAATACTCCCTTTCAAAACCAAAAATAAAATCCCACAAAAAACTGAACCAAACAAGCCAAACCAAGGGCATATTAAAGAATTCCTAGAAAAAGTTGTATGATATAAAACTGTTTAAAAAATTACTTCATTATTATGTGCTAATAACACTGATTTGGGGAAACATTGCTGGAAAGATATAAAGTTGGAACTGTGTTGTGGGAATGATTTCTTCCACTTTTTGCTAGCACTCCCATTAACTGAAATGATGCTTACCTTCTTCAAGTGTGGTGATTCTGATTCGATTTACCTGATGAAGGTGTAAAAAACTCACAGTCATCCTGATTCAGTGGAGGGACTGGTTCCTAGAAGACAAGAAGTATTGGCATGAGGCCCAGCAGGTAGAATATTTTTGCATACTTTGTGCAAAAGCACACACCTGGTGCATTTAGGATGGTACACTTCAAGTTGTAATTTGTTTGTTCAGGGTTTTTTTCCTCCAGATGAAGACTAAAGTCTACAGAGATTCTTTATGGAGGCAACATCATAGCTCAGAATGGCTCTTTCCATCTTGACACAGTGTGGACACGTTGACATGCTTTTTTTCCTCCTGTTCAGCTTTAGCAAATTGGAACTTTATTTTTATTCAACTCCTGACTCATTACTATGTATTTAATTACTTTTCTCTGCTTTTAACTTTCTTCTGCATTTATGGTCAAGGCAATCAGATACCAAACAGCATCAGCTAGAAAGATAGGTTGCAGAAGGTACAAGAATAACTGTAAAATTCCAGCTCCTGTCCTTATTCTGTAATAAATCTTACTGTGTTTAAATTAAGATCACTACTTCCAGTATAATCCTCCTAGCTGAATACAATTCTTAATGTGTGTATTTGTTTATCTGGAAATGCAGGAATTAGTCCTGCTTTTGCAGTAGTTTAACATCTCCAATGTTTTTCCTGCCTCCGATTACATTGTTATCTGTGAAATCAGAATCAGGTCCATAGGGATTGATTCGTCCTTTCAAGATACTGCCTGTTTCCATGATGGCTGTGAGAGAGCTTCAGTTTAATAAAAGGTTGACATTATTACAAGTCACATAATTTCAGCCCCAAATTCAGTGTTATGAGAATCACTTTGAGTTGTTCAATTCATTTCAGGCTAGAATAATAAGACAGGATTTGTAATGCTCAGCAAACTGAAAACAAAAACGATCACTGAACTCCTCTGAACCAGAACATCTAAGAGTTTCTCTCATGAAAGTCTTTTCCCATGGAGCAAAATGGAAGGAGAGAGAAAAAATACAAGGTCATCCAAACCTATTTTTTCAATCTTTCAATGATTATGTTCTCAAACTTTCCTATTTCACCCTGAGTAGTTTCAACTCTATGCGGCTGAATGAGATAAGGCAGGGCTTCATGAAACCGAAGAAACAAACTCTGTTTAAATGGAGAGAGCTGCTGTAGCAACACTGAGACACTTCACAAAACCATGGTAATTTTGCAGAATTGTTTGTGTAATATAGAAGTGTTTAATAAAGTAGTTTGTTAAATACTAAATTATCACATTGATTTTTTCAGTGCTTTTACTTCATCATTATTTTATTTCAGAATTTCGTTCAATGGTATTTAAAACATTCAAAATGTTTGAGGTAGTCAGACTCAAGCTGAAATATTTTCATTAGCCAAAAGCATTTTGTTGTAACAAAGCATCCTGATTGACTTTCGGTGGTTCATTGTATTCTTAATTTGCCAGAACTTAAAATAGCTTTTTCAAACTTACATGATGTTTTAGAAGGCACAAATGAGAGAAAAATAAAGTTATTTGCTCGATTCAGTTCTACAGAGGGATGTTTATATTAAAAGTTAAGTAAACTGATGGGCTCCTGGGAATGGCTTTGGCAGTGAGATGCCCATGATTCTGGGACTTGGGAAATTTCCTGTTCAATCTGATGCTTGGTCTCGCTGAAGTTCCTGAAGTCTGGGGAGGTGCACCTTTGGACCCAGCTGGTGGAGGGGTACCAGTGTCAGTGGAAGGGCAGGGATGCATTCTTGCACCGAGATCAGGTCGAGGCGTCCCAGATGGCAGGGACCAGAACCACAGCTCTAGCAATGCTCCTGCCTCTTGCCCAGCCTCTGCCCCTCCTCCCCTGTAGCCCGTTTCTGCAGGTGATACATACCAATACTGAACCTTAGAATAAGGGAACCATCACTCCTGCACACTGCTATGTGTAGAGACAGAATTAAACATTATTTTAACATTTTGTTCCCATCCCATAACTACTGGCTATGTTTCCCACATCTGTATCACTTGGCCAGGATGCTTCTCATGTGCCTGTTCATCCTGGCCTCTCGGTCCCCACTCAAGGTGTCAGCGAGCACTGCAGCCATCAGAACACATACAGTGCATGGCATATTAGTTTTGTAGCTGCAGAGTGAGACAAAATCAACAGGAAAGGTACAGTGGCTCACCATGTCATTAATGCCCTTGGGTTATAGTACAGCTGATCTTTCATACGGCAAATGATCCAGATCAGGCCACGGAGACATTTCAAAACGCACAGAGTTTATGGCACTCTGGGGTACTTATCCTTAGAAGAAGCAACTGTGGATCTGAATGCATTTTGCAGTACATATCAGAGCAATCTGCAGATGTAAGAGAGAACTGCAGGCACACACAGGGCTCAATTTCAGTCTGCACGTTGCAAGGGAAAGCAGCTCTTTTTGGGGGGTGACTGCCCAAACACCCAATGTTTCATTTCTGCACCAGTGAAGAGGCACCACCCTACTAAACAGCAGGGCTGTGTACCTTTGTGGTTCAAGGCCTTGAAGAGTTTCCTGTGGATTTCTTGCAAAATAATATAATCAAAAAATTGGTGCAATGTGCAGCTGTTGTCCTGTTCATATCTATCTTCATGCTCTTCTACCTAAAGTCTCCACTGGCCAAACAACTTGACAGCCTTTGATTTAATGGGACTAGAACTGGGGCTGGAAGGAGTTCTACTCATCTAGATTTGCTCTAGCACCTGTAAAAATACGGAAAGGACAAAGTCTCCAAAAAGGCAGGGTCACTCTTCATACTGCCTCCTTTCCCTGGGAAGAATGAGATACAGCTCTCACTTTGATTTTTTTGACTACTTGGGAGAATTTTGCAGAGACCTCTGTCTCTTGTTTCCTCTTTGTCTGGGCTTTCTCCTTTTCTGTCACAACTGTGGTGCAAAACAGTGGATATAATAATGATAAATATCCACCCTTTTGAAAAGCACAACCATGTAACCCCCAGGCTGTCATAAGCACTCTCATGCTGGCATCCTGCACTCCTTTCTCCTGTCTAAAGATCCCATGGAAGGCTTGTAAGCTCGGGGAGCAAAGGGTGCATGAGGACATAGCTGTCTGGAACCATTCATTCATTAGACCAAGTGCAGAGCCATGTGCATGCAGTGATTAATGAGGAACGTACTTTAGCATGACAAAATGGTGTGGAAGCTCCTCTGATAGCTAAAATGCCTCAGAGAAAACTGTTTTAATTTATTGCAGGTTTTACACTGATAAATTGTGGTTCCTTTGCACAGGGTTCTCCCTCTTTAATTCTTATTTATTTTTTCTACTGAAAAATGTGACTGGAGTTGGACTTGATAAAGACAGGAAATTCTTCAATAGAGTAAAATGTCCAGTGTCACTTGGTACCAGATGATAGGAAAGATGACAATTCTACTGAAGATAATGAAATACATCTTTTAACAAGCTGTTAATGTATATTCTGTGCAGAACATTTTTAATACATTGACTTGGAACAAAAAAGAGTTGAAACAAATCACCAAAAGCTAAAAAATGGACTAAATACATAAACTTTTTTTGGGGAAAAAAAAGGTGCATCCTTATACTTCTGGCAGACCATTAAATCCACAGAATAAGAAGAAATATAGCCTTAAACTTTGCTTAGAAAGCTGGAAACATACTGCTCTGTAGTACAATTTTTTTTCCAAGAGAGCACAATAAACTCCTCAGATGGCTGGACTCTGAGCTTTACAAATAATACTCTCAATACAAAAAACACAAGAAGGTTCACAAGTCTAGTCTTCATTTTCTTTTTCTCCATGTCTTTTTGGGTGGTCTCAGAAATTATTTTCTTGAGTTTTTCCACCCATAGCAGATGGAACAGGGTGTTGAATCTTTAAGAAACAATTGTTTCCCTTAAAAATGCTTGCTGAGTATTTGAGTTGAACAAGCAGTCTAAGTAGCAAACAACTGATTAAAAGGCAAAACATATTCAGTTGCATTGATTAAAAATTGCCAGTAATTTCATTGTCACATCTTTGAAAAATAATCTGAAGTCACTCGTAGATGACTGTGGGTTCAATTTGTAAAGTGGAAAGTAAATTAGGGCACAGAAGGTCTACAAAAAGGCACTAAAACCAAATCTTTCACTCCTTTGATGTAAGAACAATAAAGGAGTACAAAACCTGAGGATATTCACAGAAGCAAAACAATTCTGCTTTTTGAGCCCAATACAAAAATGTATATCTTTTTTCAAAGTAATGGGTTTTTTTCAGATTTATCTAGTAAGACTAAAATGCAGTTCTGATTTGACTGAAAATATTGGGAAAGTTGTACTGAATTCAGTGAACAGCCTTAAGAAATATTTTAAAAATTGTTAAAATAAATCTTATTTTTCAAAATTACATATGTTGGGCCTTTTTAAAGGAAGCCATTGAAGGTTGCATTTAGTTGCATTTATTTTTCAAACTATTAATGGAATGAAATAAAATATCACATCTGACTTCCCCCCCCCAAATGATTTTTTACTTTTTAGCCCCTCCCCAGATTTTCCTCTCATGGTATTGCACATCAGCTACTGATTAATCACATAGCTCCAGCCACATCTGGGATTCTCTTCTCCCTATTTAAAGAAGAGAAAATAATTTTCTTCTGGGAGTGGGAAGATGCAGGAATGTAAGCTCCCCTCCTGAAAGCAACAGTGTCATCTCAGATTTATTTCAGTACAAAGGAAAGCAGGATTTGTCCTGTGCTATTGTTTTATTTGTATGAGAGTGGTATAAAAAAGAGGCTTTCTTGCACACGCCAGCTGGAAAGGGAGTTTCAGTGTGACCCACAAGCATGTCACTGCTGTATTTAGTAGCACTGTGTCGGTGGGGGGACAAGAGAGCTCCCTAGTGTTCCCAAGGGACCTGCTGAGCCCCCCCATGGCATCCCTCTGGCCCCTGCCTCCACTCCAGCCAGCACTCACCCCATGTACATCCTTCCTGTGGTGGGCACATACCCACGTGTCCTCTGCTGCTTGCTGGGGAACAAGCAAGGATGGAGGGTCATTAAAGACTCTGCACAACACCAGAAGCTACTAATCCTTTTGACGTTTATAGGGTTAAGCCCAGAGACAGGGCAAAATGCCTAACATCCCTTCAAAGATTGGAAGGTAAGGTGAGTTTAGCCAGCTGAAGATCTGGTCAGCAGCTACTTAATGCATATTAAATGACAGAAGAAAAAAAGATGGTTAAACTTTTAGCCATTGCTTTATAGGTTGAGCTTTGTCTGAGATTTAGGACCTCAGTCAAATCAGTCCTCCTTCTGCGAAGTGAAGGCAGGAGCTTTTCCTGCATCTCTGCTCACAGGAGGTGGTGAAGAGGCATGCATTAAGGATCACAAAACACTGGCATACCTGAGTGGTGGCAGTTGTATGTGCATCACAGGAATATGCATGCTCAATGACATAGAGGGTTCAGCTGCACTTGGCGGGGGGCGAAAAAGTGATTTTCATTCTTTACTCAAAACACTTCCACAAATCATGTGGGAAAAAATGCAAAACTTTCTTCTGAGGGTATAAGCCGGTCTCTAGGCATTGCCTTTTCCTGATGTCCTGCCTGTTCTGTACCTGCCTGCAGATGGGACAAGTGTGAGTTACTGAACGATTTTCACCTTTTCTGATGCTGATGACTGGTGCACTGGGTGGAGCTGATTGGGCGTGGCCAGTCCAATGCTCAGAGCTCATTCTGTTTTCTCTTTGCTTGTGCAGAGCAGCTGGATGAGAACAATTTTGATTGTGTTCAAAAGTCTGTGTTGACTAGCCTGTAAAACAAACTTAACATGTCATCACTAGATAGACGGATAGATAGACTCACATATGCATATTTTTGCTACAGGAAGTACCTGCGACTACGCAAAGAGACAGCTTAAGTAAGGCACCATCTAGAGCAATGCCATGCACTTTCTCTGGCACTCACAAGTTTTTATTGAGAAGAGGAATTAAAAAATATGGTTGTTCTACAGTGTTCGGGAGATTGGCTCAAGCTTGCACAATGCTAATGCAACCTCTGAGCTATGTTAAGGCCAGGAAGCTCCTGACATAATAAGGGTGCTCAAGCAGGGAAGAGAGCACAGAAACACGACTCCAGCCCTTGCTGGTCAAAGACAAGGTGAGTCCTATGGCTGATGGAGCACAAAGACTAGAGACCTTGGAAGGAGCACTAAGGGGGTGGTTGGAAAGGGATGGATCACTGTGCCTCCAAAGGCAATCCTGCTTTGGTACTCTCTAGGAGTTTATCACAACATCTCCCTGTGACTACACTAGGTCTGTACGCAGGTGCACGACCCCAAGAAAGAGTCTGCATGTCACGATATACCACCAGTCTGCAGAACTCGGCAGAGTTTGGGTAGGAAAGCTGTCACACGCTTTCCAGTCCTTCCTGCCTATTGCTGGTTTTCCATTACTCTGCTTCTGGATGGCCCCAAAAAACCACAAGAACTTCCTTTCTTGTAGTGTTTCATCACTTTGGCCTCAAAATGAAAGAACCAAAATGAAAACCAGCCGGACCAAAAAGAAATCTACTAAACATATAAACAAACAAAACCAAACCTTCAGAAACTCAGTTGATTTTAATTCGGTATCTGGTTTTGGCCAAACTGTGCATTCATTTTTAGTTCGTTTCTTCTCTGTCAGTTCATACGTTCTTCACAAGAAGAATCACATTTGCTTTCAGTCCCCTACCAGTCTCTGATCTGTACTTCTGTTTCGCTGCCGTTTGGCAATTGCTTTGCTGCTATGCTACTGCTTATGTCATGAGACTGTATCGCTGGTAATTTATGACTTAAACTCCAAGTTTTTGGTCAGCACCTAGTAAAAAATTATGACTTGTTTCTTTTCATTTAGGATCTGGAATACTTCTGTCACTTAGGTTGATGCTAGCACTAAGCTAAATTCACTGAAAAGCTTTGTGGCTCTACTGCTCCATTAACCACAGTTTATATTTTAAGGCAGGTAAAAGGTCAGTCCTAAAAAATTCACTTGAACTGAGGCGAATACAATCAATCAATAATTAACACTGTTCACCTCCGATAAGTCCAAATTCCTGCATACAGAACGCTTCTCTTGGCATATCAGGCTTGTCAGCTTCATTTGCAATTGGACCTGCCAGCGAGTGATAGCAACGAAATTATAGCAGACATTCTGCAGTTTTTTGTATCCTGGGTATCATTTGTTCGTGGCACTAATTTTACAGAGCAAGGACACACCGGGAAGTTAACTCAGAGAAAGCAGGAGTTTCAGAGCAGGACTGCTGGGAGGGGCATCTGGATAATTACTTTTAATACAGACTATTGAAAAATAAGCTGTTCTGTGCCAAAGGAAAGGTATTTGGGAGCACGAAAGAGGCGGTAAATGACTGCGTGAGTGAAAAGGACAAGTGACTGGAGGCCGGGGAGTCAGAGTGGATTTGTTGAAAGGAAAGGTACAGCCTGACAAGTTTTTCCCACACGGCTCCCCCCCCACCGTTAACACCAGCCTGACATGAAAGAACCACCGTTTCACGTCTCCTGGGTGCTGGGCCTCTCCTGACGGGAGCAGTGAGACACAGCCGAGCCAAGCCGAACCTGCGCGGGGGGTGGCTCTGCGGGTGGACGCCTGCCAGGAGAGGTCCAGGCCGGGCCTTCCAGGCCCCGCTCAGGCAGGACCCCCGGAGGGACTTTAACCCCGGCCCCGCTGTGGAGGGAGAGCACGCTATACCCCCGGCCACGCCGTTCCTAATCTCTCGCTGCTTTATGTTTTTAGCTTCTTTGTTTTCCTTGTCCGGCTGCCAGCAGGGCAGACAGTGCAGGCAGTCAAGGAGCAGCTGCCTGCTGGAGCTCTGAGGTTCGCGTCACGCAGGCAGGACTGCCGGGGGAGAGCAAGCAAGGGGGTGAGATTAGGTGAAACATTAGCCACGTCCTCTTGGCTTTCCTCCAGAGCCTTTCAATTATTTCTTTATGTGCTGTTGGTGCTGTGCTTGTTTGGCATTTAAAAGGTATGCTCTGAGAGGATTTCACAACGAGCTGCCATTTTACAGTTCAAAACAGATGCAAGCTTATCACCCATGGAAATTTATGTCTCCATGAACCCCTTCCTCTCCCCTCCCTCAGGGCTTAAAGCAAAGCCACTCCAGGCAGATCAATCATGAGGACTGTGTAATAGGCTAAAAATAATGCGAGTTATAAAAGTCTGGAAGCTGTTGCTCATTTTGGGACTTGAAGATTCAAATGTCCGTCAATACCAATGACTCTAGTGGCTCGACAATAGTAGATAAGGGCCAAATATTCTTCTAAGATGATTAACGTGACTTGCAATCTACTTACCTCAATGCCAGTTGCCAAACTGCGTCTCCTCAGTTTCCCACAATGCAGGGAACAGGCAAATATTCATGACACTTCATCAGGAGCAGAATTTCACCCTAGATCCAGAAAAATAGGGTTGGAAGGCAGAATGAACTGTGCCTATATGGCTCCTGACAGATGCCTGTCTAACCAGTTCTTAAAGACTCGGTGGAGACTCCACCAGTGCCCCAGGCAACCTGTTCCGGTGCTTCCTTATCCTTCCCATTGGAAAGCTTCTCTCTATCCAGATGGGAGCATGGGCTAGGTTCCTTATCTACCTGTCCAGCCACATAAAGGTGGAGCAGCATATTGCAACACTACTGGTGACTTGCAGAGTGTCCTAAAAACAGTACTTCTTCCTTTGGGTCAGGGTGGGAATGGTAAGAGGAATACTTCACTGAAACCTGGAGTGCAAAGTCAGATGGCTGAAGTACATCTTCTGCCCAGGATGAACAACAGAGAGGTCAGAGAAGTTAAGTGAATGCAGGCATGAGTTTTCACAGCTTGTGTAAGCATTGTAGGATTGTATCTTAATTTTGTGCCATGATTTATAAGATCATTGTCAAGGGAGGCTAATGCACAGAAGATGACTCTAATGAAGTGGTGTTCTTTAAAGGAACAGGAGGTTCGAGTGCTCAGGGATCAAATATTTTATGTTTCATCTGGACTGGCTCTTTGACAAATTTTGTTGGCTGAACTGTTATGCTAGTGCTGTGTTAACACGAAGAATGGGCAGAGGATTTTTTTTTATTTGTAAGGAAGAGGTAATATTCTGACTAACTTCCAGGCAAGTAGCACTGCTTTTGAGCTGATTTCGCTTTTGCATCTCCTGGCAGACATCATGCAAAGAGTAGCTTGAGAAGAAAGACATGCCTGCAATTTGACACAGGCATAGCTTGCCAAGAGAGGTCACTGCGGCATCCTCAGTGGATGCATTCACAAAGGCACGAGACAACACACTCAGAAGGGTAGTCCAAGGGGGCCACTGCCTGCCTCATAGGGTTTGGATCTCACACAGGACTCTAGATCCCAGAATTGAAAAAAACTCAGCATTCTCCTAATCATGCGAATGACCTTAATATCATGAGGTATTTCAAAAAAGGCTATGCTCTTTTTTTTCCTTCTGCATGTAAGAGAGAGAGGCAGACGGAGAGTGTTGCCAGTTCTTTTACATGGACAGAGAATGATACCTTCTCCTGTAAGAGCTCTCTCTGGCCTCCCGAGAGTATGAAGTTTGCAGCTGGCCATCAGATTCTTAATTTCTAATTAATTTATTCAAGATCCTACAAGCCCACATCTGCTGTCTTCTCTTGCTCAACAACTAGTTATGCAACCCAAGGAAAAAATGCTATTAATTCCTGAATTTCCAAGCTCGGTTCTTGCACTTAAGACTTCTTGCCCATCTCTGTCTCCCCCTCCTGCTGTTCCTGGGTTCTCCATCCCAAGGTGGAGGAACACAATGCTGGAGATGCTTCACTTCAGTGCCACTGCTCACATACCTAGTGCTGAGGTATGGAGGATGAAGGGGGAACAGAGCGCAGGATGACCCACTTTTCATTGACTGATACCCAGAAATAATGATCTCACATGGCCTTCTGTTTAACATGGACCAAAGCGCTTCCCTGCATTCATTCCTTTTTGAACTATTGCTTTTCTTTGAGTAAACCAGCCAAGTTTAATTAAACTATGCCCAGTGATGAAGAATCTACCCTCCACTCTGTGTAAATTGTTCCAGCAGTTAATTTCTCCTCTCTGCTGAAACCACATGCCTTATTTCTAAGGCAGATTGTCTAGACAGATGTGTGTGAGAGCCCACTTCCAAAGTTTTGCTCTAAATACAGGTACTCCTAAATTACACCTGCATGAGTCCTTCCCTTTGCTCTAGTGAAGAGCTTCAGCTTTTGGAAACTCTTGCTGTAAGACATATTTTCCAGTCCTCAGTTATTCAGTGAACTTCTTTCTGAAACTTCTTAATCTATTAACATTCTTGAATTGTACACTTGAGGCCAGGACACCTTTAAACTGAGACCAGTTACAGACTTCGCCCATAACATCCAGAGTTCCCAGGTTCATACACATGAGGATTCCTCTAGCCCTTTTGTTGAAGCAAACATTTCCTTCTGTTGGGTTATCTGCCTCGGTCCCCCTGCAGACTCACTGCTTCTACGGGCTCCATTAACCTGTGAGGATGCCCTGCAAGATTTGTCCTCTGATGAATGACTTCACTTTTGGCTGTACTGAAGTTCATATCAAAAACTGGCTGCTTGTGTACGGCTTGCCAAGCATGTCACATCATTGCTTCTTCTCAGGGACCTGAATTTCTTCATTATGGACCACTCCATCATTTCATGTGACTTTGAGCCTCTCCCCGCTCACAGGACTATCCATGCATTTCACATCAGATAAAATACATAAGAGGAATATGAACAAAGACCCTCCTGTCCCGCCTGCGCTCCTGAACCACAAGGCTGAATTGCATTTCTTAGACTTACTTTAATTTTGGCTGCCTAGTAGAGATAACAGAGCTGTGGAGGAGGACCTCTAGCTCATCACTCCTAGTTTGCCAGGCCTGCCTAGCCACACCAGCGGCCTGTAGGCTAACATCAGCCCAGGTGACACTGTCATCTGTCTCATTGTTCCTGGAGGAGATGGGGAGTATCATTAGAGCTGTTCCTGTAGGGAACCTTTCTAAATTACTACATGAAACCTCCTCGTCCGCCATAACCGAGATGACAGAGCAGCCTTCACCCCCGTCTCCCCAGCCCCTCACTGCAGCAGTGCAGAAATGTCGTTTGGTGGCTGATGATGGATGAGGGTGGAGACAGATGTTTGCTTCAGGGGATGCTGCCTGCTCCTGTGGGATGTGCCACCAGGATTAGGTCCCAAAGCTGATAAAAGTGAACTGCTGGTTATTTTAGAAAATATTGAGCTCCCCCACAAGGCACAGGACCCTGTCTGTGATGTTCTGCATGAAACTCAGTGCTGAGGTGTATTCAGAATGCACCCACTAGACTGAGCCATTCAGGAGACCTTGGTGCTGAGATGCCTCATCCGGGATGCCACACAGCTGTGGGCATGAAGCAGGTACTGAGAGCTCAGCATGGGTGAGATGGTGGTGAGTCTGAGCTGCATGGAAGCCCAGGAATGCTGAGGTCTGATAGTGAGCTACCACAGGAGTCTGGGAAACGTCAGGCTTGGTTGCAAGTGTCTCAAACAGCTCAAGTACCCCTTCTCCTTTTTTTTTCCCCTTAAACACCTGTATCCTTTACTGGATCTAGCCATGGTGATTTTGACTGCAGACCCCAGGTATTGTTTCCACCCACACTGGGGCTCTACTTTCTCAGTTCTGCCACTGTTCATTCCTCTTCAGCCACTTTCCATCACTGCAACCTTTTCCCTCAGCAAGGTCTTACTATTTGAGATCTTTGCCACAGTTTAACTGGTCATAAACAGAATGAGCCAGGTTCTGATCTCATTTACTTCTACGACCGTATTGAGTTCCTCTGGACTTGTACTCATGCACATGAGAACAGATCCTCTCCCATTTAATTTGCCCTACTTCATATTTGCTAAGTACTAACGGCATAGTTGGCTCAGTACAGAATGCAGAGGACAAAAAGCCTGATGTGTAAGAGATAGCTGTTACCTCCCAGATGCTGCTGCCTGGGCTGTTTGTATAGACCTCTGTAGTCACAGCGGTGGCTCCTCCCACAGTGCTCCTACACCAGCTCCAAAATTACTGAGATCATTTTTTCTTTAAACATCCTGCTAACCTCTAGATGTCTTGCTGACTTGCGTGCAATCAGATTTAAATGTCAACACAATGTTAATATTTGAGAATTATCACCAGGAGCTTCTCACACCTCTTCTTTAGAAGATACAAAGAAGCCCAACACCTACCTGTTCCTAAAGCCCTATCATCAGTTTGAAGCAGATTCAGGTGATATGTTGGACCTTTATCAGTTATTATCACCTGCAGTAGCCCCTGGCACAGGATTGCCCTAAAATATGCTTTCCCTGGGCACTTTCCAGATTTCTTCAATTGCAATCTCCTCACAAGCCAGAGTGAACTTGTATTGTGCAAAACAAGAAAGAGAAGAACAAAAAGTGAGAGGATAAAAAATAGCCCGAATGATTTAATTTCTGTTTTAATTCCAAAAATACACAAGGTCTCTGACATTTCCCACGCACAACTCCTTTCTCTGCAGCACAAAGAGGATATATTTTAAATGGTACTGTTAATGGAATTATATGTTGCTACTGGATAATGGTCTGCTGTGGAGAGATAATTATTGAGGCAAAGCTGAGGTATTTATTGAAGAGAAACATTGAGGCAAAGCCAAGATGTTTATTTTCTAAGCACCAGACCATAATGCAGGCAAAACATGCAATATCATTAGCATTATTACTAATGCATTGGAAGCCTGAACATGCCCCATCACAAACTCTTGTTAACTCGGCGGTGGCAGAACTGGGCCCCGTATGAGAAATGCACCCAGGCTGACCCAAATGCTGATGCCAGAGGGCAGCTCTGTTGACTGTATCACGGGCAATACCCAAGTGTTGCCCTTCTTGGCTGGTGTCTGCCCTTCCATAGACCAGGAAGGTGGCAGAAGTGCTGCCTGCAGACCTGACTGCCCACAGGTGAAGCATCAGGAAGAACAGATTTCTTCTTCATTGGTTCAATGAGAAACTAAACCAAAACATTTGCTGATTCTTCAGCTTCGTTTGAGGTAATGAAACCATGGGAGATATGACCAGCCTGTCATCAGGCCATTATTTTACAGTTTTCAAAACTAATTTTACAGATACCTGTGAATAATTCATGCACAGGTTTGTCTTTGAGGATTGGTGAAGTACAGGTCCATACAAGCACATGGGCAGCTTCAAGCAGAAGCAGGGCCTGGTACCATGTGGTAATGGAGAAGGACGGGCTCTGTGCTACACCTGGGTGGTGTGTGCAGCCACTTCTGCGTGTTTGGGTGTGGCGGGGCTCCTCTGGGCACATGCTGGTGCAGGTCTTCTTTTGTGCATGTCCTGTGGAGGCTGAGAGCCACGGACTGCGTTGGCTTGCAGGAGGGAATCCCAGCAGGTGCTGGGTGCCCTTTCATCCTAGCCATATCCATCCTGCGCCTCACAGCAGTGCTGAGCAGGGTCCCAGCATTGCTCTTCACAGCAGTCACTGGTTTTGGCATTGCCCTTGATAGATGTAGAAAGCTGAACTGGCTCTTTTCCACCGTTCTGCCTAGGGATGGGTGCAGGTCCTGGGTGTGTGAAGATATTTAAACACCTAGCTCCTATTGATTGCATTGGTCATCAGGCCCCTTAAATACGCCCATGGGCCTGGGCATAACTCCCTGAACCCATTCAAAGACAGCAGCAACATCCCTGAGTATTGTAAGATCTGAACACATTGGTTTCAGATTGGCTGTAAAGTGAGTATGTGCACCTGCAGAAAATACCACATGCCACTATTACACAGAGCGGAAAGACAATACAAACTTCCTGCAATTATTCTACTTCTCAAGACTGTAACCCAGATCCTTTTTTAAAAAGATAACTGAAAAGATACCTATCTCACGTGTGTGACCTGATTTTCAAAAGTACTGAGCATCCAAGGCTGTATATCAGCATCAGCTGAAGGAATAAAAACTTTTGAGGTCTCCATCCCTTTAGAGAAATTGGACCATTTCCAAACAATCCAGCCTTTCCGTATATGTACTGATGTATTTAAAAAAAAAAAAGAAAAAGAACAAAAAGCATGTAATTCTCCTTTATTTGGACTATGATGGATGCATCCATTATATCTTTGTCATCAGCACTTTTCTTGCTAAACCCAAATCGTAGCATTGTCCTGAGAACTGCTGATTTGGATCGTCCTGCTCCTGTGGGATTAACTGCTGTGT
This sequence comes from Sagittarius serpentarius, assembly GCA_034782735.1. Classification (NCBI taxonomy): domain Eukaryota; kingdom Metazoa; phylum Chordata; class Aves; order Accipitriformes; family Sagittariidae; genus Sagittarius; species Sagittarius serpentarius. The sequence goes on from JAVKLA010000053.1 coordinate 22,507,811, forward strand.
GGCCACGTGTAGTTCACTACAGACTGGCTGTGCTTCGCAGTGACCTGCTGCATTTCAGGATGCATCAGAAAGACTGTTTTGTGCATCTCCACCAGTAAACCAGGCACTGAGGGAGGTGGTAACCCCCAGGGCTTGCCCTAACGCTCCGTCAGGATGCAGCCAGGTGTCCCTGCAGCACTGACACGGAGGGGTTTGCCACGGCGCACGTCTGCCCCGTGGGGTATAGCCAATTTACTGGGAGCTATGAATTCATCCTAATGGTTTGCAAGGCTCTTTACAACGCTTGCATATAAAAAGTTGGCAGCCACCGAAATGCCAAGGGAAGATAAAGTGATTCATGCTTTTACAACAAGTGCTATGAGGTAAGTTGGCCTGATTAGAAAATAGTGTATTTCTAGCTTTTTCTTCAGTTTTGGCAAACTCCCACAAGAGTTATAATTTTTATTTTAGTTCTTCACTGAAGAAGCCATATCTGACCGGTAGATATTACTTATTATTACTTGTATTTTGATAACGTTAAAAGTCTCCAAGAAGATCAACAACAGTCACCATATACTCATATACACACAACCATGTTTGTCCCAGACTAGCTACAATTGTCAAAGAAAACTAGGTGGAAGGATAGGATGTACAAGCAGAAAAAACATTGAGAGTTTACAAGTGTCAGGTTATTCTCATGATTTTGTCATTAAACTGCTTCTGTAACCATATATTGACAGAACAAATTCACAAGAAGTATAGCATAAAATAAAAGTTGTATGGGAATTTCTGGCAGTTACCTGAGTTTCAGACCTTATGACTGCTTGTACTGTGTTATCTCCTGAATAATCTGTGCCTGTCATGTATTTGACAATACATGTTTTGTCAAGTCAAACAGGCTTCCTTAGAAAGAAAGAGATGATACTATTATTGCACAAGTAGGATTCTGTGTGTTTAATGCCAAAGTAGTCAAAGCTCTTTCAGGATGTTACAAAATAAAATTCACATGATGTTTTTCAGAAATTAGCTTTAACTTGTTTATATGAGTAAATGCATTTACAAATAAAGACATAAAGGCAAGTTGGTTTGCTTTTGAGAAATCTCAGGATTGTTTTAATGCCAACTGCATCAATAAACTCCAGTAGATTTGAAAAGGAAAACTGTAATTACTGGATTACTTGGTGCTATAATATTCAATATTATGGTAATGAGGGATGAATTATTGGATTGAGGAACCCCTGCCTTCTAGACTCAACTTCACAGAGGCTTTAATTGGGTATTTAGCAGAAGGCAGTTGGATACATATTAGGGCACTTACGTAAGTACTCTGACAACATTTTGTCTAATCCTTTCTGCTTCCATACCCCAAAAAGTAGATGTGAGTCTGGTCTCTACTCCTGAACTGCACAGATGGAAAAAAAGTAAGAGTAAAACCAGTTGTCATTTTGGTGTGACCAATGAACTATAATATAAATTGTTTTGATCTGTCACTGTTATAAAAAAAGTGCTTCAAGCAGGACAAATGTGGAGACAACTTTTTCAGTCCTTCCTCAGACCACACTGGTTTCTCTCATGGATAGCTGAAGATGGCCAACAGCAGAAACAGCATGCTAGCTGGAAGTCTCCAGCAGGGGCAGCACTGCACTCCTCTCTGTCAAAGCTCTACCAATTTAAAGGGTATCTGCATACGCATTGGCCCGTTCAGAGTATGTGCTGTTTGCACATGCACCCTGATCTTCCCGTAGTTGATAACGGGCAGTGTATTCTGTTCTACACAGCCTCCGCAGTCACGGGTATGGTAACTGTGCTTTGCAGCGGTGGTGGGCATGCATGCTGTGATGTCCCCTGCCAGCCACCCCTCAGGCGTGGGCCTTCTGCAGCAGTCTCTTTTGGTGGGATACCAGCCGGCACGTTTGGTTTTTATTATTGTTAGAAAGACAAGGTCATACACAGGCGGAGCAGGAAGTTCTGTGGTTTGTGGTGGTCTTTAGCTCCTTGGAAAGTTAATTCTGAAGATTCAGAGCTCTAAAAAAAAAGTTCTGACTTCTGCCCCAAAGAGTTTTTTCTTACCATCGTGATTTCTGTCCCTCAGAGGGTTGTGGCTGAGACTGCCGAAGCTGATCATAGTCTTCACTCTGCAACTCTCTGTGGCCTATTGTAGTGGCCATGAAAGGTCTCAATGATAAACAGCCTCAGCGATGCTTGAAAGGCCATGGATGGCCGGGGCAGAGATTTGGGGACAGGTCAGATTCATTCATAGCAACCTGTATTCTGCTTCAATCTTCTGTAATATCTGGAGTTTGGTATCACGACATGCAGGGTGAAGAATATCACCTCCTCAAACCCCAGTCATGGAGGGTGTCAGATGGAGCCTAGCAAAGCTCTCTGCAGAAGCTGCTCTGTGCGATTATTGTCAGTCAGGCGTTCAGAGCTACTACCAGATTACAGACTGACTTAGCCAATAGTGGGCTCGTACTGTTAGCTGCACCACGGCTACAAACTCTTCAAAAAAATGTTTTCCTCCATTTATCAGAAACTTCTCTTTTACTGCAAGTCACTTCAGACGTCTGTGCTCATATACACAGAGGCTGCTGATCACAGCTAAGGTCAACAGGCATTTTGATGTTGATTTTAATAAGAGTATGTTTGAGTACCCTTTGCATAGGCTATTGTGCATTTTCTTCATCAAGGCATGAATACAATGCTTGCTGGTTTTGAAAAAAGTATATTAATTATGTGAAACACTGAGCCCAGCCCAAACATCAAAAGGACTTGTAGGTGCTTACCTTCCCACTAGAGGTTTGCTTGACGAACCCAGAGATGTGGGCTATACTACACATGACCATATTCTTTGTCCTTAACTTCTGCCGGTTTGCATATATGTAATAGATCTGACATCATTATGATTCCCATAATTCTTCCACACATTCCTAATTGCAAAATTCATGCTTCAGTTAAAAAACTCCATTCATGCTTGAGATGTTTTCATTATTTTTATGTTTTGCTCTGGTGATCATAGAATGAAGAAGTTGCTGAACTTTCAAGGAGGGGGAATGGAAAGGATGGATTAGGGGTGGCAAGAAGTGAAGGAAAATAAAGGACTTTTATGTCTTTGTCTTCAAGCAGAAGGTAATTCATTGATATTTAGTAGAAGAATTCATAACAGATTTTAAAAGAACTTTCACAATCTTGACAATAGCAGTATTTACCAAGTGGAGGGGCAGTCTCCACTTCTACCAAATTTAAGTCTACTGACAGTAGTGACTGAGTTTCTCACCTGTTGTGAAAACGTGGGGCAGAAAACTTTTTTGCTGTTTTTCCTAGGGATCTGAAAAATTGCTGAATTAAATGATTAACAAAAGTGACTAGCAAAGTGACTCTGAGGTGCAGAAAAATCTCAAGTCTCCCCTCCACCCCATGTTTGAACCCATTCTCCTGAGTTGCTGCTCCAGCTGGGAAGGGAAAAGGAGACTGAAATGAAAATGCAACTTGTTGAAAATACTGCTCTGCATTGTTGACACTATTTTAAGCACTAGCAGGGGGCAATGATTTGGATCCATTTGTCTCTCTTCAAATGAAATTATTGGTAGGATTGTGCCAGCATTAGCTGGTGAATTCTTCTAAGCAACATCAATTGGTGGCAATGACAACATTCCAGAAGGCTTATTTAAAATATAGAGTGTATTGTGTAATTCTTTTTATTTGTCTGTTGCACAATCTATTTGCTGATACTTGTTTCTTTCCCTCCCTCTCTCTCCCCTAGGCTATCAAACAAAGCTGCCCAACCTTACTCTCATCCATCAACCTTGAGTTATTAAGAGAATAACTGCAGAACATTTACAAGTGGATGGGATGGAGTGCTGGCTGCTTTTCAAGAACACAGAGTCAGTGCTACAAAAACTTTGCAAGATGGCAAATTTTCTCATGCTGCCTGTTCCTTGCTCTGCTAAGACCTGCTAGGAGGAATGGTTTCTTGAATTTAAGGTAACTAATCTAGGTTGATGCCAAAACTGTTAATCATATCTAGTACTAGATCATCATTTTATCTGAGTAAAATATCTTTTTTTTTTGTAACTATTTCTCACAAAGGCTTTGGGATATATTGGAGGGAAGGAAGGGATCAGGATAAGTGCAGGCATCTCAGGGCTTGTGTTATATGACTTTCTCAAGGATAGGCTTAAAAAAAATCAATGTATGAAGGCAGAGGTTAAGAGATTATAAGCGTCTCACACCAGAAGCGTAACGAAGTGAAGTCAAATGGATCATACTGAAGGACTTTTTCTCACTGATTAGAAGACAGAGGTTGTGATGGAGTGGAGTCGCCATGTAATAATCTAAGCATCTGATCAGCGACTTAGGGTGTGCGCAAAGACCTCTAAGCTGGTGCGGTACAATTTACTCTCACAGCTTGGAGAGCTGGGAAGCACAGTGCAGAGGCTCCACGCAAGCCAGCACTGAACCAGACGCAATATAGCCCTGAGTGCTGTGCCAGCTGAACATGATTATTCTGCCTCTCAGTCCCACTTGGCATATCTGCACGGTACTTTGCTGTGCTGTGTGGACTTGCCAAATCAGCTCTGTGCTAGGTTGGGGATCTCTGCATCATGTTCTCTGCAATGCAAATGTACCCCTGGAAATTAAGATAATCTGTCTGACTATTAGAGGGGTAGGAGAATGCTTCCTGGCTAGCCAGCATTGCTGTAATTAAGTGGGACTGTGGGAAGAACAAAACATGTCAGTCTGTACAGTGACTTTCCAGACAACAATATCCCGGCAGGCACTGAAAAGCTGATCCCTTTGAGCATCCTATATTCTGTTCAGTGAAAAGCTTCAGGCTCTGCTTTGCTCATTTAGATGCTTGCAAATCCAGAGATCAGCAAACAGGTAAGAAGTTGTTCCCAAGAGGGAGCAGTCAGCTGTCAGGAGCTGCCACTGGGCACAGAACAATGCAGGGAGAGGCTCTGGAGTCCGGAGAAGCAGCCATCACAGTCAGCCTTAGTGGGAGGCACACAAACTCGTATAGATAGCTCTTTTGCTGTGGGTATGTTTTCTCTGCCTTGCCTTTGTCCTAGGTAGATCAGGCTCTGCTTCAGCAAGGCTGTTTAGTGATGGACACTGCTTTGCTCCTGGAGGCAGAAGAACTGAAGATGAGTCAGGACCATGAGGTCATCCTGGCTGACCACAGGGAACTTGAGCCTGGGAGAGTCGTGGGGCTCAGTGGCAGGAGACGTGGAAGCTGGGGGCCTCGCACTGAAAGAGGGGGCAGCTGTTGAGATCAGGAATGTAATTTACACAATTATAATGACAAAATTTATGAACTTGAATTTTTAAATTCTTCTTTTCTGTGTCAGTTCAGGAATTGGCCACAAACTTTTGTTTGTAGTCCCTGGTAAATTTGGCATGTCAGAGGGCATTTAATATCAGGAAAACCAGCATAGTTACACCACTAAAATATGACTAATTTTCAGCAGCTCCCACACTGTCTGTGCATTGTCCACTCAATAACACCACCACTTGGTGACTCCAGCCTGCATGCACAGCAATTAGATGGCTTTTACCACTCTGCTTCATGTTGTGAAGGACCTCAGCAACGGCAACACAGAGAGTAATGTTAGGGAGCATTTACCGAGGTTGTTGTTTGTGAACAAGTATCACAAAGTGAGCCACAAATACATGAAAAACAGAGGGCAAATTCCTGTGATAGTCTTTACACAGGAGGGAACCTGCATGAAAACCAATGGTTCCTCTGCCTCTACCTGCCCTCTTCTCCTTCCTTTTGTCAGTTCATTTCATATCCTCTCTCTGACTTCCTACTGCATGTTGCTGTGACGTACTTCACACCTGATACCACCCAGCCTTAGCTCCCCCTTGCCTTGCCTTTTGGCTCTCCTCTTCCCCCCCCTCTCACTCTCAGTGACTTGTATTTTCATCCAGAGACCCTATCTCACGAATTAGGTTTCCTTCTGCTTCCCCTCCCTCCTGATGTGGCCTTCAACTCTGGCTCAACACCTTTAACAAAATCTCTGGTTATCAACCTGATATTCATCAAGCACATTTCCCTTCCTCTTGTTTAAGTCTCCTTCAGCACTCTCCTTATCATTTGCTTTGTTATTTCATTCTTCCATTACTCCCAGGCCATTAACTCTGTCAAAGCCTTCTTTGCTCTTGATCTACCTCTTCAAACACTTCTCTCTGAGCTTCTGTGTTGCACTGGCACCCTGAGTGTTCACTATAACGCCAGTCATGGTCTGAGGAACAATGTGGCCATAGGAAGAAGCACTGAACATTCATAGTTGTTCACCCTGATTTTAGGGACAATTTCCAGTCTCCTGCTGGCACATCTGGTTCAGAGAAACGTCAAGTACCGGTTATCTACTTTCAAATCTTTCTTCTACATGTTATTTCAGGTCTATCCCTAAGCAAAACATTCCTGCTTTTTTCCTGACAATACTTGGCAAGTACATCTATTATATTGATTCTTCTTCTCACTCTTAGATTCCTGGGACAAACGATCCGCCCAAGCAGCCCAAGAGAAATCCCCCCTGCCCCATTTAACCCTCCTAGGTCAGCACCAGCCCAGGGACCAGCTACTTAGACCTCACTTCTTTGCACTTTTCCCTTGTCAGCTTCTTTGTCAACCAGCTTCATGCTATCATCTCCCACACTGCAACCAGCGGCAAGCTCCCTGTTAAAGTTCATAAAACTGTTCTCTTACAAATTACCCCTTCTGCTTCTCCCTTTGTTGCCACTGCCTCAAAAGCAGTCCCACGTACCAGTGCCTAGAAAGGCAGAGAGGCTTATTCTTTTCAGGACAAGCCATGCCAGACCAGAAGAGAGCAGCACGTTTTATTTCATCCTTTGAAATTCTTAGTATATCAAAAGGATCTTATACTGATGCTATTATCTGTTTATTTGTATTTCTGCTCTACCCATAGTTTTTCCCATCTCCCCCTTCCCTATGAGGTCCAGTGACATTACCATTGCATCCCATGTGGGCCAAATGATGCCGATAGCCAGGAGGTGTGGTGGAGGCTAATCCGGGTCACACAACTTTCGCTCCTGTATCTAGGCCATCCAGTCCTGAGTTATTTTAGGTAATGAGTTCAAGATAAATCTCCAAGCCATTAAGAAGACGATATCAATTGCTGCTGTGTTGTTTTCTCTGTGAACAGAATTCCCAGGAGCATTGATTTCCAAGGCAATTCGAGTGGGGTTTCCTTTTTTTTTTTCATTGTCTCATAGACTAGAGCAGTCACTTTCCATGCCAAACCAGGAATGGTTGCAAGCATTTCCTACAGAAGGACCATTCACATAAAATAAATGCACCAGGCATCTGTAAGAAACAAAGTAGACTATTCTTGAAAGCAAAAACTCTTAATTGACTTCTTGTCTGGAATTAAAAATCCAGTTGTGTGATGCTGAAAAATTTCAACAACCTTCCGCTGAAAGTTGTTTAGGAGAAAATAAAGTTCTAATTCTCTTTCTCCCTCCTTTGTTTTTCAGGTGAATTTAACTGTGTTAGAGGGAGCAAAACTGAGAACATGACGAGAGAATGACCCTGTGCTTTTTCTGAGAGTGCAAAACGCATCTTGCTGTCTATCACTGGTGGGCACAATCCATCCTCAAACAGCTGGTTTCTGCAGGTCACCATCAGAGCTGTAAGCTCACAATGACTTACCGTCACTATCAAACTAAGTGCATTAGAATCATGAAACACTTGAACATAAAAACGTAAATCTTGATTTGCCATCGTCAGTCCCCTGAAGTGCCTGGCGCTGGCAGAACAGCTCCTTTGAAACTGTAAACCAGCTGCTCAGCTAGTGTAAATCAGCATAGGACGTTGTCAAGTGGAAAAACATTGGTACTGCTTAAAAGTTGTTTTAAAGAGATCAGTGAGTAACTAAATGTTTAACATGCCCACTGGGAAGTGTATAAAACAAGATTCTAATTTGCAGAAAAAATTTCAATTATATATGAAAAAAAAATATCTAGTAGCTAAGCACCAGGCAGGCTATGTTGCAAATCTCCTTCACTGGAGGTTTGTAAGAACTGATTGGACCAACATCTGTCACACATGGATGGATTCCGCTCCGGTGGAGGGGCTGAACTGGATGTGCTCTGGTGATCTCTTCAGTGCTTGCACAGCACAAAGAAATGGACTTCAGCGTCAAAACAGTTATGGGATTAGCAAAACACCTTTGGTTCCTTGCTTGCTGCTCAAGACAGGCCAGAAGATTTGCAAATCGGTTCAGTCCCCTGCGTTAACATCCGTGTTATTCAGCCAAAGTTTCTCAGCCTGCACTTGATTTTTCTGAACACAGCTAGGAGAGGAGACAGGCAGTGCACTTGAATCATTCTAGGAAATTCACTAGCGAGTGTTAAATCATTCCAGTAAAATTTTAATATTCCCTTCATGCTAAAATGAGCTATAACAGCTATTTAACTTTGTAGTTAACTATACTATATAAGTATCTAGTTATTACTGCATAACTGTATAAAATACAGTTATAAAACCATACACCGTTGTTACCTATTAAGTAGCTATAACAGCTATGTGTGGGGTTTTTTCTGAAGGCATTTTACAGAGTTAAAGCAATGGAAAAACTTCCATTTCCTTCAATGGAAAATGCATCAGAATTAAAGGGAGAGTATTAGTGTATGTTGAGATAAATTAGTTTCAAGAGTAAGTGGTAGGCACAGCGTAGACTTAATGGTATTGTATAACTGAAATTCACAGTGTACGCTCTTCCAGTGGATTTTGGTAAGCATATTACAGTAAAAAAGGTATCATTCCATCTTAGTCTGTCCTTGACATTTGTTCTAAGAAGCTATGAGTATTTTAGTAGTGCATGAGGCAGATGATAGTGGGTCTTTATCAGGTAGCCTTTCTTCTGTGGGATTCTTTGCGCTGGCTTGCCCCGTCTCCTGCTTTGTGTGCAGTTAAGGGTGTTTTTCAAATTATGCCTGTGGGAGGGGTTGTGCAGGCACCTGCTGTCTCAGGGGCCCTTTTCAAAGCTAAGCCCCGTGACCTGACACTGGAGGGATGGGGAGACCACACTGTTTGTGTACAAGGAAAAGAGCAGGCCAGATCCCTTGTGAAGCCTAGAGGGAAGCCTCCTGCTAGTCCACTAGATCAAGGCCAGGTACGGATACCAACACACACGTTACACCAATATGTCTGCGTGCTGTGTGACAGCCAGCGGAAGTCCAATGAGTGGCGAATAGCACCCATCATAAGCACCCAGAAAACAGAATGTAGATTCCTGGGTTTATAGGAAGGCACTTGAGCCTGTGGCTTTTTGACGTTCTAAAAAATATCCCACTGACAGTTAACCCCAACATTTTTCTGCTAGGTGGTTATACCACCAACTGTGCAACATAAATTGCCAGGCCAGTTAACATTCAATTACCTGCTGGTGTTTTGGGGGCTATTTTACTGGCTGGCAGAGCCAGCTGGGGACCAGCCACACTTACTGGTTTAGGAGGAATGTCACCCAGGCGCAGCTCCGCTGCTTGCAGAGCCAGCTCCTGTCTGGCAGCGGGTTCACTGCAGTTGTGTTGCAGAGTCTGAGGATGAAATTAAGCAGCACAGCTAAAGTGAGCTCACCAGCTTTAAATGGGACAGTCCCGTTCCTCCCTCATTCCTCCTCCCTCCCTCTCCCAGTCTCCCCCACCCCCTTCTTTTTCACCCTGGTAATAATAAAGCCTTTACCTTAAGGAGCTGTGCTGGACTCCAGCTGACTGCGTGCAGAGAAACCTCGGGTCCAGAACTGCAGAGCAGGCACACTCATGTCTGGCATCACTGGCGTTAAGCTCAAGATGGTAAATCCAGCCAGATCACTGAGCGCTGAAGAGAATAGCGTGCTTCAGAAAAACTTGACTTGATCTGTAGTGGGATAAGTAGGCTTGTTATTTCTGGCCACATGCCGGTGGTGTTAGTGCTGTGTTGTCTCTGGGTAACGCTATCTGGATGTCCCTGTGTCATCCTCTCTGGTACCTGTATTATATGGTTCTTGCCATTGTCTGGAGTGTTCCAGCCCTTTTGTTTCATCCTGTGATTTCTCTGAATTGTGCCACTTCTCCTTAATGTATACAGTGCCATTTCAAAGAAGGAAAAACCAGGTTTTACTCTCTCCTTGTAACTTCTAGTTGGAGTCTCCCAGGGTAGAGTACAGTAGATTGTCATCTCCTGGCCTTCAATAGTAAAAGAGAACTATTCATAGTACGTTTTGAACCATGAAGAGTTCATCACTGAGAAAAAACAGGAGAAGCACCTGGAGATTCAGGATATTTTAAAAAATGGGATACTGAAAGAGGAAACTGTGAAGCAGGAGTCTCAGTGTGAGAAAAGACTACAGCTGATTTTCATTTAAATGAAATTTTTCTGAAATTTGATTTTTTAAAAGTCAAAATATTTGTTTGTCAAGAAGAGTGGCTGTCCTAGTTTCAGCTGGGGTAGAGTTAGTTGTCTTCCTAGTAGCTGGTACAGTGCTGTGTTTTGGGTTTAGTATGAGAAGAATGTTGACAACACCCTGATGTTTT
>JAVKLA010000053.1:22518431-22535655 GCA_034782735.1 Sagittarius serpentarius
AAGTGGTAAGCAATTGCATTGTGCATCACTTGTTTTGTGTATTCCAATCCTTTTATTATTATTGTCACTTTATTGTTCTTATTAGTGTCATTGTTAGTTTCTTCTTTTCTGTTCTATTAGAGTGTTCTTATCTCAACTCACAAACCTTACTTTTTTTCCAGCTCTCTCCCCTGTCCCACTGGGTGGGGGTGGGAAGTGAGTGAGCAGCTGCATGGTGCTTAGTTGCTGGCTGGGGTTAAACCATGACGGTGGCAGACAAAGTAACTGAAGAAGTAGGCATACATCATGCTCTGTGATGAGGTGATATGGTAATTTCCTAGACTAAGATCCTGACTCATTCCCTGCTTTTCTGTAATCCAAGTGTTCAAGGATGGAAGGATTTGTAAGTGAGCAGCACAAAAGAAACTTGGATGGGGGTTCTTGGAAGACCAATGCTCTACTCCCAACCCACATGTGCCTTCCAAAGTGGAAAAGCAAGAGGCTTAGTTTGCAAATAGATGTATTAGTACCCTTTTGACAGAAGAGTTATTTAAAAGGCATTATTATCGTCTCTGATGAAGAAAAGCAAAAATCACATTTCAATACTTAAACGTGGTCACAAACAACTTAGGTGGCACTTTGAGTCAATGCTAGTCTTGTCATCAGATTGCAGTAATGCTCTATTGGAACAAGTCTGGAGACAGTAAAAAAAAGAAGTGATAGCACATAGCGTGTATGGCAGAAGCCAAAGGCTAATCTGGTTAGAGAAACTCTGGGGTCAGAAGCTGGTGGAGTTAGAGGAGGTTGGGTTTTTGCTCAGTCTAGACCTGAAGTTTTTTCTATTAGTTTGAGGGATCTATCAGCTCCTTAGGGTCCCTCTGAAGCAGCCTGTGGATCTTGTGGGCTACTTTAGCAATTAGGGTGCCAGGACTGCCTCTGGTCACACAAGCAGAGTGTGTCTGGGAAGTACCAGTCCTGCCATGCACGTGCAGATCAGCTCTGCTGAGGACGTGTCTGAAGAGAAAACGGCCACTGAAAAAAGTGCATGGACAGCCTGGGCAGAAGGGCACCATGGCAGGATAGACAGGGCAGTAGGAGAGAGGGTTTAGCAGGAGAGAGGAGAAACGAGGTGCAGAGAGTTTGAGAGGGCGGCATGATGCCCAAAACGTGTTTCAAGCAGAGCACTGGATGTGAGCATGAAAGCCCAAAGAAGCTGTAGGTGTGTAAACTGGCTGTGTCACAGGGCTTGAGGTTCAGAAAGGCACATTGGGGGGGGGCACACCTATCTCCGAAGCAGCGATCCAAGAAGACTCTGTGCAGCTGCTCCCAAAGCTGGGGGCTGCCTGTGCTCACAAGGGAGGTCCTGGCGTGACCTGGGCACCTCCAGCTCTGCTTCGCTGCTCAGCCAGAAGCGCTGCCGCCCGCGTGGCTCCGTGTCCGGGTGCCGGGAAGGGCGGGATGCAGGAAGCTGGCAGCTGCTGGCCCGCTCCCTCGGGCCCTGTCCCACCGCCTGTTCCCAGAGCACACCTAACGCCCACGGACGCCGTTCAGCTGCCTGCAGAGCTCAGCAGGGGCCAAGCTCTTTGAAAACATGCCTTGGTTGTGATGGAGGAGGTAATGAGGATGGCACTACCGTGTGGTTTTTTTGTGTATTTTTTTTTTTTTAGTTAATGATGCAGTGGTTAGGGTGCCTGCCCAGGGAAACCTCAATATTAGGTCTTCCTCAGCCTGGAGAAGCTCAAGCGTACATTTCCCAAGGGAGCAGCCTAATAAGCAGGCCAGCTGTGGGAGGGGAAGAAACTCGGAGCTTGTTGTTGAAGCTGGGTCTTGGCAGAAGAAATTGTGTATGGTTCAAAGGGCCAGAAAGGGAGCAACCAGGGGCAGTGTGACTGCAGCCCAGGAGCTACAGCAGAGCTGGGAAAGGAATAAAGCTTGGCATATCCCCAGCTCCATGGCTGTTTCTCCACCTGAGCCCATGCAAAAGACAGTCCAGCACCAGGTGTGAAGATTGTCTTTCTTAGAAGGAGACATTAACCTTTCACCACAGGGCTGGGCTCCTTCATGTCCCTCAGCCTTTCTTCAGAATCCTTGTTTCTCGGTGGGTGCAATATACGTGTTTGAACCTGCTCAGGTTAAGGATAGCTATTTCTTGGGCAAGTGTTTTAGCCAGCAGGATATCATATAGGACTTGGGTACTGGCATCACCGCTTGGAGGACTTTTTCTTTGGGAGACGCTTGTTGGAGAGGGGTTCCAAATACATGAATATTCCTAGCTGCATTACTCCGTGAGCATCCCAGACTCTGGAGAGAGGATCACAGTAACACAGCATAATGTAGGTCAGAAGAGACTGCTGAGAATCATCCAATCTAACCTCTTGCTCAAAGTATGGCCAAGTACAGCAGATTGCTCAGAGCCATGTCAAGCTGAGCTTTGCCAATATCTGCAAAAATTGAGACTCCACAGCCTCTCTGGGCAGCCTTTTCCAGTGGGTGACTAGCCTGACTGTGAACGTTTTTGTCCTTGTATCTAGCCAGAATTTCCTTTGCTGCAACTTGTGATAATTGCCATTGTCCTTTCACCGTGCGCCTCTGAGGAAAGCCTGGCACCACCCTACCTTAGGTAGCTGATGGCAGGAATTAGTTACCCCCTTGCCAAGGGTTTGCACTAGCGCAGCTCCCTGCTCAGCATTGCCATTCAGAGGTGCCTAACCCTCCCCACACGCAGCGGCTCAGCAGCTAGCACAGCATCCTGCTGTTGGTCTGGGGGGACAACCCTGTAAGTCTGTACTGGATTCGGCACTGTGGTGGGCTGATTGTATCATATCCCACTGAATTTTCATCTATGGTCCCTGATCCCTTGCAGTTTCCCCAATTCTTGTTTAAATCTGCAACTTTGCCTGAGTAAAGAATCATACAGAGAGTGGCCAGCTACTATTTTTTGTTGAAAGAAGCAGATGCCTTAAAGCAGGTAGTGTTGAACAATTATAAATCATCCTCAACACCACAAACGTTTCCAAATACAAGCAGATACTCAGGAATGGATGTACAGGAAAAGAGAATCTGTTTATTATGTTGTCACTTGATACAGCTAAACCATTTACTGCTTTGTTTGCATTGAGATATGGGTCCTTTGTAGGTAGCAGCTGTACACCAGCTGCGTGTGAAGTTGCCTCTATAAAGATTATACAGGGAACACAGAAGCTGCAATGTGGGCAAGGAGTTTCTCCTGTTGAGTAAAGATGCAAAAGATGTGCTGGACACTGTCCCTCTATGATCCATGCAGAGATTCCTCATCAAACGCAGTGTAAACGGGACCGTGCAGCTCCATTGCCTCTGACCGGGTTACCTGTTTATTTGGTAAATGGACCGTGGTTTCAGGAGCGCCTGAGCTGGCTGCGTGTAGGGCTGGAGCAGGTCCAGAAAGGTCTTGACTGAGCCTGAGCTAATGAGCCCCAGTAAACTCACGTCTGCTCTTTGTGGACACAAAAGTGGTGGTATGCAGGGGCCGCTTAGGTACCACCCAGGACCAGCCATGTTAGGGTGCCTCAGCCTCCTGCCCCTGGGCTGGGGACACCTGCAGCAGTTTGGCTGCCTTTGAACCTGTCAGCTCATGCATTTACAGACTCTTATGTCTGAGCTAAATATCACTTTCCATTAAACTAATTTAGTCCTTTTCCATTAAACTTCCCATGTAAAGTAATTCACGTTTATCTATACCCGTGACCAAAACAGTAGAAAGTTGACCGCGTGGGCTTTTTCTTGTTGTCTCCTAAGCTTTATCCCTTAAAAGAAGCTGGAAGCCAGAAGGAAATATCAGGGAATGTGCCTCCGTTAAATGGGGGGCTGGGGCTTAGTGAAAGTAGCAGCAAATCTTTCCCTTAAATATAGTGGAGCTGCTCGTGAGAGGAAGAATTTGAGAGTGGGAGCCTACCAAGATAGTGGACTTTGTCACTCGCACCAAACACACACTGTGGAGCCCCAAACAGAAGCTAGCGTATCTCACATCTGTGCTACCATGGAGTTTTCCAGCTGTCGCACATCTCGGCAGCACCTCGCCTACTGCAGAATGCTCAACCAGATCCTCTCCTTTCCTTCACTGCAAGGTTAAAAGCCAGTTTCTCTGCCAGGCAAGTCTGCCAGTGCTCACTCCCAAATGACATTTATCGCCAGTTTCTGATACTTTGAAGAATAAGATGTATTTGGTATGATATCAAAACCGAAGTGGAAATCACAAAGGACCAGAGATTACTAGGAATGTAAAAATGACTGGGTGAAAAAACCCTTGTATACGCATGGCTGAGAGTTACAAACTGGTGGTGAAAGCAAGACAATACAGTCTTCATGACAGCAAATCCATCAATAACATAAAGTGCTTCTGCCTGTTTGTTTCTTCCTCTTTCTTACATGGATTAACTTGCTAATGTTTGCTTTAATGGTTTTCAGCAGGATTTATCAACAGTGGATTAAAGACAAGATTATAGGGCATGCAGCATTGGTTTGCTTCTTGTGGTATCCAGTGGCTGCTCTATACTTAAGGAGTTTGCAAGACCAGGTCTAACTAACAATATGTACAAGCACTCAACAGCAATCTTTTCTTCAGACTCCCTGTCTGAGATGATTCAGCACTGAAAGGTGCAGTCTCTAATACTGCATTTTTCTTCTTGAGCCAGAACTTTATAACTCCTTAAAGAAACCCAACCTCATATTAATATAACAAACAATTACAAATGCTCTTACCTGACGTATCATGCTGAATGCATTTGTAATGATAAATTAGCCTTTATGGTGCTCTGAGCTGTTGCTTAGACCTGTGTGGTTCCCTAGAGACACCAGCCCTGCTGTTAGAGACGGCGATGTCCCAGTACAAGACCTGACAACAGAACCTACTGTCCTCTTTTATGATCGCTCCCCCTCCCTGACGTCTTAAGCTGATGCTGACGAACCAGAAGCCTGTTGCCAAACATTCTTAGGAGCCCCACAAGACTGGCTAAGCACACTCGCTTGCTGACCTGGAGAACCTCCTAGGAAAACTAACTCAGGAAAATGAGAACAAAATATAAGATAGGCAAACACCTTTTTGGCAATAAGAGCAAAGCTCTTTGTTTCAGAGAATCAATTTTTAATGTGGTATTTGCACGGGTTCTTTTGCTATTCTTTTCTAAATTAAACTGTCACCTGTGCAACTTCCTGTACCAACACACAGTTGTTTTCTCAGGAAATATGCCGGGTGCTGAATACAATTCAAATATCAGTTTGAGAAAACAAAGACTCTTAAAAAAGGAACTGGATGTACAAAGATACGTGTTGTAAGGCCGCATTCTTTCTAAGGGTAGCATCTAGGCTGCTGATGACACATTGGGTTAGGAAAATAATCAGCCACATCTCCAAAGAATGTTCCCTTCTTCTGCATTTGTTTAATTCTTTCGGGCCTACATGTAAATACAGGATTTAATTCTTTAAATCTAGAAGACCAGCTGAGCAATCTTATTTCTTTCACTTCATTTTTTAAGTAACAAAGCCAGGGGACGATGGCTCTGGTTTATGCTTTGCTACAGGACAAGGAGAAATGTTGTGGGCATGATCTTCAAGGCAGAGGATCGATTTCAAGTGATTTGTGTTGAAAGTTGTGGTGAAACATCCCTAAATGCTTTCTCTGTGTACTAACCCCTGCCATTTCAAAAGCAGTACACCTTGAGCCAAAGGGCTGGGGTACCTGTTTAAAGCAGTAATGTGTGCTCTTTTACCTAGACTTTATTAAAAACAGTGGTAAATTCTGGATATGTTGTCAAGGGTTAATTTTGCATCTCCCTGGGCCCTCCTCCTTAGGCATTTTTTTCCAGATCGGAATGATGATCTGAGTACTCTTAACAGCTCTGTAGCACCCTCTCTTCCCCCCTCCCCAATCCCCCAAATATTTAGATTGCTGCCAAGCTCTATTTTGTTTTCACCGAGTGCATTACTCCTCAAATTTTCTTAATGCGCCACATGGCATGCGCTAACGTACCTAGCCTGTGCCCTTGATTTCAGCCGGGAAATCTGCCCTCCTCTTCCCTCAGAGGCTCGCGCCTCCCCGGCAGAGGTGCCGTGGCTGCTCAGGAGCCCAGCTGAGCTGCCATAAATTAGAGGCAGGTGTACTAAGGGAAATTGAAATGGGTCCTGGTTTCCTCCAAACCTGAGTGGTGAAGGAGCTTCATGTGCTGCTGAGCTACCCCTGCAGCAAGAGGAAGAACTGCCAAGAGAAAGCCAGGACAGAAAGCTAGGAGTGGAAACCACCAATGTTGTCCCAAGCTAAGCCGTCATCACTAATGAGTCACATGTGTTTAATGATGCTCATTAAGAAAAGGGAAAAAAAAAAAAAGAAAAAGCTGGGTGTTCAGAGGCAATAAGGATGAAAAGTTTTTAAAAAATTGTGCAGAAGTTCAGGAAAGAGTTACATGACTGCTCATGTGGAAGCTGAACCACACTTCCAGCTAGAAATGGATGAAAAGTAGGGGATTTTATTTTTTTAATTTTAAAAAGGAACCATTTAGAGTATTTCACTTCTTTTTCAACTTGTGAAAATTTTTGCAAACTCAAAATACTAGTTTTAAATTTTCTCCTTTTCCTCTTTTAATTTCTTCTTTTTCCAGTAAGTACAAGAAGGTAATTGCAGGCAGGTTAAGCTTTTTCTTCCCTCTTGCAACAAGCAAATACATATTTTTCTTTCATTCTTCTGTAACTTTTCTAAACCTTCTGAAGTTTGTAAAAATTTAAGTGGCAGAAAGGAAAATGAAATTAACAGATGTTACTCTGTCATTACTCAAAACTCCTCCTGTTCCCACAGCAATGCTTCCAAATATGTGGAAGCTTTGAGAGGTTGCAGAATAACAAAGCAGGGTGAGAAGAGGGAGAAACAAAAGTGAAAAATAAATAAATAAAAAAAACCCACCCACAGAAAAAGGTTCTTTTAACACTAGTTTTCCTTCTGTCATAGTTTAATGGACACTGAGGAAACAGCAGTCTCATAACATCTGGAAAATCTGAACTAGAAAAATGTCTCATCTGATTATTAAATGTTTTTGCAAAACTATGTGTTTTTAAAGGGCACTTTTATTAAAATTTCTATGAGCCCAACTAACAACTTATGGTCCTAATAATAACATGGATCAGAGTCATTCTTGTTCTGCTCATGCCTGTCCAAGTGTTTTAGAGTCTGTTAGAAACTTATGTAATTGTGCTAGAAGGCACAGGTGTATCTCTAAGATATTTTCTGGATGCCATTGACAATAAGGGGTAGTGCTTGGGGCCCTAAAAGTGCTGTTTATATTTAATTTGATTCCAACTTTTATGTCCTGATATATATATACACACACACACACATATCTACATACATACATTTGTATATTTATACGTATGTCTGTGTATGCATATGTATAAAAGAATTATGAACTCCTCTCTAAATTAGAAATTAACGTCAGAATGTACTACCTGTTTCAGGCAAGTGAAGGGAAAACAGGGAGCAACCTCTTTTTATGTTCCTTTTCTGCGCTTTCAGCTTCTTGCTTTGTGGTTCTAGGATGCAAATCTGGGAGAAGTCTGGAACTTCAGATATTTGAGGAGGTGTTTGTTTTTAGTTTGGGGTTTTTTTTCCCAGACTTTTGAGACAAGGTCCTGTGTGTACTTACTGAGATTTTTAGGGGGGAAACCGTGAAGTCTAAACAACATTTGAGATGCCTTTATGCTGCAATAACAAGGTGCAGTGTGAAGTAACTGAAATATATGAAGTTGTATTTGGAACATCTTGTGCACTTACATTTCCAAAAAGGTCATATTAACCCATGGATTAACCCAGTGCATATTTGCAGTTAGTGTAATCCCTTCCCATTGCCTTCAGAAAGCTTTGGATAGCTTAAAATATTCACTTTACTATGTGATTTGCATGCAACTGAAAACAAGGAAGGGAGGGGGAAAAAACCCCAAAACTTCAACGTGTGGAGAAAAAACAGAAACAAATCCCAGCTGCAATCAAATGCCTATTTTCATCCTCGCCTTTCCTCTTTGTTCTCACCTTGGCTGGCGTAGAAACAGCCTTGGCAATGATGCAAAGTTTTGTTTCTGACTTTTGATGCCAGTCTAATGTCCTCAGTCTTACAAGATAACATCCTCAGTCTCTTAGATATCTGTACTTCCTGAGAAGTTTGTGGATTTGAATATGAGGGAGTTGAGAGCCTGGTATGCTAGCAAGTCAGGAGCCTCTTTCACAATATTTCCAGTCTAACCTGAAATGGATGGTACCAGACATTGCAGAGGAAAGCCTGCTCCTAAGAAATTTCTAGGGAGAATTTGCAAATGGTGGATTTTAATTCACAGAAGACTGGAAAAGACACTTTTTTACGCTAGAACCCACTTAGATATGCTTATTATCATTGCAAGACATGATGCTGCTCTTCCTTTTGACCTCCTTGTATCTCTGCAGTTCAAGACAATCACATACTTCTTGTAGTTGGTGTTAGAGATTTTTCCATCCTATTCGTGTTCTGCTTGTCCCTTCTGGCAGCAAGCAGAGGTTTGCACTGGCCTGAGAAGGAGGTACAACAGCTCCTGACCGAGCAGCCCGGGCCTCACATGACCTGTAATGCCATGGGTCTTTGACAGGATTAGTACCAACACTCCTGCAACTGATTTAATATCAGCTGAGCAGCTTTTTCTTAAACAGTCCTGGTATTCCGGAAATCTTCACACTCAGCCTTTATCTCACCAAAAATTGCCAAACAAAGAGTGGCCTCTGTACTGCCTGAAGTCAAGCCTGAAGGAATTAAGCACCTGCACCTGTGTGAGCCACCTCTGACCTTCTTGCAACAGCATAATGTTGATATCTGGTACCACTTATTTGCCCCTCTTGTGAAGCTGAATTTTATAAATACCTGGGCTAATTCCCGCTTGTCTACTGGGAGGAGCTTCTGTGAGAAGAAAGAAGAGTAGTTAGAAAAAATAAGCATTAATTGCAATTATCTATGGAAAGAGAGCTCACATTTAGTCCTGCGCATAGTAGGATATATACCTGTTTTTCAAGCAATGACGAACAATGTCTCTAGACATAAGCACCGGCCTCAGGAAAGCTCCATTTTCCTGTGTCTTACAAACACCATTGACTATAACATTGTACCTGAGGTGAAGCTTTTAAGGAAGGCATCAAAGGCAAATTTGTTAAAATAGCCAAGCCTGGGGATGATGACTGGACCTAAAATTCAATGGGGAGCGTGCATAAGAAACAGCATCGACGTTCTTGTCAACCCATATTTATCAATGGCTGGGCTGCTGTATTGCATCAGCTGGGATTTCTTCATTGTATCAGGTGCAATATATTGGGAATCATGACAGGACTAGATGTTATGGTTAAGTCTGGGTGGGTTTTTTTAACTCACTAATGGAAAAGGCGTATTTTCTTGCAAGTGTTTGAATTCTCAGCAGCAAAGGGAAGCTGAGAAGATGCCTGCTGTTTTGATGCCTCAACGGCTGCAGCGCTATGAAAAGTTACCTCTTTGTCAAAGACAGGGAGTTGCAGTGCTTCTATGATGATTTATCTAAAGTGAAAGGACTGAGAATATGTAAGGAACGGGTTGAGAGAGGAAAAGCAAGATTGCCCCATTAAAACGCTGTCCTCAATAAAGGCATCCTCATTGCTCTACGTAGTCAGCTTTCTGCATGCATT
This sequence comes from Sagittarius serpentarius, assembly GCA_034782735.1. NCBI lineage: Eukaryota > Metazoa > Chordata > Aves > Accipitriformes > Sagittariidae > Sagittarius > Sagittarius serpentarius. Next base: position 22,528,102 of record JAVKLA010000053.1, read on the forward strand.
AGGTCTGAATCTTTTCTACTGAAATGTGTCAAATGCAAAATTGTTTTAATGGGAGAAAAATTTATCCTATTCTATAGATGTTTATTGGTCTGCATAAAGAAAAACCTGAGGGCAGAGTTGGTATAAAATGATGAAAGTCAGTGATGACAAATCTATTTTCCTCTTCAGTGTTTTTAAGAAGTATTTATAAGAACAGATGGTGGGCAGCGGCAGAACATGTTCAGTTTTATCAAGACATTTGGCTAACAAGCACAGACTGAAATGCATTTCTTTCCTTCTCGACTTAATAATTTTAATTAGAGGCAAAAGGTGTGGTAGTCTCATTGTCTGGAGGCGTATGTGCAATATTGTCTTGGTTGGGCAGGACTGGGTGGGAGAGAATATCGCTGCCTCTAATGAAGGGTGGTGCATATCTGTGCAATCTCTTTTTTTTTATTGTCTGGTAATCTAAAAAATGCAAATTCCAAATCTGCTATTGCACAACATACATATACACTGAGGCTATGCTTTCAGTTAGTCAGAGAACAGAAACATGACTACAAAATACGTATAAGTAATACTGTGCCACTGGAGAAGAAAGACTTTTTAAAGAATAGTGGGACATATATTTATTATCTTGAGGGGGAATTTTCAAAGCTACCTGTGTAACTTAGCGGTCTCTGGAACTCCTTCACTATTTAAATGCTTTTGAAAGTCTCACTTATTAAGTAGTCATTTTGAACTTCATATACGCTCTCCCTAAGGACATCAAAGTGTTCTAGAAATAGTAATTAAGGATCATATGCTCTAACCAGGTCTAATAGTGTTCTCCTCGATTACCCTACTTATCTCTGGTCATATTCTAGCTTTTTCGCAGAGCTGCTTGTGCAGGTGACAATGTGCCTTTTGTCCTTTACCAGCTCACCAAGCCCCAACCCAGAACTTCTGCTGCTGCTCTTGCATGCTGCAGTGGGAGGTGGGGAGCATACCTGTATTGGGCTGGTCCCAAAATGAAGCGTTGAAATGAGATTCGTACCCTGAGCAGCCCTGGCATGATGTTCTTACTGTGTGTTCCCTCTCTCGTGTACGGGTTATGAAAATATTCAGAATGCCTTCATCTCACAAACATGCATTTGTTAAGAGCTGCCTGCTTCTAAGGTTTTCTGCGAGAAGCTGTCTTCGTGCTTTGTCGTCATAGTCCTCGTGAAGGTGTCTGTCTGATAAGTCCACCACAAAGAAAGGTCATAGTATTTAGGTAGAGTACCTTCTAACTATAAATCTGCCACTGACTTCAGGTTTTTGTTTCACATGATTGTAAAACTTTAAACCAACAAAAGAATTGATTTTATAAGATCTTATTGAAGGTTTTTCCCTTACTGACTGAAGTTCACTTCTTGAGAACAGTTTTAAGGACTGTTATCAGCCTCCTGGCTGTAAAAAGGCAACACAGCTCTATCAGCCATTACTTTACTGCCTTTTAGTCATTACTGTTTAGAAGAAAGTTCAGTTCATCCTGTAAAGCTACTGGTGTTACGTCTCTTTATGACTAGAAACTTGCTTTTGCATCCCTTGTGAGTATAGATCTCTGGGATTTACAAGAAGCAGCAGGCTGCACCGCACCGCGCTGCATTTCGCCGCTGCCCGGTGGGGGCAAAGCCCCAGTGGGGGGGTGCAGGCAGGAAGGTCCGTGCTGCCTGGACCCTGCCTCTTGGGGCAGGAGGTTTCCTGCGCACGGCTCGAGTGGGAGAACTGAGATGTTGTGCCCATGCACAGCCGTCAACCTCACACAAGTTGCATCAGCCGCTTAGCAGGATTAGTGATCTAGTCCTTGTGGTCGGCCAGGTGAATGACATACGGCCTGGGTGGTGTATCACAACACACATGCCCCCGATAAACCATGGTGGTTTGTTACATAATATATGCTTTCAAACTTCAAGTATGTAGTTAGGCTTTGGCAAGGGGGACTGATGAAAAGCCTGATTACCAGGTATGTCAGAGTAGTGAAAACCAAATAATCCAATTTCCTTCACTTCCTTCTTCCACCAGAGACCTTTCCAAAAATCAGATACATGACTGAACCTGGAGGAAGAGGCAGCCACGTTTTCTTGTGATGACAGCGCTTTGGGAAGTGCCAGTCCTTGATGGTCTGCAGTAAACCAGGGGCAGCAAAGAAATGAAAGCCAGCCTCTGAAAAAGATATATGCACAATATTCCTAATATCAAGCTGTCTGCATTTACCAAACCATCACAATACTGTGTTGCTTACCTGTGCTGGTTACCTGAGTTGTTAAAAGACCAATGATAACAGAAAACAAGCTAAAGACAGATCAGAAAGTATAATAGCTAAACCTGACAATTTCAGCCTTATTTTACTTTGTTTGTTTTGAGGGGGATACTATTTAAACAATGTCTGTGTATTAAGATGTATGTAGGCGCATGTGCTTGTCTCTGTTCAGTTTCTAAACGTTAAGCACAATGCCATCAAGATCCTTAGTCAATGCATGTTGCTCTGTGATGCTAGATCAGCAAACCTAGGTGGTTTGTAGCAGATGAGCATCTATCTCATCCTCTGAGGAACTGTTATGGGTTGGTGGATGCAACTCCTGCATTAAACTAAGTGCATAGGTGGGACTGAACTCTTCCCTAATGTGCTATCCCATGGGCCATGTCCCTTCTGGGGGACACAGTACCACCACTTTCCTCTGAGAAAAGGGATTTTACTCATGGAGAAGTGATATCAGGCTTACTTCTCCCTTCCTCTGGATTTGTACTCAAGGCACACAGAGCTGGGGAGTCTCTGATAAACTGTGCCGCTCTTCTGGAACCCCCTATTTATTAACAAATGAGAAGGACAGCTCCTTTGAACTATGTGTCTGTTGGTTATATTTGATTGGAAGGGCAAGCCAATGTGTTAAAACAATTTAAATTTCAATAAAACAATATTATTTCATGTTTTAAAAGGTTTAGAGTGCCTACAAGGCAATTTTTTGGGTGGGATGTTTTACAGACAGCATAGTCTATGTTTCATGGTTCTTCTATTGGTACCTGCTTGTAAGACATTGTAATACATAAAATAGTAATTGTAGATATTAGTGTAGATACCTGAAATCTAGATAAGCAAACCCAGATTCAAGTACAATGCATTGCACTTAACTGAGGAAGTGCCGATGACATTTTCTGGCCTGTGTTAAGCAAGAGGACTGAGCAAAAGTCGCTCTTGGTGTAAAGACCCCTGGATTCATGATTCCTGACAAGGGCAAATTTTCTGCACGGTATGTTTTCTACACATGTTTTGAAGACCTGCTTCTGTAAGCAGATAATTTCAGATTGGTCCTGGAGGCAGACCGACACACGTACAGAGGTTTGTAGATCTGATCTGAAATGGCACAGCTGGCACTACTGCACTGCCTTGAGAAGAGCTGCTTTGGTTTACATGTGGTGAGATGCTGGCTCTGAGCATCCAGCGTGGTTCACGCTATTGGTCTGAGATGAAAATGTAGATTTTGCTGGTTTACAAGGGTAGGAAGGGTGTATCTTCTATAGGGTGTGTCTGATCAGTTATGTTTCATAGATGTTGTGTACTGTTTTTGAAAAGAGAGATAAATGGTTTACTAGCAACAAACCTGTCTCACCCCATCTAATCACCTGGAGTAAAAGCTGTTGAAAACAAATTTGCTTGTTCCTGTGTGGCAAAGTATCAACATCAAACCCTAACCTTTCCTGAGACTACAGCAGTCTTGTAATCACTTGTTCTTGTTGCTTCTCTTAGTGATTGTGGCCAAATATCAGTAAATAAATATCTTCCCGACCATAAGCTGATTTATACGTAAATGAGTCAGATTTTGCATGGCCTCATTCCCTGCCCATCTGCCCTTAAACTGAGTCATATACCACTCTGCAAAGAGATCCACTGACTTCATACCACCATTATGGATGTGTCAGGTCAGTATTGGATGCCTAGCTAATTCACATGCTGCTATACAAAAGGCAGGGCATTACCTCTAAGGTTATTTTATCTAAGCTGGAATTCACACAAATCAGCTGACTTTGTTTTAGGTGAAAAATAATGCAAGAATGGGAATAAAAAAGCAAAGCACCAAGTTTTTCCCATTTGTTTGCACAGATGTAGGGATGACCTAGAATGTTTAGCACAATGGATATTCACATTTTGGGGGGGATGTAAATTCTGGACTTTGGCCTTTCTGCTGTTGCCTGGGGCTGACTGGTGACACGGGTGATGGACCTGTCACAGCGCTGTCAGAGTGACTGCCTAACATGGGCTGTGGAGCATGTCCTGCAAGCTGCTAGCTGTACCCTGGCTACTTTTGGTGGGTTTCACGGGAGGCTTTACTCCTTCCACTGCTGCTAAGGAAATAGAAAGGCTTTCAAGTACCTTTTCTCTGGCCACATGCCTTCCTCAGTGCTGGGCTCTCAGAGTCGCTCTACGGGAGTCCAGAGCTTCAGCTGTGCAAGATATCCTTCTGGAGAGCTTCCCAGCTCAGCCCTGAGAGCAATAGCTTGAAACCGAGCTTGTTGTCTCCTTTCCACCCCATTCATTCCTTCCAGACAGGCTGAAAGGAGAGCAAAGTCAGTAGAGGATGGTGCCGAGTAGGCAGTTTTGGAGGTAAAGAATTCCTGTCTAACTGCATGTTGACAAGTATCAGATAAAGTCATTGGCTGTGACTTGACAATGAACCCTACATAATGCAGGGAAGGAGGACTTCTGGCATGGGGAATGCTGTGCGCTCACCTGACATCATCTTGGAAAGTGTTCAGGAGCAGGATAACAATAGGGCATTATTCCTTTAGGGAAAATGGTGTACCCTGCAAGAAACCATCAGGGTAGAAACCTAACAAGAGTTATCTGAACACAGTGGCTGGGGGGAGCGAAATGTTTCATTTCTGCTTTTATTACCGCTGACAGAATTACAGGGAAGAGTAGGGTTGATGCATGGGTGCAGCCAATGAGCTATGCCTCTTTGAAAAACTGGGCTAGTACATTCAGAAGTTGAGAGGCTCTGTCTTGCTCACGCTCTCTTTCCCTCTCACACACCCAGTACTGACTGTCAGGAGTTCCTAGTCACTGTTCAGCCTCTCTGGCTTCCCTTTTTTTCTTGTACAGTTACTGGTTTTACTTCTAGTGAGCTGTAACTATTAGGTCAGAGCACAAGCTGTTGGTTGTATATGTGGTAGAGATGCTGAACAGGGATAAACCAGGAGAACATTTCAGTTCCAGTACGTTCCACATACCTAACCCGCGTATGTCCATGCAGCATATACTGCATGTGCGACTTCTACAGCACTGCAAAATTATTTTGCTCTCCTCACATTATGTTTGACACGCTGCGTTGTTTCTGGCATCATCTCATGATATTGTGACTTGGAAAAAGAGTGTGCATAGGGCAGGATAGCTCACTGGGAGGAGAACACTACAAAATTAGGTTAAACTGGCTCTGAAGGATGAACAGTGGAAAGCTGGCAGTTAAATTTTGGTGACTGGTATAGCACACACCTCCACAGAACCTATGCATGCATGTTACCAAGTGATTCAATAGGCAAAAGCCAAGGTCATATACAAAGTACAGAGCAGACTTTCCACATACAATTCATTTAATTCCATTAACTGATTTCACGGTTGATTTGTCAGAGGGAAGTCTATTCACTTAAACAACCCAGGTAAATATGATTGATTGCCCTTGTCAGCTTCTGCAATTTCATTTTTTAATGTTGTCATTTCAGATACGGATTTCAGGTATCAGAAGGGATAGAAGCAATATAGGGAGCAAGCGACAGTTTGACAGATTTACACGAGATGTACAGCAAGAAGAAAATTTAAGAACCACATTTGGGACTTAAGAGACTAAGAAAACACTTATATAAAAAAATCCTTCCGTGATGTAAATTCCTATATGCCAACGGTTATTTTGCATCATTATTACATGATATATGAATGGCAAGGTGAAGTCATATAAGGAGTGTTTCCTGGTTTTTTACACTCAACTATATAATGTATGTATGCATTCTGCATGTCCAAAACATTAATTAAATTATATTAAGTAAACTCTGTATTTTGGGAGGGAGAATTTAACTTGAGTAAAGCATAATAGCCATTAAGTTCATCTGCTGTAATTTAGAAAATGCTCCTATCATAAAACTCTCTTGCTACTACCCAAAAAAGAAGTGTAAATTACATTATGGCAAGTTAGTTGCAAAAGCACTAACCAGTCTATATTCCCACCAAAAAGAAGAAAAAGTGCAGGGCTCCTGTAGTAAAACAACAGGAACAAATAGCCAACTTTTGAAACATATCTTAAAGGCTGAAAATTTCAAGCATTATTCAGTGCAAAGAAGATAGGCAGTGCTTATCATCAGCCTATGTTAATTTTCTGTCTGCATAACTATCCCCCCTTTCAATGGCTTTCTACTCGCATTCCAACCAGACAGGCGGTGATACGCTCTACAAGGGAAAACCGGTATCTTGAATAGCATCAGGAATGATTTCTAAGTGATGGGAGTCTGTAGAGCATGTATAAAACACAGTCCGTGTGAGAGGCTTTTAGAAAAGTTACTAAACAACTGCTGAACTGAAAATCATGGTGAAACTGGGGGAGTGGGATCTTGGCTTACTACAAAAAGGCCAATGTTACATCCATCTATAAGCAAGGCAAGAAGGAGGACCTGGGAGGAGGAAATGTAGACAAGTGAGGCTCATCTCAGTCCCTGGAAAGATCATGGAGCATGTCCTCTTGGAAATAATTTCCAATCATATATGGACAGAAAGGTAAGCCAAAGGCAAATCCTCCTTGACAAACCTGACTGCAGCCTGTGATGAAATGGCTGCCTACTCTGATGGGAGGAGAGTGCTGGATGGAGTATATATGGACTTTAGTGAGGATTTTGACATGTCAGAAGCAGGTGAGAAAACCAAACTCCTCTCAGAGGTGGCAAATGATATAACATGTGGCTATGGCCACAAACTGGAGGTTCAGGTTTCACGTTACAAAAAACATTTTCACTAGGAGGGTAGTGCAGCCCTGGAAGAGGTTGCCTGGGGAGGCTGTGGAGTCTCAGCCCTTGGGTGTTTCCAGGACTCGACCAAAGTCGCAGCTGACCTGATCAACCAGCGTTGGCAGCAGCCCCACTTGCAGAGAGAGACTGGAGTCGATGGCCTTCACAGGCCTCTTTTGACTAACATTTCTGTGACTGTGTATTTGCTGCTGGCCTTCAAGCAGTGCTTCAGCAAAGCGAGCAGTGAGCATGATGCCTTTATTCCGTCGTGTGACATAGTGCAGCCACACATGTCATGACTCTTGGTCAGTCTTGGGCCCTGCTAATGCAATCGTGTCATTCCTGGCTCGACTTCAGTAGCACTTTGTGTGGGTGTAAGAACTGCCGAAGGTCCCTGCGTTGTACTCAACGGGAATCCACGTGCCAGGTGTCGTGGTTTAACCCCAGCCGGCAACTCAGCACCACGCAGCTGCTCACTCACTTCCCCCCGACCCAGTGGGATGGAGGAGAGAAGTGGAAAAAGGTAACGCTCGTGGGTTGAGATAAGAACAGTTTAATAGAACAGAA
>JAVKLA010000053.1:22536014-22549311 GCA_034782735.1 Sagittarius serpentarius
AAAACATCAGGGTGTTATCAACATTCTTCTCATGCTAAACCCAAAACACAGCGCTGTACCAGCTACTAGGAAGACAACTCTATCCCAGCTGAAACCAGGACACCAGGTAAGCCGGGAAAGGAGCTTAAGGCTCCCTCTTTCCCCTAACAATTTGTTATCTGCAGCGTTGAAGAGAAAGTGGGCTTCATCAAGTCATTTGCATCACCGAGTCAGTGCCATGTCCCGTTGTGCAGGTTTATAGGAAAGGGCAAGGCTGGGTGGAGTGTCGATCCCTGCCCAGCTCCTTCCACTCCCCTCCCCGGCCACGGTGCCTGCACCAGCACACAGCACGCCGCGCACACCGCTGCGTACAGTCCTCTGCAGCCAAGAGGGATCTGGGAGATTTAATGAAACTCAGTGCCCTGATGTGCTTTGTAGGTTGTTTTGGGCAACATCATTCCCCTTGCTGGGGGAAAGCTGTGAAGCGACAATGCAGCAAACAGGAAATGATTCACCCGTTTTCTGCACACATCTCGGGCAATATTTCTGCTACAACAAATACATCATTTAATTTTGCCCTAGAAAGTGCTTATAAAATTAACAACAAAGAAACACCATTTTGAGTTTTTACCTTTGAAGAGATACAAATGTCTATTTTAGATTGCCCAGATATTGCCTGCATTGAGTTGTTTACTGCAACACAGTGTCTTATTCTTCACTGACTAACTTTCCTTACAGAGCCTGCCAAGCACAAATTAGGTCAACCTAAGCGGCAGTATGAAATGTAATTAGCCAAAAACTTTCTTAATTAGTGCTGTTATTCAGGGTGGGGAGAGCTTAGCTCACAGTGAATTGGGGTAGGGCACATTGGTAGAGAGAGACTCTTCCTAAAGAAAGGTGGATCTAATGCTGGATACCTGCCCAATATCTTTTGAAATTTTGATTGCAATGTTTTACGACCACAGCAAGGACTGTAATTTGTGCCTGTAGGGTGCTCTGCATTGCACTAATAGATTGCAATAAAACAACAAACAACAAACTAACCATTCTTATGGACAACACCTTCTTGCGACGAGAATCGGCGATTCTAGGTCTTCAGGCACTCTGTACCAGAGTCACAAAAATGTTGGTAAGAAACTGTTTCGCTCCTGCCAGAGGCACCAAGGTGCGTTGCCGCCTCTGCACAGCAGCTCCCCTTGGGCTGGCTGCCCAGGGGCTGGCACCTTGCACGCTGTGACCGTATGTCTGGGGTCCAGCTCAGCAACCCACTTCGCAGGGGATGCAAGAGATCAGTATGGCTTCCAGTGAGCAAGTACCCGTAACACTGTATTTGATATTATTGGCATCTTAACTGTCAGACAAGCCTGGGACTAAAGGGGCGAGATTAAGTTAATTTGATGCCTCTGAAGATAGTCAATTCATGATGACCTTGTGCTAGCCCTTAGCCAAGCAGTATCTGGATGAAGAGAAATTTCCACTTTTTGTCATCAAACAGGTTTCACATTCTCTCACCTCTCCCCTCCAGTCAGTATAGAACACTGACCAATTTTGCTTAAATAAAAGAAGAAACACTAGCCCGGCTTTTCATTTCCGCTACTCTGCTCAGTTTTTACTACCCTTATAATCCACTTCCCATCTGGAGTGAATAAAATAATTTGCATTTTTCCATTTACAAATGCTGGCTTGTACTGATGCAGGACAAGTTACTGATTAATAATTCTCATTAATATATAATACACTGATGAGAATCTCCTCGAGTAAAGGGCTAAATATAGTATTAGTAGGCACAGACTGTAATGCAAACATACAAGGGCCAATATGGAAAAACATGCATGGGAACAACCCACAAAGCTCCAAAAACCAATGATTTTCACACTGGCTGTGCATGAACCAACTCATGTCTGAAGGCAGTCTAGCTATGTTCACGCAGTATTGCACTCAAGCTAATAAAGCCTGGAGAGAGGCACGATAATAGGATAATGTGTGCAAATTAACATTCCCACTGGGTGAAATCATTATAGGGCAAAGCAGAACCCCAGATCTGCACATAAGTAAAAAGTCCTTCACTAAGTTTAAAACTGTGGTCTAAGTGTGGTATAAACTTTGCGCTGATCAACCACACAGAGGTTTTCGCGTACTGTTATCACCATGAGAATTGCATTTTAGCAGGAAAATTCACATCACTTTCATGACAAAGAACACCCATTTAAGTGCCCTACACTGAAATCTCATCATCTGGACAGTACAGCAAGTCTCAGGGTTTACCATGCTTCTTATCTAGGTCTGATTTACTGAGAAAAAGTGTTATAATATCCTAGGAGTTGGACTGCATTGATGATCGCATTCTTTCAAAAGCTGAGAAGGTGGCTATTTTAATATACAGTGTGCAAGAGCAAAGCCAATCTGATTATAAAATAGTTACATCAGTGAAGCAGTAAAAATGTTATTCAAGCTCATTACCTAGACAATAACTTATTTAGACTTATTTTAGTTTTGTGTAAGACCTGCAGCCATGGCCACTAGAAGCTTGTCACAAAATGTAAAGGCGTGTGCACATTTTTAAACTAGCATCATTTGAATTTATCAGTGACTTCTGTGCATCCATTTAGCCAGCATGAATGTGTGCAACTTAGAATTAAATATCTAAGTGCATATTTAAATAGGCAGATTAAAAAGGCCTGATCTTCAGGTGCAAAAACATACTTCTGAAACAACTGATGTAGAATGGGTCCCTCAAAATCCCTCCCAGATCCCTGTGCAGATGGGAAACAGTTACCTCCTGGTCTTGCAGCGTTCATTCATAGGTGAAAAAGCAACATCAGAAACAGAATGGGATCCTACCGTGTGGTCTGGGCTGAAGCATCATTGTGCCCTGGTAATGAGTTCAGTTCTGTTAACGGAAATTTAAAGTCTTTCAGAGACTTGAACAGTGATTAAAACACAGACATTAGAAAGAAATAGTGAAACTGCATTCTGGGAACTTAAAAAGAAAAATATATTTAAAGACCTAGTTAAGAGATGCTCACCAAAAAGCCAATGTTAATAACTAACTTTCAGTGACCTTATTATAACCTACTTTTTACTAGTCTGGAAACCTGTAAAAAATGTTGATTAATTCTGCAAGATCTAGTGGGCATTGTTTTTTCAAGTTAGTGAAAAGTATTTTAAGGAAAATACTACATAGCTGGGCAAAAGTAGGCTGTTCTGTGAATACTTAAAAATGCATCCTTACTTCTAATTTAAAGATTTTTAAAAATTTTATTGGTTTGGCATAAATGCATCAAAATAGATCTAAATTAATATTTCTTCTGTGGTTTTATTCCTGACTTTATTAAGGTATGTAGACGTGGTGCTTATGGACATGGTTTAGTGGTGAACTTGGCAGTACTAGGTTAATGGTTGGACTTGACCTTAAGGGTCTTTTCCAACCTAAATGATTCTGAGTCTATGATTCTATGTTTGCCTTTACAGAAATGCTTAAATGCCTACTAGAACAGACCCATCATCTAACTCCAAGCACAAAAGTGAATGTTTCACAGAGAACCAAACCCATTTCTACTTTGATTATTGGCTGTGATGCAGTTTTGTGCTCGCAGTATACACATTTTCCCCTCTATGTAAATCTGCCTATCATTTATATCAAGTCTCTGATAATGCTGTTAAAACAAAGTATATCATGCACTTAGAAACAAAGAGCTTTCACACTTATGTTGACAGCCTTTCTATGTGAGAGCAAAAATCAATCCTTCCTCAAATTGCGGATTAGCCAGCTACACAATAATGATCAGTTATGTAATATGTGAAATATGTGTCAAATCTAATAACCAAAGTCTGCCTGAATGAAAGAATGTTTTCTAAAAGATTAGTGGATTATTGCAGGCTCACACAGTCTGATGCCACTTTTCATGCTTCTTGGATGGCTTTTAGTACGTCGTCTCAGCTGCTGCCAGTCAACACATGCGCTCTTTAAGCATGGAAAATAATGCAGAAATTTAGGAGAGCAGTGCTGATGGTTTGAATGAGATGGCTATTTGGTGAGCTGGAGACATAAAAGGCTTTTCTTTTTCATCAGAAGGATTTTCTACAAAGACTGGAAGAGATCCTGTGCTTCAGTTAATACATACCGAGTTAATACATATCGTCCTCGTATAGCTGTTGACTGTAGCAGGCTTAACCAGCAGACGATGATTTACTCTCACAGTTTCTTGCCAGTCGCTGTACACGCTGCTCTTCAGACTCGCATTAACAGCCAGTGCCAGAGGATACAGCTGCTTACCAGGGCCGGCAGCTCACAGCAGCACAGATAGTGCTGGTCAGAGTGCACACCCTCAGCCAGGAGAAAAAAAGGGTTTGATGTGTTAGGCTAACAAAGACCAAGTGGTCTCTCGTGACTACAAAATTGATTAAATTTGCTCTTTTGTACTGGAGACCAGTGGAATTAAAGTGCTCCTCTCTTACGATGTGTAGACTGTGCTATTTGCACTGCATCTTCAATAGCCTGGCTTTATATACCCTGAAAAGTGGATCAGTAAGCTTCTAAATGATGGCAAGTATCTACCTGGCGTGATGGCATCACCCACAGCACACTCAGTTGCTGAGATAATGATGGTTTTGACAACAGGCTTTAAAGGTTTGAGTTAAAACGGTACAGTCTGCCCTTGATGATTCATCTGCTTAACTAATTTTGGGAAGTCCGTGTGGGAATGTTGTGACTATTCAAAAGTTACTGTCATTAAACTTGAATTCTTCTTTCAAACAGGTTTCTGAGTGGTACGCACCTCACAGGAGCTAATACTTCCTTAGCAGTGAAGCGATTCTCAGCTTTCTCATTGCCAATGCACATCTTTACCTGCAACTTTGATTTAATGGGAAATCTGCCTTCCTTAAACTTTTCATGAAGCATCCAAAATAGATCCTCAGCTATAATTTTCCCTCTTACTCTGCAACTGCAAGTCAAACACCCTAAAATGCTAATGCTTTCAAAGCCTCTTGGGCTGCTTCAAGAAAAATTCAGGGATGTTTATCATAAACTACAATACTCAATACTTCTGTCAATGCTGCAAGCCAGTTTCGCAGGTCAAGGCACAGCTCTGTCAGACCATATCTGGTATCACATACTAATGTTGGTCATAAACAACATATTGGCTGATTAAGTGCTAAGGCAATTGTTCCTTAGCAGAAGTGACTGCACAGCTGTTGCCGAGAAGGTTCAAACTCATCCATAACACTGCAGTGAGTTCCCACTATTCATAGTGTTTCTGTGAAACTGCACAGGGCAGATATCTAACTTGTAAAAATTTCAGTGCATGAGACAAACTCCTGTCATCTCATGTGCGGTATCACTCACGGACAAAAGGAGACAGGTACAATCCCACAGAGCCAGATTTGGATCTGTTTTCCAGTCACCTTTTGCACTCTTTCAATATTCTATGTACTACTGTAGGTAGCTGACATGCAGGTATGTTGTTATTAATTTCTGTTAAAACTTCAGGGTCTCAACGTGTTGCAGTGAACCTGCAGAATGCTTGCAGAAGGCCTTTGCAGTTAATCTAAACCTAAAAACGCTACCGTTGCAACCTCAGTTTCAGCCACTGTCTTGCAAACCACTATTGCATCAGGTGATGGTGGCACTATTTTGCTTGCTTTCTGCTCACGAGCAATTTGTCAAACATTAAATTTATTTAAATATTGCTTAAAATGTATTTTAAATATTACTTTCCACATTATAATTTATTAAGATCGGAAGAGAAATACGGCCACTTCTGCCAATGCAAGAATGGACAGGTTGTAAGACAGTCCACTCTGATACTATCAGGTTCCTGTAAATCATTGAGTGATTGTCAGCTTTCATGCTTTCTATAAGCTGCTTTGAAAATTTGACTTCCGAAAACATGTTTTTCTTAGGCTGCCACAATATTTTGGAATCTTGACTTCAATGTAAAGTTTTTAGTTTTTTCCATCTGTCTCTTGTATGTGACACATGTGGGCACATTTCTTTCCTTGTGACTGCTGCTGTGGGACACTTGCATCTCCAACAGGCACTGCTGCACAGTCTTTCAGTTGTGCAGTGAACGTACACAATACACCTCTGATACACCTATGCGGCAAAACCTCCACAAACACGCAGCCAGGTTTGCGGAGTTTAAAATAATGAGGCATTCACGGCTGTTCTGCTTTTCATCTCCCTGCTCCAAGTTCCAGTAACAGGAAGCAGTACCATTAGTTTCCATCACCAGACACCCTAATCATATTGGCCAGCTAATTACTGATTAGATAGGAAAGATGACCCTGTTAGAGCCATCAGGGCAATCACCTGTTGTCACACCCCAGGCAAATGCTGCTCAGGCTAAAAAAGTGCTCTGTTATCACCATCTTTAGTTCTCAGGTTCTTTGTAAACCAGTTACTTTAAGCACTGAGGAGGACAAGAAATCATTAACTATGATGATATGTTGGCCTTTCCTGTTTTGAGGTGGCTGAAGCAAACGCATGAGGACAGGCAGCACCTTGCTGCTGGGGATGGCGAGACTCCTTTCTTCCAGTGAGCACCTCCAGGCGCTGTTGAAGGGGCCACCACTTTGCCCGGGCTGCAACTGTGGTCTCATGGTCCCTGCTGAAGGAGCAGCCCCGGGTTTTGGCGAGCCCCGTGCGCACCGGGCAGCGCGCACTCCTCTCACCGTCACAGGGGAAACTTCACTGCAGCTGGAAGGACAAAGAGGGCAAAAGATAGGCGGCCACCTACTCCTGGCATGGCGTCCCATGAGCTCTGCACTCAGTCCCTGCTGCACTTCCATGGGTGACAGGATGCAGGCTCCCTGCTGCAGCAAGCCGCGGGCGGCCAAGCTGGCTGCTCAGTGAGGCGGCTGCTTCAGCGCAATCCCTGCGGGTGCAACGAGGGGTGTTTACGCTTAGGGAGCCAGGATCACAGCAGAGGTGGGGACCAGGGGCAAATGCGTTCTCATTGCCAGATGCAAGCTGATCTGTAATTCCAAATGGAAAACATTCACTCCCCACCCGAAAGCTATGAACTTTGCACTTTTTTTTACACCTTTTTTTTTTGTGACTTTTCTGTAGACATTTTTCTATTAAAAGTTTGATTTGTTGAAATATAATTTTCTATTAGAAGTAATAAACGGTGGATACTTCCTCACTCGTCTTTGTTAAAACGGCATAAACCCAAATAAAACATTCCTCATGGCATTAGTAGGCTAATGCAATATATTTTAAAGGTCATATTTATAAAAGGATGTTCTATACTGCATAGTCTCAATGTTGGAAAATAGCCCAAGCCAACCCCTGCTACAGTAACCTTTCCTTACCCTTTGTGCTCCCTGACTTCTGCAGTATACTGACTGTCAATAAACAGTCATGTTCCCTCAGGTACTGTGCCCAGTGGCACTGTACATGTTGGAAAACTATCTGCTGTACAAGTCACGCTCTTTGAATTCTGTTGATACCATAGGAAAAACACTATTTAAGTCCTTTAGCAGGCAAAACTCTAGCTGAAGTGACCAATTTTTTTTCCTGGACATGATCCACATAATCAAGCCATTAGTTGGCAGATTCCCAATGAAGGGAGAGTCAGAACCTAGTTTGCTCAGAATGCACCTACTAAGCATAAGGTGAGATTAAAGCAGGATCTCGTGAAAAGTCTTTGACTCCTTCCCTCTTGAACTACGAATCATACTAATTGTAGGAGGGGCAGAGCAAAGAAGTAAAATAATAGCTGTTACCCTAATTATGTGGAGTGTCTGTTTTGTGTTAGGACGAAGCTTTAGGTGTGCTTACTATCTGTTTGATTTCATTAATGAGAGTTCATAAATTATAAGCCAATAAAGAATGCAGATGGGAATGATTTCAGGCTAAGTATGAGAATTTTATTGCTGGCTATCAAAGACCTTCTCCTAAAAAGCTAATTTTTTAGAAATAGTGCTTTGATCACTACAGATAGTGAACGTTAATCAAATAAAACTCTGACATAGTTCTTGTTATCCTAAACGGGAAGTGAAAAGTAGTCTGCCAAGTTTTAATTGTTTATTTGGGCTATACTGCTATCGCTTTGCAAATCTCAAAGCCTGATAGTAAAGAATATCCTTCTTAAGAAGAATATTATATTTCTGGAGACAAGCCTGAGTATCACTGGCTTGAGAGCGCAAGTATTCCTCACTTCTGAGAGCGAAATTAATATTCCTCCTGAGTACTGCAGCAAGTGGGAGTGCTGGATGTATCGTGGGCTTGCATAAGCAAGACTGGACACAGTGTTTCTAAGTTACCTGGAAGGTGGGATGACGTGGCCTGGCAGACTCCTCTGACAAGCCCACGGCAAGGCCGTGGCACGGTTCCCCCAGCTCTCGCAGCTTTCCGTCTAGGTTGCAGAAGCACGGCCACCAAAACAACTCATCCCACTAAACCGTGGCCACTATGGACCTTGCAAACGCCTCCTTTTGACACTTGAATCATGTAGCCAGACAAATTATGGTATGCCTGAAAAAAAAATGGTTAAGAGGGAAAAGAAATACCTTTGTTGTCTCCTGCCTAACAATCCTCTGACAGGGGAGCCATAACTTCACACCAAAGTATTAAGAAGCCTTTTTGGTTAGGTACTAGGAGGAAAAAATATACCCTGGAGGAAAAACATAGCAAGAGAGAAAAACACCACTTTTTTTTTGCTTTTCTCAGAGCCAGGTAATGCATGTTTACTTTGCTCAGGTATTTATTCCATCCACTACAACATAAACTCTACGCTAAAGCTGAAACCATTATGAGGTAATGTTCGTAGAATATTTTTTAACATAGACTTTCAGGTATGAATCAAGGTACTCTGAGGGAGAAAATGCTCATTCATTTCATAAACCTTAGCATTTTTTTAAGCAACCTTCTGTATAAAGTTCTGATAAAAGACTTTTGTGAGCATTTTTATGTGAATTTCTCCTGTCCCTTTTAAACCTCAGTTCTAAGCTTCTAACCTCGTTTAGATGGTTTGCAAATACATCAACATGTACAGTTCTGACTCTACATCCATAAATCAGCACTTCCACATGTAACACAGGGAAATTTCTCAAAAGGGGCCTAGAGAGGGGCTGATCATGGAGGAGGTACCACTACCATCTTCAGGGGTCAGTGTGAAGTTCCTTTAGAAAGGGGCCGAGAGCCACTGCAACGGCTCTGGAGGAGAGGTCCTCTCTGGAAGCAGGTCTGGGTGGGGGTGAAGGGCAGACACATGGTGCTTCACCCCTTAAGGTGCTGAGAGTGGCTTTCCCACCCTCCTGGCACCCAAGCATGCACGTGCCTCACAAGTCAGGATTCGCTGTCCCTGGGCAAGGTCCCGCCGCGGGCAGGGGCAGCGAGCAGTGGGGTGGCAGCAGCACCTGGCCAAGGCACCCGTGCCAGAGCCCAGGGCTGCCTGGGAAGGAGGCTGCAGCCAGCGCTGCCAGGAGGGGGCCCCGAAATGGGAGAGGCAGGGAAATTCCAGAGGGCAAAAGTTATGCCGAGAAGATGTGGAGACACCTCAAGGCATCGGTGGAAAAGACTTGGGCACGGCCCTCCCAGAGGCTATGATTACTACTTACTAGTTGAAGGGCAAAGAGCAAAGGGTCTCTTGTGCCTCTCCTCTCACCCCAATGGAAAAGAGCTGCCATAAGCCAAATTAATCTTTAACGAATAATACTTCCTCCTGTTTTTCCTGGGAACTCCATATCACAATGATGGTGGTGGCTGGGTCTCCCCTGAGCATGTGCAAAGGCATAAGTTTTTTTTCACCAACCCTAGAGATACTGCCAAAACAGCCTTCTGACATAGCGCCTGGCACGCAACGTGCCAAGAGGAAACACTCCACTGTCCTGGAGTCCCCCGCTGTGTTCACAAGAGTTCAGATCTTGCCAGATAAGCACAGGAGGAACTCTTATTTCAATACTTTATTTCAAAATGGAAGTGTATAACCTTTGTAAAGCCTTTCACTACAAGGCAAAAATTGCAGGGGTATCATCAGAAGTGGGCTCTAAATATTTTTTTTGCAAAGCCGACGGCATGAAGCTCGCCTCCTCAGAGCTCCGCCGAGGTGCTGCGTCTCTGGACACACCGTGGCAGGATTCATCTCAGCCACAGACTTTGTGGGGGACAACCTGGAGAGGAGATTTTAATTTCTTCAAATACACTGGCAAATTCTATAGTCAGAGTAAGGAGGCTGCTTAAAGTAAGCTTGGGAGAATCCTACTTTTGTGTGCAAAATGTTATTCTGCCATACGCACATATGCACATACACATCTCCAGCCATCGAGAGTTTCTTTACTCCACTGAGCCGGGACAGCATGTGGACCATTCTACCATCATATTAAGCATTAATTTCTCTATTTAACTGCACTGGCAGCAATGGAAGTGAATGTAGTTTCTTGAAAGGCTGACCCCTTGGCATCCATACTGTCCTTGAAATGTCTTTCACCAGCAGATGCAGGGTGGTGGGGCTGATGCATACAGCAGAGAGGATACCTTTACTGCATTTGGACCTGTGGCCTAGAAAGCACCCATGTGCCAGCAGGGAAGTACCAGTGCTGGCCCTTGGGGCACACTAGAAAGAAAGTGGGCTGGGGAGAGGAGAATCCAGGTTTAAGTCAATGCAAATGTGTGCGATGGTGACCTGGTGAGAATAAAGCTGAAGATGGGATTACACTGTTTTCCCCTTGGCCAGGTAGATAGATGTCTGTGTGGTCAAATGATGATATTATGGTTCTATGAAAGCCATGCATAAATATCTATGTTAATAAAGATGTAATCTGCATTAGAATGGCAAAACATGTAATAGGAAATCAGATTATAGTTTTCAGATAAATCTTATTCTCATTTCATGCACTGCAGCTTTCACTTGCTGCACTATATTTTATTTAGGCAGTGTTTAAGAGCTTCTGTGATAGACCAGACATCTCTTCTGCACAAACACAGACTCACGAGATTCCACGTCTGGGCTCTGGGCTGTTTTTTCTCCTGCATATTTTCTACTGCAGTCTCCAGGAAGTATACACATGCAGAAGACACTATTTGGTCTGTAACTGAGAAAATGCTGCAATGTATATGGTCGTTATCCACAATGAACTCAGATTTGAAGGCAAGAATTATCAGGGCTTATTGCAATTGCACTGCTGGCATGTGAATCAGACTGCATAAATGATGGTAAAAATAGTGCACAGTAGCAGCAAGCTTGTAACCTGTGGTAAATGATGGCATCAAAAGAACTAGAAACCAGCAGGTAATTTCTCAGTTCGCCATGGACATTGTCCTTCCCACACAGTAACCGTCCCTCAGACTTGGCTGAAATGTGCTGTAGCTCAAGCCTATTATGAAGACATAAAATCTTAATTGGAAGGAAATTTCTGCTCCCTCTTTCATTCGCTGAGAAAAATAGCATTGCAAAAGTCCATTTCTCCTTTAACTATAGTCCATAAATGCTTTTAATTACCTTTCGTGGTATGACATTAACTACAGTTACTTAAATTGCTATACATGGCTCAGGTATCACAGAGAACATGTTCTCCTGGCAAGCGTCACCAATAAAAGAATACATGGTAGAGCTACAAATTTCCAGTCAATAAATACTAATTTTACTTTTACTAGACATTATAAACCTCTTGAGATGGTTAAAAAAAATTTCAAAAAGACACTCTTCAGCAAAGGAAATTTCCAATACAGAAAAAAATCTTTTTTCCACTAAGCCTCTTTTAAAAATTACAAACAGCAGAGAATGTGTGATAAAAGCAATTTTTCTCTATTACTGTTTATGGATAATGTCCCACACACATGACTAGCACCGAGCAGAAAAAAAATGCAGATATACCTGAACTCTCTTGATTAATGTACATTCCTTTCTTTTCCCTGTGGATCAAGTTTAAACTGGGTACAATCAGGTTATCTGTGAGAAATTAATTTTAAGTACCATCTGTATATGGCCATTTGGAGGAATTAAAATACTAAACTTCCTTTTCTTGCGTATTTGTGCCAGCAAGACCACTCTAAGCTGAATTACTGATAAAGAACGGTATCATAGGATTGATTTCTAGTCACAACTATCTCAAAATTAAAGTAACAAATTATGAAAAATATCAAAATGATCTCTGCCAAGTAATTTCCAGTAAGAATATTTTTGAGAAGATTTCCCTTTTGCAATAGCTCTTCCATGAACAGAAAACAGGCTTTTTGTGTTACAGTGCTTATAAAATGGGCAAAATTTTGATTTAATTGTTCATTTAGAAATGGTCTTGGAAGCAATTTTCAACCAGCTGTATTTCTGTGGATTATTCCCTCAGTGCTGTTCATGACATACGGTATTACTAAATGTCACAAATCATCCCGAGA
The DNA here is from genome assembly GCA_034782735.1 of Sagittarius serpentarius. NCBI lineage: Eukaryota > Metazoa > Chordata > Aves > Accipitriformes > Sagittariidae > Sagittarius > Sagittarius serpentarius. Next base: position 22,548,334 of record JAVKLA010000053.1, read on the forward strand.
CATCATGCATTGTAGAGTGAAGATTATTTATTTCGCCAAGTCCAGGTTTTTCTTTCTTAGCTTTAGAGTTTGGAAACGATCCCAAAGGTAACGGGGAAGTTTGTGAACCTTCTTTTAAATATGCCTCTTGGCTGGCTCCCTTTGCTGTTTTCTTGGCCTCTCCAGGGTCACACAATCAGTGCAACTCATGTAGTCCTTGAGCAGTTTTGTACAGGCCTTCTCAACTTCTTACATTTCAGCCAAAAAAAAAAATTTGAAAAGGCTGTTTTGACAACTAGGCTTTTTCTTTAATTCACAACGTCTAGCAGCTGTACACTGCTGGGTAATGAAGCTACAGGTGACTGCCTCCAACTCTCCCACATCTGCAAAGTAAGGTGCTATAAATCAAATGCAGCAGGTTGCCTTGTTTTGCTGCTAACCGGGTCAACCCTTCCCCAAAACAAAATTCCAGAAAGCAAATAACCATAACAAGTGTTTGCTGCACATCATGTTTCTCTATCATTACAGAAAGAACTCCATAATACCCAATTATAAAAAAACCTGGACTGGTTATACAGGGATTTCACAACTGCAGGTGAGATAACTTGGGGTATCTCATTTTGTCTGCACTTGGATGCTCCTTTTAGCTAGTTGCATTGTCTTATGACTGTAGTGCAAAAAGGTTTGTTTTTTCTAGGTCCCTTCGTTTACTAAACCAAAATCAGGCCAAAAGACATCAGTGAAGGCCAGAACAAGATTTGGATTAATTTACTTGTTTATAGTCAAGAGGGAGAATGAATGCTGAGTTCCAGCAATAGCTAATTACATGAATTTGAATCTAGCAAAATGTATGCTTGTCTGCCAATTTAAAAATTCACCTCTCTTGAACTTCATAGGCCTAAAACTCATTTGTCATTAATCTTATGTGTCCTGGTTTCGGCTGGGATAGAGTTAATTGTCTTCCTAGCAGCTGGTACAGCGCTGTGTTTTCAGTTCAGT
>JAVKLA010000053.1:22549411-22613599 GCA_034782735.1 Sagittarius serpentarius
CCATCCCACTGGGTGGGGGGGGAGCGAGTGAGCGGCTGCGTGGTGCTGTGTTGCTGGCTGGGGTTAAACCACGACATTATGTTATATATTAACAAGTATTATAAAAGAAGAATCTTCATTCTTTATGTTTCTGGAAATGTTTAGATTTCAAGGCCTCACCTCTGTCGCTTTTACACCTGAAATAAGCACCCCTCGGTTTTATACGTCAGACGACGTCCTCCCGCACATCCTGCCTTTCACACCCCTCTCCCCCGCTACTATCATGCAATACCAGTGTTGAAAAGAATCAGCTGTGCTTTGAATGCAGCAGAAAGCCTCTTGAAAAAGTAGTCTATGGTCAGGTAGCAAAAGTGTTGTCACAGGAGGTATGCCGAACGGGCTGAATTAAAGACATTTAGGCTTTTTGCTAACTTACTAGGCAGCTCCTAAGCAAAGTTTTGGAGCTTTGATCTTCCAGCCTTAATGGCCATTTACCATTGTTTAATCTCATTATATTAATGTGATAGCAAACCTCACTGAAGCCACCAAAGCCCACACACGGTGTCTATCATAAAGCGAAAGCAATGTTATAATTATGCATTTATTCCTATCTGTGGCCAGATGCCACAAGTGCTGTTGTCACATCCTCCTAATATCCCAGACCCCTCAGTGCAGGAGTCCTGTTGGTGCTGTCACTGTGAATGCGATGTTCGCAATTCTGGGTACATAGAAGTGTTACAGAATAACACAAATAATATGAAATGAAAGCCTCAGTACAACACTGCCAGAAGAGCATCCTTCTGGTGGCATCCTGAGCCGAGGGATGCCGAGATACATGCGACAGTTACTGAGGGGTAACTACGAACAGGGATTTTGTGTAGTCCCTGCAGAAGGGCTCTGTATTCATTTGCAGCTGCTTCTGTGCTGTCAAGTGACTCCGTAAGGGAAGAAATAATCTCCCTGGTGCTATGTTGCCAAGGCACGTTCAGCTCTGACAACAGAGAAAGCCATGAAGAGGGACAATCTCAGGCGCTGGGGTGCACAGGGACGCAGGGCGGGAGGGGGCGAGGAAGGATGTCCTACACAACCCAGAGAGGCATAGCGGGCCCAGGTAAAGCGTTAGGTTTGGCTTGGGAGGGACGTGTTATGTCATCCCGCGAAAAGGGCGCTAGGTGTGAAGTCAGGAGGCCTGGATAACGCATCCTCTGCATTGTTGTCAAGCACCGCCGCTGTCTTAACTGTGTGTTTCTTTGGGTCATCTCTCTGGGCTTCTGTTTCCCAGCCCAAAGTGTGACAATCTGATCTGGCTCTTAGGGGCCTCTTGATGCACTGATAGCGCTTGCGCAGAGCAGTCCTGACCCCCGCCCCCACTTCAACTGCAAATTAGGGTAATTAATGCTCTTCTGGAGGTTTGAATTCACCTGTGGTAAATGTGGACAGAGGATCTGCAATGCCTTGGTTTTGCTGTGTTTAATCAATTTCTATCCAGGAACAGAAGTATTTACCAAATAAATAAAGACTGAAATAAAAAAAAAATAAATTCTGGATTTCTCGCTCATGGTAGAGTTCCCTGCAATCAGAAGAAGTAAGCACAAGATCTAATAGGTATATTTAATTTTTTTTAAGATTTTGAAACTTTTAAGTGATTCATAAGCCTTTTGCTGACACTATGCAGTAAGGAAATCTTCAGCGATTCAGGAATTCCTTTGAAGGCCTTAAGCAATTAATAAGGAGATGAAGTGGTGAGTCTGTTATGCTTAAAATATTGTTCATGGGAAAAGAGGAAGCACACCTCGTATATAAGTAAATCCAAAAATTTGTTAGTATAATGGAAAATTTAGCAGTCTAATTCTAGAATCATTATTAGTCTAGATCTAATTGTTACAGAAAGAATAATGATGCTTTTAGAAAAAGTCTCAAATGGTAGTAATAATACAATTAAAATTGTAATGCATGTGGTTCTTAGTATCTGTCCTTTTTCTCGGGGTAATGATCACCCTTCCACTGCTCCTTTGGGTCCTGAAGTCAGCAGCTTTGGGCTGCTGGAGAGGGTAACACCTGAAGTCATCAGGCTCTGAAGTCCCTCTTTGGGAGGAAGATTGTATTGATGCCGCTGGTTTCTTTTTCCTCCCTCTAGGATCCACCTGGGGTAATGTTATGTTTGCTAGTGTACTTATACACTTTTCTTTTTCTTCCTTGGTCTACACCACCATGTTACATCAGAATTTAATATATATGATGCCCTCTACATATAGGAGATACTGTTTCTTTGTTCTCTTTATCCCTAAATCCAGTTTAGTGCAGCTCCAGATTTGCGTTTATTTAACTGACCACAGGTAAGTTGCTTATTGCCATAAGGTCTCCAGTGCCAGGCCTGTAGCCTGTCCTTTATCGTCCCATGCCTGTCCTCCTCTATGCCAAATCCTGTGTCTCTGCTTCCCAGGGCCTCTGCTATTGTACCAGATCTGTATTTCTCTCCATCGTTGTACCAGAGTTGTAAATATCAATTCCTACACAGAATAACTGCTTATGACTGCTGCCTATACAAAACTGAGATTATACCATGCAATGATTAACAGAAATAAAACAGATTAGCTGTAGACACCTGGTCAGTTAGAAAAATTGCTGTTACAGCCAAACTAAGTAAAACAAAGTTGCAGCCGGGTGAAGAAGAGAGCAAACCTGACAAGGCTCAGTCCCAAGGCCATGCAAACTCAATACAAAAGCTGACAGCCTGCCTCTAGCAACGGCACGGCCACATTACAGAACTACGTGGTTACCAAAGCCCTAAAGTTTTCTGCTCGCAGGTAGTAGGGCTATCCATCTCACTGCAGCAGGCAGTCCTTCTTATTCAATAGCTTAGATCAGAAGGGACTTCTGGACGTCATCTGGTCCAAACCTCTGCTCAAAGCATGGCCAACTTCAGCAGCCTTCAAAAGAAAACAATGGCTCTGCTCTTACAGAGCTGTTCTTAACAGTGGCTTTTCTCACTGAGAAAAATCCAAGGTGTGGTGCTGTCATGGTTTAACCCCAGCCGGCAACTAAGCACTACCCAGCCGCTCACTCACTACCCCCAGTGGGATGGGGGAGAGAATCGGAAGGGTAAAAGTGAGAAAACTCACGGGTTGAGATAAAAACAGTTCAATAATTTAAAAAAAAAAATTGTAAGGGGGCAAGGGGAATAACAAAGAGAGAAGAAAATAAAACCCAAGAAAGACAAGTGATGCAAATTAAACCAATTGCTCACCATCAACCGACCGCTGCCCAGCCAGTCCCTGAGCAGTGGCCCCCCCCGGCCAACCTCCCCCCTGGTTTTATTGCTGAGCATGACCTCACATGCTTTGGAATAGCCCTCTGGTCAGTTGGGGTCAGCTGTCCCAGCTGTGTCCCCTCCCAACTTCTTGTGCACCTCCAGCCTCCTCACTGGTGAGGTGGGGTGAGAAGCAGAAAAAGCCCTGACCCTGTGTCAGCACTGCTCAGCAATAAGGAAAACATCCCTGTGTTATCAAGGCTGTTTTCAGCACAAATCCAAAACACAGCCCCATACTAGCTACTGTGGACAAAATTAACTGTATCCCAGCCAAAACCAGCACAGGTGCCATACAGTAAAGGAAGCCAGAGTCTTTATTTTCTAAATGAAATAAAATAAAACCCTCAAACATCCCAAAGCTAGGTACATGAATAGCACTCTCAAAAACAGGTTCTACTGAATAGTCATGATTTTAACATAATGGATTTCAACTTTCTTAATCAACTTTCTCTAAGCAACTTCATTGTGTACTACTCTCCTGTAGTCTGAATACTGCCAGAATCAGATATTACTGGTATAATATTATTTTAATTGAGCAACATGGAGAAATTAAGAGCCTGGGCAAGATACTGCTGGCATGTCTTTCTAAATCAACTTCATCCAGCAAGACTGCCGATCAAGTAAGAGGCCATTTCTCTGATGATGCTACACCTATTCCTGCCACAGTTCCTTGCTGGCACAGGGGGGCACTGGGGTCCCCAGAGGCTGGAGCATGAAGCCCAGCAGCCTGGGGGGAGACCAGGGAGAGAGGAGCAAGGAAGAGGATGGGATACCAGCCCTTTGCTCCCTGCAGCCCTTGGTGAGCTGGGAAAAAACCTGTCAGTGCTAGGTCTTTTGCATCCAGGATCACAGAAAGCAGCTGTATTTATGTGCTTATCTTAGAAGTACGTGCTTTAAAGGAATTTACTCCATGTGTCAATCTACTTAAATGAAAAAAATAGGCAGGGGTAGTGGTGTTTTATTTAAACACTCTCCTTGGTTGCATTTCACTGAGATTTATATCCTTAAGTAAGTCATAAAGGGGTTATTTGAGTGAACCAGCCAGTGGCCCATGGCAGAGCTGAAAAAGAGCAGGGGCCTCCTGCAACCCTGCAAACTGAGGTGCCACTAGGCCGCTGTGACCTTCTAGCTGTCCCAAGGACAGTATTCTGTATTTAAAAAATGAAAGCAAGTTCAATACGGCAAAAGTAAGATAACATTCAAAGGCTGTGAGTTGTAGTGGAGCAAATACAGGCTAGAAATTAACTTCCAAGCAGTAATGGCAATTAATCATGGAAGGGCTTGAGATGCTGTGAGCACTCCATCCCTCATTTCCAAATAAAATTATCTCCTAAAAATATGTAGCCATTTGGAAAAGAAGTCATTCAGGCAAGTGCAGTGACCCATCTTGTTTAGACTGTAAAATGAAAACTTTCCTGATACACAGTCTACAAATTGATCTATACATTTCCAAACCCTCTAGTGGCAAAGTGACATAGACACTATTTGATCTAAAGTGAGTAATTAATTTGATCTTTTATTGACTTGTGGCAGATTTTCTTATAATATATCCCCATAATTGAAATTACCATGTTCTGGATTACTATTTGCAATATTCCAGGAAGTGAAATTACTCCATTTCTCATTCCTTTTTTTAAAAACATCAACCCTATCCACTTCTTGTCTCTAATGATGTTCTTGAATTTTCCTATTTCAGATTTCCTGTAAGAAAACCAGTAATGAATAAATATGTTGGTTATCAGTGCTATGAATCTCAGCCTAAATCAAGTAAGTGTGTAGACAAAGTCCCGACTGATGAATAGTAATGCAGAAATTTTTCATAACCCCCAATTAAACCTGGTCTTTCTTCTTAATACAATTCTTTGTTGTCGCATCCTTAAATGACCTGCAGGTAAATAATGATATGTTTGCCTGTATAAACAGGTTCGTGGTAGGTAAGATATTAGCAGTAGACTTTTATTTCTCAGCTTTGGTCCTTAGCCAGTTTATTTTCAGTTGTCCGGTAGCCTGCGCTAGGGATTGTGTTGATAACAGACCAGGCAGCTGGTCCTAATGTTGCTTTGTGCAGGCATGTACTGCCTTTAAGAATTTGAGATTTTTGTGGAAAATAATGTTAGTGGTCTGATATTTTCCCCCAAAGCCCTATCATCCTGACAGATTTTTTCTGAAGCGAACAGCAATACTGATGCATCGTGTAAATACTTTTTTCTCACTTTTGACTGGATCAGAATGCAAGTAAGGGAGACGTGTTACTTGTGACTGTACCACTGGATCGTGTGGATATGGGCTGAACAAGCATGGACTGAATTGAAGGAAAGCAAGCTTACGCGATGAGGTTCAAACTAGGAAGACCATGAATTAGCTTGACTGGGTTGAGACCAAGAGAGAAAGGAATCAATTGGTGGATGTTCGTGGAAGGGAATTGTCAGGGTATAGAAAGATTCGGCTGGGCACTGTTACCTCAGTGGGTAAGAGCTATGGGCCTCCTCCCTTCGAGGCTTAGCTCCAGATTTGTAAAGACTGTTTGATTTCATCCCCACCATTTATTCTACACATATTTCTGAAAGACTTTATCACTTGAAGTGGGGATATATCACACATTTGACTTGCAAAGGAATCAGACCCTACTTTATGCCTGCCTTGCAGGGCTTCTCCAAGAACAAGCTCAGCCGTATCTGCTGATGATCTACCTGAGGAAAACCTTTCCCAGTCCCACCCTTCTGGGTATTGATAGGGCAGCAAATTAAAAACTCAAAGCCTTCGGCATAGGGGTGGCTGTTTCAGATAGAGCAGAAACTGAAGATACCTCATCGTATCTTACTTTGAAGTTAATCAGATATCAAGACATTGGCACGTTCTTCAGCACTCTGGCTAAACCAGTGATGTAATTTCTACAGGTAGGCTTGAAGCCCTTGGCAAGCTGGCCCTGCTTGTTTCCGCAGTCCTTATGAGCTCTGTTATTGCTATTCCTGATTGAAATTCAAGGTCTTCACAAATTCAGCTGATGTTGGAGCCAAACTCAGAACTCCGGAGCCCTCCACTCCTGGGCACCTCGTGGGGCTCAGGAATACGCATAGCTCCTGCGCTTGAGCTGGCATGCCTAAACACCACAGGCAGCAGCTGGGAGATCAGGTACATTTTCTGAAGGTCAGTTTGCCCTCGGCTACAGCCATAACAATCTCTGTAGGAGATTATACAGCAAAATGTAAGTGTAGTTGAAATGCCAAGAATGGACATGTGATTAGTGGGGCAAAAGCTTCTCATTTTTTCTCCCTTTTCTTCTCTCACAAAACGGTCATGGATTACACAGTAGTCCCAAAGCCCCTTGAACCCACCCTCCAGGCCAGCTCACGGGTGGACAGGAAGAACTTCTCACTTCGTGCCCTGTCCAATGCCACATAACTTTTATCAGGCATATGATTTTATAAATTAACATCCAACAATCAATTCATCATCTCTATTACACAGTACCTTACCATGACTGGAGACACTAGGAGGAAGAAAATCATGTCTAATTCATATCTGCTCAGAGACCCAGCCTGCTCTTCAGTGACTCCTCCTATGCAGCTTTTTTTCATATGTGCTGTCACTTAATTTTACACTATGCTCCCTCATAGCTAAAATGGAAATGGATTTTCCATTTTCTTTACAGTCTTTTCTTCAGAAGAAATGGTAATTTACTTAAAGGCAGCTCTGCTGTAGCTTGTTACAAAATTCAGCTCGCTGATGATATACTAGTTTGCAAAAAAATCACACACCGTACACCATACATACTCCAGAAACCAATAATAGTGGCTCTGTAGGGATGTGGCAAGCAATTCAGACCTGATGGATGAAAGAAACTGAAACAAGATAGTAACTTGTAACCTGTAGCTCATTTAAATTCAATAGTAAACTAAAGCATGGCTTGCCTCCTTGTCCACGTCTGGGCACATACTGCCATTTAAGAGGTCCCAGGGTACAGGAGACACCCACAAGCAGCTGACAGATATGACACAGGGGAAATTTGTCATGAGATAGGAATATATGAGAAATCTGTAGCTGAGGATGAGGTGGGTACGCTGTAGTATTCTCAGGTAGTACTAGACAACTGTACAGAAGCAGGTGAACTGAGACCTCTCTGTCTAGAACAAAGCACATTACCTATTTTTTTTTTCTAGTTGACATGTCAGCTCATAGCTTGCATCCCAATGGTCATTATTATATACAGCAATTTGCATAAAGGTTTGCTAAATGTTAAGTCAGGATCAGAATTTCAAAATAAATGCGGCTGTTTGGCTGAAGAATTTTTTGTTGAGTTTTTTCTTTTTTTTAATTTGTCTTTTATCCTCTTCTTTATTCCTAGTGGTATCATTAACTCTTTTTCTGTCCCGTACAAAACCTGGAAGGTAGTGGGAGAGCTGCTAGCGTTCCTCTCAGTGCACAGTCCCATGAATTCCCAGTGTGCTCATTGCTCAGAAATGGCAGGCATGGCAGAGACTTACACACAAGACCAAGACGGAAATAAATGGAAAACTTAACATAGCTATAAATAGGCAGAGCTATTATTTAAGCTTCCACATATAGGAATTATCTGCCTTAAGGAGGATCTTTGGTACGAAAATTCTTTAAAGAGGATAACTGGAGAGGCCTCAAATGATCTTGCTTATGTTTGCCAAGCGACAAAAGCCAGTAGTTTTCTGTTTAAAAGGTATTGGAAAGGACCCCAAAAAAGAACCATAACATCCTCTTGAAGTCTGATAAACATGAGGAGTCAAGTCAGTCGAGATTATCACAGATAATGTGGGCAACCCCGTCTCTATGGGGAGAGAACATATTTCACGGTAGTAGCTACTGAATCTAACATTAAGATCCAGTGATGTACGACTGAAGCTAGAAAAATTGCTATTGGAAATGAAGTACAAAATTGTAATTATGAAGCTGATTAACAACTGAAGGACCTCAGTGAGGGCTGTGATGGAATGTCCACCACTTGGAGTGTTTATATCGAAACTGAATGTCTCTCTGAAACCATTTTATTATTTCCTCTTGAGATTACTGGACTTCATAGAGAAATCATGGGGAGAAATTCTGTGGTCTGTATTTTGCAGAAGTTGTCAACATGGTCCCTTTTTGACCTTAAAACCTATGAAAAAATCAGCCATTTTCCTGCTTTGTAATAAGAAGGCATTCCATGACAGGTCAGAGGATATGACTGAAGAAACATGATTAACTTAACACAAGAAGAAACATATCACTTTACTTACAAAAGGAAATATTCAACAGTCTTGTCATTGCTCTCAGTCTGTCACTGGATGGCAGAAGATCAAGCGTTGCGTTTATAAAGCACCTAGCACAAAAGGAGGCTAATCTCTAAAAAGGTAGATACTTTGAGAGAAAACTAATAGTCTGAATAAAGGAAAACATGCTCCTTGGGATTACTGCTGAAGTACAGCTACAGAGGAGGTTCCTGAGGCCTTCAGTCTCCAGGTTGGCACAAAAGGGCAGGCTGCATTGAGTTTCTCAAGGCTATGGGGACACTTCACAAGAACACCTACTAACTGCTGACTTTTAACATCAAATTCTATATATTTGATATATATTTGACTGATACTTTCAATCTTTGCTATTTTGAAGACCATGGGCAAGTTTAGCTGTTGGTTTCCCCAGAAATAGGGTTTGGCTCTTCAGATATGTGTAGAAGTGGAAACCTGACCTTGATGCTGTTTTCTTTGCCACTCACTTAAGATCAGGACTGTGAATTTAGGTTCAGCAGAAAGGTTTGCTGGATAAAACAAGTAAGAATCTGGTCCCGTGCTTTATGTTCAATTTTGAAACGATCATAACAGAAATAAAAGCTGTACCATTTTCTGGGAGATGACAAAGATTAACAAACAACCCCCTCCAAAACAAACAATATAATTACAACGGCAGAAAAAGGCATGTGAATAAAGTAAACCAGATCCACCAAACGAAAACACGATGACACTGTAACACTACCTGCCTTCACCAAGCTCACCCAGTCTGACGTTAAATTAAATCAGGCAGGGGTGTGCTTGAGAGGGATTAGTTCACTGAAGGCGTCTGACCCCAGGTCAGAAACTGAATGATAAATTGCATGGCTCCAGGCACTTGCCTCGGGATTGAGCAGCAACCTGCATGGATATGCCCTGCTAAAATGCATCCAGATGATCTGGTTCATCAGGTCAAAATGATCCCGGCTTCCCACCCCACCCTCTGTCCCACCTGGCTCGTCTGTAAGCAAGGCGTACTATTCCTCCAGGCTCTCTGTGGCACGGGGTCCAGGTAAGCTGGAGGAAGGCCGCTGGTCGGCTCTCTGAGAGGCATACGCTCCATTACACGCGAGGCAGCAAAGTAAACACAAACGTGGCGTTTTCAGAAAATCTGCTCTCTAAGTCAACAGAAAAATCCCTGCTGACGTCAGCAGACGCAGGCTTAGGTCGGTGCTTAGCGCTTTTAAGACTCATTCACCCGTCCTTGTAGGTGGCAAAGCAGGACAACCCGGCACGTACGCATCCATCAGGTGCTGACACCGGTGTGGAGACAGCAACACAGAGATCAGCGTCAGCCCTCGAGTTTAGCAGGTCTCGACCAAACACGAAGCTGAGGGACAAACCAGTCAGGGATCTGCAGAGCTTGGTACTGGAGGAAGGCGACCTCCTACGAGGTTCTAACAGCCTAGCCGCACTGACTGCGATGGGTGGCAGGAGACTCTTCCTGGGAGATTCCTGAGGGAGAAAGGCCTCAGGAGAAGTTCAGGACCTGACCACTTAGAAAAATAAGGCGAAGATTCATCTGTCTTACTTCATATCAGGGAAGTCCATTTTTACCACTAATTGAATCCATTTTGATGTATTTCCTAACTAAACATAAACGGGGAGCAGAGCCTTCTTCCTGCATAGCATCCCCTTGCATTCTCTCTGCAGCAGGCCAATCCACCTCCTTTAAATAAAAATAATGAAAGGATAGTTGGATCCAGCACTGAGTTTCCATGTGTTTTCTCACAGTGCACAGATAAAAACCCAAGTATTATCTCTTCACTAGAGCTACCTCGGGCTGATCAGGATGGAAATAGTTGTTGGGATGAAGATATACTCCAGCTCCTCCCTGCATTCGTCTCAGGGCAGGCCAGGCTCTCCTGTCCCTCCTCCCCTCGCCTTTCTCATGCCTGGGAGAAGCCTCTCTGGCTGCCCCTTCTTCTCCCGCACCTGACCCGAATCCTCGCCCTCCTCCCTTGACCTTATGCCAGGTCCCACACCCAGCGCGAATGCCCTCCCTTCCCCTTACGCGACCGTGAGGGAGGAGCTGCCGTCTGGCTGCAGACATCCCAGGCTGGAAGTCTCTCTGCAAAACAAGCTTAGCTTGGGCTGAACGCTGTAGCCACATCTTATGTGAAATCTGATCTTCACATGCGACGGTCCCCTGTGGTCACCTCTGTAAAGGTAGCCCCGTGTTTCTGAGAAACGCCTGCCCAGGTGTTTGTGCAAAGAACAGCTGGCTGCTCTTCCCCACGCTGAGACATGGCTCAGGGAGGAGCATGTGGTGGCTCCCCCAGCAAGACTTTCTCATGTGGGTTCAGACTGTGACCAGGTGTGAAACCGGGTCCTGAAAGGAGCACTTAATGGAGAAGACGCATACACTTAAACCATTCAGGCTTCACACAAATGAGAGCAGTCACGTAAGTCACTGGCATAGATTAACTCTGCCGATGGTCCCTGGAAATGCCTAAATGTCCAGTTTGTCAGTGGAAAATACTCAAAGCAATTTTGCCTGAAATTACCCCAAGAGTAAAGAGCAAAAATAAGGACAGTGAGGAGGTATATTAGGAGGAATGGATGGGATATAAGGAAGCTAGCATAATTGTATGACACTGGAACATAAGAAGACATCCTTTTACACAATATTACAAAGAAATTTCAACAAGGTATATGATCCACGCCAGCCAGCATCGCCTCAGAAGCTGTCATTACAGCAGCTGGTACTGCCTGCCTGGGCCTGGCAAGGAGCGCTGCTAGACATTCAGTTTCTCTAATAATTAAAAGCTCGCTCCTGCCAGCTGCTGAGCGTTCCCATCTTCTGTCCCTTTCAGCTGACGACAAGGAAAGTTGTATCTGCATGACAAGAAGCTTTGGCAAGATGAGAGGCTTTGAGGGCCAAAATGTTCCTCATAGATCATGTTAAACACTTACATGTTTAAAAAAAAAAAAATCCAGGACTAAAGACTTTGAAAAATCAACAGCTCTGTCTACCAATATGCAAATCTCCTCTTTTTCTTGCCTTTCTCCTGATCTGGGTTTTAAAAACATGCTGGATTGTGGAAAGCCATTCCACCCCTGCATAATGAAAATGCAGTCTGTGGAACGGATGAATCGTGGCTGAGCTGTTAAGTACAGGATGTCCAACCTCTGCTGCTGCCACAAATGAATTTTTTGGCATAAATTGGACAAAACAAAAAAACGTTGCCCATGAGTAGAAGGACGTATCTTGATTAAATGCCTGGAGGAGAAATCTTGTTTCTATATCATGCATGTTCTTGTCAGGAACGTTCTGGAGAATCTGAGACAATCAATGGATTCCTAATTTTGAAATTATCCTGTCAAACTCAGAATACAGAAATAGTAACAGGATGGTAAGATTGTGTTAGGGCCATCTATTGTACAGATCATCCTGTGGCATTCAAATCAATACATACATTTTGTAAACCCTGAGAACACACTTGATCTGTGGAGAGTTGGGCCATCTAAAGGTTTGTTAATAGCCCAGAATTTTTTTATGCTGCAATTGAGAAAGCAGCTTTTTCGCAGTCATTCAAAGCAGAGACTACTGTGAGATAAGTAGGTTTTTGAACACTCTTGCTACTTATTGACTGAGGAATACCATTGACAGGGATATGGTGAGCATCAGTCAAAACCCTGGAAGACCTAGATTTCACAGATGATACCTGAATTGTTGACCAGACATGATGGCGTGTGACTGCAAAGACTGACAACGGGAGGAAACTGAAACAAGCAAACTTACAAAGGAGGAAGCTGATAAAGGCAGTGAAGATAAAAAGGATACTGAATAATGTAGCAAAACACACAGACTGCAAAAGTAGTCATTCAGGCTGGAAACTTTATGAGTTGGTCCTATGACATAAAAGGACATAATAGTGCTGGGACAGGAGGAGAACCAGTAGCTTTTACTGTTTCAAAGTGGTGTGGAAATTAACAGAGAAATAAACTTAAATTCTGAACACAAGTGTAAAGGGAATTTTACTGAACATGTCAGAGACACTGGGGACCACAAAGGAACTGATGAGAATACTTCTAAACATTGCTATCCCTCCACGTTTTAGACATTAATGGATGGTTGGATGGATAACAAATGAGAGCACAGTATGGTACAAGAGAGATGCATCAAAGCTACTATTAAAGAAACTGGAAATGGATTAGCCACTGTCTGGGGAAATCAGATATCAGAGCTAGCAGGCAAGCCCTGGAGTGGAGTCTACAGGGAAGACAGAAAAAAGGAAGACCATAAAGGCTTGTGCTAAAGAAGGTACATCTGGCTTGGAAAGACATCAAACGGCACTCTAAGACAAAGATGAGTTAAGGATCATCTCAGAGGCCCTAAGTGTCTCTTAGATAAGTAATATTAGCAGGAGACTTGCTCCAGTATGTCTTTAGATAGATAAGTCTCTGTGAATTACATTGGAAAATGGAGCTCTGTTGAACAGAATGTTTACCTGCGTTCTTGCAAGGGTGACACTTAACTGTGCATTAACGATACAACGGCTACTTAACAGTTATCTGGTTGTAATATACGGCAACTGTAATATATGCCATTAAAAAAGGAGCACTTTTATTTTTTTGCTTTGTAATACTACTCTGCTGATGGCTGCTGATGTCCAAAGCAATCGTTGGGACGAAGATACATTTCAGCTTTTTCCTGCCCTGCCATGGCAGCGACCTCACTGCTTTCCTCCCTTCTCTCACTAACTGCAGATCACTCATGTTTCTCACTTTGTTCCACACCACCCAAAACATTTCTTTCTCTCAGCCACTCGTTTTCCCTTCACCTTAGCCACCGGCTTCCCCCACTGCCTTTACATAAATTTTACTGTGACAAAGCAGCAGGGACCACAAGGTTGACTTAAAGTTTTATGGAGGAGCGCCACAGACCCAAGAGGGGAACAGACACAAGGGGCTGTATCTTCACACGTGCTTTATGAAAAGGATGTGGAAAATAGAAGTCACTGTCCTTTATGGAGGGACCAAGCTTCCCTCCTAGCAACCTACAGCAGAAATTGCTCTCAGAGGAGAAGCCAGGGAAATATTTTGTATTCCATATTGGCGCAAAGTTAGCTAGTAATGTTGGGGTGAGCTAACCAAACCATCAAAAGAAACTATATGGAGCACACACATAGCTTTCATGTCAAGAACCTTGCAGACTGATTGCACCATCCCTAGTGCTTATCAGTCCATGAACAAATTATCCATCTAACCAAAGCAGAATCCTCTATCATGCAACCTATTGGAACTAGACAGATTTGGAATTTTTGACATTTAGAAACTCATTTTCAGAGACAGGCATCAGCCAAAAAACGTGGAATACCTAAGCCAGAGAGATGATTGTAATGTACAAAATAAATAATGCACACACTGAATTATTAATTAATTAATGGTGTCATAAACAAACTTTTACTGCCTGCCCTTTCAAAAAGTGTAAACTCATCTGCGTAAAAGTTAACAGTCAACTCAAGCTAAACTGAAGTGAAAATTATTCTGGATATTGAAAGCAGAGAAGTAAAAAATCTCAAAGAACATTTTTGCTAAACTTCCCACCTCTGGGTTCACCTGAGACTGGAACTACCAAAACACCAACGAAAAAGATGGTGTGTCCAGAGTAATAATGTATCAAAATACTTCACAAAGTTCTTAACATTCATGGATAAGAACACAAATTCCTCAATGTCTTCTCCGAATACAGCTCCTACTTATCCTAATATTCACTCGTCTTTAATTGCCAGTGACTTCACTCGTGACTTATTGACAGTTACTGCCTCAAGAAGTTTTGCCAGTAAATTAGTTGCAACAGAGTAGCAATGACACAAATATTTGTTCATGCAAACTTTTTGCCTCGAAACACACCATCATTAAAACGTGTTTCCATAAGATGTACAGCTATCTTACCCTCAGAGTTGCATACAGATAGTTAGGCTAGCTCCTTCTGTTCTAAGCTCAAGGTCCCAATGATTCCCAACCTAGTCTCAAAGAGAAGTATCCTTCAGCTCAATTATTGGAATCACAGTTTTTGGATGAAAATGCTTCAGGGAACTCTCGCTCTATTATAAACTCCCACGGTAAGGTAGGTATAACATTAAAAGCCTTGAAGTTAAGTAAACCCAACCATTCCTTGACTCTGTTAAAAATAAGCTTGACACATGAAGACCTAGCTATTCTCCCAGTTTCCTAGGCTGCTTCCTAACATATTTTCTGAGGAATAGTGTCTGGTGAAAAATAGTTTCCTCATCCCACAAAACCTACAAAATTTCAGCCTTTCCTATCCTGAGCTGGAAGGAGCCCAAGACATTTTGAAGGACTTTGCAAAAACCAAGAGATGCCCCACCAGCCAAGAGTTTGGTCCGAGGCGTTCGGCCCCGATTGCCCTAGCAAGCCAGCCATTTGTTCCGCCTGCCCCAAGGTGGAACCATTAATTAAAAAACCCACAGTTATTTCTGTAAAATTAACCATTTTCTATAACAAGCATAGGAGCTTTCACAGAAGGCACTGAAAAAACACATTGTTATCACTCCCCAACAGAGAAAACGCTTGGGAGGGAAAACAGCGAGTGTCGTTCCTTTGGCCTGGAGCTGGCAGGGGGTGTATCCAGACTTGGGCTCTTTCCTCGTCCCAGAGGAGGGCTCTGATCACCCCACTGCTGGCTGCTTACGGGAAAGGGACTGATGGGACATTGTAACCAAATAGCCTGTTTTGTCCTTAAGAGCACTCCTCATTTTCTCTCTTTCTTAAAAGAAAAAAATGAAGAAAAAGAAAGGGAAAAGAAAAGAAAAAAAGGAAAAGGGAAAAGATTTGTTCAATACGTACACATCCTAGTGAAAAATTCTCAAGCCTGATCAGAGTAGGCAATATCTGATGAAAAGCATTTGGTTGCAAAATTCGTGACCAACTCTAGTTCAAAACTGCTGTTCAGAGGTAGCTCTAACCACCACAGCTCCCGCTGGGCTCCTCCGTGTTTGCTTTTCCATATCCCCTGGTAAATTTGCACAAGGGTTCAAGGTCTTCTGCCGCCGTCTGTGTGCCCTTTGCCAGCCTTGTTTCTATGACCTACTCAGGAAGCCACACGGTGACCTTCACAGTCCAATTTCAGCACCTTCCACAGCCCGGGGCGAGCTGCAGCCTCTCTCCCCGCCGCGACCCTCACCCTGGCCGTAGGAGAGGAGGCGGGAAACGTGCCCGCCGTTGCGAGCGGGATGAGGGCCGTTGCCAAGTGACTGCCTATCTCACGAAGCAATGCAGAGCTGCTGGGGCTGCCTGACCCTCCGGGACAATTTCTGACGCTTGGCCCGCGGCACGCAGCTCCGGGGCGGATGTGATTTCTTGGCTTTGCCCCCAGCACGCCCTTCCTGCCAATTTTTCCGCATTTGCATTCTGCTGGTGCTCTCGACAGAACAGGCGCTGCTCCCACAAACACCAGCCACGCCTGCTGGTGGGTCACGGCGGCCCGACTCAGAGCACAAACCTCCCGAAACTTCAGCCTGCCCTACTGCACCTTTACAGCTGCCTTGGGGTGTCCTGCATGGTGCTCTCTCCCAGGAGAATAAGAACTGAGCCTTTCCTGCTTCAGCCCCCTGTTCCCTTTGCCCCTCTCCCCATGGCGCCTTGCCCAAGCCAGCATTTCTAGGAAAAAAAAAACTCCGGAAGAGTAATTTTAAAGGCTGTGTTAGTCACTGCTCTAAATGTAAAAGGGACGGCAGAGGGGAAGAAAAAAAAAGATATTCCACTTAATTTGCAGATTCTTGATAACAAAAAGCTTTGTAGAGCCTACAACTAAAATATTAGAGGAAGATCATCAGCAAATAAGTTTTATCTGGATGAACAGGAAGTTCTGCAGAGGGAAAAAAAAAGAGAGAAAATCAGAGTGCAGTGAAATCGGCCAACTAGAGTGAGGTGAAATCCACAGTGGGATCAGGTGGTTGGCAATGGCTAAATTAAGACGACATAACTGAAGAAACACAGTATTTTAGGCTTGATTTTCATTAGCAGGTACAAACAAGTATGCATGGAAAGTAAGCCAAACTCATTGTGCAGCAGCTGCTATGAGGCAGTGCGGAAAGGACAGCTCGGTACAAGGTGGATGCAGCCCTAAGACACAGACTATCCGCGAACCACTTTGGGCTGCACTTTTTCACATGCCAAAGGCAATACAATCGCATGTGCTCTTGATTTTCTTTCTCTCTTTTTTGTTTTTCTGTTTGTTCTTTCTTTTATTTAACTTCTCAGTCTGTAACTTAAAAAAAGGACGACATCACTTACTTACTACAATGTAATTAGACTAAAAGAGTGAAACTGAATTTACTAGGAGGAAATCCTGCTTTTGCTCTAATGCTTCCTCCCTGTTCTGGATATTAGGTTCAAAAAGATCAGAGAGAGAGTACCTGTTCTGTCATCAGCACATTTTTCCTTAAAAGCTCTGGATGTCAAATTTAGGCATTTGTTTTCCTAATCAGCTTTGGTATTTACTCATAGCCTTACTGACTGGTATGTAATGACATCAAAAAGTCAACCTGCAGCACATCACACACACGGTTTAGCCACTTCCAGATCTCCTGCGGGAGGTTTGCCCCAGCCGCCTATACCAATTTTAGTAATGCTGTCCTGCTTCATTAGCCCCCGCCTTTTACCTGTACAAGCTTTCTTCCCTCAGTCCTGCTCACATTTCACAGCACACAGGTGCTACAGGTGAGGTATTCAGCTCATCTTCATCTCTTTTACCTACTGCGTAGGGGTCACCTTGCTGAAGAGGCTCAAATCAGGTGAAGCAACTGGGGACAGGAACTGAGGGAGCAGTTTTTCAGCACCTTTTGTAGAAATGGGTTGCACTGGGGTGCGGCTTGCAGCTGGCCAGCTGTGCTACTCCAGTGACCCACGGAGGCTTGGGATGTATCTACCTATCTCACGCACCAATGACGGGAGCTCAAGCAGACACCCCCGTGCTGGTTTATGTGTGGATAGCAATGCCGAGCAGGAGCACAGGGCTCCGCTCCAGCTGTGAAGTCCCCCAGGAAGGGGCAGTTAGCCTGTGGGAAGCCAAGCCATGAGGTTATGTTAGGCCACGGTTCCTTTTCCAATCCCATGAACAGCCCAAGAACTTTTGTTCCTGTCATCTCCCTGGACTCTGCATGGCCCCTTGTACAGACGCAGCACAGGATCTTGCCACGCTTGTTCTCAGCAGAGCAAGCTCAGCTCTGGCGTTTTGCCTTTTCCAGGGGTGTTTTTTGCTCCACCCCACCACACGCTTTGCTCTGCACAGGAAGTTACAGACAGGGCAAATCCTGTCACCCGTTCCACCCGCGTGTGCTGTGCTCCAAGGTGGCGTCCCTCCAGGACGCACAGGCAGCAACACAGGAGAATAATCTAGGAGACCAGAGTGTTTAAATCAATTTAAGACATGTCTCAGTGGTGCCCAGCAGCTCTCACGTGTTGATGCTTTTCCCAAGGCATTCTCTGGCATTGACAGCGTTGCTCTCCTGCGGGTCTGCCAGCCCTGCTCACACCAAAGGTGAAGCTAGGGAATTTTGCCGGGCACTGCTCGGGGCAGCCAGGCTCCCGCCACCCCTCGCCCTGGCCCTCTCACCCATCCCTGGCAGGGCACGGCCGCCCCTGCCCCACGCGAGGGGTGTTTGCTGCACAGGGGTGCCCTGCTCGCTGGTGCTGCGTGTGTTTCTCTTGTTGCAAGGGCAACAGCATTAGCCTCAGGGTAGAAATACATTAATTTGGGCAAAGGAAGTTAATCACCTTTTGCTAAAAATAAGCGACAACTGCAGTGCAGATCTAGCAGTGGTATGGATCTGGGGTCATTTAATTTTAGGGCTCACTCTTGGAAGGACAGCTCAATATTCCAGCTTCCTAAAGGTTAAGACACAGGTTTAATTGTGCTCCATTTAGAGCACATAGTTCAGACAACTAATACATAGCCAAAAGCAAAACGTACTTTTTAAAGACTTCGGTTGCATGCAGATTGCTGCCTATTCCTACGTCCTAGCACCACCCGCACCCCACCCTCCCTCCCCCCCTCCCCGCCAAGCCAGTAAGAACTTTCAATGCTTTCTGCTACTACAGTTCAGCTTCTCTCTCCTGGCTCAGTGCCACCATGCTCTGCACTTTGACTAGGAGTTTACACCCAAGAAAGGCAGGGCTGTTTAGGGGTTAGAGTGACTGAGCGGGGCTAAGGGCTCTCCAACCTCCGTCTGCCTTGTGCCTCTGCTTTTGCAGGGCAGGATGAGCCCAAACAGGAACATCTAAACTCGTTATGTTTCCGCTACTGTGCTTATAAAGAGAGAGAAAATGGGATGTCCTCTCTAAAGCACTTGAAAATCTGCAAATGAAAAGCTCTATAGGAGAGCAGAGAAATGGAATAATGCTTTCTAACTAGCTCTTTTCTAACAGAGAGCTGTAACATTGCCAGGATTTTAATTTGGAATGGTAAGTGAAAATTGTGACATTTTTTCTAGATAAGATTTTTTTAGATTGCCAAATCACAACACCCAGTATTAAATTAGATTTCATAATACTGAAAGATTATGAGAATAATAAGAGGGCAATATGACACAAACATCTGATACATTTCAACTTAAACGAAAAAAATTGGCAATGGGCAAGTGCCCTTAGAAGGGCCTGCAAAGCCTTCCCTGAGTGTGAGATTTGTCTCCTGCCTCTTGCGAGTGGGATAAACCTCTGTTTCTCTGATTTAAAGCAAAAATGACAGTTATCCATGTTTCCATCAGGCTGAAGTGTGCGAGGATTACAGAACAAGGAATACTAACCCAAACTTGAAGCAGAAGCGTTACATTTTCCTCTCTCGATCCAAATTGTGCCTTTCCATAACCGTATCTACAGCCATAGCCATCCCTGTACCAAGGCCTGAATAATCCTTTAACAACAGTTAATGGAGTGACATTGCAGAACTATCAGAATCAGGAATCGTTACGTTAAATCAAACCTCTATTGAATTTTTCCTGGTGGTATCTTTCTTACTCTCTTGTTCCAAGTGAAAGGTGAAAAGTCTTTTTTTAAACTTTGCTTTGTTACTAAAAATAAAACAGCACAGATGAACTTTAAAGTATATGTAATGGAGTCTCATGTGATCAGAGGATCCAGTGTTGACAGGGACTCTCTTACTTGATGTAAGTTAAGTGATGATGTTCTCGGCCAGTGCTAATGAAGAGCATGTTATTATTTGCAAATAGCATAATTCTGCTTTTAAGTTGTAGCATCAGTGGATCACCTGTAAGAAACAAACTGAGCTAATTTTAGGTTACTATTTGTAATATTGCAGTTTAGATCTGTCAGCACAGTAAGGTAAAATTTAATGTAAAAGAGTCCACTGAATTTCATGATAAATCCTAGTACAGAAGCTGGAAACCTTAGGTCAAGATCTAAGGTGGAAACCATATTTAGCTCTAATGCTACATGCTATCTAAAGACTTAACTAAAACATTTTCCAGAGCTGCACTGGCCTGAGATACTGCCTAAGAGCAAGCCTGTAGCTGTTAGCTTGTAGCACATACAGGAACTGCATTTCACCTTGTGGAGCAGGTTGGCATTTTCTCATTTCATAGTGGTTGTGTTTTGCTGAATGCAAATAAAGTAAATTATGTTTCGACAAAGGCCACCCTTTGGTCCCAACTGCAGCCCACCACAGTGGACTAATATTACTAGAAGCTACATAGCAGTGCTACATAGCACGCTGTCCTGTGTCGCTGCCCGGCACAACCATCGCCGCACACCAGCGCTGCAGAGAGCCGGTAGAGACCTGCGAGCATGGGCGTGACGGGCTGCAGGGCCTGCCCACAGCCTCCATTGCGCGTCCATCGCGGTTCATACTTTATCTGCTAATGCCAGCCTGGCTGTGCCAAGCCCCAGGCGGCAGGTGAAGAGGAGCACAGCTGCCATTTTACTCCAAGGATTGCACCGATGGAGCTAGCGAGGCTTTCTCATAGCACTGCGGAAATGGTCTTTTGCTTCTGTCTCCATTGCCATAAAAGGAGGAGAAGATTATTCTTCTACTTCCCGGCAAAACTATGGCTAGAAAGAACTGAAGGATTTTGAGTCACTCAGCAACAACGATGGGTATCAGATAAGAGCATAAAGAGGTCGTCCTGCTTGTCTTCTGCATTCTCTGACAATTACTTCATTGTTTCAAGACATTTTCAAAGTTGTTTCATAAACTAACACTTCCATGATCCTGATAATTAGAGTACATACAAAGTTTTCATCAAAACCTTTTCAACCCAAAAATGATTTTCTAATAAATGGAAACTTTTTTCTTCCCCAAAACATCTAAAGATCATTTCTCGGACAAATCTCACGGCTCCCGCTTCCTTTTGGAGTTGTTGGCAGAGAAGCGCCTTTCAACACAAATCATCTGAAACAACATTACCATCTAGTGGAGAATTCGATTCACCACTGACGTGAATTCCTTAATGCAGAAATACGCACTTCGTGACTCTGTTGCACAAATGAAGAATTAGGAAGTCAAATTAAATATTCGCTTTGAAAAACAATGCCTGAAGTTAGCCAGCTACTTTAACTGAGGATTAAAAGAGTCTTTGAGTCACACTGTAGATCAGTAATGTTAAAACTGCGCTAAATGCAGTAAATCAATACAAGAATCCCTAGGTAAGGTTTTGAGAAGGAAACATTGATATTCACTCTGGCAAAGCAACTAAATTTGTATCTGGAAAAGAGATAACAAAATGCAATTACTCTCTATATACAAATTACGTAAAAATTAGAGCCTGAATTTCATCGATACAAATCAAATGCAAACGCTCATCTTTCAGGTGGGTGTAAATGGAAATCTTGAGGCAGACTCAGCCATGTGGCTTCTCTGGAAACTTCATTAGGCCTCACCAGCTGTCTTTCACATGTTCATCCCCTCACGTGCGGGAGGTTTGATGTCTCTGGTGCTGGCCACCGTGCAGCACTTTCATGTGTGCAGGACAGATGCCGACCACGACTCGGCTAGCGGCAGTGGGACAGGACTGCTGGCTGCAGGGCTTTCGCTTCCTGTGCCTCCACCCTGCCCTTTCTATGGCTTCTCCCTGACGCTTGGTTTGTTTATCGGGTTTCTCTAATACGTCCCACGAGTTGCTTCCCCTGCACGGCCTTTGGTGCAACAGCCAGCATTTCAGTGGGGCCTCCACAGTGAAACAGAGCGCTAGGAGCGTGCAGGCCACGTAGCAAGCCTCAAAGCTGTCTGGTCTCATCTGCGTCGCCCTCGTCCTTCCATGCTTTTTTCCCTGATCGCCACATTTACTTCAGCATTGTAGCTGAAACCAGTCTGCAGTTCTGTACTTGGCTAGCTCATCAGTCCCCTATGGCCTAAAAGCCTCTGATATAGGCAAAAGTTAACCGTTAGGAAAACGCTCCACCCTCTGGGGACACTAACTTTATGCAGCACTCAAATGCCAAAGTAGACAGAAAAATCAAGGTCAATGAATGCTTTCAAATCCACCCATGATGAGGGCCACATTTTCACTTGTAGAAGGTGTCTGCCTAGAGCAACACGCACATGTGTGAAAAGCCATACCAGGAACTTGGTTCAGCTCCTCTACTCTCCTGGTTTTTCTGTACAACACCTGGTATCATTTAGAAAAACTACATCCTGTGGAAACTGATGCGTGGAGGAGACGGAAGCATTCTGCGCAGCACAGCACCCAGCAGCTTGCGTAATACTGAACAGCAGCATTACAGCACCTCCTTCGCTTAGGGTCACAATCGCTCCTTTGCTTTGGAGATTATAGGCTTAGGTCTTAAACTCCAAGGGTAATAAACACATTTAATAAAACAACAAAGGAACCCCTCCCCCAGTGGCAGTTTGTTATCTGAGGTAGGAATAATAAGGGTACCATCCTGTTCCTGTTGGAATCGATGACTAAATTCCCCCCTGGGGATAAAGTTGGGTCCTTTAATATCAGGCACTAAAAGGAAAGTAAAATGAAACAACAATAACAACAAAGTAGTTTAAATCTCTGCCAAAAGTTTTGTGAGTTTTCTTTTTTAAATCAAATTTCTGCCCTTCCTGATAAGATGCAGCAGGGTGTTGGTGTTTCTTCGCTCACGTAGACGGAACATGCTAGATCTAAGATACAGAAAGTCCTTAAAACTTGTAATTAAGTAGATAGTTACCATCTGCCCAGTGTGAGCCTATATTATAATCAGACTGATTGTTGTGATGGGTCTGGGTACGACAGCTGCTTAATTTTTAAACCTCCTCCAGTAACAGCAATGGCTACATAGCTAGGCTAAATTGCCTGAAGCTTTACAATCTTTTTGCAAATGACGGTTGGAAAGAGCAGGAAAAAGCTCTTTCTTTCATTACAGTCAGAACATAGCTAGGACAAATGGCCGAATGAATTAAGGCAAGAGAATGGTCTTGGTCTTTTTTTGTGGAATATACAGCACATCTTTTCACAATTCCATCTGACCTAACTGCTTTTTTTGCCTCCAAATTAGGCCAGTTTGGTAGCCAAAGAGAACCTTAGAATATACTGAATGTCTGGGGTCTTGGTAAATTAACACAGTTGGCAGCTCTTGAGTTGCTTACATTTAAAAGTTGCTCCTATCTTTAAAAAGTTCAATTAACGATCTGGTCTCAGCCCAGTGCCTTGCCCACCCATGTAGCAGTGGGGGCTGAAAACAGGGGAAGCTGCATTTCCAGACTGGAAACTTCAGTGAATCTTGCAAACTTCTATAGAGGGACGAGAAATGCAGTTACAGAAGTTTTTCCCCACAGATGATCTTTTAGAAGATAGGAGCTTAGGAATGCTTCTGACTGGTCTTGATTGTTACAGTGGTATGCAGTCCTAAGGAAATCAAATGTTTTAATGCAGTGAAAAGTTACACATCTGGGAATGAATAATCTGTGCCATAGCTACAGAATGAACATGTGGATGATGGAAAATGACCATGACTGAAAAGGCCTTAGGAGCCACGGTCACTGCCAGCAAATTTAACATGAGTTCCCAGGGTGTGCTGGGACAAGAAGATCTAACATCAGCTACAAACATGGAAATGAAGGACTAACCAGGGGCATGCAGAAGACCACCAATGGAGCATCACATACAGTTTCTGTGCCTGTCTTCCAACACTTACGAAAAGTAGGAAGTAGTACAGAAGCCCACGACATAAATTGCCAAGGGCTGGAAAAATGCTTCGCAGTGCTTGCATTCTCATTGTACCTTAGCCAAGAGGAAGCCCTGAAGTTGACCTGATAACACTCAAAGTATGTCTCTGTGGAATGGTGTAGGCTGACACGAGTGAGCTCGCTCTGTACTGCAAGCTTGCTGGGCACAGGCTAACTCCAAACTGGGAATCACATTACTGCCATCAGGACCGCACTGAGCCCAAACTAATAAACTTGGCTAGGAAGCAGAGTAATAAAGTGAGGGTTCTGGGTAGAATGAGCTACTCCATTTGGTAGGTTCAGTGTATCTCAGATCACAGACAGCTTTTTTTAAATCTGCCTCTAGAGAAGTGTGGAGATGTGCCTCAAGAAAGTAGCCAAGGATCAGAAACTGAAGGCTGTAACTAGATTTGAAACCATGCACTGGGAACGGGACATGGCCTAACATACATCCTTCAGTCGCTGATTGAAAAAGCAAGATCCTGACATGCGTAACGGCTTTCAGACTACCCATGCCCTTGGTTTCCTTAGTACAGGTGATACAGGTGCGAGGGCTGGCAGTGCCAACAGCTGCTGGGCAGAAACCATACTTGGTAACGAAGGCAATGCTGGAAAAAACATAAAAATCTTTTAAGAACTCTTTAGTCCGATGATTGATCTGCCTGATCAAAAAAAGATGTCTGTTGGCTCTGTAGTTTTTGGCCATCATTCTTGTTTGACTTTCTTTCCTAGATCAAACTGTCATGGAAAGTGGAAGAGTCATCGTCTCTTGATGCCTGCTGGATCATATCTTGCTGGTTTTCCAGAAGACAGGCTTCACCAAAATGCACAGGATTGGAGTCAGTACAGAGCAGGTGACTCCTGCAGACCCCACAAGCTGAAGCAAGTACCTCAGTCCCCAGTGTTCTAAGTTTTGACTCTTCACTGGTTGGCTCATAATGACATAGTGGTTAAGTGACAGACAACGGAGCTTGCAGATGTTTTGCATTTTGCCTGTGTTACATGCATGTCCCAACTTTATGTTGCAAGATAAGAGTAGCCGGTGGGAGGGGAATACAGAAGAGGCTTTCAAGGAAAAGTATACTATAACCTTTTCCGAGATCACACTGCAGTGACTAAAAATTCCTGAAATTTGTAGGCTGCAGCAGTGAGGCGTTGCGTGTTGTTTGTTGGGATCTCTCTGGAGGTCACACAGAGGGTTTGGGTAAATCCCTGCTGTCAGCTCTTTGCTTCTGAAACTCTCATTTCCTTCTTCTCTCACATACACTTATGTTCCTTTAATCATAGAACTTCCTATTTCTTTTTTAAGTAAAAGCTGACAATGGAAGTTTTTATCCTTTGTTGAGGCATGAAGTTTTAAAAAAGGGGAAACAAGAATTTACTGTACTTGCGACACACTCAGCAAATAATTAGCGCAGATCCACTCCGATGTCCAAATATATATACCTTAATTTGTCCACAATTTTAAGCAATTGTTGCCTTAATCTGAACTTATTTAGTAATGTCTTGTGAACATCTGCCCCAGTTAAAAAGTACTCCTTTTGGGAACTGAGATGCTTAGAACAAATTATGAGAGAACCTGAAATGTTGCTTTTGTTTGTTTTTAAAATAAATGCTGATAACTTTGGATGCCTAAAGATGTTCTGAGGACAGAACATGCTGCTTGTGCATGCTTGATTTAAGCTAACACAGACTTATTTTTCCTACATACCGAGCTTGGTAGCTACCAGAGTATGGATAATGGCTTGCTATGGCATGTTTCACGCTAGCCAGCATATCTAAACTAGCATACAGTAACATTAAAGTCAGTAGTTATATATGAGTCCATCAGACAATCCCATTAAATCCTGCAGAAGCCGAGTAAGCCACCTGCAGATATGATTTCTGTACAGGTAGGGCAAAACACCTACATACGTTCTGTCTCACCATCCTTTTTATTGTCTTCCTGCAAAGTCAGTGCATTAAAGCAATCTTTCTACTCTGTTGATGTAGTTAGCAGCTTAATGCCAAACAATGAAGTTAAGGTCACAGATTTGACAGTCAAAAAATAAAATCCAAATTTTGTGAATAAATACCTTTTCCTTGGTGTTAAAGGTAAGGTAGGTGGCAGGTATCACCAAGAAAAGTTTCAAGCAGGGGCCTTACATAATAGACCAGCACTATGGACTGTCTTCATTTCAGCTCCAGCAAGGTTATGTATTGTAGAAGCGTCCACGGCTGGAAGTTGCTACTTAAATTGTTATTTGATTGTTGTTTCTAGGTACTATTGAAACTGAAGCTTGTTCTCAGCACCGTGAAGACGTTAGTGTATCCCAGAGATATGCCAGAGGCTGTTGGGGAATATTATTGTATTGAAAAGTCTTCCTGTATTTTCCTTTCTAGCAGGAAGCAACCTTTCCTGATCAGATGACTAGGTTATGAGATCAGGTCTTATTTTACTTTCTCCACTGTTTGAAAAGAACAGCATATTTTCTTCGTCAGAGAAACCTTGCTTGCACTGAGCCCTGCCTCTATGAACTCCATCATGAACTGCAAAAAACCCTGAAGGGTTTCTGGGGCTTATCCAGATTATCTCACTATGCTCCGATTTGTACTGCCTGTCAGTTCAATGGATATTTGCACTCATACCTCTTTATGGTATGTTAGACATCCTACTGTGGGTCTTGAGAACATCACGGCTTTATCATGGCTGGCTCTACATATTGTCTTCTTGACAGTCCCATCTTTCTCTAATAAGCATCTTAGTTTTTCCTGCTCTCAAAATGAGCAAAATGTTTATTAACAACTTTCTTGACAAATTTACTACATAGAATGCACCCAAAGGCTCTATCATTATTCCTTACTTACATACTGTTAATTATATTGCTACTTTGCCAATTGCAAGGTTCACTGCCCCTCTGTATCTGCCTGTTACCTCAGTCTCTAACCACTGAAACCACCATTTGAGATTCCTTACCAAAAAATTCTAGACACAATTGGTGTAGCAGGCCATTAAATACTAAACAGCATCGCCTTTCAGGTTTTGTTTAGCTTGTTTTGGGATCAGATATTTGTGATACGCCCTAAGAGAAAACTGCAAATAACGAGCTGGGGAGACACACAGGTACCACTAATCCCATCAAGAATCTATGGCTTCATGAGCTCAAAGTCCCAATCAGTGGCCGACTCCTCAAGCTACTCAGCTCATCTTAACTAACACATGGAAGAAACATGCTCTTTGAGTCACCTGTTGCCTTGGCAATTCCAAATCTTTGACACTGGAAGACATTTCACTACCTACAGAGCCAACAACATCCTAAGCATCAGATGCTGGAAACATGGAAAAAGACTCTGTGTAAGAGTGTTATAAGTACTTGTTCATCCTATAACAGCTTATTAAAAAAAATCTGAGAAAACAGAACTTGGAAACTTCTTAAATGCTAGTTAAACAGTCAAAAAAACCCCACTTTCAAGAGAAGTAGGGCAAATGAAGTTGTAGCAAGAAGACTTTTTTTCCTGAGAACAATCTTAATTAGACTGACTTGCAAATAACTAGAGAGAAATGGAAACTCAGTGTCTCATTAGTAAGAGAAGAACAGACAGATACAAAAGGTAATTATCGTATTTTGCTTTTAGCTGGAAAATGGAAAATGTATTTGTATCTCCTTTCTAGACAAGCAGTCTAGTGTGAAATGTTAACAAAAGGAAAGGTATTACAGAAGAGTGCTAGACAACGGCAGAAAGAAGTAGGCATCCAGTTGAGCCTAGGACCAATGTGACTGTTGTCAGAACATCTTTGTTGGTCATTTTACTCTTAACCAAAAGCAGAATCCTGCTTCCATCTCTTTCTGTAGCAGCGATTTCTACTTGTGAAATATAACACTTTAGCAATGTCAGGAAAATTTCCTAAAGTCTCTTTCGAGTTCTGAAATGTTGCATGAGAAATGTTGGGGACAGGAAGCTAGTACAAGCTTCTCCAGAACCCCTGTTTTAATCATCATTTAGCATCTATAGCCCCAAAGCTTTTCTAACACCATGGAAATATACAATACAATTAGACAGAAGAAAAAATCCATTTATACAAAGTAGAGTCTTCTACATAATGAAGTACTTACTGATTTGCTTTGGGTTATGCTGAAAAGCTCTACTTTGAGGCACTGAATTCTTGCAGCCTCAGGTTTGTTTAGATGAAAGGAAGCCTTTCTGGCAGCTGCATGAGCAAATGAGTATCCAGTGATCCACCCTAATTTAGGTTATGTAAAACTTAGTGGGCGTAAGCCACACATGTGCCTTCCGAAGGCAATGCCTCGGTTGCACTCCCGATGGTTAGCTTGGCTGCCAGCGTTCTTCTCCCTCCCACATACCTGTTCTAGTAAAGCTCTGTTAAAGAAAAATCACATCACAGGGCGTGACACAGTATAAATACTGCACAACGATCTAAGGTGCCTCAAGCAATCATGGCATTCATCCAGCCGTAGTCAAAATGTATTCTTTTCGGCTTATGCGTTTTTGGGTGTCATCAACATCGTATGCAAATATGGTGCACTGTTTGAAGTGGAAAAGAAGGTTATCACAGTATTTTGAAATAGATGGGAGACTAGTAAGTGCCCTTTTACACAGTGCGACCATCGTGTTGGAGGTCCCTACGCAAGCTCTAGGAGAACTAGACTGCTTGCTCCATGAAGAGCAGTGGCACGCAGAGACACCTAAACAAGCTCTGACCAGCCCAGCACTGGAATCAGACGCAATGCAGACATTAACTTGAGCTGTGCTACGGGGCTGTGTGTTTGGGAGCAGCAAGGGCAGGCACTGCTCTGAAAGGGACAGTGAGCCAGGAGCTGAGGGTGACATGCAGGCGGGCAAGGGGGGCAACTTACTGACAAGGGGGCTGTACCACAATACCCAAAAAGGACAAACAAGGCAGGTCAACAGTCCAGGTCACCAGACAAGGCCATGGTGGTGAGGCAGGTCTGATGTCAGGCCAGGAAGCCAAGTCCGTAGGTCAGGATCAACAAGTGTACAAGGCAAGATGCAAGTGTAGCCGCAACATACTTCAGGCAGGGACAAAGCACAAGAGCCTCAGCTTAAATGCAGCTCCCAAGAGATGGTGGCAGGGACAAAGCACAAGAGCCTCAGCTTAAATG
This sequence comes from Sagittarius serpentarius, assembly GCA_034782735.1. Classification (NCBI taxonomy): domain Eukaryota; kingdom Metazoa; phylum Chordata; class Aves; order Accipitriformes; family Sagittariidae; genus Sagittarius; species Sagittarius serpentarius. The sequence goes on from JAVKLA010000053.1 coordinate 22,578,236, forward strand.
CATCTCCCAAGAGATGGTGGCAGGGTGGGAAGCACCTGGCTTCTTCCAGCTTTTTGCTGGATGGCTGCAAAGCCAGCAGGCACTGCAGCCAGAAGCTGCTGGTGGCCAGAAGTGCCTCAGTGCCTAGGTGTCTGCATTATCTAAGTGGCATTATCTAATTAAGCAGTCAAACCCCCAGAGAGAGGGCAATGCACCAAGGGCACTGACACTATCCCAGCTGACTTAGCTAGGAAGTGGTGGTATGCTCTGCCATGTTGACATACCAGGCTGTTTTACTAGGGTGGAATTGCAGCAGCTATTGTAGTGGACTTTAAGTCAGAAAGACTGGATTACAGCTCCTTGCTCCACTGAATGGTGGAAGAAGATCCCAAAGGACAAAAAGCACTAGCTACGTTGTCCTCTTTGCTCTGTATAGATCACTGTCCTTCATTCAGAGTCCTGTTAGCTGCAGTTTCATGACTATGTCCTAAGTAATGGCAACTCTTATCAAAGAACACTATGTTTGAAAAAAAATCCCAAGAATACTGGTTGACTGGTGATGCTATACTGCAATCCTTGCTACTCAGGATTGCTGGCAGTTCACCTACTCCAGCGTGTCAAGCAAGAGGTGGAGGGTGCTAGGTACCTGCAGAGGAGGTACCTGGTAAGGAGACAATGTGTTAGTAGGACTGAGAGAGTTACTGCTGGGAGGGTGGTATAGCTGTCAGGAAAGGACAAGGTTCCAGTGACTGCACTTCCCATTTTATGTTGTTTCAGCAGAGCGTTGCATGACTACCGAGTACCTGTTACAGACCTTCTGGAACAATCTTTCAGACAACTGGCAAGACAGTTTGACTACGCCTTAGAAGATCGGGATTTCAGCGCCAGCAACTAGTGAGAAACTGAAATATTTGGTGCAACTCATTGAACTTCTTTGTGACTCAGTTCTCAATCTAAACAAGGGAAGACCTATAGTATGTGCCTTTATGAAAGTGCTTTGACTTTCCCACATGATAGGCGCTGCATCATCAGTCTCAGGTTCTGTGTTAAGTAATGATCTCTGGTAATAGACAACAGGGCAAAATATAAAAGTACATCAAACAGCCCGAAGCACAGGGAGTCACAAGTACTTACCACAAACTACCACTTGCACTAGTTGGAAAAAACAAACCAGAACCAGATGACCACAGCAGGTCCTCCAGCAATGCAGTGCTGTTCACTGCTATGGTTTTAGAGGAGCTGCCTTTTTCTTGTTGCACATGCCAACATTAGTTCTTTCCACATTTCAGGCTAACCTCTCTCTGGACTACTGCCTTGATGTGATTCACTAGCACACTCACACTGCACACTTTGCTGCCTTTCTCACGCACCTTCGGAAGCCTAGGTTGCACATAAAAGTGACCTCCTTCCTTTTTCACTGTTTTTTCTTTTCTTCAGAAATTAAGCATCACTCCTGGAGATTTTTATTTGTGGAAGTGAGATGGAGAAAATGTTGATTATTTCAACTTGGATTTTCCAGGACTGGCTCATTCGGGATTCCTGCTGAGGGCCAGTGTATGGATTTGCAGGGTGATTTTTTTAACATTCTCCAAATCAGAAATTACTGTTCATATGGAAGACAGTATGTGATGAGAATTGCTCGTACTCAGTCAACAGGAGATCTAATTTTACACATCCTTAAGGATGCTCAGCTACAGAGTGTAGCTGGAGAAGGATGCAAGCATCTGGGACCAGCTCTGGGCTCTATTAGTTCTTTCTCATACTTCTGAAGGGAAAAGCCCCAAGCTTTGCCAAAGTTGGGAACTGGGTAAGCGATACGACCTTCTCCCACACTCTTCCACTGTGGCCTCTTGAACCAGAGAGGCCTGGTGACAAAAATCAGCACAGGATGGGGAAAGACATACTGAAGCAACGTACCATCGATCTGCTTCAGTGTAAGCAGCAGAAAGACTTAAGTCAACTATTTCATTCATGTTCAGACCCTGGACCAGTGGATGTCATGATCCCTCACTTTGCCAGGCATTTACATATTTAACAAAATTGTATTAATTTGCATATGTACAAATAGAAAATTAATTTGTACCCACAGAAAATTCATCTCCCTGGTACAATGAAACAGTTATATCTACACAGTCACAAAAGCACAAAGTTGCTTGTTATCTATTTACCACATTTGTGCGTTCTGAGAACAGTGACTTCAGTTCTCATCTAAGTGCACTTACTTCTGGAATTACACAAATTCTCAATAAAGGGCTTTCAACTAGAAGTAGTCCTCCACTTACACTGGCAGAGAAGCAAAACATCATAAAAAGGAATGCATCCCTGGAGTCATGGGGAACGTACTTCACCTTAGTCAATATATGCAGATGCAAGTCCCAAGATCATAACTGGATCCTTAGTCTGAGGACTAAGAGTTTTCATTAGTAGATGGTACTGTACTTTCAGGGAGTATCATCTTACACAGTTCCAAACTGTCACCCCACCAACTACATTTTTGTTTTTAAATGTCAAAAAATGTACAAACATAGATGTAGGCATAGATTTTTTTTTTTTATTGCTCTTGTTAAAAAGTCAGTGTATGAATTATGGCACTATGCTGTAAAAATGCAACATTACTGAGTGCTCTAACAGTATGAGGTCAATTATGACAAGATTTTAAACATGAAGCATGCGCTTCAATATGGATTTCCAAATAAAAAAAAAAACAAGCCTAAGGGTAAATGGATTAATAATAACTGATTTATCCGAAATTTCAATACTAAGAGAATATAGAGTGGATTTGCAAGAACCAGACATATTTAAGACATGACAGAGTCTAACAAAGCTTCTGGAAATTGAAGAGTAAATTCTCTTTTTCTTTTTGACCTACATTAGAGGTATTTGTTCTGCACAGTAGATGAATGTTACAGCTCTCCTATTATACTACAACCACAATGCCTGAGGGGGATTTGCATGAGAAAAAGTAAAACAAAACCTTTTCTACATTACCAGTCAGAGAAAAAACTGTGCTTTGAAATTTTAAAAATAAAAACATCAATTTAAGGAAGAAAAAAAAAAAAAAAAAATCACATCTCCTGGGTGAATTTCTACCATAACAAAGCACCGATGCCTATTAACTCTGTGCTTCGGGACTGAACAAAAGTATGGCACTATTCCTAATTCTGAAGCAAACCCAAACAACTGGATATCCATAGCTATTATTGCACTTGTAGCAGTGGTGCTTTATTAACTGGCCTGAAAACTACTTTCATTGTATTAAGGAAAGTGAGATTTTTATTTTTGTTTTAGCATGTGTAATCTTACTTGAAAGATGCATTGCAAAAATAATGCTGTTCTAATTCAAACTGCCATACCCTTTATAAAACAGTTCAAGCGTATCTGGCACAACATGAAGCTCTTGAAATGCCTCCACTACTTCAGAAAAAGTCTTAAAGAATAACATTTCCCAGAGTATGTGTGGGTATAGAGTACCAAATAAAGGGAAAAAAATTACAGTGGGCATTAGTTTCTCAGCGAAAGGATGTCTTGCATCACACAGCAGATCAGAAATAAATAAGATGAAACTTGAAAAGTCTGAATGTAAATCCTTGGATGATGTTGCAAGAGTCACAGGCTTCACCAAACCAATGTCAGTGTATTTTGTTAAGCATAATGCAGTTACTATGTACAGTATGTTTATCAGATAATGCCAACTAACAATACACTAAATTAATGGCTGTTAAACAAAAAATGTGCTAAACCAATGTAATTATAAAAACAGATGGCAACTCCCCAATTATGCATAGTTACATATGATGAAGTCCAGCTCTCTGGAGTCCAATGGATTGACACCTTCCAGCATCAGGAAGCGGTCTTCTGAAGCGTAAACAACATAATTAACAGAACCCAGTCAAGCTGTAGGGGAATTACGCTGTCAAAAATATCTCGAGTCCAATCACAAAACTCTCTGTAAATGTTACCACTGCATAGCTGCAATGGGGCAGTCATCCATTCAAAGGTTTTGCGCTGCCGTATTTCTTCAAAGGACCTTCTAAAGGATGTGCTATTTAACATGGTGGTGATCTACACACAAACAAAATATGTGACGAACACAAAGCACTTAGGTTTAAAAGCACTTACGGAAGAATCCATGACATCTTTACAGTGTATTGTGTATGACTGCACACACTATTAAGTTTCTCCTGCTTATTATTATGTGGCATCTTACTGTTCATACTATTTCTACATACTAAGAAGAAAGAGCTTTCTCCCCGAGAAACCAGCTTCTCTGCTATGGGAAGCCATCAGGCCCATATCTTGCTTTGCTACAGTAAGGCATGTACAATGAAGGTGACAATGTCAAATTCCCACGGATCATGACAAAAAGACCCAGTTCTTCCCTTTGTTTCTTGCTCAGCTTCTCTGCTTCATTACAACTGCGAACATCAGTCAGCATCCATGTGTTCTTGTCTAGTAAGTAGAGGTTTCCCATCTGTACCACCAATCTTTTTCTGCATCTCTTCCACTGCTTTCAGCAAAGAAGCTCGCTCCTGCTCAAGAGTGAGAATAGACTGCTTCAATTTGCCTTCATTGGTCAATAAAAGCTCCACTGTGGCTTCAAGGTTTTGGATCTTTCCGTTAGCCACCTTTCAAAGTAAGGAGAAAGGAGGAGGGGAAGGAAGGAAGGGAAGGAAAAAAAAAAAGGGGAATTCATTAATAACTGAAACCTGCTTTAAACTATTTTTTGAGATACATTAATACACATAAAATACTTTACAATGATGACAAAATGCAAAGGTAAATGCAAGTATGAATGTTATTAGATCGGTGTACTTTAGACTACAACTATGGTTTTGCCTATAACATGAAACTTCCCTCTCTCAACTTGATTGCTTTGATTAGTTCACAAGTAAACTCAGAATATAATGCAAAGTAATTAAATTAGAAAGTTACTAAGTCTGCAAATTATATACCAAAGAACTGCAGGTTAAAATAAGCTTCTATATGGGTCAGTTGGGAGACATTTTTGGCCAGCCATATTTGTCGAATTCTGCATGCTTTGCAAAGCAAAGATGACCCAGCCTGTTAGCTGCATCCTCATTTCTTCACGACATTGAGTCCAACAAATGCTAGCTTTGGAGGCAGAAGGGAAGGAGGGGACTTAGTGCAATACGCAAATGGACAACACATCTTGAAAAATTCTCAAAATTCTCCTTCGAAAGGCTGCAGATATGGACATTCTACTTCATGGTCAAACAAACTGTTAGATCATTCAAAATCATCATGTGAAATCTGTAGCTCAGGTACTGTCATGGTTTAACCCCAGCCAGCAACTAAGCACCACATGGCCCCTCACTCACTCCTCCCACCCAGTGGGATGGGGGAGAGAATCTGGGGGGGAAAAAAAAAAAAAGTAAAATTTTGGGTTGAGATAAAGACAGTTTAATAGGACAGAAAGGAAGAAAATAATGATGATGATGATGATGATGATGATGATAAATAATAATAAGAAGAAGAACTGGACTATACAAAGCAAGTTATACACAATGCAATTGCTCACCACTCACTGACCAATGCCCAGTTAGTCCCTAAGCAGTAATCCACCCTGCTCTGGGGCAACTCCCCCCAGTTTATATACTGGGCATGACATCCCATGGTATGGAATACCCTGCTGGCCAGTTTGGGTCAGCTGTCCTGGCTGTGTCCCCTCCCAACTTTCTTGTGCCCCTCCAGCCTTATTGCTGGCTGGGCACGAGAAGCTGAAAAGTCCTTGAGTTAGTCTAAACATGACTTAGCAACAACTAAAAACATCAGGGTGTTATCAACATTCTTCTCACATTAAACCCAAAACATAGCACTATACCAGCTACTAGGAAGAAAATTAACTCTATCCCAGCTGAAACCAGGACAGGTACTTTGACAAAAGCAGAGATCTGTTCTTAAGTTCTGAGCTCTGGATAACATTTGGAGACAAGAGCACTAGATGGTCTCGACTTTCAGGGAAGTATTTGCCTTTCTGATGAGCTCACTGCCCTTCATGTAATTATGGTGGGTTAAAAAGTTCAGCCTGTGGGGGCAAAATATTGACAAACCATGACCCACATAGTTTGGTGATGCATTTTCCTCCCAGCAGCTATAGATCACCTTTCACCATAGGGAACGAAGGCTGATGAAGCCCACCTCCAAGTCAAAGGGATTGCTCCAACACTACAGACAGTGAAGTTCCCCACTATGATGTTAGGTGCTGACTTGCCAGCATTTAGGTAGAGATGAACTTTGTAAAAAAACTGCTTAGGGCTGCAAAGCCTTTTAGGACAGAAGCAGGTAGAAGATCCCCTGATGCAGGTGTCTGTAGGACATCACATCTGGAATCTCATCCCAGAAATCCCTCTCCCCTGTGCTACATTGAACAATATCCTTGCCCATGTGCCTGAAGCTTTACAAAAATAACTTGCAGAGGAGTATCTCTTCTTCTGACTTTTCTAAGGCTCATGTTAGAAGCTGAAACAGGTTCAGATCTCACAGGATCAGGATTTACAGCTCAAGCAAATTTTTGTTAGGAGAGGCAAACTAAATCTGCATGGTTGGCTAGCTATATTCATGATACAGTACCAATGTCTGAGAAACCTGAACTCCTTCCCTCACCTATTATCTTACAAAGTCTATGTCTTTAACAATAATCAAGAGGCTTGAAATGTCTGCTTCTTACCCTTCAAGTCCCCTTCTCCATCAAACTAAATGCACAGTCAAAAGTTATAAAAGTTATGTCCTGTTATAAAGCAGCCAGAAAGCTGAATTCTGGAACAGTTAAGCAAAGAATAATGCCTATAGAGACCAGCTGCACTGCTCTTGAAAAAGCTGCAGACTGAACAGGCACCGAGTATATATTAGAAACTATTATTTCACATATTGTCCAAACAATCTGCGTAAGTTTAAAAAAAAAATTCTTGTAAGAAAGAGTATGTCTTTATAGACAATGTATCCCATAGCTGATGGATCTCTAAACTGTGACACTGGCATTAGCTTTCTCATTTGTGATAGACTAGTATCCCTGCTGTAATAAAGCAGTGACTGAAAACGTAAAAATAAAGTTGAGAAAGCACTTTGTGTATTTTTAGTCATCTTCTACAGCTATGATTTTAATTACAAGAGAAGAGACAGTGTGATGAATCAACTTCTCACTAATTGCGAGCATATGCTCTATCTACCCCCTCTCAGAATTTCTTCTGCATTTAAACTTCCAAGGCTAAACTAAATAAAATTGCAAGTGGCTACACTTTAAAGACACTAGACCACATGCCAATCTTTCCTGTGCCTTGGTGTAAGATGGTCTCTTCTGAAAAGATGGATAAATTAGAATGTTAATTAAATATGAAATATAAATTGTACCTGCAGTTCTTCCAGGAGATCAAAGTTCTGTTTGCGCAAGCTGCTGTTTGCCTTTTCTAATTTATCCAGTCTCTGATTGTCATTTAAAGATGAATCTATAAGCTCATCCTGAAGCACATGGTATTCAACTTCATAAGCTTGCAACTGCTTGGCAATATCCATTTCAAACACCTGTTGTATATAAAAATATTATTAGGTGTTGTGCAGATCTAAAACATAGCTCATTCAATGCTTTAAAATCTATGGATCTAGACTGAGATATCTAATCACTGCATACAGAAAAAGGACTTAATTTTTGGCATTCACATCTCCTGCTCTGGAAATGGCAAGATTGAAGCAGTAGAGTGCAATACATTGGCATTGAATCTACTGAAAAACTTTGCTACTGGTTTGCTGTCTGACTTCAGCAAAATCACCTACACTAAAGTTTTCAAGAAGTGTAGACTTTGTAGGGTGTTCCCCTTTTCAGATTTCAAATGTAATGCATCTCAGTTTGGCATAAACCCTTCTAGACATACTCAGAATTAGTTGTCACTTCAGGAAAGTGTGTTCCACGCCCATGAAACACATGTACAAGTGTAAGGCTAAGTAGAATGAAAGCTTTAAATGAAAAACCGTAAACACTGCTAGGTTTATTTATGATTCTATGGTACTCCTTGAGACTGAAAGATGATGAAATAATCGATCCTTACACTAATACACTTAATGGAAATGTTATGTAATGTCAAAGCAGATTTCTGTTATTAACTATGAATCACCAAAATGAGTGCTCAGTCTTATACAGGAATATTAAGAAAACCTTTTATTTTAGAAGATAAATAAATGGAGGTGCACAGATTGACCCAAAGGAAAAAGCTGCTATTGTATTTTCCTTTTTCTAGGTTTTGGCATATTATTCAGGAACTATGACTTCAATGTCCCTGAGCTAGTTACCTCCTCTGAAAGCAGCGAAGAAGGCTGTAAATTAAAAGCACAAGTGTGCCAATCACAGAACACAGTAGAAACAAAAGTTGATTTAAAAACGCATCTGGCAAATAGCTCAAGAGTAGAAATTCGAGGGTTATTCTTTATTTTTAAACCTCTTGTACTTTATTCCTTTTGGAAATTAGTCAAATACCAAATACTGTCTTAAATACCTGTTGAAATAACAAGAATTATTTCCTATTTTATTTATCTGCTTTGTCTACAAAACTGTAACTGTTGGTTATAGTTAAAGAAAACATCAGTTTATGAAATGGTTCTGACACCTGTTACATACACTATAAAAAATTCTCTCATAGTTGTATAGCAGCAGAAACACACACACTGAGCATCCAAGTTCAGAAGGCTGAAATACAATTTTAATTTGAGTTTGGTTACATATATGGAACTTTCATTTTCTGTAGATCTGAGCATCTCTGGAGAACACACACTCTTGACATTTCAATGAAACAAACGGTGCAATTCAGCAGGGTAGAATGCTAGTTCCTCTCATGACCTCTGCCACTTCTAGCCTCTGTGCTCTTGGGAAGGGAGGGAAATCCCTGCTGTCACACCCAGAGTATCAAATCTGAAAGGGGGAAACATGAAGCAAATCAAAAGCTTGACTTGAAAACTAGCTAGCTGAAGGCATGTTGGGGCATGTAAACCAAAGGCCACGCTGCTGAATGCGTGAGGAGGATGGAGATTAGCCCAGGAGCTGTGCGTGGACTCCAGGGCTGGTCAAACAGCTGCTCTCTTCAAAGGCAGCCCTGATCAAAGCAGGGGAACTGATCTCCCTTCAACTCACTTCTACCTGCCCACTTTAAATTTAGAGCAGTCAGAGCTGCCTAAACAGAGTTTCTCTTCTTCCTTCTGCTCAAAGCCAATGGTTTTCTGCAGGTCACCCAAGCACTGCAAGTCTCTGCAGAGCTGTGCACTCCAGGCTTTTGGTCGGGCAGACAACATACGAACCCCTTTGCCCCCTAGAAATCACCTCCATTCCTTCCCCTCACAGAGGCTTTCTAGTTATCCCCTCCTTCCTTTGATAGTAAGCACAAGAAGCAATTTTTCTGATCCTAATTTGAGTGCACTTCCCCTGGAAGCTTTGCTGCCAGGGATCAGAAGGGAGCCCCTTGTAAGCATTCTGCAGAGTACATCCCCCATGTTTTGGACCACAAAAGGCCTTCAGAAAAACAGGCTAAAACACGTCTTCTATTTGCTTGCTGCAAAGTAGATGTCAAGTGTAACAGTTTGGGTTTCTAAACAGGCAAGCCTTAACTGCAATAATTTGTGATTTTTTCAAATTCCATAGTTATTGTCTGGAGCCTTCTGCTACCTTAACAATACTGCATCATTTTCCTTGTCTGCCATTTAAAAAAAAGTATATCAAGGATTCCCAGTTTTTGCTGTCTAGACTCACTGCGAGAGAATGCGCTGCCCCACGTACTCCTGGCAGAAATACAAAGGCACTGTTGTAACATACTGAACCAGCACCACAAAAGCCAGTACAGACAAAGTCAACGTAGGGAGGTTTCTGATTTCATTAAGTAAGGTCAACATTTGTGAGGCCCTTGTGAGTCAATTTTTGCTTCTGAAATGAGACCTGGAGAGAAAGATTCTTTGCAGACAGGAAAACTCAAAAGGCTTTTAGCCCACCTTGCTGCTCTTTTTATGGAATGCACTGCATATAGGCTGTAATAGTGCTGCCAGTAACAAAGTGTTGCACACTTCGAAAAAAAAAAAGAAAAAGTAAGCTCATTTTCATTAAAGGCTTCATAAAGTGACCATAATCAACATGTAGATGTATGAATACAGAAGTATTACACAAGTCATGCTTCCAAAAGTTTTCAACATCTTCAGAACTACAGTAACAGAATTCTCAGCTTGAAGTAACATGATACACTCTTGTGGTTTTTCTGTCAAGAACTTGTTAAAAAGAGTATTCCTTTGCATACTACACATATGTTGAGATTATTTCATACCTGACTAATGGTCTTTTCCATCTGTACCAAACCCAAGTTGGGGAGAGTACTTTTAATAAAATCAACAATAGTTTCTAGGTTCTCATGCTGCAGAATCAAGGGTTTGTGGCTTCCCAAAAGGCTTAAAGCCACTTTAAATATAGCCTCTGATCCTTGAAGAAAGAGCATGTCTGTGAAAACAAAGAAAAAATAGAGTACACCAAGCAAACACATCTTTTGACAGGAATATTAAAACAGTAAAATGTCCAAGGACAACAACTTCTCATAGGAGTGATCTGGAGGCTAGATATACTGTGCCAGACATGTGCTTTTGTTACTGTGGCTACGGCTTTAGAAGTTTCATAAGATCAAGATTATTACTGTGGATAGCACACTTGACTAACACAGTCAATTACTAATTTGTTTAGTGAGTTTTCATCCAAAAAATCCAGTTCAAATTTAAGCTAAGTACACAATAAACCAGGCAGTCAAGTTTGTCAGTGTGGCCACTTTTTGTGCATGTAATAGTTTTGTGGGCTTTTTTCTTTTGAGATGTTCATAGGAATCTGAATTTGAATAGAATTCTAATCCCAATGCCATTTAAAAATCCTAATACAACAGGCAAAAACTACAGCTGAAGACATAGCCAAAGATCTGAAGTTCTGTTCTTTTCTCATCTGGTGGAGAAAGCTACAAAATCTCAGTCAATACAACGTTGAGCACATGAGGCTAAATGTGCACTTTCCAGCAGCCTCGAGTTGCATGTGCATGTGCTTGGTTTTAGTTTGTGTCTCAACCACTTATGTTAATATTCTAATAACTACATTAATAAGTACCCTGAAATCTCAGTAATACAGCTTAAGCGTTAATATTGCAGGTGGCTCTGCAATGACAGCACCTGGCATACATTCAAGCACACTGAAACCACAGTATATAGTGACCTTTCAATGCAACTTCCTTTCTTTTCTTTTCCCTTACAAATTGCCTATGTCTTTATAGAAGAAAGAAATAGAAGACTGCAATGAAAGCATCAGACAAGAAACCCATCTTCACAAACCCATCTGTCTGCAGTATGAACAGCATTGCCCTGCATTTGACTTTCCTGCTACTGTAACTCCGAATCTTCTCCTGGTTTTATTGAGGGGCTCGCTACAGGCAAAAGCATCTAACATATGAAACAATCAATACTGATGGAGTTGGAAAAGGAAGATAAGATACTGTGGTTTTATTCCGTATTTCCTAAGTATATTTTTATTTTTAAAGGGCTTCTCTCTTGTTCTTTCCCTTCTTTGTATTTGAAGCTCTGAATGAACTCACAATCACGAAGTAGCAGAGTGACACCAAATAAATAGTATGTCTTAATGATTTAAAAAAAAAAAAAAAAAGACAACTAGAGAGAGAAAAAAACCGCCACACAGTAAGGGAAACAACTACTAGCAAAACCACAGGTATCTCTGATGGAGTAAAGAACATATGAAAACACTGGCTAACTGCCTTTCTTAGTAAAAGCAACCTCTCTTTCCAAATTTGCATCAGAATGAAATTCCCCTTGCGTTCTTTTGCCTGTAATGTTGAAGCAATAACTCATTTCACTTCTCTCTCCGAGAAAGAAAAGCACAAGTAATAACTAACCATAAATCTTGCACTTTGCCACCATTTGTCCTAAAAGTGGTGTAAATTCTTTCAAGTCTGATTCAATGTGAAGTCCAAAGGCAGGAATGATTGAAAAGTGGTAACAGAGCAGGCATCTTCCCCAGTTCTCTATTGAAACTGAAAACCATGGTAATGCTAAGAACAGCTAGGAAAAAGTAAAAAAAAACAGAGCTGAAAATAATGCGTATTTATGATTCAGCACCTGCCCCATAAAGATACATAGATTAACTCAAGGTGACCTGTAAGTTGTTAATGAATGTCTGTATGAGCTGAGCTGGTAATATACGGCTGAAATTCCCCTACCATTTAAAACAGCAAGTACTTAACAAAGACCTGTTTGTTATCCACTCCTCATGCTTCCCGTTAAGTGGGCTGCCAGCCAACAACAGTACAGTGAAGGTACCCAAATCAATGCTAGCATGACTGGCAGCCTACAGGATTTAAAAAATCAAGTTTTATCTACAATCTTGAAATAAAATAAACACTATTCTACCAAGTCTCCTCCATTAATAAGTAAACAGGGGTATTAAAAAGAACAGCTTTGTTAATACTGTGTTTTTATTAAATCCTGCACAGAAGTAGTGTTGAAAGTTTGGACAGATAATTAAACAGTTAAAAGGAGTTTTGCTATTTGACTCATAAAACAGTTTTTGGGTTAACCTCTTTCTAGCCCATTTCTTTTACATATTGCTTGTAAGATGCTTGCAAAAAGTATGCTCTATGGAAATCTAAAGGAAGTGGTCTATAACAATTATATTATTACATAGCAGTGGGGCTTCAAATATCAAGGGTTCAGAGATACCATGTTAGAAAATGGCAGTGCAATCTTACAGTCTTAGTAACCTATAGATGAGTTACTTCAACATTAAAAGGCAACATTCTTTCATCCCAAGGGTTCTAGTAAGTGGGCAATGGAAATGTACATACGTTCTGCAAAAGTATGCGAAGACACAAGTCAGAACTGATCGGATCCTAACTTGTCATGCTGCTAATGACGGCCGCTAGCAAAGTGACAGCTCTAGCCTTTTTTATGTTTATAGTTGTGTTTCAGAGTCTTTAGCATGGGTGAAGATAAGATTTTACTTTCTAATGTAAAAGAATGACCAAAGTTCTCAACTTACATAGCTCTCTAAAAAACATCAGAGATTTTAAAGAGGTGGCAGTTTCAGTCACACATGCTTTTCTGTTCTTGACCTAAAATTAGTCCTGTGAAGATCATATATCTATGCCTTCTCTTCTAATGTAAAATCTTTGCTTTCTAAAGCCCTGTAATCCTCCAATGACAGATGAAATACTAATCTGTGTATTAAGGCAGAAATCCAAATATACTGGATACACAAGGCACTTTTATACCCTCAATTGTCCAATTCAAAGACTCTTCTTGTCATGTACAATACTATGAATGATTAAGAATAACTGAAAGATGAACTGTTTATAAACTCGGTATATGACACTCACATACAGCACTTCATTTAATTCCTATAGATTACTACTGTAATCAACAAGCTAGATGCTTGTTGATGTACATTAGCCTACTTTGAACTCTTCCAGGAAAAAAAAAAAAATGCTGTTTTCCCTGGAGTTAGGATGCTAATCACAGGACTTACTTAGTAGTCCTACTTAGCTATACACCATCCTTTTCACCGTGATTTCTTCTAGCACTGCTTTTGGCATGTCCTTAACATCCTTAACATCCTTAACAGGATTCTTGTTGGTTCTCCTTGGAATCTATATTCATTATTTGTTATTGTGGTAGATGAGACTCTAATTTTTTAAGTCAGGAAAGTGTCAATATGAATACCCTAATAAGGAATTGCTTCATTACATCTCTTAAGTGAGATGGACTAAGGAAAATTAAAATAGCTTGTCATTAGAAGAGAGTAATTGGGGGGGGAAGCTTCAATCCACCCTGCTCATCATGGATGAACCAGTACCACACAATGAAATTTAAAAAAAAACCCAACTGAAAAGGAAATAAAGCATATTCTCAAATACCAAACAATTAACCTATGAAATATACATCCATAAGATAGCATAAAGATAACTTCTTAGTTGGAATTTAATTAAAAAAGAGAACTTCTGTAAAAATAGGTAACAGAAGTGACGTCAGAGCCTAAACCCCATATGCTTCCAAACATTTTCAGAAAGTGAGATTATCAATCAGGCTAAAATTGTAAGGATAAGAAACACTAGTTTAAAAGCCCTATGTTTCTGCAGAGTAAATCCATAATTAAACGGCAAGGGACATTTCTGTGTGTTTTAAAAACACAACCCTCAAAATAATTTTCCACTGACACTGTTGGAGACAACGATAATGGAGTAAATGGATATATTTCTCAGATGATGCCTTTGTGACATCTCTTTTCAGCTTGAAACTAACTAATTGTCGGTGTTGAAGTCCCATTGTCATAACACCATGCCTTCATGGCATCAAGTTTTACATCCTTTCTACAAGTAGTTACAGAGTGGGAAAAGGTAACAATGAGGATGAAAAGACAGGACAGTTTGGGACTGTCATATGCTTTCCTCCTCCCTCTTTTTACATTTTACTGTAAATACTATATGTTCCATAAGATGACCTCTGTTGTTCTTCTGTTCATCAATAGTAAGTAAAACATTTCTCTTGGGTGTCTGAAACAGGTTGGATAATAATCCTGTTCCTAACAAGGGGATTCCAAGTATAAGACTTCAAAAAGAACAGATAGAAATTTTATGAGGAATTACCAAACACTCTGGCTACAAATCCGAGCGGAAACTGGGAGGCAAACATGGTGAGAAACCAGGGAGCAGCATAGAGGCTGGGGCCAATCTCATGTTCCTCTAGGTGGTTATAGAGATCTCGATGGTAGTCGTGAAGAAGTCGTGATAGTTGATACATCTGGATCTGCATGTAATAAAAACAAAGAGACTAAAGATAAACTTTTTTAAACACTCATAGTAGCAAGGTCCATACTTCGTGCTCTTATCAGAAACAGTGAAAGATATTTATCAATTGATGCTTGGACAGAATTGTGTGATGAAAAGAAATACTCAGAAGCCATCTAAAAGACCCAGGATGGGTCACTTGTGAACCTACAACAGGGTCATTTGCAGGGTCATTCGAATCTCACACAACATGTAACAGAATTCTTCCTATTTATGGTTTTCATAGTTTCCTTGGTAGTCTTTTTATTTGAAACTAGTGTATTTAAGATTATGTATTCTTCTCCCAGATTATCCTTCTCCATTTTTGAGAACTGAATTTAAGTTCAAGTCCAGATTTTGACAGTGCTATCTATATTGCATCATTATGATTTAACAATAGCATCCTTTTATTAGAAAAAATGAAATCATACCTGTAAAATTGTCATGTCAGGACGATACTGTTTTCTCAGGCCCATGTCAAACATGAGAAACTTTAACATTTTAAAAGCATCTTCTTCACTCATATGAAGTAGTAAAACTCCTGCTACAAAACTAAGGCCCTGGCAATATCCTACTTCCTGGTCCAGAAGCGAATAGGCCTTCAAAATATTGTAGAGTGACAGCTGCCCAGCTCCCAGTTGTGCTGAGAAGTATGGATGTGTTGGAAATGTGCGCCCTGTGAAAATAGCTCGTTAGCAATTTAAAGTAAAAAATAAACAAAAAAAGACCCAACCTTGCCATGTTATCAAATTAAACAATCTTTCAAAAAGGTAGATTCTGAGTCAACCCACAGGAAGACTGTAAGAAAGTTAACAATACAAAACAATTGACTCCTACAGTCTGCTACTGTTTTGTTACAGTAGTTGCAAAGTTAATTTAGAAATTGTCAGGAGGATGGGGGCAGTCTGTTGTTTGGAACAGCTGAGTAACTGGTTCTTAAGACTGGCCCTTGATCAGTTTGTTAAAGGGCTTAGGGGGCTGGTTGCCTATAATAGTGGGAGACTCGATTCAGTGGCTCGGCAAGTCACCCAGTCCTCTTTTCTTGATTAAAAAGTGTTAGCTTTTAGACAACTATTAGGATCCAGGCACAGACTTGGAACATCTGAGCTCTCTAGGTTGAGGCTCCTTCCCTTTCTTTATTCTTCTTGTCTTTTTTTGCAGGAAATGTGTGTCTTGTCACCTCCCTCCTTGCCTTGGTCCCTGCCAGTCTTATGGGTCCTTCCTCCTTTCCTGAAGCATGAAGCTCAGACTCTCCACGAGCTGATCCAGTTCACTAACCTGGCAGAAAAATCTCCTTTTACATGGGGTTAGTTGTTCTCCCCTGTCGCTCAGCTGTGTCAGCTCCAGGAGGTGTCCCATGAGCACCAGCGCAAGTGACAAGTGCTTGGAGAGTAGGAGTAGGTTGTCAGAGTAAAACTTTCTCTTGGTAGCAATGGGCTTTGGATCTATTCCCCACATCTCTTTGAATCCTACCCTGAGGCAAACTATACTAATTGTAGAGCTGTAGGAGTACAACTGAGCCATTTCCAGTCCTTCAGTTCTAGAACAAGATGATGACTTCCATGCCAGACTGGCTGATCTATAAACTTTCATAAGGAGCTGGGACCCACATGTCCTTAAACCAAACCAATCCAGTTAGGTAACTTACACAATCAGTTTGACCCACAATATTTACTCAGCAAGTAAAAACTCAATTTGTCTTTTTTTCTGCAGTCCTTACAACATCAAGAATTGTGTAGCTACATATGTGCTATGATATATGCTATACACATATCATATGAGAGTGCAGCTAACGGAGGCAGCCAACGGACACAACACTTTGTGCAGCAGTTTCTGGGCTTTGCTTCTTTGAGCTCGTGAGCATCTGGATACTTCATCTGGGATGGCCAGGGGACTCCTGGGAACCTCGGCGTACTGATGCTGGTAAGTAAGGCTGAGGCTGTGGTAAGAGTAGCTCTGGCAGCTTCTAACCGACTCTTGTTAGCTGCCCTTGATGACAGAGTGCCATAGCCTTTGTTCTAGCTGATCCCTGACTAGGGAGGGTCACTTAATGACCTGGAAGGTGGGGCAGAGTGAACCCTCAGCAAGTCAGCAGATGGTACAAAACTGGAAGGAGTAGCAGATACACCAGAGGGTCATCCCGCCATTCACTGGGACCTCAACAAGCTGAAGAAATGGGCTGACAGGAACTTCACGAAGTTCAACAAAGGGAAGTGCAAATATCCTGCACCTGAGGAGGAACAACTCCATGCACCAGCATATGCTGTGGGCCACCCAGCTGGAAAGCAGCTTTGCAGAAAAGGACCTGGGGGTCCTTGTGTTTGCCAAGTTGAACATGAGCCAACAATGTGCCCTTGCAGCAAAGAAGGCTAATGGTATCCTGGGCTGCATTAGGAGGGCCTTTGCCAGCAGGTCAAGGGACGCGATCCTTCCCCGCTACGCAGCACTGGTGCAGCCACACCTGGAGTGCTGTGTCCAGTTCTGGGCTCCCCAGTACAAGAGAGATATAGACATACTGGAGAGAGTCCAGCAAAGGGCCACTAACATGATGAAGGGACTGGAGTATCTCTCCTGTGAAGAAAGGCTGAGACACCTGGGACTGTTCAGCCTGGAGAAGAAAAGGCTCAGGGGGATCTAAGCAATGTGCGCAAATACCCAGTGGGAGGGAATGAAGACGATGGAGCGAGGCTTTTCTCAGTAGTGGCCACCAACAGGACAAGAAGCAATGGGCACAAATTGAAATACAGGAAATTCCACGTAACATAAGAAAAAAATATATCTTTTTTTATGGTAAGGGTGGCCAGACACCAGCACAGGCTGCCCAGAGAGGTTGCACCGTCTCCATCTATGGACATATTCAAAACCTCAAGCAAACATGGTCCTGGGCAACCTGCTTTAGATGACCCTGCTTTGAGCAGTGGGGTTGGACTAGATGATCTCAAGAGCTCTCTGCCAACCTCAACCACTCTGTGATTCTGTGAACAGACATACTTAAGGCTTCACTTTTACAGATTTATCTTCAAAAACTTTTCCAAAAGGGAACATTTTCATTTCTAGGGAAAAAATCCTCCTCCTATCAGATTTCCCCTATATAATACAGAGAAGAAATTTGAATACTTCTTTTGTTCTAGTGTTAAGTGGAGCTTGTTTTTTGGTTGCCCACTCGTTAAATACCATCCCACCCTTTAGCTCCTGGAACACTGCTGTGCTGCCAGATAATGTCAGAGCTCCTGTTTCAAGAAGACAAAGCCCAAGGCAGAATCCTTCCGCCATCTGCTTTAGTTTGTTACATAGGACACTGGCATTCGGTTCCTGAGCAGGTCTCCCCTGGCCAGGCTGTCAGAGTATTGAGTGTTACAGAAGAAATATTTCTAACTTCCGGATGAGAAGGAGCTCGTGTTTCCTTTACAAAGGAATCCTGTCTAAATGACAGGTGATTAGAGCACAGTCTAAAGGTAGACCTGTACTGCCTTGCTCACACAGCAAGGTTCCTTTCATGTAAGTCATGAAGAGAAGTTACAAGCTGAGCAAGAATAAAAATGCAAAGAAGTTCTAAAAAAGAGTAAATGGAGGAGGAGCAGAACTGCTAAACTCACAAGCTGATTTGTTTCTGAGTGCCCTGGGGATGACTTAACTAAGAATTTTAGCTTTTAGTTAGGAGCAAGCAACTCATGGCCCTGCTGAGAAGAGACTCTAAGGGAACCGTGATACCTCAAGAGCACCAGAATGAGAAAGTAAGTACCTACTACTTTATTTCTGAAATGGAACAAAACAAAACATAATTTTCTACTGTGTTCAGCAAACGCTCAGTGATGAGTACAGTGGTTTCCTACACTGATAGCATCTGGAAGTCAGTTTACTCTGCCTTAGTGTGAGAAGAAATAATTTACTGAACATGACTTTGGTATTCAGGACCTGAAATCCCTAGTGACTGCAGTGGATGTGCAGGTGGCACCACAAAAGGAAATACACAAAAAAGCCTTCAGGGAATTGTGGCTTTGTTCTTGTCCACGTAATGAAATAGCACCATGATACGTAAACTGGGCCAGGAAAGCAGCTGCTGTACCTTACCTCTGCATCCAGATGCACACTCATTCTCAGTCCTCATTCTCAGGAAGCACTACTTACAGCTGAAATTCAACTAAGTGTGAGCGAAACTATTACAGCATTGGTTCACACTGTGTTAGCAAGACCTCTTTAGCTTCATTTGGGTAAGCTTTTTAAAATATTATAACCACATGTTGCAAGAACATAGGTTTTTCTCTCAAGGGAGAAGTGCATGCTTTCAGAAGGATTCTTGCAGACTTAAGAGGAAACACTCCTGATAGCCTGAAGGTACACAAGTCAGAACATGCAAATTCCTTCTAGCTGTCTATGTGGTTATGCTGTCTGTTACTGTGCAGCACTACTCTATTTCAATGTGAATCACTAGGAAACTAGGAAGTCTTCAGCTTCTTAAAAAGAGCTTCTTTCATAACTGTTTTAATACAAGTAAAAATACCAGCTGCTAGCAACTACCTATTCAAAAAGAAAAAAAAAGCAAAAAGCAAAACTTCTGCATTATTTCAAGTAAAAGTCTTTAATGAAGACAGCAAACACTGGACATCAGGAATGAATAGCACATGATTTAACAGTCTGCACTTAAATATTGACCTCCTTTCTTGACAATTTATATTCCACGGGCCTGTGGAGTTCACTGTCAATATCTGAAATACAGATGCGTTACAGTTACATCTAGCAACCTCTTATTACCACGTTGCAAGGACCTCTGTGCCTGAAATGCGGGTTTTGCATTTTCCTAATGGTGTCAAGTAATAGTTCTCACTTATACCAGATTAAAAGCAGTTCTTACCAACAACGTATTATTAAGTGGTGAGAGGCTTTTTGTGTGTTACTTTCTTTTATTTAATTCTCTTCCAGGGATCATAAATCCTTTACTTTAATTTCGAACCACTACTGTACTTACCTAGGTCAATAAGTATTGCATGTTGTTGAGAAGTTAGTTGTTTTAGGAGTTCTTTATAAGGTGTGTCCTTTGGTGGTTGTTTACTCGGAAACTGATGTTTAAGATGGTATTGCTCTGCTAGAAGCTTCCAGATCTCCCCACGGTGGTGACGTGGTACTCCTGAGAGAAGAAAGCCATTAAAACAGTAACTTGTACTCCTACTGAGGGTTCAGCTATAGCTGAGCTAAGAGGATTGAGGAACTGAAGATCCATGTCTGCTAGATATGCAAGCAGATACCTTATCTGCTAGATCCATATCTGCTATCTCCAGTAGACCATAGAAGCAGATCAAACTGCAGTGCTTACACTTCCTCAACCAATAAAAGAGGAGAGATTTAAGGCAGAAACAGGGTGAGCTGCCTAAGTCTAAGGTTACTGCTTACATCCAGTCTGAGAAGTACTAGAAGAGGCAGCAAAAATTGCAATACTTGCCTCTGAGAAGTTATACAATTATCTCCCGTTTTTCCATGTAAAGTACACAATAAAGCACTGCAATAGAACTAATTAACATTTTTCATTAATATACCACTGACACTGTTGTTAGGAGTAAGTTTTAGGAAGGTAGGATGCACACATACCAAAAGTATAAGCAAGTACAAATGAGATGGGATCTAGAGACCACACAGAAGGTGGATAATCAGAAAGCAACTTTTGTATTTCTAGTTTTGCTGTTGGTTTGCTGAATGACTGGTACACATAAAAATATTTTAAAGCTTGAATTTCTTTCCCTATAAAAAGGGATGACCCTACTTAACTATTTCACATAGGTAATGGTAGCCTTCATTTGTACCTATATGCAAAGCTCTGAAAGTAACAGAAAGGTTATTGTTACATGCATACTTTATTCAGCACACTACTGGCACTATTAAATCATCTACACAAGAAATCAATACACTATTGTTTGGGAAAGTATTCTGTCTAATCCATGATGTACTGGAACCAAATACTTCAGTTTGAAGTAACTTATGGCTTAAAGTTTTTTGGACTGCTTTTTTCTTTTGATATATATGTAACATACGGATGACAACAACAATAGGAGAAATCAAAATTGACTCAACCATACAACTTACATGGAAAGATAACAAAACACATTAGAGCAATTTCGCTGCCTTCTCTCATATAAGCACAAAAGGATATGAATTTATCTCTGCAATACTCATTTTTGCTACACTATCATAATCCAGAGACAATTGCTTGAAAATGAAATGCTAGTAGAAATGTATAATATTTGAATCCACATCACAAGGGTATTTAGAGAATGTTTCTGTCAATTACTTTAGGGACCTTAACCGTAATTAATTGAAGTCTCCAACACGAAACAGTGAAGGAAGTGCTGTTTCAAACACTGAATGAGCCAGGTTCTCCTTTTCAGACACACATCTAAAATCCCATTAGCTTCAGTAAGGTTCAATGTGTCACATAGGGTAGAACTGGCTTAATAGTGCACATTTACAGTTGCAAAATTACAAATGAATTAAAATTCCCTTTAAGGAAGTAATCTGATACTAAGTTTATCTCTGTACTCTGCATCGTATATGTGAAATATTTAGTTCACTAGTCCCTAAATGAAGGACGCACTATATTTAAACACATACTACTGTGTACATTATAGGTCAACGCTATATATTTGTTATCCTAATTTGAGTCCCATGCTTACTGAAACCTGCATTTCTTACTGTTTGCCTTGCTAACTCAAGTTATTTTTAATGGTTTTGGTCTAAACTAGAACTTGCTAAACTCAATTTAAATGCATTAAACTCAATTTAAATGCATTTTTCATTTCTGCATATATATGAATTTTTACATCATAAGAACTCTGACACAACTGGGGTCTAGAGAGCAGAGCATAATAATAGCATCAAGAGCTAGGGGTAATTTCCCCATCTACTGGCTACTCGCACATGCCTCTTATTAGCAATCCACTAAGCAGGGCTTTATTATATTATTATATATTATATTATTATATTTTAAAAACATCCTTAGGTTATATTACTTTTGATGCGGTGGAGAGAGAGGCTGATTGCTCAGCCCTGCAGCTGTGAGGAAGACTCTAAGTGCTGTTTGCAGGTACAGTGCATTGTTGAACTCAAAAAAAAGGCAGTTCTAGAGAGATATCCATGGATACTGTTTGTATACACACATACTACCCAGGCTGGAAGAGAGAATTTCCAGATAATAGTGAGACAGTTTTTTCAGTTATTTACACAGTCATTTCTTTGGCATTATCTAGGCTTTTTTCTTTAATTATAACTTTTAATTTATAAAATCAGATTGCAACAATTGTAATACACTGAGGTACTGTACAACTCTCCTGTAGGGACAAATGTCATTCAAAAATTAATACCAAGTACTGTAACTCCAGTAATACAGTTGCAGCTACCACTGAAAGGGAGTGTTACTTCCATACGCATAACCATGAAGATACCGAACATGGTTACTTGTTTCGTCAGCAACCTGAGGAACAGCTCTAGTGAGGATCTGATTATAAGGAGTGGTTAAGAGGTCACACTATTCCTTTTCTAATGCAATTTACCTGCATTTCAACAACTCAAAATAACAAACTCTGCTTACCTTGCCCAACAGCAGAGTGTATTTTTTCCACATCAAATTTAATCTTTGATCTTCCAGGTGTACTCAACATTTTTTCCCAAATCAAAGTTACATCTTTTAAGCATGGTGTGATCTCTTCATAGTCAAGTTTCAGACGTCTGTTCTGCAAATTGTTTTCTGAAGCTAGAAAGTGATATCATGAATGCACCAGTTTATATTGTTTACTATTTGTAAAATGGATCAATATGACTTTGAACTTCATCATGCAATCCACCTAAAACTAAACCCTATTAATTCTGAAAGATTACATATCTAACTTTTTGTGATCGTGGGGTGTTTTGGGTGGGTTTTTTTTGTTTGTTGGTTTTTTAAGATATTATATGCAACATTAACTGTGTTTGGCCTGTGAAATGAAATTCCTTACAGCTAGTCAACTCTTAAATCTAAAGAAACAAGAGAGATGATGACTAATGAAATAAACACAAGATTTTCCTAACCAGATTTTCCAATTTGCCAGCTCTTAAAAACAATTACTGCAGAAGACCTACACCAAATGAAAACACAAAACCAATATAGTCATCTATTTCTTATGCATACAGTTCCATAACAGTAATGACAAAGTAAAAAAATTACTTTAAAGGTGATCATTCACATGTGCATTTTTATATACTACATAAAAAAGAACGTTTAAGTATAGAAAATTTCAGAGCCCTGAACACAAACAGGACTATAAACACTATATATCTATATATGAGGCTCTCTTAAAAGTCTCCACTGAAGAAACCAGAACAAGGGTCAATGCATAACTCAGTCTTAAATAAGACATTTTAGATCATCAGAGCTCCTGGAGCAAAGATGCATTGTAGTATTGGTGATTTTCTCAAATTACAATTTATAAGAATATTGCACTGTATCTTCATGTATTATCTATAAGGGATTAAAAAAATTAATCAATAGCTGGGAAAGCATCAAAGAACCATGGCAAAAATGAAAATGAATTATGTGGCTGAGTGGTAATTCCAAAGTTTAGAAGTGGAGTGAGAATTTCAAAGGGACTCCTGGCAAAGCTTTGAAGTTTTGTTCCTGCAGGGGCTTTTTAGTACTAGAATGTACCTGGAAAAAAGGGTTTATTAATGGCATTCATGTAAACTAAATAATAAAGCACCTTTTGGGACAGTGGATGAATTTCTGCAGGTCACGAGACTGAAAAAACAGGCAAGGTCTTTCAGCTCAGATGGAAAAAAAAGGTGTAGTGCAGATGAGATAGAAAGATGTCAGACATCTATTCCTAAAAGGCATGAAATGCTGAACAAAAATGCTATATGGGAACTGAGACGAAGCTACAAAGAGAGCACTAAGGAGTGACATAGACTGTGGTAAGTCTATGGAGATTTTAACGAAATGGATATTTCGGCTATAACGTGCCTGAGAACTCAACGCACCTAGTTCCAGGACAAGAGTCCTAGGATACGGTCAGAAGCCCTCTACTTGTAAAAATGAGCAGAACACAGGTTCAAATGACATAAAGGACTGAAAAGGTTCTGTAGTATTAAACAAAAATTAAAAATACTCCTCCTCAATAACACCCATTGAGCAAATTACAAATAACATGATTTGGAACTGTGTTTATGAAATAGTGTATCATGAAGTGACCATGATTTTTAGTTAAGTTGCCATGATGTATTCACAGTACTTCATGGTTGTGATGATGCATTACTGTAACACTAACAAGACACTCTCATTTTGAGGACATTCTGCCATATATCATAAGCCTACTGCTACTTTTGATGATTTCACAGTATGAACTCACAAAATCACACTCCTATGCATTACAGTCTTGAGGCAATCTATGTTAAAAGGATGTTATCTTTCGCTAGTTTAACTCTCCATTGTTTGTATGTTTAACTTGTTTATGTAAATTTACTAAACAGATAAAAATCACCTGAAATTTACATAGCCCACAATGGCACTAAAATAGCCAACACACTAAGCTCTTCTTGTTCTGAGATCTGTATCTGCAGTTAAGGTTTTTTAGATTATCAAATTCTACGAGTCACAAAGGGTTAGCTTGTCCTGTACTCCCACTGGCTAAAACAAGATTCTAGATTTTAAAAATGAGAAAAGAACTGTTTATATTTGGGAAGTGTCCACCTTACCTCCATACCCAGTAGTTGCTTTCACATGTGAATGATTTCATTCAGTGGGGTTATTCATGTGAGTTACGATGTTACCTAAGTGTTTGCAAGATCTGGACCTCATAGTATTTCATTTTGACATTTCACTTCAAAGTAGTGCATTTCATTTTAAAACATGATTTTGGCTGCACATGTACTCACATATGCTTTACCCATCCTCATACAGACAGCTGTAGCTTAATTTTACTCCTTAGGGGTTTTTTTATTCGTTTCTTGTTGCTTTTGACTTTTCCCTATAGATTATATTCAGTGTTTAACCAGAGACCCATGTAAATACAAGCACTGATGGTTTTACTATAGCTGTGTGTCCACACTGAAAGTGATTCTGTGTATCTAAACTCTTTGGCAACTTCTTTGCATTTTCTTCAGGTCAAATACAACATATTTATATATTAGAATATAAAAAAAAAAAAAAACCTTAAAACACAGGTGGTATAGTATGAAGATAACTTAAAAATGGCATTTAAGTTTCAGTTTATGTGAAAACAAACTCAGAGAAATCTTTCAATGTTCCACCTTTTGCAAACAAGTGTTTTCTGGTGCTTGGCAACTTTTCTGTCTTTTCAGACTTTCCTGCTTTATTCGGTCTTCTTATGCCACGTGCAAAAATGTGACAGTGGGATTGACATGTAAGGACTGAGGAGAGAAAATGCCTTTATCAAGAAGCTAATTGAGATACTGACGCTACTCAATTCGCGATATCACATTTAAGCATTATCAGTAAAGATGCAACATACTGTGCATTTAATTTTAATATTTTGTTCAGTATTAAACAGTAGTACTCTGAGAATTATTACTACATGAAAAATATTTATTTTTACTTCCCAGAGACAGAAGCATCAGAACATGTGGCATTACATTACAAAACTGTGCTCACTGCAGCAGTCATCTGTTTTTTCAAGGACTGTCTCACCATCTGAGCTCTTAATGCAGCAGCTACCTAGGACAACTTCCTTACTCCGTGGTGCATACTGCACAACCTGGGTCTTCAGTCATGCCAACACCCATCTCATTCATTCACTAACTAGCTTTAGACATGCTCATCTTAGCGAATTTGTGACGTTTTTGCAATTGTTTCTTTTGGGCAGACAAAATTGGAGCATCTGATTAAACTTGTTAAAATTTTTATGGATATTAATGTCCTGCAGTTGCCCAAAACTTGGCTGCAGGCTGTAGATTCAGATAACTCAAATACAAGGGGATTTAAAAAAAAAAAAAATCAGGAGTATAAATATACAAAACAGAGACAATTTATTTCTAAATGCTAGGTCCCATAAAAATTCCAAGTTACAGAATGACTTGATAGAAGCTTATTTATGACAGCACTGCTCTAAGCTGAAGGGATTGTATAAATCATTGCTCTCAGTACCTCTTTCTCCAAATGGTCTTGGCCTCTTAGCGAAGGGCACTGTATATCTGGTATCCACTCCCATATTTTATTTTACTGGATTAGCAAGTACATTTGCTGGGAACATGCCTGTCACCTGTGGCATTCTTAGGAAATTCAAGTACCAGGTGTTCTTCAGATATCAGGGTTGAAATAGGAGAGCTATACTACTAGGAGCAAATAGCCTACAGGTAGGCTAAGTGTTCTGGGAGGCCATATCCAATGTCCAAGAGGTGTTTTCTCCTTCCAGTCAGGAGTCTCGGCCCAAATTTAAAGAAAGATTTCATGTTTGGCATACTGACCTTTCCACATGGCTGGGCCCTTTCTCTACACAGTTCTTCTTCCTGGAAGACAATCCTTCCTCAAGTTTACACAAAGGCAAAGAAGAATTGCCATTTTCATGCCAGGTACCTCACCCCTTGAGGATCCAGGTGCCTACTCCCTTCCTGAACATCTAAAATAGTCCAGATAAACATTTCTGTCCTCATCATTCATCTCTTCAAAGAAGCAGCTCTCAAGGGCAATCACTTGTGATTCTGTAGGCAGCTGCTACAATAAAATGTGTAGTCTTAATCAGCTGCATTTTATGTGTAAAAATTGCCACCACAACAGATTTGTTGCAGCTACGCATTCATCCGTAGAAAAATTCTGGTTAAGAACAACTGCAAATTCCAGTTTCTCAAGCTCCTCCTCATCACCCTTCTGACTGATCTAAGTCACTACTACTCTATACAAACCTTGCTTGCAGAGTGTGTGTACTACTGCAGGCACCCATAGTTTCAAGTCCACAACCAGCTCCTCAAGAACTTCAATTCAACTTCAAGACTGGCTAAACAGGACATTGCAATGACCAATACTTAGACAACGACCTATGATGCGATGTAGAAAAGAATTCAGTTCATGATAATGATTGTGCTGAATTCCTTTTCAGAGCTAGACACCAGACTAGAAAACCTCAGCCATGGTAAAACTAAAACAGTACCAATTAAGATCAAGCAAACAAATATACGGTGAAGCGATAAAAAAGTAAGTGGAAATTGTCACCTACACTAATGAGAGCTGAGGGAGATTGCTGCTAAACTGATTTACCTGCATGTTCCTAAAATGTTTCATTAAGTCTTGGTCCAAACCACTGCCAAGGCCACAGAGCAAACCAAAGAGTGAACTTGTATTGCAGTAGGGTGTAATCAGGAACTTCACCAACCTTGTAACTTCTGGTTTTCTTTCTCCATTCTGAGGAGCAGTATCTGCTGAATAATAGCTTTCTTCCACAACTCGCGAAGCTCACGGGGTGTTCGTTTCCTTTCCTCTTTCACTGGCCCAAAAGGGCCATCTTCACACACTGGTTCCAATGGGGATCTAGGTGGAAGTTCTCCCAATTCGGAGTAATCTTTAAAAGAGAGAAGCTGTTGTGAACTACTTAGATTTCATGAATAGGGATGTGAAGGGACACATTTTGAAAGATTGCATATGTATACATACATATACATACATATCTAGGAGGTAGCAATACCAAGCAAGGTTTCCCAAATGACAGTTTCAAGCAGATTTACAAGCTGCTTCTGAATAAGAATCATATCGGCCAAAGCCTGGAGCTTTTTTTTTCTATAACCTGATAAAAACATTGTATCATACTTCAAGACCATGGCTTGCTAATTACAGCTTTACAAGGACAGAACGAAAAGGAAAAGGCAAGTTCGAGAAATTGCAAAAAATACAATCTACAGCTGAAACCTGGCATGATTCAAATAGCAGATTAAATCAAACATAGCACCCGCATAATTTAAAGAATAATCTCTAAACTGTGTTTAACAAAGAAAACACACACCCTTAGGTGCACAAACACAACACCCCCTAAGGACATACAATGGGATGATTACCAGTTCTTAAAGTAAACATGCAGAAAGGGAGACAGGCACCTAAGACATGTTTGCTCTCACTTCTAATTTTTAACCATACCATAACCTTCTGCAATTTTTCTTTTAGCTTCTGCTGGTCTAACACAAAATGTATCTTTTCATCAAGCACGCAAGGTAATTCTAAGACTGAAAACACTACAAAAGTAAGTGAACATTAAATAAATCTCAGGCAAATTAAAAAATCTTATCTTTTCTTTTTAGAGAAAGAGTAAACAACACTGTTTTTAATCAAGTTCTCGACATAAGAAGCCTAAGTTCCTATACTTTGTCTTCTTAATGCCTACTGTAGTATCACTTTATTTTATTGTTTTATACAGCTTCTCTGAAGGCTCAGTAGGTCTGTGATATAACCTGTATCTAGAAGGAAAATTACTCAATTCACCACCTTTAAAATGAATGGTCAAAACCACCCATCTCTTCCTACCAAATCCCAAATGGAAAGCCATCACAACAGCACTTCTCCTTCAGCCAAACAGAATGGCTGTGAAATGTCTCCCCGAGGACAAGCTGACCAGTTATATATGCAAGAAAATGCTTTAATATCAGTGCAACAAAAAACATTCCCCGGACTCTCTAGCTAAGGACAAGTACATCTGTGCATGCTATTTTGAATAGCTCCTGGAGAAGGGGCATTCCTGAAACAATTATTCTGATGGTAGCTCAGTGGTACATTTCTTTATCATTGCCTAGCATAGTGATAAAGATTTTGAATTAAACACACACATCTCATCTCTAAAAACTAACAAAATAGGAAGGTTTTCGCCCCTTCAAATTCTGCTCAGAATGCTACCACATATTGACTCACACGGTTCACATGCAGCTATTCTTTTCTTGTTTGTTCAAAGGCACTCACACAACTGAGCTCAGATGACTAAGTAAGAATGGAAACGTTCACAGCTGTTGGCTGCTGCTTTTCTAAGTTTTGCCACTGTCAATCTTTTCCTCTCAAGGAGTCAGAGACAAATAGGGTGGGTCCAAATACCACCTGTTTCCTTATACAACATTTATTTGCTTGTTATCACAGTTAAATTCAAGGGCTAAAATATACATATAAAAACAAACGCAACATTTTCAGCTAGCAGAACAAATTAAACCTTTACAAACTTGCATTCTGGATATAAGTGTGGATACCCACACTTTGGGTATCTACAGCATTTCAGAGAACAATGAACTTCACAGGAATGAGAATTAGGCAATGGACAAATATTTGACACTTCAATGACAATCACCGTTTGTTGCAAAGAGAAGTAGGAAACACTAACAGATGCATTCAGAAATACACCTGGTTATGAAAAATATCAACACAGTGAAGAAATTATATTATATCCCTTAAAAGAAACTGGGAAACAATTTTTTTCTTTACAGGTACACAGAAAGACTTCTGTGGGCTAAGATCTGCCATTATAAAAGAGGTTCAGGTAAATGTCATTAGGTAGAGAAGAAACAGACTTGATAATTCTCAACTTGTGTTAACAATGAAAGGAAAATTATATTGATTTGATTCTTGTTTCTGATGCACGTAGTATACTGTCAACAGTGTTTTGTACATTTTTATGTAGAATGACTACATATAGTAGCTTTCATCCCAATTCTTCTAAGTGCATATTAAGCAACATTATAAGGGAAACGTTCTTAAGGATAATGCTGGTAAAACTAGCTTAATTTGCTTGAATAAAATGATAAACTTAAAAAAATAAAAATACCATCTTCAAGGAAAGTTGTTCATTTCCTCTAAGGCTGCATTACGTGCACAAAATAACACCGCCAGAAGAAAGAAGAATTAATGAAAATGGTCACCAAACATCAATGTAAAAAGTAAAAGTGATCCAGATAGGAACATCTACATGGGTTGGACTTGACAACCTTTGATGGTCCCTTCCAGTCCAAGCCATTCTACGATTCTATGATTCTATCTGTAGTCTATTCACTTCTTGTTACATTCTCAAAGCATCCAGTATAGAATGCATATAAATCTTGGGGGAAACATCTCTTCTGAGCCTACACATCCTCTCAGTGGTGTATGGATCTCTTTTAGAGTCAGATATGTATTCTGGTTTTATGTATTTATATATGCACATATGTGTTGGAAAATATCAGACTATCTACAGAGACAGCTTATGGTTTCCTACTTGCCAAAAAAACCAGGCTGGCAAAACACATGCAAGGAAATGGATTAAACACGTTGCATTCCTAAAGCAAGAATGAACATATCCAATGCCTAGAATCTTCCCGTCTTTAATGCACACATTCTACTTCATCAGTGCAAATTTTCTGGATAGGTCTTCAAGTACCAACTTAACAAAAGATCACCTTCTAATTTATCAGAAATTTTACTCCCTTATCATCCTCCAGTGATCAAACTGTGGCAACACCTGAACCACTGCAAAGTATTAATTACTCAAGACCATGGTCCTGCTTCCATTTAGGCTGAAAATCTCTTGTCTGTTACCGACTAACCTGATAAGATCAGTATTCACTAAAAGAAATTTAACTCACAATGCTTAAGGCTGTAAAAGAAAACAGAAAGGTTACAAAATTCTATAGGCTGAACAATTATGATTATCAACCCTACCTCTAATTCCTCTGTGGAAGAGTCCTAGGCTTGATTTTGCCTTCCAAATGGGAGATCCTTTTCTATCTTTTCTTTCTTTCTTTCTTTCTTTCTTCTTATGACTTGTGGACATTTAACAGAAAGTCTAAAGTCTACTCTGATAAAGTGCAACACATTCACAACCTGCTTTCCCACCCACCTCCATGCTGGCATGTGGCAGGATGTATAGAAACCAAAATGAACCTGTTTAACTGCTCAGGTGGCCTGTCTAAAGTTTGCAGAGTTGCATCAGCTGTTTGGCTGGTAAAGGAGTGTATGTGGGGGGGAGGTGGAATGTGCAGGTAATCCCTCAAAGCAAAGTAAAAAAAAAGACATTTGGTAAGACAACACTAACCCATGTCCGTGAATATACAACAAGGTGATCGACAGACATGCCATCTGGCTTCCAGATCCAGAACAGACAAGAGTAGAAATACCATAACAATAAACTGAGTACTTCATTATTATGCACAAACGATCTGGAGAATAGCAGAGAAAACAAAGATAAATAGTGGAGCAATTCAACTGAACATAATCGGGAACTCTCATTCCACTGAATCAAACTGCTGTGTGTTAAAATCCAAGTAATGCGCAGCCTTCAAAACTTTATGAGATTAGTAAGTACACTTCAGCAGGATCTGAATACTTCAGCACACACTGAAAGACTGCTTCCCTGTTCATCTGCCAACCTTGTCAGCTTTTGTTGACTCCTATTCCACATTTGACCTGTACTCCTTTCAAATATGTTGCTCCCTTCCCTGCAGCTTCCATATAAAATTCTACCTCCATACATGGTACTTCTACAAGCCTATCACATTTCTGTTCTTTAAGGTTCAGGACTGGGCAAGTCGACTCAATAACTATTAGTATATTTTATCAACATACAGGCTATTTTCCATTTGAAGTTCATACTTGGACTACCCTTCAGAATTACTCTTCCATGCAATGCACTTCTACAAGTCTGTGGGTCCAAACTAAGTATTCCTCGAGAAAGAGTGTACTTCACTGGGAAAACCACCAGCTTTCCTGTGCTTGTGAGAACTTCTGCAAGGTAATGAACTGCAGATGAAACTGCTCATGAAGCAGACAGAAATGTTGCACAAATGTACTAATGCATCCATACGTACCTCAAAAGCACTGCTCTGAGTCTCCCATCACTTATACTACCCAAGAAAGGACAAGGCCAATAGGAACAATGGACCGAGGTGGAATTTGTACAGCAGATACATC
Source organism: Sagittarius serpentarius (assembly GCA_034782735.1). NCBI lineage: Eukaryota > Metazoa > Chordata > Aves > Accipitriformes > Sagittariidae > Sagittarius > Sagittarius serpentarius. The sequence continues at coordinate 22,609,937 of JAVKLA010000053.1, forward strand.
CGTTTATACTCAGCTCTTTGGCTTCGCGTGGCAGCGCTTCAATCCTAAAGATGCAGAGCATCCCTACACTCCAAAAGGATCAACAAATGCATTACACAAAACTTGTGCAAAGATGACACACAAAACGAAGTACAAAAGATTACAAAGAAAGTATCATGGTATATTACTACCAGGAATCACACTAAAGAAAGTTTGTAAATGAAAAGCTGGTGAATGACTGCAGTAGTAATTAAAACAGACAATACTTGACTGGTAGTGATATGAACAGGAAATTTCATTAGCTCCAGAAGAAGCTACAATGAATACAGTGCATTTGCTGGGACCTGTGGGAGGACATTAAAGTATTCCAACAGTGAGTTGTTAAAATGTTGCCTTAAACCTTATTTTTAAGGAAATTTCATTTGTAATTGACTAGAAGAAAATTTAATTGATCGATAGTTTCTTATTCAATCAACCTCAGTATTAAACAAGGCTTTCCAAAAACAAGAAGAAAAAAAGGAACCCACTAAAAGAAACCACATAGACAAAGTAAAAAACCCACCTAAAAGCCTAAATTTTAAAAACATTATTTCAGAAGCACTTCATCTAACCAACCTCAAATACCAGAAACAAGATAACAAGATTCATCTTTGACTGCAACACTTCACATAGAAAAGCAGGGCTTGTTTTATTTTTATAAGAAGATAATAGGGAGGAGGCTCAAATATAATGTATTACCACCATCCTCGCTATGGAGTTGTTTACACATGGCTCTCTAAATGCAGCGTTTACCAGTCACATCTGCTCTCCAGGGTTAAGAAGTCAGGCAAGATACGGGAAGAATGTGGAAGGAAGAATTCCATTAAGCATTTCATTTTCTGCATTACACTATTTTTCTTTGTTGCATTTTAAACATCACAAAATTCTGCTTAGCAAACAAACAAAAGAATGCTCACAGTCATGTAAGATTAAATTGCCCAAAAGAAAGGACTTTCACAACATCCTTAGTTAGTCCTCTTCAGTTCTTCCATTCGGGTAGTACAACATGATACAAAATTAAAAAAGAACTGCAAACTTCTATACCCAAGGAAATAATATTCCTGTTATTTTACACAGACGTCTGGAGTATTTGACTTCATAACCAAATGTGGTAACATGACCAGGAGCCTTCTGTTACCAGAAAGCTTCAGATATGGAATCACAAGAAGCAACAAGTTCTTCTGGTCTGACATACATCTTAAGGCAATAGCTGAATGAGGAATTCTTGAAAAACTGGGTATTTCAATACAGTTGATTAAAATCAGCTCTGAGAGATGCTTTAGAGTTTGATTTTTCTTTTAAAGCCAAGAGCTTCTTAAAAAGTAACCACTACCTCCAAATTCACCCCATTTACGAACATTATCTATCTGTGAGAAACAAGTGCCCTGGTATTTCAATGAGCACAGAAGCCCTTACACATTACATGTGGTACTTATTGCTTATAGCCAAGCTCCTATGCCGCAAATCAAGATTATGAGCATATATTCGGTCTGAGAGGGACAGAACTGAGTAACCAATTCTAACCAACTGGCTTTATTACAGCATTTACAAAGCCAGTCATTAGTTAATTAATAATAATTTTGTTGCTAAAAAAGAACCATTAAAACAGTACTGGAGGACACATTACAAATAATTTATGTCACATAAACATTCTAAGTACAGAATGCTAAAGCAACAGCTTGCAGTATTTGCAATACTACTACAAAATGATTTTAAAAATATTTTAGCTTAAATAATGGGAGAGATATAACCCTCACCACAAAGCACATAAGCAAATAGGTAGGTGCTAACTACAATTGGTTTTAAGAATAACTTCTTCAAACCCAAACTTTTCTTTCGCCCTTAGGATTTAACAGTTTGCTACCTCTGTCTGCCAGAGACTGAAACCCAGTTCATTTTAATGAATGAGTCAAGTTTTTTTCCTGTACAGAGATGCTTGTACTTTCTAAAAGAATTTTTTTCTGCAAGTCAGGTTGTAAAATACTATGTAGTTGTTATGGCTAAAGTTCCTTTGTTTCGTCTGAATCTATTTTCTGAGTATTGCTAAACAAAACCAAGCATCTCATTCCTCCAAACTGCAATTTCTTTCACCGTTCAACATGTAACTCCACACCACTGCCCACCTAAAACAAACCACCCATTCTCCAACCTAAAAGTGACAAAGCTGTTATAAAAATCTTACTGTCTACTGCCAACACACCTCCCGCAGCAAGAAAGCTCATCACAAGCACCATCGCTTTCCCACCATTTACTTCAGAAAACTATTCACACCCCTTCTGAATCTAGCACTTGACTTTACTCTGTTGGGAGTTTCTGACAATCTGCAAAACAGTTCTCCCACTATGACCAGTTCTGAACAGTCAATATGTGAAAATTGTAGTGAAAATAGTCCACTGCACAGAAATTTGTAAGTGCTGAATAAAAGTATGCAAATATCCTGCTGCACTGCAGTGCAAGGTGAAGTTTCATGATCACTCTGCACTGATGTTAGAGGGTCTTGCTCCTGAGGAGGGTAAGAGCACCCACCCCCAGCTTCCAGACACATCTCCCTGCCTGCCTCCCAGTGCCTGCTCTAGTGCTTGTGAAATACTATGAGTGGGACTGGAAAACCGATCCAACTGAAAACTAATCATCTTTTTTGAGTTAGCCCATACTGCAGCTGGTTTAAAATGATCACCAAGTTGTTCCCTTCACCTGTTTACCAGCAAAGACAGAGAACTAGAAGTCCTAAATCATTTGCATAGCCACAGAATGTGGCTCGTTAGAGAGACTCTACAGAAGTACGAAGATCTGGCTGCAAGCAGGGTGGGCAGGTATAAAGGTAATAATCAAAGAACTGAAGAAACACTTTTACTACTTCAAATATTTAAGACAGTGAGTGGGAGAGCCAGAATGAATTCTGTGTACTCATATATAGAAAACGGGACAAAAAAGCTTTAGAAAAAGAAATTAATGAAAACCTTCGTTCAAAAGAAATATAGTATTGTTACAGATCAAAGTGTGATCCATTTCGTAAGTGACCTATGCTTCTCTTTTTCGACCTCTCCACTTTGCAGGATACAACACTCATTCCACCCCCACAAATAAATAAAAAAGAAAAATATCAGAGGACAAGACACGGAGTGTGTCTCAAGGTGCGGGTGAGAGAAATGCTGCCCTCCAGTGCTCCACACCACCTGCAGCAGCACAACCATTCCATGGGAAGCGGCTAACAGCAGGAGATGAGGTTCGACATTTGAACTCCAGCTTGCTACAACAGAACTAGCATAATTCAACCCTGCAAACCTCCAGCTACCAGCTGGAAAGCAATAAAAATACCTACAGATCATTTCACCTATGCAGAAAATCCTTTCTAGATCTCCAACTGGAGATCAGCCTTGTCTTAGGCTCACCAGAGATCACCTGGCTGTCCTGCCAGGCAGCAAATTGCATAATGCTTCTCCAATTTGCTTCATCGTAAAGTTACTGTCACGGTTTAACCCCAGCCAGCAACCAAGCACCACGCAGCCGCTCACTCACTTCCCACCCCCACCCAGTGGGATGGAGGAGAGAAGTGGAAAAAGGTAACGCTCGTGGGTTGAGATAAGAACAGTTTAATAGAACAGAAAGGAAGAAACTAGCAATGACACTAATAACAACAGTAAA